>BSBM01001152.1:4850000-6050000 GCA_027924585.1 Larix kaempferi
CATTAAATTGTAGGAAACGCAGACAAAATACAAGCTAATTTACAAAGTCACTTTTCTATATTTTATTTTTAAAACTCCCCAAAACCGGGTGGATACCCTAACTCTTCACGAAATACAGTAGATAATAAAACCCCAAGACTGTAACGCCAGAACGAGCCACGGCTTGGTTCTTTTACACATTAAGTTCTTTCAAAACCCTAATCTTACAAGAAAAACGAATACAAAAGTAACCATCCTATACTACACACATCACAGGGTCATCAATGACCATGAAAGTGATATTTCTTTTTCCAAGCCGTAAGACCAACAGCACGGAGTTAGCCACAAAGGTGGTCTTAGCACATACAAACCCTATCTACTTTAAGCAAACCAGAAGATTACATATGACCACAATCATGTTCATAAACACGATAACAACCAGTCACAAAGGTGGTCTTCCCAGACTTAACCCTAACCAACCAAACTATCAAAGAGAGAAACAGCCATGGTATAACCAGGCTTACCCGGTAGGAGTCCAGCGCTAGAGGTTGAGCCTCGTACACCTTCAGAAGCAATCAAAGCCTGCACATTGCAAGGTTGACGAGTTAAAGGTCAACTTTTATTTTAAATAAACAATCTCTTTCAAATTGAAAACAACGAAACAATTAATAACTCTTACCAGCAATTGTTGGAGGAAGCAAACCCCAGTGAATACCATTGCAACCACGAGTTGAGCATAATAGGAGAACATAATCACGATCACCAGAATAATGAGCTAGGAAAAATCCAGGTCTTCCTTTCACATGAAAGCTGTGACGAGGAATCATACAAACAATACCCTCATTCCAGGGATAAACCAGTATGGGAGATACGAATCCCAGGACATCACCACTTAACAGAAATCGACATTTGAAAAACCTTGACTCTAAATCACACAAGCAATAAGTGGAAGGCTGTGAGCAGCATACGACTGATAACTTCAGTAACAGTAAAACGATAACCAATATGCCCAACAAATGTAAGGGACGCCTGTAGCAGAGTCTATAGACTTACAAACCATACAATGAATAAACCCCATGACTATAGCCATAGGAGAAGTTACAACTTACAGTGCCATAAGGAACAAACTTAGACAAGCAGGGTTTCTCTCATACAACTTGAGCCGAAGGCAGAGAGAATGACCAGGTAGGGTTTCGGACAGTTCTTATATATCATCAATGCAAGGACGAGAGCCATCCACGTAGCCCTTAAGATTTTTATTTTTCCATGGGTCGGCTTTCCAAAGTCCAACTGCAGTTCGAATTATTAGCTCATCAGATTTAAATCATTGCATGGATGAAAGTTTATTCATAGTAAAGATACTTCACTATGATTGAGACACTATCATCGTATAGTGCATATCTTGATTTCGGGCCATCGAAAGTTTTCCTAGGGTACATAATATCTTCCCCTACAATCATTTAAAAGGTGGTATAGTCAATTTCAATGAGAGTTTCCTCATCATTGTAACACTTAAATATTACCTTGGCTAATATAAATAGACGCATAGTTTATCTATAAGGTCTTATTATCATAATTCTTCTATCACCCTTTTTAACAATCAAAGATAAGAACAATAACCAATAGTCTTGTGATATAATGATATAAACTCATCTATATGTTTCCATACATTGGACGTGGTTCAAAAACAAAGGAACAAAGATTCTTAGGCATGAAATAAGCTTAGTGTAATTATAAAAAAAAAATATTAAGATGACGATGTCTCATAAACTATAAATTGGATAGAACAGTATATCGCTATATCTAACACAACTCCAATTTCATGCAATTGATAAGGGTTACAGCCATAGTCGAAAACTAATAGTTGACGGAACATTACACGATGCTAGCAATATGTCTTGTATACGATGAAAAGGCTACAAATAACATGATCTAGTGACTTTATCCAGCATTTACTAAGAGACATTTTTCACAACGCAATGATAATGTCAAGGAGACTGTAATTCATCGAAATGCCTATCTTATATTATCCAGAATAATAGTAATCATTTCTTGCAGACTATCAACTATCTATCAAGCATAAATTTCATGAAGATTATAGAAAAGGAACTCTACCGTCTTACACGTGACAACCGGTAAGAATAGTTAAATCTTCTCCGAACCTTATAGTACAGTGAAAGGAACTTTTATGCTTATAAAAATTCATTTATAACGATCCATACTTTACCTGTAAACCTGCGGAAAAAGGACGGATTATGCATTAGCTTGAAAGCTAAGTAAGCCAGTCAGCTATGGCTAGTTCTCCCTTTGAAGTTTAAGAACAAAGACAATCAATAACTGCAATCAAAACTCACATTATTATTATGACAGAAGATTTAGACAAGATCATGATCAGTTAAATTAAACAAACAGATCAAGGAATGCAAATTAATAACACTTATTGCTATCATAAAAAATTTTAAATTTTTCGGAAATTTCGGGTTTTGACATGTGGTATCAGAGCATGGTTCAGACACTAGGCTTGGATGTGACTCCACTAACTTCCGCAAAACAGTGACCATAAAAGAAAATTTACATATATACAAAGTACTAACTTATATTTCTGTTTCATGACACAGAGTAGAAAATTTCCTTTTTCTGAATTTTACAGACAGGTATGGAAAAACTAGGAGAATATGCTGAGCAAGAATCTCCAAACACTGTGACAAGACAGATGTTAAGAGAACCTAAGACAGAGGAGGTAATTGCTCACACCACTGAACTGATGCAGACCATAAAAGTTTTAAAGACAGAGATAGAAACCGTCAAGAAGGATAATGAAAGGATTCTGAAAACTCAAGAGCAGTTAAATCAGCTATTGATAGAAAAATTTTAGACAGAAGGAAGGAGCAAACGAGCTGACTCAGAAGAAGCTAGTCATCAAAGAGGGCCTAAAAGGATGAAACCAGCTAAATCTGACAGCAGTGCATCATCTGAAGAAAGAAGGGAACAACACAGTTACCGCACTACTAGTGACAGCAGTGAAGCTGAGTTGCATAACAGAAGGAAAAAGTATAGGCCTTATGAAGAGATTTCCGGGGAGTTTAAGAAGATAAAACCCCCAACTTTCAATGGAGAATCTGAAACAGGAGAAGAAGCAGAATCCTGGTTATCCGGGATGAGAAAATATTTCCAGATTTATAACTATTCGAATCAGCTGAAGGCACGAATGGCCATCTACAACCTTTCTGGAAAGGCGGATATATGGTGGCAAGATCTGAAAAGGGTCAAGGGGATTAAAGAGAAAGAAGTTAATTGGAGTACTTTTAAAAGGTACTTCAAGAAGAAATTTCTGTCTGAACAGTACTATGAAGAGAGGGCCAAGGAATTTTATGAACTGAAGCTAGGTTCTATGACGATGAAGGACTTAAACAGTAAGTTCTTAAGTCTGTTACGGTATGTGCCGTATTTTGTTGAAGAGAAACCAAAAATACAGCGGTTTCTTAGCTGTCTGCCATATCATATCAAGGATAGAATTGAATATGACAACCCCAAAACACTGGAAGAAGCTATGCGAAAAGCTAATTTCTGTTATGAACAGAATAAAAAGAAAGAGGGAATAGCCAGCTGGAAAGCCAAAAAGAACAGCAATCAGATCGAGTAGAAGAAAAAGGAGTTTGCCCCCCATAAAAGTTTCAAGAATAGAAAAAACGGAAACCACTTTAATGGTAAAAGCTTCCAGGGAAACAAAAATGGAGCTGCCAGTCATTCCAACAATTTCAAAAACAGCAAGGAGACTCCTAACAATCATGGAAACTACACCAAAAATTTTGAGCGAAAGGAACCTGTCAAGTGCTGGGAGTGTAATGGCCCACATTATGCTTCAGTTTGCCCAAATAGAAAGAAACAAATCAGCAATATTCATACTGTTCAAGATGAAATGACTGTTGGATACTTTGCAGGGACTATGCCCCGAATCAATGCAGCGTTGGAAAACCGCCAAGCTGACTATCAAACTTCCATGGTGGAAGTAGGAGGTATGATTAACAAAACCCCTATAACTATTTTAATAGATCTGAGTGCTAGTCTTAGTTATATTTCACCCCAGCTAGTAGAAAAATGTAATTTGACTGTTGAAAGATTTGATAATTCTTGGTCTGTACAACTAGCTACTGGGGCAAAAAGGAAAGTAAACTATTATGTAAAAGAATGTATCTTAAATATGAATGATTTTAGAACTACAGTTAAATTAAACGTCTTGCCACTTGTCTCTTATGACATACTTATCGGAATGGACTGGTTGGAACAGCATAGGGTAGTTTTAAAGTGTTTTGACAAAACTTTTAGATGTGTAAACAGTAATGGACAGCCTGTAACTATCAGGGGTATTCCTAGGAAAACAGTAGTTAGGCAGATTTCTGCCTTACAACTAAAAAGGGCAGTCAGAAAAGGGTGCAAGACCTATGCTGTAACTATTACAGATGAGACAGATAAGTCTGAAAACAGCAAGATGACAGCAGAGAACATCCCTGTAGTTAATGAATTTATTGATGTTTTTCCTGAGGAAATCCCAGAATTACCTCCCAAGAGGGAGCTAGACTTTACAATTGAGCTGGTACCAGGTGATGTTCCCAGTTCAAAAGCCCCGTATCGTATGAATATTTTGGAGCTTAACGAATTGAAAACTCAGTTAAAGGAGTTAATAGACAAGAATTATATTCGACCCAGTGTATCCCCTTGGGGAGCACCAGTAATTTTTGTTAAAAAGAAGGACGAAACTATGCGACTTTGCATCGATTACCGTCAGCTGAACAAGATGACAATTAAAAACAGGTATCCGTTACCTCGTATAGATGATCTGTTTGATCAGCTACGTGGAGCTACGGTGTTCTCTAAGATAGATCTGAGATCGGGTTATCATCAGGTGAGAATTAAAGAAGAAGACATTTTCAAAACAGCTTTTAGAACAAGGTACGGACATTACGAATTTGTCGTAATGCCATTTGGGCTTACTAATGCCCCAGCTGTCTTTATGTGCTTAATGAATAACATAATGCATAAGTACTTAGATAAATTTGTCGTCGTATTCATCGATGACATTTTAGTTTATTCTAAGAATGAGGAGGAGCATAAAAAACACTTACGTATAGTCTTACAAGAACTAAGAGAGCAGCAGCTCTTTGCAAAATTCAGTAAGTGTGACTTCTTTAAAGACGAAATCCAGTACTTAGGACATGTAGTCACTAAGGAAGGGATTTCAGTTGATCCTGAAAAGATTCGGGCAATTGAAGAATGGCCAGTACCAAAAGATGTAACAGATGTTAGATCCTTCATGGGAATTACCGGTTACTACCGGAAATTTATCGAAGGCTTTTCAAAAATAGCCAACCCAATCACTTCTTTACAAAAGAAAGGCAAGAAGTTTGATTGGAACGCGAAGTGTGAAGAAAGCTTTAAGAAACTTAAGACTTTATTGACAACTGCGCCTATTCTCAGAATAGCGGATCCAAATAAAGATTTCGTGGTTTGCACCGACGCTTGTAATGATGGTTTAGGCGGAGTGTTGACTCAAGAGGGACATGTCATTGCTTACGAATCTAGGAAGCTGAAAATTCATGAAAAGAATTATGCCACTTATGACCTAGAATTAGCAGCTGTAATCCATGCTTTAAAGATGTGGCGACACCACTTAATAGGCAGAAAATTCACTTTACTGACTGATAATAAAGGTCTGAAATACTTTTTAGATCAGCCTAATTTGAATGCAAGACAAGCCAGGTGGTTGGCATTCTTAAGTGAATACGATTTTGAAATTCAACACATAAAAGGAAAGGAAAATAAGGTGGCTGATGCCTTGAGCAGAAATGCAAAGCTGAATTTTGTATCAGCTAGCAGCACTTACACCTCTGTTTTAAATGAACAGTTGGCTGAAGGGATAAAATCAGATGAAAATTACCAGCATTTACAAGCTGCAGCCAAAGAACAACCTACAGAAAGTGTGATAAAAGGATATAGTTTAAATGAAGACGGATTTTTATTGTTTAAAGACAGGCTGTATATTCCAAATGCACCTAAAGTTAAATTGTTAATTCTAGACGAAGTTCATAAAACCCCTTACTCAGGGCATAAATTTACTGACTGTTATCGATTCTCCATAAATTTCGAATTTCAGTAAGATCACATTCTTAAACTTTTCCATACAATCTTATTCGACAAAATCTTAGTCAATACAAACAATTAAACTGTAAACAAAGAATCGTGACGAAGATGTTTTATTCAAAACCTATCTCCATCGTTATTACAACCAAGAAGTTCACAACAGAGTTTGACAGAGCTAAATAACCGTAGGGCAGAAGGAATTTAAAGACAAACAGAGTAACTAGCTCGAAGCCGAGTCTTTACAATATAGAAATTTTATTTTCTTTTGTCAAAATCTTTCCATCATCACAAGTATAGTTTCTGCTCATTATCAAGCTCAGTCTTCATGTAATACATAACATCGTCAGGGTTCTACCATGACAATAGTTCAAACATTATAGTACACACAGAGTTATCATTTGAACCCGGCTATCGTTGGCATTTCAAACTTAAACCCTACTTTAGTTATTAACAATGAGACAATTACTACAGTATGTAAACATAAAACAAAAATTTACACAACTCGTTCCCAGCCACAAAAGAGATCAACAGAGCTGGAACACTATTCATATGTTTTTATATATATATATATATTTTAACCTGGGTGAGAACCCCAATTCTCCAGAGTTATCCACACATTAAAATGGCCCATCACAGTAAGGACTACTGAATCCTACTATCAACTGTTAACATATAAAACAAATCGTCGAGCAATGAAACCATACCAACACCTACAGTCGATTTATCCTCTTCTCAGAATGGGTTTGAAACTTAGAAACATTCTAGCACTGTACATTGCATTAAATTGTAGGAAACGCAGACAAAATACAAGCTAATTTACAAAGTCACTTTTCTATATTTTATTTTTAAAACTCCCCAAAACCGGGTGGATACCCTAACTCTTCACGAAATACAGTAGATAATAAAACCCCAAGACTGTAACGCCAGAACGAGCCATGGCTTGGTTCTTTTACACATTAAGTTCTTTCAAAACCCTAATCTTACAAGAAAAACGAATACAAAAGTAACCATCCTATACTACACACATCACAGGGTCATCAATGACCATGAAAGTGATATTTCTTTTTCCAAGCCGTAAGACCAACAGCACGGAGTTAGCCACAAAGGTGGTCTTAGCACATACAAACCCTATCTACTTTAAGCAAACCAGAAGATTACATATGACCACAATCATGTTCATAAACACGATAACAACCAGTCACAAAGGTGGTCTTCCCAGACTTAACCCTAACCAACCAAACTATCAAAGAGAGAAACAGCCATGGTATAACCAGGCTTACCCGGGTAGGAGTCCAGCGCTAGAGGTTGAGCCTCGTACACCTTCAGAAGCAATCAAAGCCTGCACATTGCAAGTTGACGAGTTAAAGGTCAACTTTTATTTTAAATAAACAATCTCTTTCAAATTGAAAACAACGAAACAATTAATAACTCTTACCAACAATTGTTGGAGGAAGCAAACCCAGTGAATGCCATTGCAACCACGAGTTGAGCATAATAGGAGAACATAATCACGATCACCAGAATAATGAGCTAGGAAAACTCCAGGTCTTCCTTTCACATGAAAGCCGTGACGAGGAATCATACAAATAATACCCTCATTCTAGGGATAAACCAGTATGGGAGATACGAATCCCAGGACATCACCACTTAACAGAAATCGACATTTGAAAAACCCTGACTCTAAATCACACAAGCAATAAGTGGAAGGTTGTGAGCAGCATACGACTGATAACTTCAGTAACAGTAAAATGATAACCAATATTCCCAACAAATGTAAGGGACGCCTGTAGCAGAGTCTATAGACTTACAAACCATACAATGAATAAACCCCATGACTATAGCCATAGGTGAAGTTACAACTTACAGTGCCATAAGGAACAAACTTAGACAAGCAGGGTTTCTCTCATACAACTTGAGCCCGAAGGCAGAGAGAATGACCAGGTAGGGTTTCGGACAGTCTGATATATCATCAATGCAAGGAGGAGAGCCATCCACGTAGCCCTTAAGATTTTTATTTTGCCATGGGTCGGCTTTCCAAAGTCCAACTGCAGTTCGAATTATTTGCTCATCAGATTTAAATCATTGCATGGATGAAAGTTTTATTCATAGTAAAGATATTTCACTATGATTGAGACACTATCATTGTATAGTGCATATCTTGATTTCGGGCCATCGAAAGTTTCCTAGGGTACATAATATCTTCCCCTACAATCATTTAAAAGGTGGTATAGTCAATTTCAATGAGAGTTCCTCATCATTGTAACACTTAAATATTAACTTGGCTAATATAAATAGACGCATAGTTTATCTATAAGGTCTTATTATCATAATTCTTCTATCACCCTTTTTAACAATCAAAGATAAGAACAATAACCTGTAGTCTTGTGATATAATGATATAAACTCATCTATATGTTTCCATACATTGGACGTGGTTCAAAAACAAAGGAACAAAGATTCTTAGGCATGAAATAAGCTTAGTGTAATTATAAAAAAAAAATATTAAGATGACGATGTCTCATAAACTATAAATTGGATAGAACAGTATATCGCTATATCTAACACAACTCCAATTTCATGCAATTGATAAGGGTTACAGCCATAGTCGAAAACTAATAGTTGACGGAACATTACACGATGCTAGCAATATGTCTTGTATACGATGAAAAGGCTACAAATAACATGATCTAGTGACTTTATCCAGCATTTACTAAGAGACATTTTTCACAACACAATGATAATGTCAAGGAGACTGTAATTCATCGAAATGCCTATCTTATATTATCCAGAATAATAGTAATCATTTCTTGCAGACTATCAACTATCTATCAAGCATAAATTTCATGAATATTATAGAAAAGGAACTCTACCGTCTTACACGTGACAACCGGTAAGAATAGTTAAATCTTCTCCGAACCTTATAGTACAGTGAAAGGAACTTTTATGCTTATAAAAATTCATTTATAACGATCCATACTTTACCTGTAAACCTGCGGAAAAAGGACGGATTATGCATTAGCTTGAAAGCTAAGTAAGCCAGTCAGCTATGGCTAGTTCTCCCTTTGAAGTTTAAGAACAAAGACAATCAATAACTGCAATCAAAACTCACATTAGTATTATGACAGAAGATTTAGAAAAGATCATGATCAGTTAAATTAAACAAACAGATCAAGGAATGCAAATTAATAACACTTATTGCTATCATAAAAAATTTTAAATTTTTCAAAAATTTCGGGTTTTGACAATGATGAAGATGATGATGATGATGATGAAGAACATGAAGTTGATGGTGATGACGACGACAACGATGATGGTGAAGATGATGAATATGATGACAACGATAAGGGTTAGGGGTTAATTTTTATTTGTCTAGACACTTTAGAGGTTAGAATTACATGGTTAGGATTATAGGGGGTTAAGGGATATATATCATTATGTGTTAGTATTTAGAAGTCTTAGGGGCTATATTAGTTTAGGATTATAGTGGGACAAGAGTTATGGTGGTTAGTTGTACTAGGGACTATGGATTGCAGTGGCTAGGGAATAATGGTCAAGATTTTGGGGATTGAGATATAGGGGTCATGGATTTATGGTTACAAGGATGAAGATTTATATGTACATGAGGATAATGCGAGTTAGTTATTTTGTGTAATAGTATATCTCCTAACCCTTATGGTGAAGGAGAGAATAGAGGGGTGAGGGAGGGAGGAGGGATTGAGTAGAGTGGAAAAGAGTGGGGGGGGTTTGGGTGGATAGGAAGAGAGGGGGGGTCCCAACCTTAAAGGAAATCTCATCTTATTCAACAAAAATAGTGAATGAAAATAGTTTGGAACTTTTATGTCTATGAATTGAAATTAGATTTTATAGAGATAGAATCAATGCATGCGTGCATAGAAACGCATGCGCGCATCTGCAAGTGCCTGCATAGCAACGCATGCGTGCATCTACGTGTGCATGCATCTGCATGTGCACACATAGCAACGCGTGCGCACATTTGCACACACGTGTCTAGATTCAAATTATTTTTGGTGCCCTTACAGTTTTGGTATTAGTTTACGATTGCCAAACCTTCAGGCTCGGTCTGATTTATGGAAGAACACATCAAATATTGTAACTTCATGTTTTTTCATGCTTAGTTCTGCATATGCTCCACTAGTGCACTATTGATGAAATTGCACACACTTGTCGAGCTATGTGTGCATATTATAACTATAAATGTTTTGAATAGATATATTGTTGTTTTCTATTTTTAATTCATTTTTAACTGCACTCATGTCAAATTTGTAAAAAATGTAGGTCGTTTGTTTGGCCTATAACTTTTGATTGGCTTACATATTTCGAAATGGAAAAGAACCCACACAAGAGTACATGGATACCTACAAGCTAAAAAAAAAAGTTGATTAATTATGTTCAGACCATGATATGGTGGACCAACACTTGACCATGTCATTTTAAGGCTTCACTGACTTTCATAATTTAAAAAAATATAAAATTAACTTTTAAAATTTTGGAAAAATAGCCCCGCACAAGATTTTTCTGTTGCCTATGCCTCTACATTTTTTTTTCCTCATAAATTGACAATTTACATAAACAAACCATTGGACCAACACAAACATGTGCATTATTTTTTAGAGAAAAAATAACATACCAATCTTGAAATAATGACATTTTGGGGTGGTTATACCACTTTTCCATAAATAAAAGTTATATATTCCGTAAGGTGATCCATTTTTCTACATTTCATATTTTTACTCCTAATTCGAAAAAAAATTGTAAGTACCTCTAATAATTCATTTTAATGATAATATTTTTGTTTTTCCAGCATGTCATTACAACTAACGTGTCATAATTGGGTATCATTACCTTGCACCGGCCCAAATGTTCTTTCTTCAAAAAAATCGAAATACCTAAAAAGGTGGTATGCATGGTCATTACCTCTATATAGAGACCCAAGTATGGTTAAAAACTTATGACAATTTATATATTTTGAGGGTGAGGGGAAATTGGCTCTCATTCTTGGAGACTGCTCCTCCTCAAAGAATATTTAAAATATTAAAAAAAAACAAGGAGTTGTTATGTACTTTCATACATGATTATATGAAGTTGTAGGTAACACTATATATATATATAGATAGATATATAGATATATATAACTAAGAGCATGGAACTGCTCTCCAACTATAAATAAATGCATAATAATTTTAAATAAAGGACTAGGTCATTCCAATAACAGGTTTACACTCCTACAGTTACAACAGTAGCTCGACTCTCCATAAACGTGAAAGGAAAAATAGAAACATAAGTAACCATAATGGGTTTGGCTCTCTGCAAGAGGCCAATCCTCCTCTTCGTAAGCAGAGAAAAATAGTTGGAAAAGACCTAATGAAAGCATGAAATCCCTATCAATAGAGAGATATTTTCAAAGTAAACGAAATAAAAAATGACTAGGGAGGACATCATCTCCTTTATGGGCCTTCCTTCCAAGTGCCCCTCCCAATACGTCGACAAGGTAAGGAAGATCAAGTGGAGGTGGCTCCTCTCAAAGGGAGATCACTCTACTCCTTTTCTTACAACAAGGGTTTACATTGACAATAAAAACAATAAAAGAAGCGGCTCCTTTCAAGGAGATCGCTCTCCTTTGTCTGGTAGAGAATAATATAAGAAAGATTTGAATAAGTTTTGCACATAACATAACAACATAAACCATGTATTGAATGTAAAGATTAGTGATTTAACTGGGCATATCCCCTAAGAAAAAAAAAGTAGAGATAGTTATCGAACCATAGTTTAATTTGGCAATGCCCTGAAACTCATATAGCAACAGATATTAAATGGAAGTACAGCAAAAAACTTACTGCACTGGGAGGAAGAGATAATAACAACACAGTTGGGTGCATCCCTCTTCATCACACACAAGGACTGTAGCTCGATAATTATCATTTGAATAGGTGACACTCTCAACTTCGTGGAGATATGGCCATACCATGCGAAACACATATTATCCATATGCATATGTGAGTTGAGACAGAGACGAATACAAATTTAAGATGGAATAAAAACTTTTTTTGAGCGTCGAAGGGCCACGATCCAGATCAAAAATTCAATATGCCATGGTACGCCTAGAGCCAACTTCATACAATCTGAAAAGAAATTTGTGATCTGGTTCGAATCATCTATGATATGGATGGAAAGGAGCTCAAAACCTAGAAGACAATGAAGGGATCTAATGGATTAACATTTATATCGTAAATCCATTCTAAAAATAAAACTTACATGCAACACCGATATGTCGTTGGCCTACAGCCGATCCATCTCTTTTAGAGAAAAATGTGTTGATCGAATCACCAAAGATATCGAATTTTAAGGACCTGAATCCAAATGGGTGTTAATTGCTTTGCTTTCACAACCCACCACAGAATTGAATAAAACCCTAATGCTTCCTCTTTGCAAATGAAATTTAAATTAGTGAATAAAAAAATATAAAAGACCAAAATAAAGAAAAACTTACAGATCATGTAGTTTTGAAGCGTCCTTAAATTAATACATATCCCATGGTATGTTCCATTGCAAACCCTTCCTTTGTAGCCTCTCATGCAAAGCCCTTCCCAGCTAAAGCCTCATAATTTTTCATGCTTTTGTTTTTTTTTTTTTTTTTTGTATTTGCTAATACTACATATAATATAATATTTACTTAAAATATGTTTTTGTGTGTGTTATTCATTGGTACATATCCACTTCATGTCTTTTGAACAGAACTAGTCTTTCCAGCTTTCTGAGATCCCATTATTCCTATAACTGATTGTAGCTTAATCCAAACATTGAATTGTTGAGGAGGAATTGTCTTAGGATGAGGGTAAATAATAAGGTAGTGTACCATATCTTTTTTCCTTACATCGATGTGAAGTAATTATGCAAGTAGTGACTTCAATGATTACAATATGTTATGAGATGTGAGATTGGCCCTTCCCCCCGTTCTCTAGGCGACTAATGGGTGGATAGGAATTTGTTCAATGAGGGGGGGGTGGCATTCTTAGTTTCATCGACCTTGGCTAGTAGTCATTAGAGCCGCTTATACTCCCATTCCCCATCCTCATTCGTATCCATGTCCTTCCCTTCTCCTTTCACATATCTGACCTTCTTCTCAAAGGAGATGACAAGAGACCTAGAGTAGCTTGACCCTTGCTTTCTTTCTTTCTTGATATGATGGATGGATGGATGGGTGACTAGGGGAGTTTAGGATCACATCAGATGAATGAGCGAGTGTTCCACATGATCCGATATTGAGAAGGATTGTTGTTGTACGACACCAACTTCAAGACATGACATGTGTGGGGAGAACCACGACGAATGGATGCATATGGAGAATTAATGGAGGTTGTGAAATTGAAATTTTTTAGCTAACATGACACAAAATACATGAAATTTCTGAAACTTTAATTGACTGCCAAGAGGGTCAAACGACAACGGTGTTGTTCAAACAAAATATGAATGCGACCAATACAATGAGCCAAACACAATGACACCAACTTCATGACATGACAATGCCCAAAGGGAAATATGAAAAATATCCAAGACTCAACTCAATCGACACACTATGATGATGTACATGATCCAACTTGGTGGATCCGTTGAAGGGACAATACAGAAACAAAAATGGTGAAATAAGATATGGACATGATAAGAACATTGAAATAAATACTATATGAATCCATCTACAATGTTACAAATTACTAAATTTTAGTAATTGTACAAATTCATTGTCAAAATTGTAATTTTTCATTGTCGAAGTGAAAACTAAAAATGTCTGAATAAATGACCAATTCATATTCTTAATGTAATTGTTATGTGGTCATTTTTAGTTTAGTTACTTGTTATCTTGTCATATATTTTATCCCATGACCAAATTGGTCATTTATCTTGGTTTTTTTTAGTTGGCTCACTTAAAATTGCTCAATTTTGGTCATTTATCCCTTGAAAAAACTGTAGTGACTAAATTTTTTGGTCGCCTAGTAATTTATCTCTCATTTTTTACTAGTGCTTCCTCGTCACTAGGTTCCATAGATTATACCCTTTCACTCCATATTTGTACTTGAAGAAGATGAATTTCTCCAACTTGATGTCAACTTTGGTTCCTTTTTCCTTTGGGACATGTACAAATGCATCACACCCAAACACTTTGGAATGTGTAAGAGAGGGATTCTTACCATACCATGCCTCATCTGTAGTCTTTTCGACCAGATCTATTAAAGGTGACCTATTCACTAGTTAACATGTTGTGTCGATTGCCTCTTCCTATAATTCTTGTGCAAATATTGTGTCACTGAGCATGCTCCTTGTTTTCTCCATTAGTGTTATATTTATTCTTTCAACAACTTTGTTCTGTTGAGGTATGTATGGAGTTGTTTTTTTTCAAGCTATCGCATACTGTCCACAGAACTGGTCTAATAGATTTCAACAAAATTCTCCTCTATTATCAAATCTCATCACATTGATCATTTTACCATGCTTATTCTCCACAAGAGCTCTGAACTCTTGAAAATTTTCAAAAACCTTTGATTTCTACCTCAGAAAATACAACCATGTCAATATGGAGAAATTATCTATGAAAGTAACATAATACTAAGATCCTCCTAGTGAATGGATCGACACAAGTCCAAAACATCACTATATATTAACTCCAGTATTTCCTTATCCCTAGTAGCACTAGATGAGAACCATACACAAATCTATTTACCATCAATACAATACTCAAAGAATTCGATATCTTCAAGAAAAGAAGGGAGACCTTTGACCAAAAAAAATTTATGCGTAGCATGAAGATATTTCTCATCTATATTCCCTATCTATTGATGCAATAACATAGTTGATTCAAATAGACAAGAATATTTTATGTCAGACTCGGGACAGATCACATTAGCACTTTCATCAATGTGTGTTCTTCTCAATAGTTTTTACAAGATTCCAGTACGAACTCCCCTCATCAATACAATCTCTCCTCACACCATCTTGCACGTGTCTTTCTCAAATAAAAACTGTAAACCTGCATTCCCCATCTTACTTACTGAGATCATTTTTTGAGCCAAACTTGGGATATGCAGTACTCTTAGAATTGTTCATGTTCTTCCATCTTTCAGCTTAATTGAAAACTTAAATTATCTGAATATCATGCTCGGTGAGTCGTCTCCTAGTAGGAAATCACTACCATCGAACTTCTCATAATCACATAACCACTCTCTGCAAGGTTTCATATGATATGATGCATCAGAGTCGATTAGCAAAGAGTCTCGATCCAATTGTGTACTTGTGGAGGCCAAAAACACATCACCTTTCTCATTTTACAAAGACTTACCATTAGCCAATTGACTTTCCTCAAACCCTTTTATTTTCTTGACTATATTTGACTTGCAATTTCATCTATAATTCCTGACTTTACCGCATCACCAACATGTTTTCGTATGCAAACTAGGGGATCTAGTCTTCGATCTACCCCTCGACTTTGATCTTATATTACTGGAGGATTTTCCTTTTCCTCTATCTACTAGTTGTCCTTGTACCATTAATGTGTCATGGTATGTACCTTTCATGTTCTTTCATCTCATATTTTCTAACAACATAAATGAAACCGCATCGTCGATATTCAATGTGGTACTATTGCTCCCATAACCAAAACCAGGATCCTGGGAATTTGACAAAGAACACCACAATCTAATTCACTTTTCCTCCTTGGTAATTTTAATATCCATGGAAAACAACTGAATGATAACAGTGTTGAATGCATTTAGGTTCTTTATAACTAAGTCACCTTCATCCATCCTCAAAATATATAACTTCTTTCAAAGAAACAACTTGTTAACTAGATATTTCGATTGGTACAAGTTTCCAAACTTTTCCCACAACTTCTTGGAAGTGTCTTCTTCTAAGACATTCAGCAATACAGAATCTTCTAGACAAACTTGAATTTTAATCCTTGAATTTATGTCGATATTCTTCCAGTATTCCTTTGACACACTGACCAGAGTCATTCCTGAATTGACTACAATCCATTGTTCTCGATCTACATGGAGATCCTCCATTTTAAGTGTCCAAAGCTAAAAAAATCCCATTAAACTTTTCAATTTATATCCTTGGCATGTCATCCATTCTAACAATGGATCAATGCTTCTAAAAGTCTCTCACTATAATAGATATTCCCCTAGATCTAGGATTAATCCAAACCCTCAGTAATAAAGGCGTCCCCTTGTAGCCAAATATAGATCCGATACCAACTATTGGTTGTAATACCAATTAATACAACATGTTTGCAAATTGAGTCATATGTTAAACACATTCACGTAAAACAATGGCACACAACAACATCAATGCATTACACATAAACTACCCTGGAAACCCCTTTCCTAGGTAAATCCAACAAACCAGTGAACTCTCAACTCATCTATTTATCAAACACTCAAAAATAGGTGTTTATAATCGTGACTTGCTAGACCACAAATCACACTTCATTACATTATGCCATGATCACTTAATGAAAATCCATAACTTCCTAACCACTTTCAATTACTTTTTTATAGTTGAGTTGACTAGGTCAACTATGGTCGACTGACCATTAATATTTTGTTGTTTTGTCAACTTTCCATTGACAAGTCATTTACCTTTCGACCAACAACTATTCCAGTCAATCGACTGACCAAACCTCTCCCATCTGTCACCTCCGACTCCAGCTGACTTATACCAGTAGACTATGGACTTTTCTAGTCGATTTACATGCAAATATATGAATTAACATTCCCAACATTCTCCCACTTGTTTCCTTCCTTGCATAAATAGGATATTCAAAACATCACTTCATAGGGATAACAAGCCTATCATTTCCCTACACCAAGAAAACTTCTCTATGCCCAATGACTTGGTCATGAGTCTGCAACATTTTTCACTATGTCTACCTTTTCCAATAACACCTTCTGGTTATCCACCATCTCCCTCAGAAAATGGTGTTGAACATGAATGTGTTTGTTTCATCTTCAAATGATATGTTGGATTCTTTGCTAGGAATATTAAACTCTGACTATCACAATCCAAAATAACAGCATGTTCTCCAAATCCAATATCTGCACACAATCACTGAAACCAAACAAGGCTCCTTGCATGCATGAGTAACTGCCATGTATTCATCCTCAGTAGTCAATAGTGTAATGACCAATTGCCTCCTACTCATCCAACTGACTAATCCGGCAAACATATTGAACACATATCCAATAGTTTAACATCTACGATCGATATCTATATCCCAATTAGAATAAAAAAATCATGAACATTGATTCCATTATTGCCCTAGTGTTCTCCCCCATAGAAAATTGCATAATCCTTCATGTCACAAAGATACATGAATACTCTCTTGATTGTGGTCTAGTGTTCCTTTATAGGTGTCGACATGTACCTTCTCAATACTCCCACTACATAGGAAATATTAGGTCATATACAGACCATAGCATACATTAGACTACCCACAGCACTAGCATAGTGTACAAGTAACATGTACCCTATTTCTTCATGTGTCTTTGGAAACTGTTCATTATATAGCTTGACTCCCACATGAATAGGAACATTGACAGGTCAGCTCCCATGCATGTTGAAATGTTTCAGGACTTCCTCAACGTATTTTCTATGACTTAACCAACCCTTCTACCTGCTCGATCTCTCTATATTCACATTCGAAGAATGAAATTTGTTGCTCTGAGATCCTTCATGTCAAACATGGAACACAACTGGAGTTTGACATCCTTTATCAGACCCATGTTATTTTTTACCAACAACATGTCGTCGACATACAAAACCACATATACAAAGTGATCACTAACTTTCTTCCTATACACATGGTGATAGGCCTGACTTCTCTTAAACCCCAGTTGCTGGATGTACATGGAAAATGTCGGATACCACATCATGGACAATTGTTTTAAACCATATGGAGATTTTTTGAGCTTACATACCAGCTCCTTTTCTCCTTCCACTATAAAACCTTCAAGTTTCTTCCTATAGATTTCTTCTTCAAGGTCACCATGAATTTTTTTTTCTTTACATCCATTTGTTCTATCTCAAGATCAAATGCTACAACTAAATTCATTATTACCCTTATCGAAGTTAGATTTGCAACAAGAGAGAAAATCTCACCAAAAAAAACTCCCTCGACTTGGGAATACCCTTTTTCTACCATTTGATCCTTGTACTTCTAGACTTGTCCTTCTACATTCAACATTTTCTTCAATACCCACTTACTATCGACAGGTTTCCTTCCATTTCGTAATGCAACTAGATCCCATATTTCATTCTTCTTCAAGGACTCCATCTCTTCTTCCATGGCCTTTTTCTAGAGTTTACTCTTTGTCGAGTAAATCGCTTCCTTTGACAACCTAAGATCATCGTTTATAGCATACAACAAGAAAGAAGAGTGAAATTCAAGTTGAATATACCTTTCTGGTTGTTTGCTTGCTCAGCCAAACCTCCTAACATCCGAAGTTTGTTATTCCACCTCTTCATCTGATTTAGTCAACTCAACTAAATCCTGACTCTTGTTTTTCATTTCAAACTCTTTCCTTTTTGGTTTTTCTATTTTATCCTTTTCATCCCTAAAATTTCCTCTGACTTAAATATCACATCTCGACTATCTACTACCTTCTCGTCATTGGGTTCTACAACTTATACCCTTTCACTCCAACTTTGTACCCGATAAAGATGCATTTTTCCGAATTATTGTCGATTTTGGTTCTTCTTTACTTTGGGACATGCACAAATGCATCACATCCAAACACTCAAATATGTGTAAGAGAGGGATTCTTACCATCCCATTCATCATATGGAATCTTGTCGACCAGAGATGTTGAAAGCGACCTATTCACCAGTTAACATGTCGTGTCGACTGCCTCTATCTAGAATTCATGTGTGCCTCCTGCACAACTGAACATGCTCCTTGCTTTCTCCATTAGTGTTCTATTTATTTTTTTAGTAACTTCGTTCTATTGAGGCATGTATGGATTTGTGTTTTTTCGAGCTATCACGTGCTATCAACATAATTGTCTTAATGACTTTCAACAAAATTCTCCTCTATTATCAATTCTCAACACCTTGATATTTTTACCAGTTTGACTCTCTGCAAGAGCTTTGAAATTTTGAAACTTTTAAAAAACCTCTAAGTTCTTGGTTATAAAATACAATCATGTCGTTCTAGATAAATTGTCTATGAAATAAACGTCATGTTTAGATCCTCCTAGTGAAGGGACTGACACAGGTCCAAAAACATCGCTATGTATTAACTCCAATATTTCCTTAGCCCTAGTAGCATTAGTTGAGAACCATACACAACTCTATTTACCATAAATACAATGCTCATAGAAGTCAATTTCTTCAGGAAAATAAGGGAGACCTTCGACCATAGATTTTATGTGCATAGAATGAAGACCTTTATCATCTATAGACCCCATTTGTTGATGCCATAACATGGTTGAGTCCAATAGACAAGCAGATGTTCCGTCAGACTTAGGATAAACCACATTATCACTTTTGTCGATGTCTATCCTTCTCAATAGTTTGTACAATGCTCTATTTTGAACTCCCCTCATCAATATGATCGCTCCTCACACCATCTTGCACGTATCTTTCTCAAATATAGACTACACACCTGAATTCCCCGTCTTACTTACTGAGATCAGATTTCTATCCAAACCTAGGATATGAACTACTCCTGGAAGTGCTCATGTTCTACCATCTTTCAACTTTAATCGAACCTTACCTAGTCGAATATCCTAGTTGGTGAGTCATCTCTTAGTAGGAAATCACTCCCATTGAACTTCTCGTAATTACATAACCACTCTTTGTGAGGTTTCATATGATATGACATGCCATAGTTGAATAACCAAGAGTCTCGATTCGACTACATACTTGTGGAGGCAAAATACACATCACCTTTCTCATCTTATGAATACTAACCATTAGTCAACTAACTTTCCTCAAACCCTTTGTCTTTCTCAACTTTCGTTGACTTTCATATTCATCTATAATGCCCGACTTTACCACATCACCAACATGTTTTCATATGTGGACTAGGGGATCTGGTATTATATTTACCCCTCAACTTCAATCTTCTACCAAAGGTTTTTCCGTTTCCTCTTTCTACTGGTATACCTCATATCGTTAGGGCATCATGGGTCGTATCTTCCATGTTCATTCATATCATCTCTTCTGAAACAATATGCGGCCATGTACATTGATCTCCTTATTTCCCTCATGTTCTCCCCCATAACAAATTGCATAATCTTTTGTGTCATGCAGATACCTAAATACTCTCTTGAATGTTGTTAGTTGCTACTTTCTAGGTGTTGACATGTACCTACCCAATACTCCCACTATATGGGAAATATCAGGTCTTGTACAAACCATATCATACATAAGGTTACCCACAACATTAGCATAGGGTACATGTAACATGTACTATATTTCTTCATGCGTCTTTGGAAACTGTTCATCAGATAACTTGACTCCCACAAGAATAGGAACCTTGACTGGTTGACTCTCTTGCAAGTTGACACATTTCAGGATTGTCTCAACATATTTTCTCTTACTTAACCAGAGCCTTCTACATGCTCAATCTCTCTATATTTCCATTCCAAGAATGAAATTTGCTGCTCTGATATCCTTCATGTCGAACTTGGAGGATAACTGTAGTTTCACCACCTTTATCATATCCATGTTATTTCCAACCAACAACATGTTGTTGACATACAAAACCACATATACAAAGTGATCATTGACTTTCTTCCTATACACACAGTGATCAACCTGAATTCTCACAAACCCTAGTTGTTGGATATACATGTCAAACTTCTGATACCATATCATGAGCGATTGTTTTAAACCATAGAGATATTTCTTGAGGTTACATACTAGCTCCTTTTCTCCTTCCACTATAAAATTTTCAGGTTGCTTCATATAGATTTATTCTTCAAGATCACCATGAAGAAATGTTGGCTTTACATCCATCTGCTCTATCTTAATATCAAATGCTACAACTAAATACATTATTACCCTTATAGAAGTTAGATTTTCAACAAGAGATAAAATCTCACCAAAAACAACTCCCTTGACTTGGGAATATCCTTTCACTACCAATCGAGCCTTGTACTTCTCGACTTGACCTGTTACATTCAACATTTTATTGAATACCCACTTCCTGCCAATGGGTTTCCTTCCATTTGGTAACACAACTAGATCCCATGTTTCATTCTTCTTCAAGGACTCTGTCTCTTCTTCCATGGCCATTTTCCATAGTGTACTCTCCGTCAAGTCAATCACTTCCTATACCAACCTGGGATCATCAACTATAGAATATAACACGAAAGGAGAGCAAAAGTTGAGTGGACTATAACTTTCTATTATTTTCCTTGCTCAACCAAACCTCCTAACATCCAAATTTGTTGTTCCACCTCTTTATGTGATTTAGTTGACTCACCTAAATCCTGACTATCGTCATTCATTTCAAACTCTTTCCTTTCTGGTTTTTCTTGTTTATCCTCTTCATCCCTAAAATTTCCTCCAAATTCTCTAAATATCACATCTCGACTATAAAATTCCTTCCTCACCACTGGGTTCTATAGTTTATACCCTTTCACTCCATCTTTGTACCCGATGAAGATGCATTTCTCCTACTTGATGTCAATTTTGGTTCTTTTTTTCATTTGGGATATGCACAAATGCATCACCTCCAAACATTGGGAGATGTGTAAGAGAGGGATTCTTACCATCCCATGCCTCATAGGGAGTCTTGTCAACTAGAGTGGTCAACGAAAACCTATTCACAAGGTAACATGTCGTTTCGACTACCTCTACCTAGAATTCTTGTGCGACTCCTGCACCACTGAACATGCTCCTTGATTTCTCCATCATTGTTTATGTTTTCTTTCAGCAACTCCGTTCTATTGAGGCGTGTATGGATTTTTGTTTTGTTGAGATATCATGTGCTATCTACAGAATTGGTCTAATGGCTTTCAACAAAATTCTCCTATGTTAACAATTCTTGGCACCTTGATCTTTTTACCCATCTGATTCTCCACAAGAGCTTTGAGCTCTTGAAACTTTTCAAAAACCTTTAATTTCTTCATCAGAAAATAAAACCATGTCGTTCTTGAGGAATCGTCTATTAAAGAAACATAATAGTGAGATCCTCCTAGTGAAGGGACTGAAACAGGTCCAAAAACATCACTATGTATTAACTCCACAATTTCCTTATCCATAATAGCACTACATGGGAACCATTCCCAACTCAATTTACCATAAATACAATGCTCATAGAATTCGACTTCTTTAGGAAAATCATGGAGACCTTTGACCATACCTTTGTTGTGGGTAGCATGAAGACCTTTCTCATTTATATGCCCCATCAGTTGATGCCATAACAAGGTCGATTCTATTAGACAAGCAGCTATAACATCGAACTCAAGACAAACCACATTAGCACTTTCATCAATGTTTGTTCTTCTCAATAGTTTGTACAAGGTTCCAGTTCGAACTCCTCTCATAAAAGTACCATTAGGAACATTAACATTACCAAATTCTAAAACTGAAAGATGTTTACCATTGCTTATGGATACTTTCTGTGTTGTGTTCTTTTTAGTGTCATAAGTGTTAAATAATGAAGTTGTACCATACATATGGTGAGATGCACCAGAATCCATTATCCATTCCACAATAGAATAATATTTTCTAGATTGAACATAATAGGCAGACACGGCCACATGTTGTTCATCGAAATACTTCTTCTTTTCTTCCACAAGTTCACGTCTTGGTCTAAAGAAAATATTTTTAGGGTGGTTTATTTTTCCACAATACTTACAAGGATTATACACCTTATTTTTATTAGACATCATGTTAGAAGCATCATAATTAGAAGAACGAGGGGTTGATCCTTGATTATTGGTTTATAATTTTAATTAAAAATTATATTAGGATTCTTTTACTATGTGCCATTAGAGATTTACTATTAGACAATTGATCATAATAAATTAATCTATCTTGCTCATTTATCAAACCTTTACTAAAAACTTTGAAAGGTGGTTCCATAGTTCTGTTATACATTTCAATGGCTCTATTCCTAGTTTGGATGAACATATCAAAACATGAAGGTAACTTTTGTTTGACAAGAAGAATAAGAGCGTTATCATTTTTTTTGTAATCTTTACCACAATTATTTAACTTTTCATTGTAGGTTTTAATTTCACCAAAAAATGACTCTATTCTATCAAAATATTTAGTTTCTAACTCATGGGTTTTCTTTTCAAGATAGTAAGCAAAAACATCATCATTTTTATCAAATAAATAAGCTAAAGTTTTCCATACCTCAATGGGGCTATCCTCAACCTTAATAGGTACATGTAGACTATCTGAAATTGTTTTCCCAATGATTCCTCTTGCTTGATCACATCAATCTTACAATATAGCTAAGCCTTTTGCATTAGTTAGTTTCATTTTATAACCTTTAAATAATTTCTAGAGATTCTTACTTATAAGAACATCAATCATCTTTATCTTCTTAGTGAGATAGTTAAATCCAATTAATTCAGGAATAAAAATTACTTCTGAAGTCATAGCGCGAAAAATGAATGAAACCCTAATGAAAAATATTGCCTTATCACAAAAAGCTAGGATTTAGAATAAAAGTGACAGAAAACCAAATATTTCTCACCAAAACTAAACCCTAATGGCAACTAACCGATGGAATTGCAGACTTACAACAGAAATAGAGAACAAAGAATCATATTCGGTAAATTTTTGGTCGAAAAGGACACACACATGCTTTCTATATAGAATAGGCATGAGTGAGATGCTCTTTTTATTAAGGAAAGGAATGAACACATGCTTCCTCATACCGAAAGGTGCATTTCTTCCTTAAATTGCCTGAAACCTATCAAAAAATGGAAAGTTGCAAACCTGTCACCGTCCTTTACAAAAACCTACAAAAAAACACAATCAAAGTTGAAAAGACAACAGATCTACTACAAAAACAATATATCCTTAGTAGCAAGTTAGTATACAAAGTATTTCAACTCATATCTACAAGAAAAACTTGAAAAAATATAAAAAATAAATGGTGAGGGTTAGGATTTGAAAACAAAATTCTCAAACATGTAGCAAATGCCCATATCTAGAGAATAGCCACAAGGGTTTGGTAGATCGGATGGAAAATATACTAGTTATGAAATTCCCAAGAAATTTTGAAGAATTGTTGGTTGTAAAAAAAAAAAAAAAATTTACCAAAGAAGGTAGAGCATAGCAACTAGCTCTAATACCATGTTAGAATATTGAGAATATGCATAACATACAACATTACATTTACACTAACATGTAAATCAATAGAAAATATCTTATAGTATATCCTTCTATCCATACAAACAACAATAATCATGTAAGAAATAAGAGGCAAGAGAACAAGAGAACAATACACCAAATATACATGGTAAAACCCCAAATGGGTAAACATCTACGGGAAGGTTTGGTATTCTTTATTCTTCATAAATATCCAATCTTATAAGAGAGCTCCACCCCACATATGATCCACAGCTTTACAATACAAAGTTATGCAATATCACCAAATGTTCCCAAAGGCTCTCCTTCATCTCTATTATATGCCAAGAGGTATTGGAAGAACTACATCCCAAAATGCATGTGAGACAAATGATTTTTCATCTCTTTATATAATGAATGGTAATAGGAGAGTATTTCTCCAAGATGCATTTGAGATAACTCTTTTTACATAATATTAGAGTTGTTTATGCCTTCCAACGCTAGACAACAAATCTTACAACATTGCACGTTACATCATTATGCATATATTATTAAAATTACACATTCCAACAAAAGATCCCGTGACTTATTTTAAAAAAAAATATAAAAAATATTAAAAAAAGGTATATATATATATATATAACTTTTGAAATAACTTGTACTCACTTTAAATAAAATTACATCATTTGTTTAGCTAATGTACTAAATAAATATATTAATAGCTACACTAATAATAATTTTCTAAAAACCTCATACTCACATTAAGCTAAATTAAATCATTTAACAATTGAACCATTACATTATATATAAATCATCATATTTATACATTCATCCTTGAATGAATATATTAATAGTTACATTTTTATAATTATTTAAAGAACTTGCTTTAACTAAATTTAGATCCAGACCCACGGGGGTAGAGAAATTGGTAATGAGTAATTGAAATGAGAAGTTGTAAATGGAAGGTCACAAGTTCAAATCCATGTGGGTACTACAAAAAAAAAACCTAAACTTAGATCCGAGGAAAATTTTAAGGAACCATACTTTTCTTAGAGTGTACAAAATTTGGCGAATCTTACTAATTCTTAAATTTCCAGCCATAAAATGTTTGGCGATATTTTTGTAAAAATATTCAAATGTTTAAATATTTTTTATAGATTCTAGACAATTTTGATTATCTTGTCCAATTTAGGCAAATCATTTTAGAAAAAACAGAAATTGTCAAATCTTTTTTTGGAAAAACATATTGAATATTAGTCCAGGGCTAAATTTTACCCATAAAATTTCCCCTATTTGGATTATTTAAAAGTTGAGTTAGTATCTTATTTATATACTCGGAAGATACCAATAACTTGCATTGTAGCTCTAGATAAAATAATAAAGATATTGTATTTATTTATTTAAGAAAGATAGGATGTCATCCATACCATGAGGCTCTTATACATTTCTCTACCAAAATCAACAATAAAGTTATCTTCCCAAATGCAAATAACTAAAAAAGGATGTCCCATGTTTAATGCGTTGCAAACACAAAACACCATCATTTTAATCAAACATAATAAGTTTATATAACTAAAATTGAAGGGAAAATAACTAAAATTGAAGGGAAACAATCTTGCATTAAAATGGAGAGCTATATTTTCCTAGATGCTCACATTTTCCAAGATTTATAAGTCTTATTGTTGAGACCTATGATATTTTTTTGCTTAATGAAATAGAAAAAATGACTAGCATTTAGCAATTGAAGCAAACAGAAAAAATAAAAAGAAGAAGAAATGTCATCCATGGGCAAAGGTATTGTAAGTAGGTTTAGGAAGATTGAAAACCACCATAAGAAAAAAGGCCATTGGTGACGGCCATGCTTGTGACATACCTTAAAAGGTCATCACCAAAGTCACATATGATGTCGAGCCTTAAAAAATTGTCATTGTAATTGTCTTCAGAGACATTCCTTTAAGGTTCGTCACCAAATCTCTTTTAAATGACACTTTTTGTGAGGGTTGTTAAACACTCGTTGCCAATTCTCTCTTTGGAGACACCTTTAGTGCCGGTCCTTTAGTGGCCCTCACTAATACCCATTGGTGAGGGTCATGGTTGTGACGAGACTTAAAGGGTCACCACTAATGTCACATATGATGATGGACCCTAAAATATCGCCATTGTAATTGTTTTTGGAGACATTCATTTAAGGTTTGTCACCAAATCCTTTTTTAATGACACTTTTGGTGAGGGTTGTTAAAGGAACGTTGCCAAATATCTCTTTGGTGACACTTCTAGTGATGATCCTTAATTGACCCTCACTAATACTCTTTCTAGAAACTTTTAGCGATTGTAAACAATATTTGTTACCATTGATAATTCTAATGAATTTTTTATGATCTTATGTGACCATCGCTATAGTTTTTTATAAAAGATCATGTTTGAATACCACTACTAGACCTCAAAATGGTTCCTTTGTACTATGTTTACACAAAAAAACTCCTCGTACTATATTAGGTTATATTTGGTGGATCAAGGCCTTACACATTGTTCACGAGACTTGAAATCATTAGTTATAACCTAATTCCCTAGTTTGTTCCCATGACCATGGTTAGGGCATTATCATGCCTTTTTATCATGCACTAAACCTTAAGTGTTGGGTTCCATATATGTATTATAGGAAAAATATTCCTTCATATGGGATATGCAGTGTTATAGGACCTTACAGATATTGCATGAACCCTCAAAGAAAAAATTAGGGTCTAATCCCTAGTGTTTGGCCCCAAACCATGGTTTAGATCCCAATTCCCATCCCTAAATATACATTAATCCTTATACTTGTGCTTATATATATATTTCTCAATTTTTTCCTCATACATTTCGAAAATAGTGGTATCATGTCATTAAAGGCCTTTGGTGAAGTCCTTGTTTAGTTGAGTGGGATTCAACCAAGAGTTGAGTACGGACTCTTCTCCTTCAATGAATAATCAAATGAAAACAAGTAATCCCTAATTAACACATTATCCTTGTAGTGTTTAAAGGTGCCCAACCCTTCCAAATTAAGACTTTGTATGTTTATCCTTGTTTCATTTTTGCATTACATTCATATTTGCATTGACTCGATGAAGAGACAGGACCCGTACCCATGCTTGGCCTATTATTTATTGAATTCCACTACTTCTACATATAGCTTTTCAATCCATGTAGATATTGGTTTGTAGGGGTCTCAAATATTTTTGGATTCTGTGAATATTGTGATTGACTGGCTCCCTGTGTTCAAATACTCAGTGGATGCACCTGGCCATCTCTTACCTACCAAGCAGGAGTTGAATAGGTTCATCCAAATGACATTTATAGCTATTTTATACAAATCACTTAGATAAACCCTCGGGGAAGGTTATGACCGAAGATGGCCTTTTACACTAAGTATGTCTTTGAGTTGAGGGACAAACTCATTGTACAGCCTCAATACACACTTCATCATTGAATGCACACTTTTTGTTTTCCCTTGGGCCAATTTAGAGTGGTTTCACATAGACTTCGAGTAATCATATTATCTTTGAACAAATTCTAGAGACTCAATCTTCTACTCAAAAGACTACATAAAGTGGGCCTTCATAATTCCTTAAATCATCAAAAGTTGAATCAAAACATTCATGTTGGCCATCTACTATTGAAACCTCTCCAATCAAGCATGCCTATTCTTGTGTATGAATTGATGATATCACTGCTCCAACAAATTGTCTTCCAAATTCCAGTGCCAAGTACATAACCATCCAAAATGTACTTTTTTATTTGAATCTTTGTTAGTTTCCAACACCTTTTTGGAAGGTGGTTTGTCTTCCCACAAATACTACATGGATGAAGATCAAAACATTGTAATTCATGATGATGTCCAACTCGATGACAACTTTGGAATTCTTCAGGTGCACTATCTAACTTAACAATATCAAGTGCATCACCCTCCTCATCATTAGTTACATCATCGAAATTGTCATCTTATTATTCCTCATCATGATCATTGAGTTAAAGCACTTTATCCAATTTATCATCAATGGTATGCCTTTGTAAATCATCACCGAGAAAGATGACACTAAAAAAGTCCATATGTTTGGAGTAAGGAGGAATGTGAAAGAAATCAAACTTGGTCCTTCCATATACTAAGCCAAATTTGTTCCTTTTGAAGTGAAACTCTTCTCAAGGTCTAATAATTTTGATTTTATCCTCAAACTAATCAACATCTGCCATAGTCTCATCATCCAAGGTATTTTATGTCTCCTTAATGTCTTCATAAAATGGCATTGTTGATTTATAGTTGTATACATGTATGATTTGCAATTCTCTCTTGTTCACTTTTAAAAATAGTTAATCCAAATAATGGATTATCTTGAAAAAGTATGGGTTCAAAATGTTGTTGTCAAATGAATTGCAATTCACCATTTAACAACTTTTATGAGTTTTGAGAATATCAATTATATTTTATGCATAACTTGTAGAAAAATGGTCATGACTGACTGGACATTTTACTTTTTATGGGTTTTGAGATTATCAATAATATTTTATGCATAACTTGTAGAAAAGTGGTCATGACTGAGTGGACATTTTCTTATTTGAATAGTTGTTCCTTGTGCAATGTTGATTAAATTAGTGTGCAAAAGACTAAAAAGGTCTTTGATATTCCATGACATCTTGATCCAAAAGAGATTCAAGTTCCTAAAAAAAATATGTCACAAAAAACTCCAAGTGTTGCAAATAATGAATACCAAACACCTTTGATCCCCCTGTCAGTGCTAAAAGATGCACTCCGACTACAGAGAGGGAATGGATAGCACATCTTGAATTAGAGTGATTGTTTGTATGGATTGGGAAGTGGATTAACTAGATCAAACTAAGAAAGAAAGAGGGCAGCAAGCTAAGTTAAAACAATAGCTAACCATTAGACATGGAGTCAAGTAAACACCCTGTAGATCGAAGGCAATTGAACTGTCCATCAGACAAAGAGTTTATATGATTATAGATGGAAGAATGGAGAAAACAAGTTTATATGATTATATGATTAGACATGGAGTCAAGTAAACACCCTGTAGATCGAAGGCAATTGAACTGTCCATCAGACAAAGAGTTTATATGATTATAGATGGAAGAATGGAGAAAACAAAAAGTAGAACAACCACAAAACAGAGATACTCTCTGCAAATAGATTAAGAGGATACTTAAACAAATAACATGAATACTAGGCAATCACTGCAAACAATTTGCAGCTCAAGAATCTCTTATTCATGGTGAATTATTGACACTCAATATTCATACTTCATTCAAGCAAAAGGAAAATCCAAAATGGAAAACAAAGAAATGCCAATCTGATAAGACAATTGTCAGGAATATTCAATGTCAAAAGTGATTACATGATAAAATACCCTTAGGCTTACATTTAGACTCATACAGCTCTCCAACCCCTTCAGCGCTCTGTCGAGCCTCTGAATTCTCCTAGAACATAACCCCATACAGAGTCTTTGAACCTTTTATTTATAGATATTACATCAGTTACGAAAAGATTTCATATCCATAATATAAGGATCGCAGTTCCTATTTTTAAGCAAAAAGATATTACAAAGCTATTTCTAAGCTAAATCAAACTGATTTTGAACAAAAATCCTGGCAATAAACTCTGAGTTCCAACTTTTTGCTTCTAATCTTCTAACTTCCAGGAGCTCTATCACCTTAAAAGCTTTTCCTGGAAATGCTGAGGCTGTCTGACACTTGCTTCCATGTGCCCTAAAAATATGGGATATGTGGTTAATTATTTGAATACTCTGCCTCCCCTTTTTAAAAGGTTTGAATGCTGCCCGATGATGTTGATCAAATCCCTTAGAATCCGGGGTTAATTTGATTTGCTCTATCAAATCTGAAAATGGTGGACCTTTGTTAAAAAATGTGGTTTTTCTATTATCTTCAAAGCTGGGGTGACCTTTCGAGAATGAAAGTTTCCATACATTCGATTTATAACCCAAAATACGTCTGCCATCCAATACGGTGCTATTTGTTCCTCCTCTTACTGTCATCTATTAAATAGCTTCCTGAGATACACATTGAGTTCTTCTGAATATAAATGCAATCTTTAATTTGAACATATACTTAATAGATAAACCACTCAAATGTAGCTCAATGAAAAACTTGTCTTCATCAATTTCCAAAAGAGAAAGGTTTCCACTTTCCCCAAACCTCAAATCATACTTGGAAGTTTCAGCATTGTAGCTCAGATTCGATGTCCCAGATCCAAGTATTTCAACAAAAAACTGTGAAATTTCAAAGCTGAGGTTAACTTCATTAAGATCTTTCACTGATTTGCAATGGCATACGAACCTTATATAAAATATAGATACTGAAAGGAAGCAAGCCTATAACTTCAAATGAAGAAGTTCCCAGTAATTTCTCTCACGGAATTGGATATAAGACTGAGTGACTTCATCTTGCTTCTCTCCTTTAGTAAAGAATCAAGCAAATGGAAATCTTACACAGAAGTAACGATGGTTTCCATTGATGCTCTTTTCATAATTCTGTCAGGAAGTTAGATAACGCATTTACTGGAGTTCATGAGGCTTAATATGAATGTGTTGACAGACTTGGGATTCCTTGAGTCTAAATTTCCCCATAAGTCATTTTTTCTTTAGCAGGCGGCTCAAATGATGAAGATGGCACAAACAACATCGACCCCAACGCAACAAAAGAAGGATTCTCATCTTTGTATTCTGGCAAGAAACTAAGAACCAATTGATGAAATGTTCTATAATATCCTCTATCACTTGTGCACTAGGGCTCAAACTCTTAGCATTTCCAAAATATGTTATTTTTTACCTTTGCGCGCTTATCATTCTCTGAACACTTGGCGTTGACAAGATATGCAATTTTATGCCCTGGCTTCTAGTGGGCTTCTCCCATGGCACACCTGTTAATGAAATTTGTAGACTGCACAACACTGGGGTATTAACAGACCGATAAGAACATGCTCGATGCAATGGTAGCATATGGATGCTCCATCAACACTTGTGAACGCCCTAAATGCTGGAACGCTGAAGTTCGGGCTCGATGCTTGTGCACTTGGCAGTTTATACATAAAGAAAATATAAGCAAAGAGTAACCGGTGGAGATGTGAAGTGATAAATGTATACAACCATAACCTGTAGCGCAATAAGACTCATCCAATGGACTTGTGTGTGAGCTTTCTCACTGTCGGTGTTTTCATTTTGTTTTTGTACAGTGGAAATAATCCCACATGCCATAGGGAAAAATGAATACAAAACTTTATATTGGCGACTGTATGATATCTATAATGAAGTGACACATGGTGCACAAAAGAACTTTTGACTCTCACTTGGTGGGTTTTGAAGCTTGCCTACTTGCAGCGACAGTTGGTGGAGTCTTAACATTGGCTTGGAGTTGGAAGTTGATCATGCGGTTAAGGCATGAAACTTCTCTCTTTTTAATTAAAATAACCTTTGCCCTCTTTTTTTAAAAATAAAAATAAAATATTATTTTAACAAACTATATAAAATAGTTTTAAAATAATATAATTTTTTTTAATTAAAATAACATTTTCTCCTTTTTTTCTAAGAAAGGATTATTTTAACCAACCATATTTTAAAATAATATCATTTAATATTTATTTTTATTTAAAGGCAAAGGCAATTTGATGCTCAAGACAATCAACGAGACCAAGGAACTTCGAGCACAAACAGAGTATGAGATTTGACCACATTGATAATTTGAGGTTATGAAAGATCTTGCCAAACTTTAACCCAAAATGGAGATTTGACATAGTTGACACAAATAAGATTTCAAACAATGGCAAGCCTTTGAAGCAAATTTGGTAAAAATCCAAAAAAAATGGCGGAGTTGATTTTGGTACTAACACCGTTATTCAATTTCAGGCAAAATCAAGATCCAATGATGTCAATAACAGATTCCAAAATAATGGATTCATATACTTCTAACTAATAACATTAAAAAGGATTCCAAAAATATTTAAAAATGCAAAGATTCAATGTCTTCAAGTGCTTCATGTGCAAATTGTTTTGTTCCTCCACTTTCCTTCTTTATGGGATTTCTCTGTGTTGATTTCTGTGAGTAGATTTATTTGTGGGAAAGAGTAATATAAGAAATATTTTTACCATTACAATTATATGGGACCAATAAAATCCATCGCAAACACAGATTCCTCATATTCCCGTATTCAATTTCAAGGAGGTCTAGGACTCAAGACAATTCCCCTTGTAAATATAAAAAACAACTCATGACCCCTTAAATCCTTAATTTAAAAAAATTTGAAAGCCCCTTATAAATTTTGTACAATGTATAAACCCTATAACTTCTTTTACAATGTAATGGAAAAAATTGTGTACTCCTAAAACACCATTTTACAAATTTCAAAACTTCTATGAAAAATTACCAAATTTTATTATATAGTGTTCCTTGTCCCTAAAATTTCTTATAAGGTGTTCCTCATCCCCTTAAAATTCTAGTCATGAACTTTTGTTAAAAAATACTTGTGTATCAACTTATATCCCCTTTTGAACTTTTATGAGAAAAGGTATTTGTGTATCAACTTATATCCCCTTTTGAACTTTTGTGAGAAAAAGGTATTTGTGAATGGCCTTATTTACTCTTCAAATTCTTTAAACACCATTACAATTTGAAACATCCAAAGATTGACCACCATTATAATTTAAAAATTTGAAAGATTGCAAGAACTTCGAATAGATTCTTGACTTTCATCACACCATGCTCTAGTTTAATAATTAAATATTTTTCAATATAATAATAAAATATCATATTTGATACCTTAATGTGGGATATGGATCATTACTTATCTCTTCATGTTGTTTTTGTTTTAAAATGTGTCGGTTACCTCTGGCTCTGGACCAAAATTGATTGGTTATTTCTTTCAATGCATCTATTGCATGGTCAAATTCAATGTTTTATTTGAGGTTTCTATTTCTTAATATTCCTACATGTTGAATGTCTTCACATTTCTATAGATGTTACTCCTTCATTCCCTGATTTTTAGTTTCTCCATGAATGAAGTGAAACCAACATAAAAAAGTTCCATTGCTTGGGATATGGTCTTATTCGATACTACAGGTAACTTAAAGGACTATCCTACATATGTTTCAATCTTGTAGACTTGCATTAAGAAAATATATTTGGCAAGTGGTAAACTAACCCATGCTCACATCAACTAGGTTGGATTGCAGCCAGATTTCTACAAAACATGCTTGTTAATATGTGTGTCAAGTGTGGGATCCTAGATGACACACACATATTTTTTGACCAAATATCTCAATGGAATGCATGCTCATAAAATTATATGTCGCAACTTATGCAAGGCACAGGTTTCTTGAGGATACTAGTAGTTGCAATGGATTTTTCTTTGGGCCTGGCCATTTCAAGCTACATGAAAATTTTCCATTTCAATCTATGCTCTAAAATTGATGTCTAGTTGTTGGAATATTCAGAGATATTCATATCTTTGTCCTTTTCTATCTTTGATCTTCAATAGACTTCAAGTCTGCCTCATGCACAGTCCAATGCTCCCTCAAAAACACATATCAATGCTGCCTCAAAAACATGTATCAATGTTGTGTGTCAAGATAATCATGGGGATACAAGTATGAGATCATCATTAGTTAGTGTAATGCCTTGGTGGTTAATTACAGGGTCAGTGAGAGAGAATATGGGTTACAAGTATATGTTTCTTTTAAAGTGGAATGTTGATAATAACAATCTACATGATTTTTGATGATATGAATTCATATGGTTTCTTTTGATCTCAAATTATATAGTTTCATTTTATCGACACTTACAAGTTGTTCCATACAAACTTCATATATACATTCATTACACTAGATGTGTGTGCAAGAGAAAGAGTGAGATAGACTAGTGGGAAAAAACAACCAATGGGAAAGAGAGAGATGCAATGATTTGAACTAGTTGTGAAGGTGTAGGGGGAAAAGGGATCCATACTCTTTTACATGTTAATCTAGATAACAATTTAAAAATTAATCAAGTAGTAATCTAGAAATTACATAAAAAATAAAATAAAAAATCAGCTAAAACTTTGGACACTGAGTCTCAAGTTAAGAGATCAAAAGTCATCCAACTCTCAAGATCCTAATGAGACAATATTCCTTAGGATACTAAATTATATATTGATGGGTGTGAGATGAATTATGCAAGAAGAAGTTGGTCATGTGTTATTCTGTCCTAACAAGTCTCTCCCTGATTTTGTATCAACCATGCCTCTATTGAGGTTTAAAAAGGTGAAAAAATATCAATAAATGTACTCACAAGCAATGGGGTGACTCTGGAACTTGGTCAGTACAATGCTAAATGTAAATGGTTTGCTTGATTTGAAATTACCACTTGTACAATTATGAGATACATAGGGCCCCTAACAAAGGGGAAAATGATCCAACAAGCAAGAAACAAGGTCGTTGATGATGCCACATGGCCTCCAAAGGCCCCTCCAAGGAAACCTACTCCAAGCAATGTCCACAAGACAACTTAAAGCCCCTTTCCAAGTGGGGATCTTCAACCACCACGTCCACATAGAAACTAAATGATGCCCGCATTAGCATTCAAAGGCTTGCTCTGAGGTAACTTGTTCACCAAGCAATGCCTCCCAATTGCTTATGGGGGTCATGGACCATTACGATTCCCTTGACCATCAAATAGCGTGCATATACATAGAAAATATATAGTCTACATGTGAGATATGGTCATCATTTTGAGAACTTGCACATAGGGGATGGTTCTTGATGCATGACTTAAAATATAGTCAAAACTATGGTCTTAGGCTGTAACATTTTCCTCTAAAGCTCATGGTCCATACGTGGGGCCCCAAATTGCCACCACAACTCCCCTATAGGGAATATTTTGCATGTAAGTTGGATATGTTCATGGCCATTTTGAGGTTTAGAAAAACATGGATGGTTCATGATACCCAAGTAAAGGTTTGATGAGACATAATCTATGGGGTCCTTAGCCACTATTTAGGCCTTATAAATCGGAACTTTGTCATGTGAGTAGGATATGGTGTCCATTTAAAGTTTGTGACACCAAGCTGAGTTCAATGCCGAAAATGTAGGTTATTGGGTCAAAAATTTAGTGTACTCTAAGGCTCATTTTTTTTCTTTCAATTTAATTGTAGATAATAAAATGCAAATAGTAGATGACAATCCAAATGCGGTTAGATCTGAGTGACCCCAAAACCATGGGAACCTAGCAAGGATATTTTCTTGGTCCTTTTCACTTGTAAACAAAAAGGTATTGAATCCTTACCCCCACGAAAGATAAAATGGGTTATCACCAAGTATTTTCCCCCAAATGAACATCACATAATTATTGAGGCCCTTCTCATCGTATCATGAGCATGAACTTGCCAATAAAGGCTTGATTTTAGAACTAAAAAATGGATCCATTTACTAATGAGCGATCCACAACAACCTTCATACTCTCATATTTTTGTTTGATACAACACATTTAGTCCTTGTTTTAGTGACAATGAGCTTTAAATTAACATTTAAAAGTTGTTAAAGATTGGATTAGTGCTCTTTATAGTCACCTTGAGAGAAGCTTATTTTAGTGGTTGGTGATTTGGTTGGATGCAAATATCTCCACTGTTTGATCCACTTTGAACATGTGTAGAAGCTTAGTTTTCCAATGGAACCCCCAAAGGAGATATGGATAGGAACTTTTAATGAGAGGGTGGATAAAGAATATTCTGAAAAAGTTGAGTCGCATCCTATCCTTTCTCCTTCAACAAGATATCACACTCAACTACATCAATATTTAGGGTCCCTTTGTTAGATATCCCATGTTAAGATGTGATTGAAGGGAGAATAAAATCCAATGGGAAGTTAAAATCCCTGTAAAATTTTATATATCCCTAAGGGGATTTGATTATGATAGGGGTTCTTCAACAATGATAAGCATAAAAAAGGGTTGGAAGGAGGCCTGTTAAATTTTGAGCATTAATTCACAATACTCTAGGATCTTTACTGAGAGAACAACATGTACACTATATCAATGCATATCAATCATAACAAGCATGTCAATCATCACAAGAATCAAAAGCATGAGAGATAATAGACACACAGAGTTTCCGTGGGGAAAACCCTAAGGTGAAAAACCCCACAACTTCCTCAGAGATAGATAGAGAAATAGCTCAAACAAAGTACAACCAAAATACAAGAGATAGACTCCTCCTAGCAGCTGAACCTCCTCCTCACAAGTGCGCCACTTTCCGAGTGAAGGAAGAATGAGTTTCTGAGTGATCCAAATAGAGATCTCCCGATCTCTACTTATACTTGTTATGTTTTCCCAATAACCTTATGGGGCCGACTTTTCTAGTTAGGTACATCAACCATATATTACATAAATCAGGGCCGACCCTACACATGGTGGTCTAATAACCCATCGGCGAGTTAACACACTTGCGACACTTGTCAATACACATGACGACACTTCCGTATAGAGGAATGACACATCTCTATAGGAGTACAATAATATATAAATGAAATACATGGATGAAATACATTTCGAAGTTACATATACATCAACACTCCCTCTTAACTAGGAAGGTATTTCTCGACACAGATCTGCTAGCACAAGTCTTCTTTTATGGATCATCGTCATTGATGCACCGTCATCATCATCATCACTAGTGCTGCTATCTCAACCAACTCTGAATCTGCTCATCATAGGAAGTTCTACAGAGCCAGTCCTTTTTCATACTGGATGTAGGCCCACCACCTGCAGGTCTTCATCACTGGCCATATTGTGGAATCCTCGGGACTTATTACGTGCGTCACAAAACCTCGCAAGAGCATCCCAGGCTGTTACGAGCACACGGCTCTACCTGCAGGATCTCCCAGGGCCATATTATATGTGACCTCACCACAAAACCTTGCAAGAGCATCCCAGGTTGTTACGAGCATACAGCTCTACCTATAGGATCTGCCAGGGACATATTACATGTGGTCATGGCAAAACCTCGCAAGAGCATCCCAGGACTTATTACGGGCACACAGCCCAACCTATCGGATCTCCTAGGGACATATTATATGCCATAGGACAAAACCTCGAAAGAGCATCTTCTAGATATCCCAGGGCCAAATTATATGCCATAGGAAAAACCTCAAAAGACTATCTGCATATCTCCCAGGGCCAAATTATATGTCCTCCCAAAGCAAAACCAGGTGAACACTCCTCGGATCCGTCAGGAACTGGCTCAATGTGTTCACCGCAAAGCAAATATCTGGTCTCGTGTTTGTCAGGTACATAAAGGACCCAATCATCTGACGATACATAGAGACATCAATCGGCTCAGATGAAGCATCACATAGAAGCTTCAGATTCAATGCCATAGGTGTGGCCATGGCCTTACAATCCATCATCCCGAACCTCTTCAGGATATCTACAGTATACTTCCCTTATCCAAGGAATATCCCATCTGCACTCTGCCACACCTCCATACCTAGAAAATAGTGCATCATCCCCAAGTCCTTCATATCGAACTCGGCAGCAAGCTTCCTCTTTGTATCGGCAATCAATCTGTCATCTCCTATTACAAACAGGTCATCTACATACAGGAGTAGAATCAAAGGATTTCCTTCCTCAACCTTGTAGTAAAGGTTGGAATCCGCTTTACTCTTGGTAAAGCCCAAACTAGATAGGAAACTGTCCATCCTACCATACCAAGTTCTAGGAGATTGTTTTAAGCCATACAAGGCTTTCTTTAATCTGCACACATATGACTCCCTGTCATGTGTTTCAAAACTGAGTGGTTGCTCCACATACACTTCCTCTTCGACTACACCATTCAAGAAGGCAGTCTTGACATCCATCTGGTGTATCTTCCATTTCATCACTGCAGTCAGGGCAAGTACTGATCTGATGGAAGTGTACCTGGCTATAGGAGAAAAAGTTTCTTCATAGTCTATTCCCTCTTTCTGAGGGAAGCCATGAGCTACGAATCTTTCCTTGTATTTCTCTTGTATTTGCAGATCCATTTGGAAGTCACAACAGACTTCCCTTCAGGTCTTGGGACAACATGCCAAACATCATTCTTCATGATTGATTGGTATTGTTCGATCATGGCATCCTTCCATTCTTTCTTTTTCGCTTCTTCTTCATAACTGGAAGGTTCTTTGTTCACGATGTCACAGAGTAAAGCAACATAGCTGGTATGTGATCTGGTTCTCTTCTTTGCTCTATGTTCTTCTTCTGGAATACCATATCTTTCTGCATCTTGAATGAGCTCTCTAGCCCATGCAGGTTTTCTCTTGTGAGAGTTATTCTCATGAGGTGGATCTATAGGTTGTTGTGGATCTTCAATTTCACGATCAACATCTGGAATTGCTTCAGTCATGGTAGTGTCTTGAAATCTAGTTTCCTTAGGTTCTTCATAATCTTCAACAGGTGTCTTTCTTGATTTGACGAATGCTAAGTTTTAATCAAATGTCACATCCCTGCTGACATCAATCTTCTTGAACCCTGGAAAGTATATTCTGTAGGCCTTCGAGCTTTCACTATAACCCACAAAGATACCCTTCTTTCCTGAAGGATATAGCTTGGTCCTCTTTTCCTCTGGGACATGAGTGTATACTGGACAACCAAATATTCTGAGATGGCTGACTTCAGGTTTCTTACCAGAGAAGACCTCTTCTGGTGTCTTGTTGTCCAATATCTTGTGGGGTGTTCTGTTCTGCACATATACAGCTGTTCTAGCTGCTTCTGCCCATAGATGCATAGGTAGATCCTGGTCATGCAACATTGCCCTTGCTGCTTCCATGATTGTTCTATTCTTTCTTTCTGCAACTCCATTCTGTTGTGGATTGTAAGGAGCAGTCAACTCCCTCTTAATCCCTGAATCACTGCATAGCTTCTTGAAGTCACCTGAGGTGAATTCTCCACCATTGTCGGATATGAATGTTTTGATCTTCTTATCAGTTTGGTTCTCCATCAAGGTTTTGAATTCCTTGAACTTATCAAATACTTCATCTTTGTTCTTCAAGAAGTAAACCCAAGTCTTCCTGGAGAAGTGATCAATGAAAGAGACATAGTAAACATACCCACTCAGAGAACTGGATGACATAGGACCGCATACATCGGAGTGGATGATTTCCAGGATACCTTTTGCCTTTCTTTCACTGCTTGTAAATGCCTTCTTAATGTTCTTTCCTTTTGCACATCCTTTGAAAACACCTTCATGCTTGGTCTTAATTTTAGGAAGACCTTCTACATCCTTACTTGCAATTGGTAATGCTCTGTAGTGCATATGTGCAAGTCTTCTATGCCAAAGTTCACTTGGCTCCATGGAATCATGTACCATGGCATGTTCAGGTTTTCCCTTCAATTTATACAAACCTCCCTCTTGCTCTCCAATCACCACTGCATCATCAATAGTTTTACCCTTTGGCCACATTAGGACTTGGCCATCAACAAATGCAACCCTCATGCCTTTTGCATCCAATGCAGAGATGGAGAGAAGATTATTCTTGAGCCCAGGTACATAAAGAACTTCTTTCATCTTCAAAGACTTTCCAGAATCTAGGTTGTAGGAGGCTTCACCACTTCCTTTGATAGGGTATTGATAATCATCCCCAAGTTTAACCTTATGGGGTGATTCATGTTCAGATAGGTTTACAAAAGATTCTTTAAACCCATTCATGTGTTTGGAAGCCCCACTGTCATTAAGCCAATCATTACAACAATGAGAGATAGTACCTGTGAGAGCAAAGATTAGAACATACTCTTTTTCACTTGATGAGTCATCATCACTTTCTGCCCTAGCCTTCTTCTTTGGAGGTTCATCATCTTCGGCAACATGAGCATGGAACTTTCTTTTGCTGCCCTTCTTCTTCTTGCTAGAGTTGTTGTTGTTATCCCTTTTGTTCTTGGGACATTCTGAAGCAAAGTGACCCTTCTCATTGCATGTGAAACATCTTAGATCCTTCTTATTCTTTTGTTGGTTTTGATAGGATCTCTTGTAGTGAGAGTGCTCCTTCTTGGGCTTGCTTCTTTTGGTGTGAGTTGCGAGAGCTTGATCTTTACCTCCCATCTTTTCTTCTCGAGCTACAAGTCTAGCTTCTTCTTGAGAGCATTCCTCTCACAGTTTACTGAAAGAGATCAATTTCTTTCTTGCATAGATTCCTTGAATAAATGAGTCCCATGACCTAGGTTGTGAAGAACCTGAAATAATTAATTAATGCAAATACACGAGATATCAGAAATAATAGAACTTAGAATCACTTTTGTATTGATCATGGGCCACTTCGAGGGGGCAACCTCCTTTGAGCAAGCTCAATACAATTAACTTCACAGTGCCTTCAATGATCTCAACACACACTTATATACTAAGTCTATTCCCAATACTATGAGTCAAAACCATGGGACATATAATACTACGGGACGACTTACAAAGCATATGCGTCCAATACTATGGGTCAATACTATAGGCTAATATAAACTATGGATCAACAAATACTACGGGACGACTTACAAAGCATATGCGTCCAACAACAATATATTGACATAGTAAAGAGAAGGGTTGACACGGGTTCCTAACATCCCCTCTCCCTTAGAAAAAGCTTTGTCCTCAAAGCTTTGGTTGGAGAAATTGCTGCAGAATCTGAAGAAGTGGGTCCCTGGTAGCATCCTCGGGTTGCATTTCGGGCTACTGACACCTTTGGAGTGTTAGGGAGGATTTCTTGGAAGGCTGTAGACGAAGAAGAACCCCATCAGCTGCGCAGAAAATGCGCTCAGAACAGTGTTGATCGGCTTGTTGTTTCAGGCAAATTCTGGCCATGTGAAGATTGTCCTGCAGAATGAGAAGAATCTGATCGCGGTTTCGAAGAACTGAGTCAATTTCCTAAACTGGGAAGCTGCTAAGGGTGTATGGAAGAAGAAATGGCGGTGTCTGTCCATAGACTGCTTCATATGGTGTCCTTTGAGATGTGGTATTGTACCACCAGAGCGCTGCTAGGAGATCCATAGAATAGTTGGCCAAAGCTGTGTAGGGATGGGCAAGGGATTGAGCAATCCCGAAAGAAGTGTTGTTTCACCCTTGTTGACATGGAAAGTATCACAGTCACCCACCATCTATTGAATTGTCATTTTCAGTCCCTGCAAAAAGAAGTTACATTGTTCCTGGTCATACATTTTGAAGAACCCAGAGTGCCCTGCTGATGAAGAAGCATGGAGTTCATAGAAGAGATAGCCCTGTTGAACATATTACAACCAATTTGGAACAAGTAGAGAAAGAGCTGTAAGAGAAACTGGGTCATCAATTGTGCGAGAAGGAGCATCTGCCACCATATTTTCCTTACCCTTCTTGTAAGTGATCGCATAGGGATAACCCATGAGTTGGATAACCCATTTTAGGTGTGTTGGGGAGGAGACCCATTGTTCCATAAAATTTTTCAGACTCTGGAGATCAGTCTTGATGCAGAAATAATTCCCTAATAGGTATGGCTGCCACTTCTGTACTACATGCAAAATAGCCATCAGTTCCTACTAAGAGGTAGATGCGATTAAATTCTTACCGGAAAGGTCTCTTGAAGGCGGAAAGCTCATTGGTTCAGCAAAGACACCTGCATATCTATCCAAGGAAGTAGTGGAGACCCTTGATGGGTGCATCTGAAGGGAATGGAGTTGAGCGATGATACCATGTGAATTCTTCTTAAGGATTTTTTCCAGGCGATGTGAACTGATGATGCAGAGAGACCCTGGTTGTAAGCCCATTAATTTGTGTTGTGCCCCATTTACTGAAAACTGCATCCAAAGTTCCAAAAAATCCCATAAGATGGGGCCAAGTGTGCGTAACCATTGAACGCCCAAAACCACATCACATCTGCCTAAGGACAAGGCAAACATGTTAGAGCGCAGGTTATAATCTTCCATAGAGATACGCACATTGTGACACTTCCCCTTGAAAGGTAAGGTTCCCCCATTGGCAACCATGACTTCAAAGTTGGAGCAAGGATGGACAAAACAATCATCCTGTTTGGCAATCCGAGGATCAATGAAGTTATGAGTGCTACCAAAATCAATGATTATGGTAAGAGGGAGCTTCTTGAAGTATCCCTTGACTCGCATTGTTTGTGGGGTGGTGACGTCGGTTACAGCATGGAGAGAGATCTGGGGTGGGTCATCCTGAGATGGGGTGTCAACAGGTGGGTGTTGAATGTCGACCTGATCATCTATTGTATCTGGAGCTTCTTCATCAAGTTCTGAGGTAGGCAGAGAATCCACATCCAAGAGATAGAGTTTTTGTTGAACACATGTATGTCCCCGAGTGAATTTCTCATCACAATTATAACAAAGACCTTTTTCTCGGCGTGCCTGCATCTTTATTTCAGACAAATGCTTGATAGGAGTTGGTTGCGGGGCAGGCGTGATGGGAGGTCGTTGGGAACCCATATTTTTGAAGGGAACAAAGGTGGGTTTGGAGCATTGTTGAGCTGCAATCTTGTCCTCTACCAACTTAGCCAACCCTAGGACTTCCATCATCGTGTTGAGACAGAACATTTTGACCTTTGAGCGGATTTCATCCTTGAGACCACTGATAAAACAACTCCTGTAGAATTCATCAGACAATCCTTCTGTGTGATTGGCCAGTTTCTCAAATTCGATTTGATACTCTCTCACTGTGCCAATTTGGTGAAGTTTAGTGAGTGCTCCTGTGAAGTCATCAAAAGCACTAGGACCAAATCGTGGCAAAAGGAGTTGGCAAAAATCTATCCAATTTGGCTCAGGATGAGCTTTAATGTACCAACGGTACCATTGAAGGGATTCTTGTTCCAAATGAAAGGATGCAAGTGGAACTTTCTGGATATCAAAAGTATTATGCAGACTGAAATATTGTTCTGCTCGGTATATCCATCCAGTCGGATCAGTACCATTGAAGTGAATAAAATCAAGCTTCGGCTCGCAAAAATTGCTGGAAGAAGAGAACCCGGTGGCTGCAAAAGATTCTGGCTGTTGGTTATTGTTCATGGCCGAATGCCGAAGATGGAGGCTGAGAAATTTTTCATCCAGATCTTGGAGTTTGGTTTGGATGGCTACAAGTGCTTCCTCCATGGTTTATTTTTTTTTTTCCGGAAATGGATAGAAAAAAACAAACAAAAGCTTATTTAGTAAAGGAAGATTTGGATTTGGGAAAAACTCGGATGGGTAATTGGGGTTTGACTAGGTTTTGGACACTTTCTGATGGACAGGAAAGCAAAAAATGGACATTTCAGAAGCAGGGTGAAAGAATGAGAAAATTTGGTAGAGAGGGACAAAGAAGCAGAATTAGAAAAGGAACACGGTGGCAAAATTTGACAGCATTTGGGTGAAAATTGAAGGAGTTATGGCAAACCCTAAAAATAGACAAATGTGAGATTTCTGGTCTTGGGAAGTGGAATTTGGGATAGGATCTTTAGGAATGAAATATGCAGGATGGGATTGCAGGGATGTCAGTGAAGTTTCAGGGAAAACAGAGTTGAAACAAGGGAGATATGGCCAAAAAACAAAAATATGCAGAATGGGATTGCAGGGATGTCAATGAAGTTTCAGGGAAAACAGAGTTTTTTTTTTTTAAATCCAGAAATGGTTCGGCAACAGCGGCGTGGAAATGATCTGCAACAAAAAAGGGATCCGCAACAGATGGATCTGCAACAGCGCGGAAATGATCGAAAACGGCTAGATTTGAAACGGCGAATGGATCTGGAACGACTTTCAGAATAGATCTGAAACGGCTGGATCTGGAGCGGAAGTGATCGGCAACAATTCAGCTGAAAATAAATATGGACCCTAAGTATGTGCGACTTCCTATCAGTTCAGGGGATTCACTCGGCCACCAATGTTGTCTGACGGCTTGCATATTGGGGCAGTACCCCTCACTCCACGACTCAGGTAAAACTGATAACTGCTTTGCCACAAACGACAACTCTTGGTTTACCTCATGGGTGGGAACTAGTCAATTAGGTAGGGGTCGTTGCCCTTTTCACTGGCAGGTCCTCTCAATGGGCCAGCTACTTTGGGGTTCCTGTGGTACTCCTCACAATGAGTTTTATGGCTTATGCCCAAGTACTTCCCACAGTTAAGCGGATAGGGGTTATCCCCAGATCTGAACTTGCAATAGATGCGAAAAAAAAATTTGGCAGAAATTCCACCCAACGAGCCCAAGAAAGTGCTCTGATACCAGATGTGAAGAACCTGGAATAATTAATTAATGCAAATACACGAGATATCAAAAATAATAGAACTTAGAATCACTTTTATATTGATCACGGGCCACTTCGAGGGGGCAACCTCCTTTGAGCAAGCTCAATACAATTAACTTCACGGTGCCTTCAATGACCTCAACACACACTTATATACTAAGTCTATGCCCAATACTATGAGTCAAAACCATGGGACATATAATACTACAGGACTACTTACAAATCATATGCGTCCAACAACAATATACTGACATAGTAAAGAGAAGGGTTGACACGGGTTCCTAACATAGGTAGGCCATTCAGAGTGGTCATAACAACTTCACCATTGTCCACTACTTCATCCACAGCTTCAAGTTGTTCCTTGATCTGAGAGACCTTGGAGAAGTAAGATTGAATGGTCTCTCCATTCAACATCTTGACCCCTTTCAATTGATTCCGTAGAGTCATCTTCTTATTTATGTTCTTCCCTTCAAATAACTTGGTCAGGGAGTCAAACATCTCCTTGGGTGTCTTTAGAGATGACACATGAGGTATGAGATGGTATTTGATAGAATCAGCAATGATTCTCTTTGCCTTGACCAAGTTCTTCTTATGCAATACCTTAGCCTCTTCATCCTCTAGGATAGGGACCTCAGAGCTGATGTAGGAGTCCAATTCATTTTCTTCCAGGATTAACCCAATCCTATACTTCTAGGCTCGGAAGTTATCAGCCCCTTCAAGCTTATCCTCAATCTTGGTGTGGTGAGACATATTAAAGAGTACTTCAAATGGAAATAGAAGAGATTTAGGTCTTACCACTTGTTTTTCTGAAAACTGGATCTGGTCTCGGATTAGGGCTTGTCGGAAAAACCCTAAAAATTCAAAATGTGAATTTCAACTTTCTAAAAGGATAGAAATATGCGCCTTGATGAGCTGATCAGCCTAGTGTATTCAGAATTTGATATCTGTAAAGCTTGACCCTTCAGAAATGCCTTTTAGTCTTCTCGAGTTTACTAGGGAGGACCATGAATTAGGGTTTGAGTTTCCTGGAGATCTACCCAGCCAAAAATCTCGATCCAAAGCTCTAAACTTCGATTTTTGCAAGGAGCTTCCAGCTATGTCTTCAAATTCCATAAATTCCTATTTTTGTGGAAACCCTAGTTTTTAGGGCCAAATCTGAAAAAGCTCAGAATTGAATTCTGATTGGACAGGTAGATTCTCCTTGATGAGTATAGTCAATCTACTATACTGCTTTTCCAAAATCTGTGGAGAGAAACCCAATAAATAAGAAACCCTTGGTTTCCATCACTGCACAATGTCTTCTTCTCAGGTTAGCTCTGATACCATGTTAAATTTTGAGCATTAATTCACAATACTCTAGGATCTTTACTGAGAGAACAACATGTACAGTATATCAATACATATCAATCATAACAAGCATGTCAATCATCACAAGAATCAAAAGCATGAGAGACAATAGACACACAGAGTTTCTGTGGGGAAAACCCTAAGGTGAAAACCCCCACAACTTCCTCAAAGATAGATAGAGCAATAGCTCAACCAAAGTACAACCAAAATACAAGAGATAGACTCCTCCTAGCAACTGAACCTCTTCCTCACAAGTGCGCCACTTTTCGAGTGAAGGAAGAATGAGTTTCTGAGTGATCCAAATAGAGATCTCCCGATCTCTATTTATACTTGTTCTGTTTTCCCAATAACCTTATGGGGCCGACTTGTCTAGTTAGGTAAATCAACCATATATTACATAAATCAGGGCCGACCCCACACATGGTGGTCTAATAACCCATCGGCAAGTTAACACACTTGCGACACTTGTCAATACACATGACGACACTTCCGTATAGAGGAATGACACATCTCTATAGGAGTACAATAATATATAAATGAAATACATGGATGAAATACATTCCGAAGTTACATATACATCAACAAGGCCAAGGTAGGGGAATGCCTAGAACCAACCAAGGGTGCGCTGCCAATTAAGGATGCCGAAAAGTTGAATCATATTGTATATTTTGATTTTGATTTTATTTATGCTCTAATAAACTTCAAAAAACGCTTAGGATGGGCATTGTATATACCCCTTCATTGTTAATTTAAAAAATAAGTATGTAAATATAAAAAAAAAAAAATTCAATAAAAAAAAATTAATTTTAATTTTAATTTATACACTAGATTCAAAACAAAACACAACTTTTTCTCATCGAAAAATAATTTTCAATTTCCATCTCAAAGCAAAGCATGAAATTTTCATTTTCCCTCTAAAAGCAAAACATGGTGCTACAGGAAAGGAAATTATTATGCAGTTTACCCAGTGAGAGAGACTCTCCTGATTTGATTTGAAATGCATTTGATATGATCCAAAGTTCCGAAGGGGTTTCGTATTACATTTTTATGTCATTGTCTTTCCTGGCTTCAAAGGCATGCTACTTTTGATGAACGGGTTTTGATTTCAGCCTCCCAACTAAAAATGTTGTTACTACACATTCCATTCCAAATTGTTAGTGGAAGCAAATTGGCCGAGTAGAGCTTTGGTGAATTGAGCAATGGACATTAACTCCATTTTTTCTCTGTCAATAGAGGTATTTATTTTGATATTTACCAATTTATTGAGACTGCTTTGCGGCTGTAAATTCATCATATTAATTCACATGAACTTGAAACAATCGATTCTGTTTAAGAAGAGAAATGCTTCGCACTTTAATGTTTGCTACAACTATACATGCAATTGACAAGAAATATGAGTGCCATTGATGTGTTTTTTGGGTAAGTTATGATAGTTTGATCAAACATTTCTTACATTAATGTCAAATTTAATTCAAGAAACAAAAACTTGGCCATTGGTCTTCTAAAAATTCTCATTTTGGACTTGAGGTTCAGAGTATTTCAGTGAAAACTCGTCTGATTAATCTCATCCAACTAGATACTCAATTATTGTGAATTCCAAGAAGGGTTTTAAGTAAGGTGGTTTTATAGTTGGTTTTCCCCCTAGATTGTCTAAAGTTCGATTCCCAACATTGCAGCATGTTTCCTGTAGATTGCAGTTATTGACAATTGGGTTGTTTAATCCTTTTATGTAAGCAATGTTGTAGCAGTTTAGGTTAAGGTTTATTCTTAAGAAGTTCTGTAAGGTTCCTTGAACTTACGAAGGTTGGCTATTAGTGGGAACCCATTGTATTCTATGCCTGACTAATTATGTTCTGACTATTGGGATCAAGTGGTATTTCTTTTAAGTTTCTTCTAGAAATATGCAAAATCCATAAAATTCATAGCACATGATCCCAGTGGTGTATACCCACAGGAGGTTTCAGGTCATTATTGAGACGTAGATATACTAAGTCGTTAGAAGGGTCTAATAATCTTCAATGCTTATATAAATTATAATGATCTGTTATGAAACCAACCTCAAAGATCTATTCTTGATACTCAGTATGGGAAAAATTGCCATGGAATAGAATTTGGTGTAGAGTGTCATGTCAGTTTATCCTTTTCCATGGTACTTCATATGAGAGCTGTCATTTGATCCTTTCATTGGAAAAGAACATTTATGTTCTGGTATAACACACTTCTAACATTGTCCCACACTTGAACAAAATGTGGGGATTGAGGGATCTAGAGATGCGTTGGTTGCAAAGCTACCGATCCATTTGGAAATCTCATTCTTCTTTCAAATACAAAGCATGGGGATATATTTTGCTTCATGAAGGGTTGGCTGTCAAAAATGGACTTCATTATTCAGTGTTAAATACACTGCATGCACCTGATGAGGTAAGAATGAAATGGTTGAGCATGTGTTCTGTCAACCAAGATTTCTTAGTCATGGTTCACATTGTATTTCACTTCCTTTTTACCACCCCTCTTTACTGGAAAGGCCCTCTTCTTTGGGACATGGATGATTCAAGAAATTTGAAAGCCTTTATGTACACAATTTGCATCACCGCAATTGGTTTCCTGTGGAAACACTAGTGTAAAGCTACTTTTAATTTGGAATCATCTTCCCTTGCCAAGGAGAATTCAAGTTTTCAAGCAGGAGTTGGGTTTGCTTGTCAAAGACAAGTTCAATGTCTTTTGTTGAGAGATTTCAAGTCCCTTCTTGGAGCACAGGCCCATGTACCGCAATTTTTAACTTTTCAGGTGGAAATTTCCTAGTACTCTTGTTGTTTGTATGTTATAACTCTCCTTGTTCCAAGATTACCTAATTGTTCTATGAAGTAAAATATATGACACAATTCTCAAAAACAAATCACCACATAACATTGCATGATAAATTTATTTATATGCTCTTAACAAATAGTTTGCAATAGAATTATCAAGTTCATGTATCCCTTAGTACATAATACGAGTTACCAAAGAAACAACTTAACATATAGTTTGCAATAGAATTATCAAGTTCATGCAAAATATAATAGGAGTTACCAAGGAAACAACAAGCCAATAGATGTAATGCTTAAGAGAAATGTTTTTAACAGAGAAATGTTTATGACAGCAATGCTAGGTTGAAAGTGCTTCATGGAATCAACAAGCAGGATTTTTTTTTGAAAGGAAAACAAGTTTATTATGAAACAAATTAGCTAAAAGACATTAGTTTTTTCATCTTCATCCTTGATGCAGTAAGTAATAGAAAAAAAAAAATCAAAAAATGAATCCACATTTGCAGCTATCGTTAGTACCCTAGGAGAAGTTGGTACTCTAAAAATCCATACTGCCCATACTACCAGTGGCAGCATGACCACTTCTACATTTGTGGAAATGTTTACACTGAAGAGCATGCATATTTTTTAAACAAGGGATCGCAAGTCAAAAGTCCGGAAATGGTACTTCATATGAGAGATGATTGTTGATCCTTTCACCTTCCCTTGAAGAGATGACCATAGGAATAAATTTAGCTTTGGAGAACGAGGATCTTTCGACATTTTCTTTCATCAGGATTCTAATCTTCAGTAAAGATTAGGATAAGATTTTTCAAAACAGATAACTTGCTTTAAATGTGTAGTTTCCTAGTTTAGACCCTGATTCCCAAAGTGGAATATATGGGTGGGAATTAGAGCATTTGAAAGCTTCAAAGAAATACAAACTCTTAATTTTCCAAAGGTGAGTTGAACTCACAAGAGGTTATTCAACAGATTGTAACTAGTGAGAAATACATTTTTGCATTGTCAAAATTCAGAGTAGGACATTTGCATGTAGGGTGGACTGATCTACCAACAATCTATTGTTGATGTGGTGCAACTAGGAGAGAAAGTTTACAGTCAAATTCGATCACTGGTTAGAGCACATCAATAAGAAACTGTATTAATTTTAAATTTTAAGAGCAATCATCCTCCACATGATAACACTGGGAGACCAAAAATTAACAAAGTGAAGACTAAGTCAACTATGATCATTGATGGATCCGAGAAAATAAATATAAGGGTGCAAAACTTGATTATGGTTAGACAAGTTAATCAGTTGCTTTGTGAGTGCTTTGTAAACCACCCATGTCACAATAATAGAGGAAAATAACAAAGCAAATATGTATTCTTATGTTGAATATAAAGATGGTGAGCTTGTAGATATTATATGTGGAACAACATAGCCATAAAGATTGAACAATCTCAATTAGTCACACGTTGTACATTTGTATTGTAGCTATAGAGTCATACATCAATTGTTAAGTGATCCCTAGATCGTACATGGAAACATGCAACATTATGTTGTTGTGTAGTATATGTATTGTGGCCATAGAGTCATACATCAATTGTTAAGTGAGCCCTAGGTTGTGCATGCAACATTTTTTTGTTGTAGCATATGTATTGTGGCCATAATACATCAAAGTGGGCCCTAGGTTGCACATGCAATACTTTGTTGTTGTAGCATATGTATGGCATCACATAAATAACCTGCTTGTATATATATTGAGCAATAATTGCAAAATTTTGAAATTTAATTTTCTTGTGATAGCTCTTATTTGTTTAAGTGAAGGCTAAATTGATTTTACTTCAATGTCAATTATCATTTCACAGTAACACAGAATCCAGAAGATGAGAACCCACACATAAGATATGATCAATTTATTAATATCTAACAAATGACCACAAAATTCAGTGAATGAGACTAAAAGATACATCTAGTATGAACACAATATGGAAGTGCAAAAGCAGCTCCAAGATACAGGAAGTGAAAGAAAATGTGCACAGGAAATTAGACATAAAGCTGTAGAAGTTCTATTGTGGATCATTTATGGGAGATGGACAGGTTGTATCATCACATGACGACATTTGATGTCACTTGCATCTACATTTTGGACAAAGATTTGGTACCTTTGGCTTGTGGAACCAAATTCAACATGGAAGGATACACTAGTCAATTTGTGTGAAAATCAAGATTTTAAGTATTGGTTTACGCCAATTGTATAAGAAAGTATTTGACATTCAATTTGTCCACCTAGACCCCAAGTGTGGGAAAACTTGCATATGATATATTTTATATTTTTAATTTGATTCACATGCTTGTTTATGATGTGACTCAGTACATGTCATAATGGGATAGTGGAACTTTGATTCACATACACAATAATTCAAAGAAATCCAGAGATAACCTGTGCATTCAGAAAGTAGATGAACATAGCATAATGGAAATAACTGAGAAAATACATACACTAACAGATTCACTGTCAAAAGTCTCTATCCATATATTTCATAGGTCATTTGAAGACTGGAAAAGTATAACAGAGTTGCATAACATGTCCAAAAGAAGCCAAAAATCTCACAGCTCTATCAAGCCATTGAATTACCCTCCTACAAAACTCACAGCCTCACGGGATGGAACCTAACACCCTTTTACATTGAAAATTATATAATTTAAATAAAAGAAAACCATTAATAGCTACGACTATTTTCTAGGGGTTAAATCCTATCAACAATCTCAAACAATCTTAAATCTCAAACTGATTGCAGGAAATCTGGAGTAGGGATCTAAATCTCAGACTTGACATCTAAAAGTCTTTGAAATATGGAAGATGATCCCTTGTTTCCAGGTGCTCTGCCACTTGTTGAATACTCTGCCACATGTATCCAAATGCTTAAATATTGGCTTCTAGATGCTCATGACACACTTGACATCTGCTTGAAATCTGGGATTTGAGGTTGACTGACTAAAAATGCTTATCGAGCCCTTTTTGTAATTTGAACCTTTGACTGTTGATATAATACCTTCCTCTTCGAATCTGGAAATGATAAGATCCATTCACAAATGTCAGGTGTGCTTTTAAGGATCTTGATTTTGACTTACCCATATCTTTTTCATTCTTGAAATACTCTAACACTTCATTGCAAGTGATGTTTGAATCTAGATTGGATTCGAGGATATACCATCGATCTTCTTCCATTTCTAAAATGTCAAATATAGAATATATTCTATATTTAAACACCTTAAAGAATCCTTACATGATTTCCAGCTTGTAGCAACAAAATATCAATTCCAAATTGAAAAGGTGAGACATGATCAGTTATGAAAACTTAATGCAGGAACCATCACTTGAGTGAATGACATTGAACTCATCATAGTTTTCCAATAAGAATCAGCTTCCATATCATTCCATCTCGCCCACTATAGGTTTCATTCTACTGCATATGCTTGTATTCCCATTGAGCACAACCTTGATAGATCTAAATCTATGGATTTACGCTACCAATATACATTTTCTTAGCTATTCCAGTAAATTCCTTTGTTCGAAATCTTAACATTTTGTAATATGCATCCCCCACACCATTCTCCAGGTTGAAAAAGTGCTTCTTGTTCTAACTCCACGTTCTCCAAGAAAATTATGCAACTTATAGTTGTAACTTAGAGAATTATGCAACTTATAGTTGTAACTTAGAGCCTTTTGCAATAGAACCTCCATGAAACTTCTTCCTAACCACCTCCCAAAGTGATCCAAGAGTTGGATGAAAGAAAAAAAAGAAAAAGCGGTCCAGAATAGAGATAGCAGCTATCATCTTCAATGTTGCATGTGAACTCTTCCTTTGGCGATCTGTGTGAGCGATTTTTTTTGGCATATGGCTACCCATTTGATACTCCATGTGGGCACTTATGTTAATGTTTAATCCCTACTCGCTTTTGGCACTTGAAACCCAACATTGAATCGCTCGGCAGATAGAAGCTTTGCTGGAAGTTATTTACACCTGGTGCATTTGGTTTTAAATTTCGCTGACTCTCTTTTTGCACACTTGTGAATGCATTCTATATAACACTTGAGCTTGGTGACCATTTGACTTGAGCTCGGGCCATTGTATCAGTTCTTGGATAAAAAAATGAATTAATGATAAAAAAACCTTTTGGATTGTGCTACTTGTGAACTATCCCACATAGCGACTAAGAAAAAATTTAAAATTATTTATATGTCCAAGTGTGTTAGGAACCACATCACGCATAGTGCATAGCTTATACTTGAGTTGTGTTCTTCTCTTGGTATTCGAAGTTTATCTTGTACGTTGGTCTTGGTGGTGACTATGAACGAGGATTAGACGTTGACCTTTGCATATGTGAAGACTTTGGGTATGAAACCCAAAACCTTGTTTTTGCCAAACTTTACAAAAAGGACAAAGACAAGACACGTTTCCAAACGTTGGATAAAGGGAATACACATATAAAGGTTCAAAGGTTTTATTTTTTAAATAAGAAAACCTTAATACACGTTTCCAAACGTTGTCAAAGGTTTTATTTTTTAAATAAGAAAACCTTAATACACGTTTCCAAACGTTGGATAAAGGAAAAACACATATAAAGGTTAAAAGGTTTTGTTTTTTAAATAAGAAAACCTTTATAGTATTAGACTTTTGGGTATACATATGGCATGGATTTAGATATGAACCCAATATTTTAAATCAAAGCCTTAAAATAAATAAACATAAAAATTATTTTAGATATCAACCCAATATTTTAAATCAAAGCCTTAAAATAAATAAACATAAAAACTATTTTAAAATCATATAAGAATTATTTTAAAATAATACATTTTATATTTATTTATATTTTTGTTAAAATGTTTGGCTTTAGGTGACAAACAAAGGGCTATAGGCTAGATTTAGACCAATGGATTTTAAATGTTAAAGGTGAACACAAACCATAATATTTAAAAATTTTGGATGAAGAAACACTAACTAAGTTGGCATGAACATTCGAGGCTTTGACAAAAATATAATTAGAGTTTGAACTTTCGGCAGCGCTTCCTTTGGAATTTTTGGTCAACGCATTATCGGAAACTAAAAATTTTGATGTATAATTTTCAGCGCTAACAGGTACTTTGAATGGTATCATGTTGAGTTTGAAGATTGTTGTTGTGTCTTGATATTCGCTTATAGCATCTTCAAATAATTTGCAAATGGAAGTCCTATTGATTCGCAATGCTCTTACTTATTTTTTAAAATATTGAGTTGGGTACAAGAAATCTTGGTTGATAGGGCCATCCATGTTGTAGCAGTACAGAATCTTTCTCTTCAAAATTCACAACAATCAATTGCTATAGAAAACTGTAAGAATCTAGAGTTATTTGGTGAAGACTTCTCAAAATCTCTTGACAATTTCCTTCCAACGGCTATGAGGGCTATTTCAAAATCTAGTACCTAAGGTGGGCGTTTGGGGTGGGAGGATGTTGGTGGTTTGTTTGAGACTCGCACTGCTATCAAGGAGGTAAGCTTCTAGCCATATTTATCTTCAAGAAATATACTTTTGATAGAGCGTTTTTGCATGCCATTGCTAGTGATGAAGCATGCAGGAAAACAAAATTGGTCTGACATTTGAACTATTTTGTAATATAGATATTATGTTTACTCTCTCATTTTCTTTTGCCCATGGAATCATTCTTTGGGAGGGATTTCTCATCCTGGATGTTGGGGGTATTAAGCACCCCTTAGATGTTGTGAATCCATACAACGAGGGATAGTTCATTGATATCATATCCTCAGCATGTCGATGACTAGAGTACTACAGTATTGTCACCTTCATTCCAAGCCTTGTGGATCTACTTTTATTTGACATTTAAGACCTTCTAGTTCTCTTTTCCCACATACTGGGAGAGGGGGACAAGCATACATTAGCAGTGTTCTTTTCAATTGGAGGTTCATCACCATTGGTTGTTAGGGGAGATTTTATGGTGAGCACCCTACATCCTCTAAGGATTGTCTAGTCTGTGATCCTATCCTTGGACACTCTCCTATGGATATTATCAGATCATGTATTTTCCCTATTTAAGTAAGGGATGATGTCTGCAATGGTCATTCTACATCCACTTCAAGCATTTATACGAACATGTCATAGAGCCTATCTCTTGTATCAGATTCTTGATTTGGTATTTATCTTTCCTTGAAGGATTTGTACATGTAGCTTGGGCTTACCCATATTTAGTCTAACCTCTCTAGCTATGTTTACATTGTTTACTTTGCTCACATTATTTTAGCATGTTAGAGTTTAGTTAATTTTCGGTCCCTAGGGTAGGAAATTAGTTACTTTTCCACTCCTTAGGTTTTTTTTTCTACCCTATATCTTCTCTATTCTGTTGGATGTAGTTTTGAGTCCCATTGACCTACTTTGGTCATTTGTGGACATTAATATATATTTTTTAATCTTTCTTTGTTTCTTTCTATTCTTGGATTTATACCCACTTGTGCCATAGATTAATTATTACAGGTCTTATTTATGTTGGTAGATTATACAACACACCCTATTTGTTTAATATTGGGAGCTTATGTGATGTAACCTCATATACCTTAAAGATCTATTGACTATTTTTTTATCTCTTTGCTTTTAGAAAAATAGTGATAGAAGTTGCTTTTGCACTCCCATTGTTTATTCACATTGGTTGTACTTTTGAGTCCCATTGAACAACATTGTGGTTGCTTGCTGGACATTAATATAATTATCTTATATTATCCATCTTATTATTCCATTGTGGCATTTTATTATTGTATCTATTTTAGTCCTTCTAATCGTATTATTCACTCCTTTGATTAACAAGGCAGTCAGTTATTTGATATCACTTTTCAGCCTCAAAAGCTCCCTAATTTTGAGATTTAAAATTCTTTGCTATCATTTTGTGATAATGTATTACTGGATTTCTTATATGCTTAACATTCTTTGGGTTTATTTTTTTACCTAGTTATACCTAAAGGTGAGTGTAGATCACCTTCATGCTTGAAGGACATTGATAAAAAACTAAACTATTCAATGATGCAGGATTTGGTGATTTATTTGCACTTAAACCCTTGTCTTTCTTGTGTGGATATTGTGATGATGCTTTATGATATGATAGAAATAATATTGAAGTAATATGTGTCAATCATGAAACAATTTATGTTGTGACAATCGATATATTAAATGTGCTTGCAAATGTTTTGAATTTTTCTTTACATTCTTACACTAAACATGGCCTTATTTTTTCTTTCCTAAAACCATTTGTCTATATGAGGAGTTCATCAGTTATTTAATTTCATTTGATTTGTTTTCCTTTTTCATTGGTTTTTGCTAGATAGACTTCTTGAGGTGAAACACTAATAGTACCGACTGAACAATATCCTTCCTTTCCAATAAATTTTATGGTTTTAGAATTTGTTTTTATAAGTGGTTAATATTTCCATAACCAAAAGTTGTATTTTCTTTTTCTTCTGTAAGAAGATGTTACAGTTTCCTATTAAATTTTCAAGGATATTTGCATAAGCACCTTTGAGATTAAGAATAGGATTTTTATTGTATGCCCCCCATGGGTGTGGGAAAACCCATATTGTTGGTGCTGATGTTGCTACCCGTTCTTTGTGATTTATCTCCGTGAAAGGACCTAAACTGCTAAACAAATATATTGGAGCATCATAAAAAGTTGTAAGAATTTCAGTTTTTAATGTATCATGCATGGTACTTGTGAATGTGGGTGCAAACTAATTGTAATTTTGAGGTGCTTTAAACATGTAAACCATATCCACTTGCCTATTTGAGTCCTTTCATTGGTTTTGAATGCCATTTTTCCATAAATCCCTCCTTTTCAAAAATTCCAAGATTAGAATTTTGAAAGTGAAAATTGATTATTTTGCAGGTTATATATGACTTAATTGTAAAACTCCACTTCCTATACATCACATGGAAATATCCATTTTGGACACCCTCGTGAGGGATGCGACCAATAAGCTCAGTTATAGTGGGATGACTGGTGGGAAGCACGTTGTCAAGAAAAAGTGCGCTAATTCTTTTAGTATCCAAAAGACGCCCTTCTTACTCACACACCGGGCCAAGAAATGAGAGCTCTGGAATAGAAATAGAACGTGTTGCCAAATCTCAACCTGCTCTACTATTGGACTTTTGGGTTACTGCGAAAGTGTTTACACCATGTTTGTGCATGATTCATGAGATTTTGGGTACATGGTGTATGAATAGCCCTTGGATGGTCCAAGATGGATTGGACCCCTTGTAGTAATCCATAGAAGATACTCTGAATGGTAGCCATCCAACTTGTTTTTCCTTGTTATATGTATGATTTGATCTTATGCATTTTTCTTAGTTGTCACTACATTCTGTACCAACATAAATGGATGGTTGGAACTTGGAACTTGAAATTGTTTCTTTGAAACATTATTTACATTCTAGTATAGGGGTTTCCACAACATTGAAATGATGCTTAACATGCTAAAACATAACATGAGGCTTATATGTGCCAACATATTAATAGGAGAACAGATGGATAAAACAAACAAACATCCTTTCTCAATCTCTTTGTGGCGGGTTAGAAAGATGAGAACAAAGAAATTATGTTTATGTTTGTTACCCCAGTGTTTGCATGGGTGTCCTCTTGTGAATTTTATCAAAAACTTCAGTTAGGGGTTAGATATTGATGGTATTTTGGTGGCCTGGGTTATTGATGATAGAGCTATGCTTCATGAATGATTATAGATACTGCACTTCACTCATGCATAATTTGTTCATGACATTTGGATCATGTCATTGTGGATGCTCTGATGGTTTGAGTAACAGTTTAATAGATGGCTCTTATCCCTAATTATGCCATTCTTGCAAATTTCAAACAATAAGAAAATGGTAATACATTTTCAATAGAAGCAAAGACGGTGACAAGAGTGTTATCTTTTGATTTCAGAGTTACAGGGACATGTTTTACCCTTTGTACAAACATAATATAGGACCTGATTCTATAGATAAATTATCCATGAATGAAACGATTCAAATCTATGTTATAAAAAAGAAACCGGGAAATTGAAAAGGAAACTCTACTTAAAAACTCAAGTGATGCTCATTGCAAAATTTCTGATAAGGAGGAGCCTGTAGAATATTGGTGCCCCCCTGTTTGTTTTTGCTAGAATCTCCTTGACTTGTGAGAGTGGCCTTTGTTCTAAGAAACCATGAGCCATGGGCATCTAATCCATCAAAATAACCCAGGGTTGCACCTAGCCTAGGCCACACCAACCCTCAACTAGTTGGATTTTGGGTGTATCCTCCCAACTAGCTCACCCCTAAGGGGAATTCAATCTGGGTCGCCTTGTTGATGAGACCCAAACCTTAACCGAATGAGCTAGCAAGAATTGAATTGGTGGAACCTGTTTAGAACTTATAGGGCCTTCCAATTTCTAATCTCTGCCTATTATTTCTTTAGCTAAGAATAGGTCCTTTGTGTTGGTCTCTGCCTAAATATTCCCCATGTTGGTAGTTTATTGAGTATCCTCCATGCTTGGAGTGGGGCTAAGTGGAGGAGATTTGAATTCTTTTTCTACTTGGAATTTGGCTCTTTCCCTTTGTTTTCTGCTCTTGGTACATTAGTTGAAGTTCAGCTAAAGCTACAATCAACATGTACATATTGCGACTATCCATCTTCATGGGTAACAATACATTCCAAATATTGTCACCATTATAAAAAGCAATGGTGACATTTCACCATTATCCTTTAAGGACCATTATAAAAAAAAAAATACAATTTTAATTGAAATGGAAATGGTCCTTTATTGTGAGTCATTAAAATATTTTCAAAATTAAAAGCAGTGACAATCTCATAGAGCTTGTCACCATTGATATGATAATGGAAATAGCATCAATAGTGACGGCCATTGAAAGCCCCTCATCATAAGTCATTGGTGACATTCAGGTTTTTGGTGATGGGGCCCCATTTGACCATCACCGATGAGTTTATGGTGACATTTTTCGACCCTCACCAATGATCAGTTATTAACTGTATCCATATATGCATCAATGGTGAGGGCCAAAATAGGTCCATCACCAAAACTTCAATGAATCGATGAGGGTCATTATTTGTCATAATAATCATTATTAGTGACGAACATTGAATGTCACCACATCGCCTCTACTTTTGGGGATGTTGCCTTTGGCGACGTTCGATTTTTGGTGACGACATCCCTTTTGACCATCACCGATGAGCTTATGGTGGCATTTTTTGAACCTCACCAATGATCGGTTATTGACTGTCTCCATATATGCATTAATGATGAGGGCCAAAATAGGTCCATCACCAAAAATTCATATGAATTGGTGAGGGTCACAATCTGTCATAATAATAATTATTAGTGACACACCTTGAATGTCACCACATAACCTCTACTTTTGGTGATGGTGCCTTTGGCGGCGCTTAGTTTTTGGTGACAGAGGCCCTTTTGACCATCACCGATGAGCTTATGGTGACATTTTTTGACTCTCACCAATGACCTTTTTTCTTGTAGTGAACAATAAATTACTATCATCAATCATCTGATGGGATCATTTACAATGTATTTTTGCACAATATAGTGTGACATTGTTAACAATCAAAGCAGAGGCAGAGAGAAATTACAAACCACAACACTCTGCTCTTGCATTACTTCATAAAATTATTTAAATACATAAAAGGAGAATTCTCTAGAAAGATCTAGCTACCAAAAATTGTCTAGATGCAATGTAGCGATTTTGACTGTGTCAATATTAGGACTCACAAGAAATAAACATTATTTGACTATGTCAACAAATAACAATAGGAGTAATTACCATACTCCAACACTCCCCCTTAATCATGATCTATAGCAATTCCATAATACTAGTTATGACTTCAAAAAACATATGGCTTGCGGGTCTAAGTCTTAGCTAGGCTTACATGGACTGAAAAATAACTCAAAATATTTTAGTTTAACCTTCTTCACTGGTACAAGATTTATTTTTCTCTTTTTCTTCCTTGGATTCCATACTTTATATTCAACAATAATTTCCTTTTTCTTCTTCATCTTCACCTTTATTATGATCTTCAATGCTTTGTTCTTCATCCTCGATATTTTCTTAGGTTCCTTAGAGCTTCTATTACTATCTTCAACTGCAAAACTATTTTCCTTATGTTGTTATTTTTTTTAATGTTGAATGTCCTTCATACCATTGGTTGTAGTCTCAATCTTCATTATTTTGAATTCTTGCAGTGTGGGCATGCCTGAAACCCATTTGTTGTTCTCATCATCTACCATACTATCAATAATATGTCCAGTGGTATCCTGAGATCTCAACAACTAATAGTAAAAATTTATCTCTTCCACACTCCATATCATAAGCATATTTTGAATAGGATATTCAAAAACAAGATTATTGTCTTGGTGTGTCATCTTCCTCATCATCTTTGCATTCTTCATTAGGTTCTTCTTATTTTTTTGCAAATTCTTGTACTTCAATTACTACTAAATAAACACTTATGTCAACCTCAATATATTCGTTTTATTTCATTTCCTCTCCATTTGTGAAATTCTCCTCATCATATCGAACCTCTTCTACAACATTCATCATTACTACAAATTTTTCATCATTGTCCTTTAGTACTATGCTCACCTTCAACATTTATTCAGCTTGGATGAATTTGTCATCCTCTATACCTGAAAGTCAAATAAATTTTCAACAAAAACATTTATTCTCTAAGCCACAGTCTTCAATACTCTTACAATCTTTGATTTGCATGCAGGAATCTCTTCATCAAATTTTTGAATTTATTTTTCAATAGATTCAATTCTATCTTCATGGTATTCATGTTTATTGCATGCATATACTTCCTTGTCTCCTTTATCGCTAGATTCAAATTCTTCTTTTGCAACTTCAACTGCTCAACCTACAAATTCTATGGTTTCTTTTACCTTCGCTTTATTAGCAGCTTCAATACAATTATCATCTTTTTCTTTGACATCCACCCATACATTTCCACAATGGGATTCACTTGCTGCAAATTCAATTTCTTCATTAACAACTTCAGCATCCACATGTGTATCAACACAGTGGGATTCACCATGCTCTACTTTGTGCTTAAAGTATTATTTAGCTTCATTGGGTTATTCAAACTTCTCAATAGTGTCCATGACTGTTGTATGTCTCATTTCATTTGTTGTATTTTCTACTACTGCTATGGTACGTGCTTCTTTAATAACTATAACGCTATGTGACTCAACTAAATGTTGATAGGTGTTTCTCCCCCTAACACTATATATGGATTCTAAAATACCCCAAGCTTCTTTGGACCTAGTTCTTGCTACAATCGTTAAAACTAGTTTCTCATCCATGGCTTGTAGAATGAGAGACAATGTTGTTGCATCATCCTTTTGGCTTACTATGAGTTGTTCCTTCTAATCTTGAGACATGGCCTCATAGGTGGCATGATTGGCGGGTTCTTCAAACCCATTCAAAATAATATATCATAATTGTTTTCAATGTAGATTGGTTCTCAACTTGATGAGCCAAGAATCATAGTTATTACCAGTGAAAATAGGTGGTGAAAAATAAAAATGGTTGCTCATAACTTCTCCTACATTGTTCTCTGCTACTTCATGTGCTACCCAATCAGATGAATCTTAAAGTATTTTTACAATTGAAAATCCAACAACTTCTTAATTGTTGTATGCAATATTAATTGTTATTTCTTGGTCTGTGCAAGTATTATTCTCTTCTCCATATTTCCTTTATCTTTTCAACTTAATTCCTTATCACCAATTAGAGGAAATTTGGTTGAAAAATAGGCCTCCTAAGGAAAATGATAAAAAAACCATGTAGGCAATTTTTTATACTATTTCAATTTTATCGAAGTTGCCTATGGTTATTTCACTTTTATCAAAGCTCCCTTAGATATATATTTTATATTAAAATGAATTTATGAGGACGAAATTCAATGTAGTGTTTTCACCCAAAATAAGGAAAGAAAATTAAATACACAGTGTCAACTTAAATTTTTTTGGGTCATGTATTACCTAAAAGGTGTAGTCTAAACATTTTACATTTTCTTTTTTTTAACCATGGGAACAACAACCTCCCAAGGGTATATCCAACAACCCGCAAGCCAGATATACCAGTAACTTGTGACTCAGCAGGGGTCGAGACGTCCCGAAGCCCACTGGGGTGAGCCTCTATCCCAGGGGTCGCCTACCCTTCGAGCCTTGTCACAGCGGGCCAATGAGCAACCCTACCCCCCGCAGGTTTTGAACTTGTGACCTCCATGTAGTCTAAACATTTTACGTTTTCTTTTTTTTTAACCATGGGAACAACAACCTCCCAAGGGTATATCCAACAACTCATAAGCCAGATATACCAGTAACTTGTGACTCAGCAAGGGCCGAGACGTCTCGAAGCCCACCGGGGTGAGCCTCTATCCCAGGGGTCGCCTACTCTTTGAGCCTTGTCACAGCGGGCCAATCAGCAACCCTACCCCACCAGTTACGTTTTCAAACTTAGGTTCCATGGGGGTATTTGAGGGTGCTGAATATATTTATGGATTCAAAAATGCAATTTTAACACTTTCAAATTTGGATTTTACCAAAACCAAATTTACGAGATTCCAACCAAATGGATGAGTATATTAGTTATGGTATTAGTTAAAAATTATTAGACCCAACTTTTGACGGTTATTATAAAATATTAATTATAATATAATATTATCATATAACCTATTGTAAAGTCCAAAACGTAGAATAAATAGACTACTCCTTACCTAAAATATGGATGGATATATTAGTTCTGATATTAGTTATTATTATATTTAATTATATATTATATATTAGTTATGATATAGTTAAAAGTTATTGGACTTAACTTTTGGAGGTTATTATAAAATATTAATTATAATATAATATTATTATATATTAGTTGTAATATTAATTACTATTACTACTATAGAAGCTTGGGCCGGGACGAATGGACCTCATAATTCTTTCTAGCTTTTTTTGAGTTATTGGGATTGGATTTAGTTAATGTTATTGAAGAAACTAGAACTACTGGGAGGATATTGTCTAGCTTCAACTCTACTTTTCTAGTTCTCATCCCTAAGGTGGATAAACCTGTCTAGCTTCAATGTGACTTTAGATCTTTTTCACTATGTAATGCTTTATATAAACTCATCTAAAAGATTATTGTGGAGAGACTTAAACCTTTTATGGCAGCAATGTTTCAGTTGAACAATTCGGGTTCCTAGCAGGGAGGCAAATCCACGACGCAGTGGGAACTGCACAGGAATACTTGCATACCATCAAAACCTTTGATCAACTTACAAAAGTCATTAAATTAGATCTATCCAAAGCTTATGGTCAGACCTGTTGGGTGTACTTAAGATTATTTCTCATTCAAATAGGGTTATCAGTCAAAATGGTCAGTTGGATCTGGGCTTGTATTACATCAGTCAATTTTGTAGTGATCATTAATGGAGTAGCTTCAAAAAATTTCTCAACCACTAGAGGATTAATACAAGGATTCCATGTGTCCTCGTATCTTTTTCTACTAGTAATGGAGGTTTTGAGCAGACCTCTATAGGTGGAAAAATCTAGTGGAAGTATTCAAGGAATCCACTTCGAGGAACAGGTTAATGTCACACACATTCTTTTCATAGATGATGTACTCTTATTTGTGTGTGATAATGTTGAGGAAGAATAAGAAGTAAAGGCTATCCTTGATAAATTCAGTTTAGCTACTAGTATTCTCATAAACTATGACAAATCAGCTATATATCACCAAGTGGTGGATGAGCAGAACTTGTTGGCTCTCCGGAATACTTTCCCTATGGAACATCTAGCTTTGACAGGAGGTTTCAAGTATTTGGGTTTCTATCTGAAACCAAATGACTATTGTATAAAATATTGGGACTAGTTGATCAATAGGGTTGAAGCAAGAATTAATTTCTGGTGCAACAACTTTATTTCAAGAGGAGGAAAAGCTGTATTGATTAAGGCAGTTTTACAAGCAATCTCGGTTTACTGGCTAATCATTGCCCACATTCCCAAAGGTGTTCTGACTAAGTTGAGAAAGATTTGTTTCAATTTTCTATGGTGGGGGAAGTATGGCAAAGGCATCCACTAGATGGCATGGACCTAGCTAGCTAAACCTAAATAATTTGGTGGCTGGGGTTTCAAGGATCTTAACTTCTTTGGTATGTATTTGGCTGCAAAGTCTATGTGGAACCTGCTTACAAAAGAGGGAAAGTCAGGCAGGCTGTTATGAGGGTAAAGTATATGGGTGGAGCAGACATTACTACTTGGATTAGAACTACTCTAAAATCTTTTAAGGGAGGGCCTATTTTCTGGAAATCCATCTGTAAGGATGATTCGGTGATAGGGGATCTGCTGGCTTGGAATGTTGGCACGGGCGAAAATATATTACTGGGAAAGGATGGAATCATGGGGTGTGGCCCCGAAATCAAGCTTTCATTGGTACTTTTAAATTCTTTAAACAACATAGGTATCACAAAACTAAAGGATGTTGCATTACCGAGCAATGGAGGTCTACAAAGACAGTCTTGGCATACGGCTATGGACTTGAAATTAAATGAATTATGGATTGGTGAATGGAATGGATAGAGACAAGGTATACAAAAGGGTTTTATAACCATTGCTGAAGAACTGGATGCTCTAATCTGGACTGGCAATAAAGTGGGAGGATCCTACTCGGTAAAAGAGTCTTCTACACTTTTCTGGAATAGTCAAATAATAAATTTTAAATGGTGGTGGAGTACAATCTGGAAGGTAAAAGCACCACATAAGTGCAAATTTTTTATGTGGTTGGCACTACAAAAGAAAGCGATGACATGGGAAAATCTCTTAAAAAGGAATTTCTATGGACCTGGCATTTGCATGGTGTGCATGAGTAATGAGGAAACTCTGGAACAATTACTTATGTTTAGTTCTTTCTCAAAAACTGTGTGGTATGAAATATGTACAAGCTTAAATGTGGATAAACAGTGGCTGGCTAATACTTTTGAGCAAAACGTAGCCCCCTGGTTTGAGCTTGCGGAGCTAAAGAAGATAAAATGCATCCCCTTTCTCACAATATGGGTATATGGAGAGCTCGAAATTTAAAAAAATTTGAGGATAGGCCTCTCCCTGCCTTCCAGGTAACCACCCAAGTCTTGGATTTACATTCAAGCTTTATAGAGAATGATCCAATAAAAAATAAACGAGTGATCAAGCATATCTCTTCTGACTTCAAGCGATGCACAGCCTTCTTTGATGGGGCCTATGAAAATGACCTCTGTGGACTGGGGGCATTATCACAATCTCAGAGAGCTATAAAATAGAATGGAAATAAAATGGGGGTCATGGATCGAACAATTGGGCAGAAGGATGGGATTTAGGAACTACACTATGTCTAGATTTGGAAGAAGGCGTGTAGGAGTTGGAGGTTTATGGAGACTCACCCTATGGGTCAACTTCATGGTTGGAAAAAACCAGATAAGAAACATTAAACTGCAGGGAATTATTCATGGCCTTAAAAGGCTGGTTGGAGCTTACAACTCTTTCAGGATATGTCATATTTTCAGAGAACTCGATTAGAAAGATGACTCCTTGTCAAAGGAGGGTCTTAGTCTAGGCAACAATATCTAGGATTAGATCAGGTGTTGTTGAAACTAAGCTAGTCTTTTTAACTCCTTTTTTATTATGCAAAGAATTGACTTCTGTCAAAGTAATTTTTTTTTAAATGTAACTATGTAAACAGTTTTAAGTTTTTTTTCACGAAATTTCCAAGTATAGAACTATACAACAAGTATGCAACTTTAAAATAGTGCTTAAATGCACATGAAGAATGTATTATGTTTTTCTACCGAGAAATTTGATATGTATTTTTTTCTTTGGAAAAAAAATATTGGTCATGTATTATCTAAAAGATGGATGGGTATATTAGTTATGATATTAATTAAAAATTATTAGACCCAACTTTTGACAGTTATTATAAAATATTAATTATAATATAATATTATTATATATTACTTGTAATATTAATTACTATTACTATTATATATTGGTCATGTATTATATAAAAGATAGATGGGTATATTAGTTATGGTATTAGTTAAAAGTTATTGGACCTAAATTTTGAGGGTTATTATAAAATATTAATTATAATGTAATATTATTATATATTAGTTAAATATTAATTACTATTACTATGGTCAAATATTAATTAAAAGATTGATGGGTATGTTACTTATGATATTAATTAAAAGTTATTGGACCTAAATTTTGAGGGTTATTATAAAATATTAATTATAATATAATATTATTATATATTAGTTATAATATTAACTATTATTACAATTATATATTATATATGGATCACCTATTACCTAAACTCAGTTACTATATTAATTTCATTGTCAATATCCAAGATAATTTCAAGAAGCTTAGACAACTTATATTATTAAGCAAGTCCACTTATCCCCAAATTATATAATAAAAAATTGTTTAAGAGGTGCTCCCTTTTTGAATTTTAAAGCATTTTGATTGGCTAATACATGATGACATGGAATTTGAATTAGGGTTGAAAGGCCCATTTTTCATCCAAATTTCCTCTAATTGGCATAGTTATGCTATAACAAACAAGATTTTTACAAATTCTTGTGTTAACCTTCAAACACAAAACCCCCTTTTTTAATTTTTCGTTAAAAAACTTTTCGCCTTTTACTTTTTCCAATAGTAAAAAGTAAGATTTGAAACATTTTCAATTTTTACAAAATAATACAACCACTTAACTTAAAAAACATTCAAGTTTTTCGAAGCTTGTAAGTCTCCAATCTTTCACTTTCACAGCTTTTACTTTCACTTTCACAAGAATATTTTACAAAGATCTTCAAATAACCTTTTAAATATATGCTAGCCTCTTGTTTATAATTTTGTAGCAAACATAGACTGAAAATAAACCAAATACCATTTTTTAATGTATCATATTTGTTGTACACTCGCGTGGGATGGATCCGCTACATGAAATCACCACACATATTTCCTCAAGTTCCAGCTTTCTCTTCACTGCGCAATTCTCAATGCATGACCTCCTCTTTTCTCTTGAATGGCAGATCTCTACTTTAAAGTTGATCTTGTTTTGCAATCTACTCTCCTTTCTTTGAAGAGTCTTAAACCTGTTCTGATACCATGTTAAAATCAAAGCAGAGGAAGAGAGAAATTGCAAACCACAATAGTCTACTCTTGCATTACTTCATAAAATGATATAAATACATAAAAGGAGACTTTTCTAGAAATATCTAGCTACCAAAAAACTATTTAGATGCAATGTATCGATTTTGACTACATCAATCTCGGGACTCACAAAGAGATAACCACTATTTGACTGTGTCAACAACTAATAGTAAGAGTAATTACCATACTATAATAGGCTTGGAATAGAATAAAGGGAAATTTATTCTCCTCAAAATAGGCTTGCTCCTCTCCTCTCTCCCATGGAACATTATCAAAGAAACCAAATGGCTAGTATCTCCACAAGCACATTGCACATGGCCTAATTCACGCATACTGGAGATTACAATTGGAAAAATTGACAATGGAAGAATGCCACAAAATAATATGGAAAAATATTGGACGCCTCATAGCAGTTGAGCTTCACCTAGGGGGGGTTTAAAATCCTTGCATGCTTTACGACACAAACCATAACTACAAGGAATTGAACAAACTACAAGGAAGGACTTGGTGGAGCTCTTATGCAAGACAATGATCCAGGTGGATATCGGTGGTGGCCCACCTCTTCCAATTGGCTCAAATCAGTCTTCTGGCGATTTTGGTAAATTGCTATTTTTAGTAGTTTTTCAGGTCCTGAACATCCGGAGCCGTTTTGAGGCCCTAAACGACGTTTTTTGGCGATTTGGGGGGGAAAATGTTTGCCCTAAGCATACATTTGGCCCTAGTCAAAAGTTGTAAATCTCAGATAACCCTTTCCAACGGGCATCGAGCGCCCCAAATGGAGATCGTATGCAAAAGTTATGACCCTGGGAAGTTGATTGTTCAACTAACCACCTTGAGGCCGCAAACTTTATGACGGTTCATCTTCTAGGGTTAGGTTTTTGGATGATTGGGATTCTTTCCCTCATGCTTATGATAAATAGGCCCTTTCGACCTCTCTTTGTATTCATCTTGGCATGAATGAGCATAGCGGCCACATCTCTTCTCAGACATAGCTACCACCATTCCAGCTATTGTATTTTACAATCCGTTCTATTTCCGTTATTTAATAGAATGTGTGTTTACTGTATTACTGTGTTCTTTGCAATATATCTTTATATATGATTCTGTATATGCTATCTTATTTCGTTCCAGCATAAATCTGGATCAGTGGTCTCAGAGCGATATACTCTTAGATTGTTTCTCGGTGCATGTCCCCGATGAGGTCAGGATACAGAGAGTTGGGTCTCAAACTAGTTTCACTTGGGGAAGACCACTTTTGCCGCCCCAAACGACCTCCCATGGTGGAAGAAAAGAGAGACGACGAAGCAGTAGATCCTACCAAGTTGTTGCTCGAGGAAGCCCTTGCGCGACAGAGGAACGAGATGATGGATAATTTCGCCCAGATCCTTCGATGAATGCCAACAGTGGCAAATGCACCCTCAACAAGCAGCCATTTCGGAGATATGACTTCATTCAAGGTACAAGTTAATTTTGATATCCCTTTATTTGAAGGCCAAATCGATGCCGATGCCCTAGATAAATGGTTGAATCTACTAGAAGGGTATTTCTCTGTCCATAATTTTTCCAACAGGGAAAAGATCGTCTTTGCACTTGTCAAGGCCGTCCCCCATGTCAAAAATTGGTGGGAAACTCATTGTGAGCAAAACTCATCAGACGAGTTTCGATTGTTTGAATATTCCAATCCCACTAGGGTCTCTTTTATAGATGTCGTCAAGGAAAAATATTACCCTGTTAGAAACTATGATGACCAGTACACAAAATGGACCATTCTGCACCAAGAGAGGGACCAAATGGTGTCGGAGTACACCAACAAATTTCATACGTTGCGCACAAAGCTAGGTATCAAGGACTCCAAGCGACACCTAGTACTGAAATATTGCAGTGGCCGGTACATATGAACATAGATGAATTTCCTAGAAATCTCTTCACTCGGATTCGCCTATCAATATGTTGTCAAAATTGAGTATAAATTTCAGCAAAAGAACAAGCATGACTTTGGACCTGTGCAGAAGTAGGGCAAGGAAAACTCTGGCTCGCAGAACACGGGGCAGGGAAAGGAAAACCAGTCCCAACCACAAGCAAAGAAGGGTATTGAAAACACAAAGAAGGACACCGGGAAGTGGTGCGAGTTCCACAAAATCCCATGGCACAACACTGATGAATGTCGCTCAAAACAGTCATTGGTGGCTGAGATCAAAGCTTCAGAATCATATCCTAGTTCCGATTCTGACTCATAACCTAATTTCATAGCCGCGCGGAAAGGGAAGAAAATCATTGATGTTGAAACCAGTTGCCACCACACAGATTCAACCAGAGGAACTTGAAGAGTCGGAGGAAGAAGAGCACCTTTTCCACTCACAGATGTGGGTGAAGGGAACTCCCCTACACTTTATCAAGTGCACAGTGGCATCCAGAAGAACCTGATCTTAGCAGAAGTCATCAAGAGACTGGAGCTACCAATAACACCACACCCACAACCATACACCATTGGATGGCTAAGCCAAGGAAGAGGGATCCGCGTCAGTCACCAAAGTCACCGACCATACAACATCAAGCCCTTCAAAGATGAGGTATTGTGTGATGTGGCCCCACTTGAAGTATGTGATGTTCTTTTAGGATAGCCATACATGTGGAAGCATCATGCTGTATATGAATCACGACCTCGCAGTGTCATTGTCACTTTGGGAGGACAACTCTATCGGATACCAGAGATAGTTGCACCTACCCCAACCAAGCAGGGAAGGAAGATAATCTCCCACACTGGGAAATTTTACCTACTCGCAATTGCCACTAAAGGTGAACATCATATCGCAGATACATCCACAACCTCTGCACATTATCCCCCTACTTAGCAGAAACAAGAAGAACACAAATTCAGTGCAATATCGCCTATTGGAGTGCCTCTGCAATGCAAGGCCACGCATTCAAGATGCTCCTCAAAAAAGAAGCCATCCACACCAGTGCAGACCAAGGATACCACAACAACAAAAACTATTGAAAAGCTCCAGCACATCAAACAACAACAATTACAACCCTCTGAAGATTTCAAAGAAAGACAACCTTTCCACTTCAGCAAACGCCCCACCAGGAGCTCAACTCAACACACAGTTCGACAGATAAGGGATTTGATGCAATGGAGACCATTGCTTCCTAAGGAGGGAGGATTGATCCAGGTAAATATTGGTGGAGGCCCACCTCTTCCAACTGGCTATAAAGTGTCTTCTGGCAATTTCGGTAAATTGCTATTTTTAGCAGTTTTCCGGGTCCTAAACTTTCGGAGCCATTTTGAGGCCCTAAACGAGGTTTTTTGGCGATTTGTGGAGCCAAATGGATGCCAACGGCATGCATTTGGCCCCAATCGGAAGTTTTAAATCTTGGATTTCCCTTTCCAACGGGCTACCGAGCGCCCCAACCGCAGATCGTATGCAAAAGTTATGACCCCGGGAAGTTGACTGTTCAACTAACCACCTTGGCGCCGCAAACTTTATGACGGTTCATCTTCTAGGGTTAGGTTTTTGGATGATTGGGATTCTTTCCCTCATGCTTACGATAAATAGGCCCTTTCGACCTCTCTTTGTATTCATCTTGGCACGAATGAGCATAGCGGCCACATCTCTTCTCAGAGATAGCTACCACCATTCCAGCTATTGTATTTTACAGTCTGTTCTATTTCCGCTATTTAATAGAATGTGTGTTTACTGTATCATGTGTTCTTTGTAATATATCTATGTATATGATTCTGTATATGTTATCTTATTGCGTTCCTGCATAAATCCGGATTAGTGGTATCAGAGCGGTATGCTCTTTAATTGTTTCTCGGTACATGTCCCCGACGAGGTCAGGATATAGAGAGTTGGGTCTCGAACTAGTTTCACTTGGGGAAGACCACTCTCGCTGCCCCAAACGACCTCCCATGGCGGAAGAAAAGAGAGACTATGGAGCAGTAGATCCTACCAAGTTGTTGCTCGAGGAAGCCTTCGCGCGACAGAGGAACGAGATGATGGATAATTTCGCCCAGATCCTTCGACGCATGCCAACAGTGGCAAATGCACCCTCAAAAAGAAACCATTTCGGAGATACGACTCCCTTCAAGGTACAAGTTACTTTTGATATCCCTTTATTTGAAGGCCAAATCGATGCCGATGCCCTAGATAAATGGTTGAATCTACTAGAAGGGTATTTCTCTATCCACAATTTTTCCAATAGGGAAAAGATCGTCTTTGCACTTCTCAAGGCCATCCCCCATGTCAAAAATTGGTGGGAAACTTATTATGAGCAAAACTCATTAGACGAGTCTGGATTGTTTGAATATTCCAATCCCACTTGGGCCTCTTTTATAGATGTCGTCAAGGAACAATAGTACCCTGTTGGAAACTATGATGACCAGTACACAAAATGGACCATTCTACACCAAGAGAGGGACCAAACGCTGTCAGAGTACACCAACAAATTTCATACCTTGCACACAAAGCTAGGTATCAAGGACTCCAAGCATCACCTAGTGGTGAAATATCACAGTGGCCTACACCGGTACATACGAAAAGAGATGGATTTCCTGGAAATCTCTTCACTCGGATCTGCCTATCGATATGCTGTCAAAATTGAGCAGAAATTTTAGCAAAAGAACAAGCATGACTTTGGAACTGCACAGAAGCAAGGGAAGGGAAACTCTGGCTCGCAGAACATGGGGTAGGGAAAGGACAACCAGTCCCAACCACAAGCGAAGAAGGGTAACAAAAAGACAAAGAAGGACACCGAGAAGTGGTGCGAGTTCCACAAAATCCCTAGGCACAACACTGATGAATGTCACTCAAAATAGTCATTGGTGGCTGAGATCAAAGCTTCTGAATCAGATCCTAGTTCCGATTATGACTCAGAACCTAATTTCACAACCGCACGGAAAGGGAAGCAGATCATTGATGCTGAACCCAGTGCCATTGTTGCCACCACACGGATTCAACTAGAGGAACCTGAAGAGTCGGAGGCAGAGGAGCGCCTTTTCCACTCACAGATGTGGGTGAAGGGAACTCCCCTACACTTTGTTGTGGACAACGGCAGCCAGAAGAACCTGATCTTAGCAGAAGTCATCAAGAAACTGGAGCTTCCAATAACACCACACCCACAACCATACACCATTGGATGGCTAACCCAAGGACGAGGGATCCACGTCAGTCACCAACGTCGCCTACCATATGGCATCAAGCCCTTCAATGATGAGGTATTGTTTGATGTGGCCCCACTTGAGGTATGTGATGTTCTTTTAGGACAGCCATACATGTGGAAGTGTCATGCTGTATATGAATCACGACCTCGCAGTGTCGTTGTCACTTTGGGAGGACAACTCTACCGGATACCAGAGAAAGTTGCACCTACCCCAAACAAGCAAGGAAGGAAGATAATCTCCAACACTGGGAAATTTTCCCTCCTCGCAATTGCCACTAAAGGTGAACATCATATCACAGAGACATCCACAACCTCTGCACATTATCCCCCTGCTCAGCAGAAACAAGAAGAACACAAATTCAGTGCAGCATCGCCTATTTGAGTGCCTTTGCAGAGCAAGGCCACAAATTCAAGATGGTCCTCCAAAAAGAAGGCATCCACACCAGTGCATACCAAGGATACAACAACAACCAAAACTGTTGAACAGCTCCAGCACATCCAACAACAAAAATTACAACCCTCTGAAGATTTCAAAGGAAGACAACATTTCTGCTTCAGCAAACGCCGCACCAGGATCTCAACTCAACACACAGTTCGACAGATAAGGGATTTGACGCAATGGAGACCATTGCATCCTAAGGAGGGAGGATTGATCCAAGTGGATATCGATGGCGGCCCACCTCTTCCAACTAGCTCAAAACAGCCATTTGGCGATTTTGGAAAATTGTTATTTTTAGCAGTTTTTTGGGTCCTGAACTTCCGGAGCCGTTTTGAGGCCCTAAACGACGTTTTTTTGCGATTTGAAGGGTGCAACAGTTGCTCTTAGCATGCATTTAGGCCCTTACGAATTATAAATCTCGGATAGTCCTTTTCAACGGGCTACCAAGCTCCCTAAACGGAGATCGTATGCAAAAGTTATGACCCCGGGAAGTTGACTGTTCAACTAACCACCTTGGGGCCGCAAACTTTATGACGGTTCATCTTCTAGGGTTAGGTTTTTGGACGATTGGGATTCTTTCCCTCATGCTTATGATAAATAGGCCCTTTCTACCTCTCTTTGTATTCATCTTGGCATGAATGAGCATACCGGAAACATCTCTTCTAAGAGATTGTTACCACCATTCCAGCTATTGTATTTTACAGTATGTTCTATTTTCGCTATTTAATAGAATGTGTGTTTGTTGTATCACTGTGTTCTTTGCAACATATCTCTATATATGACTCTATATATGCTATCTTATTTCGTTCCTTTATAGATCCGGATCAGTTTCATCAGAGCGATCTTCTCTTTGATTGTTTCTCGGTGCATGTCCCCTACGAGGTCAGGATAGAGAGAGTTGGGTCTCAAACTAGTTTCACTTGGGGAAGACCACTCTCGCCACCCCAAACGACCTCCCATGGCGGAAGAAAAGAGAGACAATGGAGCAGTAGATCCTACCAAGTTGTTTCTCGAGGAATCCCTCGCGCGACAAACGAACGAGATGATGGATAATTTTGCCCAGATCCTTCGACGCATGCCAATAGTGGCAAATGCACCCCCAACGAGCAGCCATTTCGGAGATACGACTCCCTTCAAGGTTAAAGTTAATTTTGACATTCCTTTATTTGAAGGACAAATCGATGTTGATGCCCTAGATAAATGGTTGAATCTACTAGAAGGGTATTTCTCTGTCCACAATTTTTTCGTCAGGGAAAAGATCGTCTTTGCACTCCTCAAGGCCATCCCCCATGTCAAAAATTGGTGGGAAACTTATTGAGAGAAAAACTCATCAGACGAGTCTAGATTGTTTGAATATTCCAATCCCACTTGGGGATCTTTTATAGATGTTGTCAAGGAACAATATTACCATGTTGGAAACAATGATGACCAGTACACAAAATCGACCATTCTGCACCAAGAGAGGGACCAGACGGTGTCGGAGTACACCAAAAAATTTCATACCTTGCGCACAAAGCTAGGTATCAAGGACTCCGAGCGGAACCTAGTACTGAAATATCGCAGTGGCCTACACCAGTACAAATGAACATAGATGGATTTCCTGGAAATCTCTTCACTCGGATCCGCCTATCAATATGCTTTCAAAATTGAGCAGAAATTTCAGCAAAAGAACAAGCATGACTTTGGATCTATGTAGAAGCAAGGCAAGGGAAACTCTGTCTCGCAGAACACGGTGCAGGGAAAGGACAACCAATCCCAACCACAAGTGAAGAAGGGTAACGAAAAGACAAAGACGGACACCGAGAAGTGGTGCGAGTTCCACAAAAGCCCCTGGCACAACACTGATGAATGTCCTTCAAAACAGTCATTGGTGGCTAAGATCAAAGCTTTGGAATCAAATCCTAGTTCCGATTCTAACGCAGAACCTAATTTCACAGCCGCGTGGAAAGGGAAGCAGATCATTGATGCCAAACCCAGTGTCGTTGTTGCCACCACACAGATTCAACCACAGGAACCTGAAGAGTCGGAGGCAGAGGAGCGCCTTTTCCACTCACAGATGTGGGTGAAGGGAACTCCCCTACACTTTGTTGTGGACAATGGTAGCCAAAAGAACTTGATCTCAGTAAAATTCATCAAGATACTGGAGCTACCAATAACACCACACCCACAACCATACACCATTGCATGGATAAGCCAAGGATGACAGATCCATGTCAGTCACCAATGTCGCCGACCATACGGCATCAAGCCCTTCAAAGATGAGGTATTGTGTGATTTGGCCCCACTTGAAGTATGTGATGTTCTTTTAGGACAGCCATACATGTGGAAGCATCATGCTGTATATGAATCACGACCTCGCAGTGTCATTGTCACTTTGGGAGGACAACTATACCAGATACTAGAGATAGTTGCACCTACCCCAACCAAGCACGGAAGGAATAAAATCTCCCACACTGGGAAATTTTCCCTACTCGCATTTGCCACTAAAGGTGAACATCATATCGCAGAGACATCCACAACCTCTGCACATTATCCCCCGACTTAGCAGAAACAAGAACACAAATTCAGTGCAACATCTCCTATTCGAGAGCCTCTGCAGTGCAAGGCCATGCATTCAAAATGCTCCTCAAAAAAGAAGCCATCCACACCAGTGCATACCAAGGATACCACAACAACCAAAACTGTTGAACAGCGCCAGCACATCCAACAACAACAATTACAACCCTCTGAAGATTTCAAAGAAAGACAACCTTTCCGCTTTAGCAAACACCGCACCAAGAGCTCAACTCAACACACAGTTTAACAGATAAGGGATTTGACGCAATGGAGACCATTGCTTCCTATGGAGGAATGATTGATCCAGGTGGATATCGGTGGCGGCCCACCTCTTCCAACTAGCTCAAAATAGTCTTCTGATGATTTTGGTAAATTGCTATTTTTAGTAGTTTTTCGGGTCCTGAACTTTCGGGGCCGTTTTGAGGCCATAAACAACATTTTTTGGTGATTTGGGGGGCCAAATAGCTCCCCTTATCATGCTTATGACCGCACACTAAAGTTGGAAATCTCGGATAGCCATTTCCAACGGGCTACCAAGCGCTCCAAATGGAGATCGTATGCAAAAGTTATGACCCCGGGAAGTTGACTGTTCAACTAACCACCTTGTGGCCGCAAACTTTAAGACAGTTCATCTTCTAGGGTTAGGTTTTTGGATGCTTGGGATCCTTTCCCTCATGGTTATGATAAATAGGCCCCTTCAGCCTCTCTTTGTATTCATCTTGGCACTAATGAGCATAGCGGCCACATCTCTTCTCAGAGATAGCTACCACCATTCCAGCTATTGTATTTTAGAGTCATTTCTATTTCCGCTATTTAATAGAATGTGTGTTTACTGTATCACTGTGTTCTTTGCAATATATCTCTGAATATGATTCTGTATATTTTATCTTATTTTGTTCCTGCATAAATCTGGATCAGTGGTATCAAAGCGGTCTGCTCTTTGATTGTTTCTCGGTGCATGTCCCCGACGAGGTCGGGATACAGAGAGTTGGGCCTCGAACTAGTTTCACATGGGGAAGACCACTCTCGCCGCCCCAAACGACCTCCCATGGTAGAAGAATAGAGAGACGACGGAGCAGTAGACCCTACCAATTTGTTGCTCGAGGAAGCCTTCACGCGACAGAGGAAGGAGATGATGGATAATTTCTCCCAGATCCTTCGATGCATGCCAACAGTGGCAAATGCACCCTCAATGAGCAGCCATTTCGGAGATACGACTCCCTTCAAGGTACAAGTTAATTTTGATATCCCTTTATTTGAAGGCCAAATCGATGTCGATGCCCTAGATAAATGGTTCAATCTACTAGAAGGGTATTTCTCTGTCCAAAATTTTTCCGACAGGGAAAAGATCGCCTTTGCACTCCTCAAGGCCATCCCCCATGTCAAAAATTGGTGGGAAACTTATTGTGAGCAAAACTCATTAGACGAGTCTAGATTGTTTGAATATTCCAATCCCACCTGGGCCTCTTTTATAGATGTTGTCAAGGAATAATATTACCCTGTTGGAAACTATGATGACCAGTACACAAAATGGACCATTCTGCACCAAGAGAGGGACCAAACGGTGTCGGAGTACACTAACAAATTTCATACCTTGCGCACAAAGCTAGGTATCAAGGACTCCGAGCGACACCTAGTACTGAAATATCACAGTGGCCTACACCGGTACATGTGAACAGAGATGGATTTCCTGGAAATCTCTTCACTCAGATCCGCCTATCTATATGCTATCAAAATTGAGCAGAAATTTCAGCAAAAGAACAAGCATTACTTTGGACCTGCGCAGAAGCAGGGCAAGGGAAACTATGGCTCGCAGAACACAGGGTGGGGAAAGGAAAACCAGTCCCAACCACAAGCAAAGAAGGGTAACTAAAAGACAAAGAAGGAAACTGGGAAGTGGTGCGAGTTCCACAAAATCCCCTAGCACAACACTGATGAATGTCGCTCAAAACAGTCATTGGTGGCTAAGATCAAAGCTTCGTAATCAAATCCTAGTTCCAATTCTGACTCATAACCTAATTTCACAGCCACGCAGAAAGGGAAGCAGATCATTGATGCCAAACCTAGTGTCGTTGTTTCCACCACACTGATTCAACTAGAGGAACCTGAAGAGTCAGAGGCAGAGGAGCGCCTTTTCCACTCACAGATGTGGGTGAAGGGAACTCCCCTACACTTTGTTGTGGATAGTGGCATCCAGAAGAACCTGATCTCAGCAGAAGTCATCAAGAGACTGGAACTACCAATAACACCACACCCAGAACCATACACCATTGGATGGCTAAGCCAAGGACGAGGGATCTGCTTCAGTCACCAATGTCGCCAACCATATGGCATCAAGCCCTTCAAAGATGAGGTATTGTGTGATGTGGCCCCACTTGAAGTATGTGATGTTCTTTTAGGACAACCATACATGTGGAAGCATCATGCTGTATATGAATCACGACCTCGCAATGTCATTGTCACTTTGGGAGGACAACTCTACCGGATACCAGAGATAGTTACACCTACCCAAACCAAGCAGGGAAGGAAGATAATCTCCCACACTCGAAAATTTTCCCTACTCGCAATTGCCACTAAAGGTGAACATCATATCACAGAGACATCCACAACCTCTGCACATTATCCCCCTACTCAGCAGAAACAAGAAGAACACAAATTCAATGCAGCATCACCTATTCGAGTGCCTCTGCAGTGCAAGGCCACGCATTCAAGATGCTCCTCAAAAAAGAATCCATCCACACCAGTGCAGACCAAGGATACACAACAGCCAAAACTGTTGAACAGCTCCAGCACATCCAACAACAATAATTACAACCCTCTGAAGATTTCAAAGAAAGACAACCTCTCCACTTCAGCAAACGTCGCACTAGGAGCTCAACTCAACACACAGTTTGACAAATAAGGGATTTGACGCAATGGAGACCATTGCTTCCTAAGGAGGGAGGATTGATCCAGGTGGATATGGGTGGCAACCCACCTCTTCCAACTAGCTCAAAACAGTCTTCTAGCAATTTTGGTAAATTGCTATTTTTAGCAGTTTTTTGGGTCTTGAACTTTCGGAGCCGCTTTGAGGCCCTAAACGACGTTTTTTGGCAATATGGGGTGCCAAACTGTTGCACTCAATATGCATTTAGTACCAACCCAAAGTTGTAAATCTCAGATATCCCTTTCCAACGGGCTGCCGAGCGCCCCAAATGGAGATCGTATGCAAAAGTTATGACCCCGGGAAGTTGAGAGTTCAACTAACCACCTTAGGGCCACAAACTTTATAACGGTTCATCTTCTAGGGTTAGATTTTTCGATGCTTGGGATTCTTTCCCTCGTGCTTATGATAAATAGGCCCTTTCGGCCTCTCTTTGTATTCAACTTGGCACGAATTAGCATAGCGGCCACATCTCTTCTCAGAGATAGCTACCACCATTCCAGCTATTGTATTTTACAGTTTGTTCTATTTCCGCTATTTAATAGAATGTGCGTTTACTGTATCACTGTGTTCTTTGCAATATATCTATGTATATGATTTTGTATATGCTATCTTATTTCGTTCCGGCATAAATCCGGTTCAAACAAGCATATTGTATTTTATGAATCTAGGAGACTCAAAGACCATGAAAGGAACTATGTTACCCATGATCTAGACATTGTTTCTATAATCCATGGATTGAATATGTGGTTTCATTACTTGATATGTAGAAAATTTGTGCTCATGGCATATCACAATGGACTGAAACATTTGCTTGATCAGTCACACTTGAATGTTATACAAGCTAAGTGGTTGGATTTCTTTACTGAATATGACTCTGAGAGAAGACAAATAAATGGAAAGAAAATAAAGTAGCAGATGCACTTAGCAAATCATGAAAATGTTACATATGGAAGCCAATAGTAATTGTGAATATGATTTGAAAATCATAGTAAAATAAGCTCTCATTGATGATGAATATTTCATCCAAGTAAGAAATTATTTACAACAAGAAAAATTTGAACAAAAGTGTGCAGGTTATCAGTTGACTGAAGATGGATTGTTGATTTACAAAGATAGATTGTACATTTCTAACTCAATGGAGTTAAAAACACTGTTCATGGATGAAATGCACAAGAATTTAAAATCAGGGCATCTAGGTTATCAAAATATGATTGCTAAAACAAGAAAACTATACTTTAGGTCTAGAATGAAGAGAGATGTTGTTGAATGTATTGTAACTAGGTGCCTTGAATTGCAACAAGTAAAAGTTAAACATCAACATACAACTAGTTTGTTGCAACCTTTTCAATTTCTAGAGTGGAAACGAGAAGTAATCACAATGGACTTTATCATAGGGATACCCACAACCATCAAGAGACATAGTGCCATTATGGTTGTAGTTGATAAATTGACCAATGTTGCCCTTTTTATCCTCATCAATTCCACATCTAAAGCAATGAATATTGCATAATTTTTCATGAGAGAAATTTTCAAATTACATGTGATGCATACCACAATTATATCAAACATAAATCTAAAGTTTACTTCCATTCAAATTGCATGGGATTGCTGCCACAATTGTATCAGATGGAGATCCAAAGTTCACTTCCAATTTTTGGAATGTATTGTTTGAAGAGATGGGTACCAAGTTAAAGTTCAATATTGCTCATCATTCATAAATATATGGACAAACTAAGAGAACCAATCATATATAACTTGAAGACATGGTTCACATGTAGTTATGAATAAACCAGCCAAATGGGAGGAACATTTGCATCTTGCATGTTTTTCTCATGATAGTGGATATCATGCATCATTGAAAATGAGTCCATTTAAGGTTCTTTATGGTAGAAAATGTAATACTCTAATAAGATACGATAACCCAATGAACAATATCATGCTTGGGCTTGATATGCTCAAGGAGATGGATCACAAAATCATAACGATCAAGAAAAAATTGAAGACAAATCAAGATAGATGGAAGAGTTATGTAGACAATAATAGAGTACACTAGGAATTTAAAATTTGGGAGCATGTTTACCTCAAAGTTAAACCAAGAATGAGTTCCCTAAAACTTGTAAAATATGTCAATATTGCACTTAGAAATTATGGTCCATTCAAGATCTTGGATAGGATAGGGTCAGCAGCATATAAGCTTGCTCTAATACCTTATAAGATTAAAGAACACAATGTTTTCCATGTTTCATTGTTTAAGAAATGTGTACATGATCCTAACCATGTAATTGATTGTGTTGTAATATAGGTGGAACTAGAGGGAGAGTTCCAACCAAAGTCCCTATGTATCTTAGATAGGAAAGTAACATTGCCCTGAAATTGAGTGATCGCACATGTAGAGGTGAAATGGAAGTATTTTTGTCCAAATGAAGCCACACAAGAAATGGAGGATACCATGAAAGAGACATATCCTATTTCAAACATGAAATACTATTGAAAAGAAAAGAACACCAAGGATGATGTTAATTCCAAGGGAGAGGGGAATGTAATACCTTATTTGATCCTTGGTAAACTCTAAACTTGATTTTGAATTTGATGTAAAACAAATTTTAGTATTATGTTTTGTACTTTTCCATGATATAAACTTACTATGGCAATTTTAAAAACTTATAAAATGGTTTTTTTTAATAAAATAAACAGTGTTCCAATGCTAACTAGAAGGAGGATGTTGATTAGACTCTGAGTCAACTAGAGGGGACAGGTAATGGTGATCAATGGGAGAGAATAATATATGTATTATGATTATGCATCATTATTCTATCCATAAACCTCCTTCATTTTATTTCCATGTCTCCATTCATCGTCAAATTTGTGCTAAATTAGACTAAGAGCCTAGTTTAATAAAAAGGGTAATCTAAAGATGAGTGTTAACACCCAAAAAGTGCTCACTAGCTCATTTCCTTATTCACATGATCCATTTGTCCACTTTTTCACCATTTGAGCCTCTAAAGCCAACATAAGGTCACCAAAAGACCTTAATACACCCCTTTTTCCACTCAAAATGAGTATTTTTCCTAAAAAAGCATAAAAAACCCTCAAAAAGGGTCCAGAATTCCCAAAAATATTAAAAAAGGAATAAAAATAATAAAAATATTCAAAAAAGGAAAAAGGAGGGAAAAAGTACCTAAACCATGTTGGTCAATACCATTGGTTTCCTCAAAACCACAATGGTATTCCCCACCACCAAAACCTATAAAAAGGTGGTAGGGGCTCCTCACTTTACATCCATCCATCTTCCTATCCTCAAGCTGCCAAAATCTCCCTTGAGCTTTTGGCCATTGTAGCAACTTTGGAGAAAGGACCCTTTGGAGTTTGGAGCTGCTCACCCTTGGAGCTACTCAACAACCTTCATCACTTGGAGGTATTATTATTGCAAGCACTTGCTTGCCCCCATTTTCAATACAAAGTTATTTTTTCTATTTCTTGTTCTTGTTTTTCAATGATATGCACATGCTAGTTTAGTTTAGTTTTAGATTTAGATTTAGTTTATTGTTTTTGCTTAATATTGAAACTGCTGCTACTAGTTAGCAGGTGCCCATAGCACTAAGCTTGGTTGCAAAACCAAGCCAACAGTTTTTGGCGACTCCGCTGGCTTGAATCTTTAGATCTCAAAATTTTATTTTTTGCTCTAGATCTTAATTTTTGTTCATTTTAGTCAGTTTAAATCATAGATCTGCCATCCTAGACAGCAGATCTATTGCTGCTCTGGATTTTGCCCCTTTTTACTGCCATTAACAGCCCGAAATCGTCATTTTCGGGTTCATTTTTCGGCGTCCGCGTACGGCTTTCGCCTCGTGGTTTTTTGCCCAACAGTCGCGCGGCTCATCGCGACTGCGCGGCTCTTTTCCGCGTGGCTCACCGCGGCTTCGCGACCAATTTGCGCGTTGCACATCACGGCTTCGTGGACATTTTCTGCGCTGCACATCGCGCCTGTGTGACGAAATCCTACGCTGCACTTCGCGGCTGAAACCCGCACTGCCCATCGCGACTGTGCGACAGAAACCTGCGCGGTCCATCGCGGTTGTTCTGTCAAAACCCGCGATGCCAATTTTTTCCATTCGGTCAATCCATTTAAAAAAATAATTTTTTATTGTATTTTCTGCCCACATAGCACATTTTACAGTATTAAAATTCCTACATATTTTACAGCCATATAAAAATTTGACTATTTAGAATGCACCTTTGAAAAAGTCTTTTTAAAAATTTTCAGAAATTGAAAGAAGGATTTATTTGCATTTTATCTAGATTAAAATTTTGTTGTTTACTTCCTTGATATTTTGCCCATAGCAATTTTTGAAAAAGAAATCTATTTATTTCTTGGAAAAAGTTATATTATTTGCTTTCCTATTTCAAAAGATCCTTTATTTTTTGAATATTTTCTGCAAAGCATTTACTTTTTCAATTTCAGTTTAAAATACCACACGTGCACCCACTCAAACACATAATTTAAACTGAGCCTTAAAATTTACCCTAACTTCAACCAACTTTTAACCCCACTTGGGGAACACTTAAAAGAACTTTGTAGCTAGGTAGTATTGAGGGGATAGGTGTTCCAATAACACCCCTCAGTTATTACATTTGAGACATAGTTGTTGTCCATTAGGGAACCAAAATCTCCTAGTATTTTTTGGCACGGTCATAACCAGTTTATCGGAAGGCCTCTCCCCTAAGAGGGTTGAAGTCGCAAGGATGGTTCCGGAAGCCTTAGTGGAATACCGAAATCCATTCAGTAACCGAAGGGCTACCATTCGCAGTTCTCGGGATATCCCTGTATGGGGGTATTGCGGTAAAAGGACCAAACGACAGATTTACCTTTTATGGACGTGTCATGAATGGAGTATCCTAGTTTCCATTCTTTAGGATTGATTACCCGGTGTCCCTCCCAGTAGGGGGATATCTAACCGTTGATTCAACACTCAATATTGTTTGACTTGGATTTCATCACCTTGCAGAGAATATCGTTTGTTGATTCACAATACTTTTAGTTAGGTGTTTGCATGATACAATCCACCTTTGGTCTAGTAGCACCTCTTTTTTCTAGAAGTTGCTTGCCTGTTGGTACTTTGACCATTTTTTGCATCCCTCCACTTATTATAGCACAACTGCTATAATAAGTGCTTTTTGAGGTTGTTTTTTGGCCTGGGAGCCTTCATTTTCACTCCCCTTCTTGCACCCTTGGTTGCATTAGGGTTTTGAGTTTGTTTTATACATTACCACCTTACACTAAACAATTTTTACACAAAAAACATATTTCTCACCATTAAGAATTTTAGACGATCCCGTCATCTTCAGGGTGAAATCCCAGATTTTAGTCTACTTGGCTCTCCACGTCACTGACGTCGAGCCTTATCCCTTGACTCGACACATCATCGGTCAAACATATGATCATCCGATTCTGACACGCCTCACTTCACACCTGATTTTGAGGCAGAATCTGAAAACCCTACCGAGTTATTACCAACCAACCTCATGGCTAGAACACAATTCGACCCACTTTTTACCAGCACCATAGGAGATACATCCACAAACCCTTCTACTGCGGTGCCATCCATGGAAACCACCACCCCCCTAGGTATGCCTAATATGGTCGACACTCCACCTTTAGGAATGCCGAACACAGGACTACTTCCTATTATGGGTATGCCCAACATAGGGGTCACACCCCCTCTGATTACCACAACCCAGATTCCAGGAATCACCACTACTATTCCTAACCCCAGTGTAACCCATGTTGCACTTGGAAATGCTGGTCCATACCAGACCACAGCTGTTGGAGGACACATACCTTCAATACCTAGCATACCCTTAGGGTCTACTGGACCACTACATCATACCACCATGACTAGTCATGTCCCAGTCACTACGCCACATCCATCTGCTAGCTTACCTTACATGGTGAGTCTGAACATACCAGACTTAGCCAGGCTAACCAATGATCCTATCAGACACGACCTTGCGTGGCCTCATATGCCCACCAAACTCCCCTCCGACATCCCTAAGTTTGAGGGCAAGGCCGATGAGGACCCCCAGAACCATATCATCTCCTTCCATCTATGGTGTTCCTCCAACTCCATAGTGGACGATTCTGTCTGCCTCCGTTTGTTACAGCGCACCTTCACTAGCTCTGCAGCTAAGTGGTACATCAAGCAGCCCCATGGGACCCATGCCACCTTTACCTCCCTCGCCTCGACCTTCCTGCAGTTCTTCCAGTTACCTGTCCACTATGATGCGGGAGTCGAGATCCTACTATCTTGCAGACAGAACACGGCCACCCACATCACTGACCACATTCATGAGTGGCGTCGACGTCGAAGCCTCTGCAAAATCAAGTTAGACGACCGTATCTTCTTAGATTGGTTTCTCAAATCCCTCCTCCCTCTCATTGCGAAGGATGTGGCATCCGAACGACCCCAGTCTGAAGAAGAGGCCATCCTCAAAGCCCAACAGTTTGACCTCATTTACGCCCAATCGGGTTATCTGTATACCATTATACCAGACGCCCCTTGAGGTGAGTCATCCCAACACGATGCACCGATGGCATCATTGGTCGTATGGCCTCGCATCCCCAACCCTTTTCCATTGCACATCCTAGCCATGGTCCCGACCTTTCGCTGGCTACATCTCAATCTGGAGCAACCAGTTCATATGCTCCCATGGCACATCACCACCATACCCACGGACCTTCATGTCCACCTCAGTGCTTTGGTCATGCACCACCTGCATACGCCCCCCCAGCTGCACCTCAACCAATATATTACCCACATGAAGCTGCAACAGCTAACCCAACATCTCCAATAGATCAGGGTTACCAACAACCCCAGCAGGTAACTGGACCACCTCCAGCCCCACCGGCTTATTATCCACCACAACCTGCTCCCGCACCTGCGGTGAACCAAAATCCTCCCACTGCTCAAGGGCAAGTGTACACACAACACAACCAGCACCAGCACCAAAACAACCAGCGCAACCAGGGTGGGAAACAGAACCGTGGAAGAGGACGTAACCGCGGAAACAATCAAAAACAACATCAAGGTCCTCCACCTCCCAATCCTCCACAAAATAATAACGCTGCTCCTCCCAACCAGAATCTAGATCGTAACCCCAGACAGCCCAAAAACAATAGCCTCAGAACAAACCATCCTTGTTCTATTTGCGGGGTCTATGGCCATTACACACATGCTTGCCCACATTTGGAGCGAGCTCGGCAACTCTGGACTGACGATGCCCATCGTCAAGGACAAGCGGCTCCTCAGCCGCCACCCAACCCTCCACCACCTCAACATCAACCTTTGGTGCTGCAAAACCCCTTTCCAACCCAAGGCGTAGTGAACACTCAGCCGTTAGCTCCCCCTCAAGGAAACACGCCACCATAAAAAATCACTTATGCCGCTCCTGATCAACCCATGTTTGATTCAGATACCCACCACTTGTTGATGATGTCATCCACAGATTCCAACCTCCAAACCCACCGGAACCAATATGGCTCCACCCCTGAAGCCCCTCCCGCCGACAAGAACACTAACGTTCATCCCACAGATCAGACGTTACGTATACCTCTGGCTCCACTCGACGGCGCTTCTAAAGCACCTCGCTTCCCACTTCGTCGCATCAACAATAATCCCAATGCTCGCGCTGCATCGAATTACAACATTGTAGACGACTTGACCCAGTCTCTTGCTGCCATGTCTACTTTATAAGTCTTAAAAAACTGTCCTTCATAGCGCAAGACTTTACTATCTGCCATTGGCGCCATTGACCCCAATGAATCACAACTCATGGCATTCGATTCAGACTAATCCGAACCACGCTTGCCTTCCACTTTAGCTTTCCAAGTTTCCGTTTCCGTTCGGAATCTTGTCATCCATTGGTGCATTATCGATGAAAGGGCCTCTACATGCGTTATGTCCACATTCGTTTGGCAAAAGTTGGGATCTCCTACTCTCCAGCAGTCCACCACTGCGTTGCGAGCCTATGACGGTCGTTTGGCTCAACCCCAAGGTCTCTTAGCTAATGTCCCCGTCCAACTGGTTGGTAAACCATGCTCATTGACATAGAGGTCATCAATGCCCAACTTGACTATAACCTCTTACTTGGTCACAGCTACATGTATGCCATGCGGGCGGTTGCCTCATCCGTTTTTTGTACTATGATGCTCCCCCATGAGGGACGCGTGGTCAAGGTCGACCAACTTACCTATTACGATCCCAAGCCCCCCGCTGCACCTAAAAATGTTCTCCCTATGGTTGAATAACCTGTTTGTGGTGCAACTACCTCGTTTGTTTCCTCCGTGGGACCATGACTTTACTCCGAGGCGCCGATGACTTCTACATTCCAATCTATTCCACCACCGTCACCGGAAACCCACGTCGCAGACCTCTGTACTCTTTCACAAAATACACAAACACCCGACAATCAACCACCCTTGTTCCTTAAACCACCATTGGTCCCTAGTCACATCGGTGTTACACCCATCCACACAATCCCCTTTCTATTTCCTCCCTCAGGCGTAGTAAGCGCTCCGGTTATGACTACCCTTAGTCTCCCCGGGTTAACATTGGGATTACCCGTGTGGTATATTTCGCCTCCCGTTCCCCCGTCGACACCAAATGTCATCCTGCAACCGGTACAACCCATTGTCACTTCTACCCAACCACCTCCCGGTATCACTACTCCTTCGTCATCTACGAATCCCCCTCCTCTCATCAGGCCCACAACCATACACTTCGGTACCCCCACTCAAAGCAGTTAAACCTCCCCCCGTGTTCCGTGCTCCTCCTAAATGCTCGTTGTGTGATGAGTTAGGCCATCCAACCCATCAGTGTCCACAGTTACCTGCATTACAGGAACACATGCAAATGCTGGATGACGACCCCAACATCCCGGTGGTCAAACTCGACCCAAACCCCAAGCCTCATGATAAGTCACTGCGCACCAACCACCCTTGTGCCATATGCGGTGTTTATGGTCATTACTCATATCACTGTCCTGATATCCCAGATTACACAGTAGCGTTGTACGAATTGAATAACATCGACTTAGAAATATCTCCTCCCCTCATTGAGGAAATCTACCCTCCCGTATCATCCTCATCCGGAGAGATTAACACCATTTATATGATCTCTTCGACTACCCAAACCTCGTCAACTGACTTGACCACTCACAGCTTCCGCAATGATGAAGAGATTCTCGAGGCTCCTACTACCCCTGGTTACCCATGGAAAGACATGCACCATCGTTCATACTTCCTCCCAGAAGAGACCTCATCCCCCACTGCTACCCAATTCGTGGTTGAGTCCAAAGATTTCCTTCCTACTAAAGTCGACTGGTTTAAAGATCCTATTCCTGCTCCTGATGCCTCTCAGGAAAATAACATGGCCAATATTTCTCCCGTCATCCACATTAACATCTCTGACCCACTTGGTGCCCTTCATACCATTACATTAGGAGCCTCCCACAGTGAGAATGGGATTGGAGAATACAAAAAACTGTTCCAAGAATTCACTGATGTCTTTACTTGGTCAGATATTGAAATGCCTGGCCTTGACCCCGCCATTTATACGATCTCCACTGGATACCCATCTGTCCGGTCGGCCCCTTCCATTGATCCCGTTCACACACATTTTCCACTCTGCTACGTCAGTTTCACTGATGGTGCAAGCGGTTGGTCCCCCAAACTGGCCTCCGCAGCTTGGGTAATATATTCCCCTTCACATGAGTTGATCCACATCGACGGAGTGTGTTTAGGTGCTGCCACCAACAACCAAGCTGAATACGACGCCGTGACCGGTCTCTTGGCCGCAGCTCTCCAATTGAGCATACGTCACCTTAACATTTTCCTGGACTCACAACTCCTTGTTTCCCAGCTCAACAATGATTACCACGTATGCAATCCCTGTCTTTTCAGAAAATTCCTGCGCACTAAACAAATGGTTAGACAGTTTGAATCCATTTCATTTACACACGTCCCAAGGAACCTCAATAGTGTAGCAGACCATATGGCCAACAACATTCTAGACTGGCACACTAATCGCATTATACCAAAACAAAATGTGCATCCACTTGCATAACATGTGCCTCCACGGGCATAAACAAAAAATCAAAATTTTGCATCCACGTGCATAACATGTGCCTCCACGGGCATAAACAAAAAAATCAAAATTTTGCATCCACGTGCATAACATGTGCCTCCACGGGCATACAGAAAATCAAACATGCCTCCACGGGCGAACGAAAAGACAACAAGTGCATCCATGTGCATACACGACTATATACCAACATCATATATATATATATACATCACCGTATAAGTCAATCCATGTCAGAGGTGCCCTCAGCACCCAATATACAAAAAATACATCAGTCGTACAAAAAGGTGCTTACCCATATGCTCATCAGCATTTGGGGGCAAATACATATCATCTAGTCATCACGGTCCCTGGGCTCCTTTGGCGCCTCCTCCTCCGGCCCTGCCGGATCATGCCGAGCCCGAACTCTCCGCTCTGCCGGCCCCGTTGGATCATCCCGTAAACGGATCCTGCCCTCCGCCGACCCTGCCTGATCCCGCCAATCCCTATCCCTCAACTCGGCCGCCATCACCGTCGCTCTCAACAACATCGAGCGCCACTCACGAGGTGCCTCGAAACATCGCTCGACGATGTCCCGATCCAGATCCCTCCACCCCTCCTCTGGGAACCCTGCTACAATCATACCCAGTGTCTCTCGGACACCAGCGACAACATCATCTCCAGGGCCAGCCCCTCGACCACGAGCCCCAAATCCTCGACCAGGTGGAGGCGGTACAGCTGCCGGAGGTGGAGCAACCACCATCGCCCGTCCCCTGCGAGCCACATAGTCAGCCGGTGGTACAAGACCAATATCTACACAATGCAAGTAAACCATCATATACATATCTAACTATAATCATAGCCGATAAATCTATAAACATATGATATAGTAGAGAACAAAACACAAAACATACCATCTAAACCCCAGGCCTGTCCCTGGGCTCAAGGCATCTATGGATCTCCTCGATAATCCATACTAGCGTATGGATAGTCCTCAATCACCAGGGGCATCTGCTCCCACTGCTCATACATCTCGTGCGAGAAGAACCCCCGGATACCACCACCACCGCGAGGCATCATCTGCCCCCACCGCACCATGCGCGACTCACTCACCAAACCATCACGAATGGGCACCCGTGGTCGCAAAGTCGGTACCTGCTCAAAGAAAAAAGAACACAGAAAGGAGGCATAACAGAACTCTCCCCCCTCCCGACTGGCCTTGTCCAGATCTCTCCGGATACCAGCTAAAAACATCTGACCCCATGCATAATAGGTCCCCCTCAGCACTGAATCCACCATCATCGTTTGTCCCCCTGACAAACGATGTGGCGCCGCGGCACACAGCACCCGCAAAACACAAGCCCCGACAGCCCGCATGTCCCACTCTCGCAGTGACCTCAGACTCAGCGCGCTGTTCTGCAAAATCGACCCAGGGACACAGAAATTCTCAAGGAGATCCTCCATGTCAACACCTGCCGAGATCCTCGGCAGAAGATCCCCCACCTCCCCTAAGCGAGGAAACCCAGTAAGAAAATAAACATCTGTGAGGGTGATCTCCAACCTCTCACCCCCAACAACAAAAGCACCCTCTGCAGGTACCCACCAACTCACCAACTTATTCAGTAACGGTCTTACTGAACACATTGGTGGAATCTGAGCGAACTTCAAAAGTCCACTCACCACCAGGGTCTGCCGGACCCCCTAATCAGTCCGAATCCTCTCCATCAGATCCTCGTCTATCTCCCGCTCTCGCCATGAAGTCAATGGTCTCCTCAACATCCTGCCAAAAAACAGAAGAAATTTTTAGCACCAGAAAAAAAAAAAAAATTCAAAAATGCCATCGCGGGTTTTCCATCAAAACCCGCGATGATCATCGCGGCTTCCATAAGAGAACCCGCGATGAACATAGCGGGTATGAGCCAGACAGTCGTGATGAACATCGCGACTATCTCCCCCATACTCGCAATGGACATTGCGGGTTCCAACCTGACAGTCACGATGAATATCGCGATTGTCAGCCTCAAACCTACGATGTCCATCACGGCAAAAGACCCGAACCCCGCGATATTCCACATTGGAAGGCCAACATGCAATTTCGCGGCCTTCGAGGGCCCACCGCTAAACAAAAAAGACATAATTGAAAAAGCTAAGGCAAATAGGGTTACCTGAAACTCGCAGAATCGAAAACCAACGGTTAAATCTCCCAGAAATCGAGAAAGAGCTCTGACTGCTCTGCCAAACTCGCACGTAACAATGACACGTCATATGGGCCCCACCCCCTATTTATAGAAATTCCACCATTTTTCAAACAGCCATTCCGGTGTCATATGACGTCCGTTTCTCAAACCGTTGGTACCGTTGGAATAAGCACAGCGAGAAATTCATGATAGATCTTTCCTTTTCCTATTTTCATCAGGTCCATTTTTTGACCTTTTTTTGGATGCCCTCGTCGCCTCGATTTGCGTGCCACATCGGCCGTCGTCCATTTTTGAAAATCCTTATATCGCCAGATTCAGTTTTCCGCGCTCGTGATGATGCTTGAGATTATTTCTTGCTCTCATGCCCAGATTTTTTGGGCATTTTTTCCCATGCCCCCTCGTCGCCTCGGTTTACGTGCCACATCGACCATCGTCCATTTTTTACGAGTCTTATATCGCCGGATTCAGTTTTCCACACTCGTGATGATGCTTGAGATTATTTCTCGCTCTCACGCCCAGATTTTTCGGGCATTTTTTCCCATGCCCCCTCGTCGCCTCAGTTTGTGTGCCACATCGACTGTCGTCCTTTTTTTTACGAGTCTTATATCTTCGGATTCAGTTTTTCGCGCTCGTGATGATGCTTGAGATTATTTCTCGCTCTCATGCCCAGATTTTTTGGGCATTTTTTCCCATGCCCCCTCGTCGCCTCGGTTTGTGTGCCACATCGACTGTCATCCATTTTTTACGAGTCTTATATAGCCGGATTCAGTTTTTCGCACTCATGATGATGCTTGAGATCATTTCTCACTCTCACGCCCAGATTTTTTGGGCATTTTTCCATGCCCCCTCGTCGCCTCGGTTTGCATGCCACATCGACCGTCGTCCATTTTTTACAAGCCTTATATCGTCGGATTCAGTTTTCCACGTTCGTGATGATGCTTGAGATCATTTCTCTCTCTCACCTCCAGATTTTTCAGGCATTTTTTAAAATGTCACCCATCACCTCGGTTTGCGTGCCACAATGGCCGTTGCCCCTTTTTGACAATCTTTATGTCACCGGATTCAGTTTTCCGCACTCACGATGATGCTTGAGACCTTTTCTCGCTCCCATCAATCCCTTTTTGTTCGGTATAGTTTTATCCCTTTTTCGGTCTAAGCAATCCCTTTTATGAAAAAGGCACTTAGGGAGTTTCTGTTAAGCTCTTTTCTGACTCCTAAAACAATGAAAAGATCACCGAGCAATCTTGCTTCCTTTCATGCTCGCTAAACGTATCTAAAAGGGTGTCTACCTGGTATAAGTTTACCCATTTTCCGGACCTTGTAGACTAATTACGAAAAAGGAATACTCTAGTCACATCGGCTAGAAGAGTTCTCCATTTGCATCATTTTATGCTTTTTCAGGCCTTGGAGACTAACTTACGAAAAAGAACACCAATGGAGTCCACTTACCGTTTTCAGACTCTCTAAACATGAAAGCGACCATGAGCAACCACCATCCTGGGCTTGTAAAACCAATAGGATAGTAATCATAACCACTGCAGAGTCTTCTTATCGTTTTTAGACTCCTTAAAAATGAAATCACCAATGCGCATGAACAGTCCCGGGCTCACAAAATCCACAGGACAGTACCATTTCAGAGCACACTTTTATCCCTTCTTGGAGCTCATTAAAACTACAAAGAAGGACCCAATGGTGCTTCTCGGTGCCACAACAGATCACGTCTACTCATAGGGAAGCTTCCCCATTATGGTCGCCTTTGTTCAGAGTATTCTGTAGTATGTCACCCTGAGAATCCCTCGACAGCATCCATCAGCTTGGCCCCCCCCAGAGTCAAACGTACCCTTCAGTCCTTAAAAGCAGTGATACCCACACCTACAAGTCAGTTCCTTACGCTGCCAGGTCAACCATGTCATCATGCTCTGAACAAAGGAAGTTTGAGTCTTCCCATATATGACCCCAGTTACTTCCCATCCCCACAAGTATGTCAATCCTACCATCAGTACTACCACACTTCAGTTCTACACCTCGCACTCCTATCAAGGAAACATCATTGCCTTGTTAGTTGCTGGTCTCCCTCTGTCGACGACAACCAAATTTATTCCAGAGGATAGACCTAGAGGTCCTTGTGTCTTGGACTCATCACCATTTATGATGAGTGCCTATGAATCATTTCGAGAAGAGTCCTCAATGCTTCTCCAAATGGTTGTTTCTCACATGCTCGACTTCAACACCTTGATCGCATCGTTGAGACTCGCACAGGGCATCGGTCCGTTCAGTTATTAGTCGAAGACCCCGGACACCATCTGACTCCTCCACATTTGAGAATCTACCTATGGATACAACCAGTTATACTTTTCCTATAGATATCCGGGTTGCGCATGGCGACAGTATTCAGATGTACCCCAGTTTTATACTCCCTCGAGTATACAGTTACATATACTTCCCAGAGATGGCTCACAGTCATTACGTCCCTATAGATGTTGGACACCTTCAGTTTCAGCAATTCATCAGTTATTCCAGTGTATCAGTTATTGAGATCAGTCATGTCATGATCATGAGTACATCCCAAAATAATGTCCCCCCTGGACCATTACGATGTACCAGTAGATTTTTTATGTATTTCTCAGGTCCCCCCTTCTTGGGACTAATTGTTTATATATGTCTTGATACGAGCATGGGTATGCCCGCCTCGTCCATTATCAGAGATTATTCCTCATTCATATTGAGTCCATGTAATATTGTTTATTTTTTGCAGCTTCCAAGGGTCATGGATCCATTCTCCAATTGGTCTCTTCTCCTCCCCAAACCCCAGAAAAAAGACAAAAGAACTATGATGTCTATCGGCCATACGATGAGCTCCTACCCTCGCACATCAGGGGGCAATCTGTTAACACCCAAAAAGTGCTCACTAGCTCATTTCCTTATTCACATGACCCATTTGTCCACTTTTTCACCATTTGAGCCTCTAAAGCCAACATAAGGTCACCAAAAGACCTTAATACACCCCTTTTTCCACTCAAAATGAGTATTTTTCCTAAAAAAGCATAAAAAACCCTCAAAAAGGGTCCAGAATTCCCAAAAATATTAAAAAGGGAATAAAAATATTCAAAAAAGGAAAAAGGAGGGAAAAAGTACCTAAACCATGTTGGTCAATACCATTGGTTTCCTCAAAACCACAATGGTATTCCCCACCACCAAAACCTATAAAAAGGGGGTAGGGGCTCCTCACTTTACATCCATCCATCTTCCTATCCTCATGCTGCCAAAATCTCCCTTGAGCTTTTGGCCATTGTAGCAACCTTGGAGAAAGGACCCTTTGGAGTTTGGAGCTGCTCACCCTTGGAGCTACTCAACAACCTTCATCACTTGGAGGTATTATTATTGCAAGCACTTGCTTGCCCCCATTTTCAATACAAAGTTATTTTTTCTATTTCTTGTTCTTGTTTTTCAATGATATGCACATGCTAGTTTAGTTTAGTTTTAGATTTAGATTTAGTTTATTGTTTTTGCTTAGTATTGAAACTGCTGCTACTAGCTAGCAAGTGCCCATAGCACTAAGCTTGGTTGCAAAACCAAGCCAACAATGAGAACTTAGTAATCCTATGCCAAAGTTCCTAACTCCCATTATGTAATAACTACCTCCTACCTTTGAGTAACCAAGAAAGGGGTGGAGGAAAAAAATCCCCCGTATCACGTATTTACTCAATTCATTCATGCAAATTCGAATATGGAGAAACGAGCTTGGGAAAAATAGGGTTCTTGAAGAAAAAGAGAGGTTTTGGGAAAAGAAAAATCAACTCAATTGATATATGATCCATGGAGAGATGAAATAAGGGTTAGTGGGTGATATTAGACACCTTTAGAGAGAAACTAGATACCATTCCAAATCCCTAAAGATTTGTTGGTCTGTTAAGTCGTCCAAATAACCATAAAATATTTGCCCAAGAAGCTTCAAAATGCTAGAAATGAAATCTAGAAGTAGGAAATGAATTGGGATTATCTTGGGCATACTAAAGAGAACAAAGAGGAAGGGCACACCTAAGGAATTGAAGAGAAAAGAAAGGATGACTTCTTATGTTGTATGGAACAAGGAATGAGTGCCAAGAGTTGTGTTAGCTAAGAGATTGAATTAAAAAAAACACAGTGATTTGCTTGGTTAGTATATTGGAAGCTTTTAGTGAAAAGAAGAGGGGTTTGAAAGAAATTGACAATTTTATTCACCCTGTTAGTCTCATAGCCCAACATAGGAGTGGTGTTGAAAGGCTAGCTTTCAACCAGCATCAACCAAGAGAGTAATAAGCACACACAAGAAACCACCATGACGAAGTATTGGGTTGAACGTTCAACCACTTTGTATTCAGTCTTTAATGGGTATTATACAATATAAAGATGGTTGGAGTAGTTTCACCCGCTCCAACTAATCATTTTTTAATGTTCCAATTACACATAGTATATTTATACATAAGATAATGATGACAATTATGGGGCCCAAAGGGTCTCCTCAACATATCCCCCACCCCAAAACTTTTCTTCATCCCAAAGAGAACAAAGATACATGTAGCAACATCCTATGTCTCTGCTCCTTCCGAAGTAGTCTTAATTGTGCATCAACCATGCATATTGGTTTGCATAGGTACCTCAGCCACAACAATTGCCAGCTTTATAGGAAAATGCATGTAAACAAGGTTCTACCGTATGCAATCTGGTAGGTGCATTTGTATCCCATGAGTCTCTAGTACTGGCTCACCCCAACCCTACACGCCACTCCATGGTGTGAGCATTTTACCTTTGTACTATGCCAACCTACCATTTCTTCGCCTTCTAGCCTTCAAGGTCAAAACCAAAGGATTTCTCTACAATTTTTCACTAGGGGAATCAATCAATTCAATTGTTCTTGTGTCATCATGTATGCATTAAGCTCATTTCTATGTGGTGTGAGATGTCTCTAGCTTAAATGATTTTGTCTTCTTCTATTCTATCATGAGGATTTACAATGCCTCTAATTTCTTGTGATGCCTTCTTAGTGTGCGTGATCATGTAATGGCTCAGTTGGTCTTCGTTGATTTTTTGGAATTAAATTAAAAAATGACTTGACTTGACTTACAAATTACTTGTCGACTAAACATTAACCGAGTCATCTAGAGACCAACATGCATTACAATGGAAGAGGGGATTCCTACCTTAAAGACACACATTTAATCCCTTGTGTTCTTTACTTGACTTCAAATATTACAATAGAGTCACATTAGCATTAGTGGCTCAGTTGACTCAATTATAGACCTATCAACATCACTCTAATTAACTCCAATTACATTACATAATTACCATGGGGGCTCGACTTTAATCAACAAGTTCATAATTTCGACCATCAAGGAGTTGACTAAAACTATGGACATATAATCCTGACTCGATATTTTAAAGTCTCAACCAAACTAAGAGTCAACCATAATGAAGATTCAACGATAATGGGGGATTGACCAAAATGAAGAATCGACCATAGGGAAGAGTCAACCACAATGAGGGCTCGACCAAAATGAATAATCAACCATAGTGAAGACTCAACCACAATGAAGGCTCGACCAAAATGAAGAATTGACCATAGTGAAGGGTTGACCACAATGAGGGCTCAACCAAAAGGAAGAATTGACCATTGTGAAATATTGACCAAAATAATGTCGACCAAAAAGTAGTGTTGACCAAAAAGCAGAATCGAGCAAAGAATAAGATCGACCACAAATTGCAACATATAATTTTGACACCAAAAGGTCAAAAAATCTACTATCAACTTCAAAACTTAATTGTTGTGTACATTATTTTCATGAACCAATGTTGTAATATACAAGATTACATTAGGTTACTAGTAGTGCATTATAATAGATAATCATGTACGAGAACAAGCATACATAAATAGAGCAGGGATGAATAAGAGTAATGGTCACACCAACAAGTTGTTTATTATATTAAGAGACCATAATGTACAAAAGAAGGATAATAATCTCTATATCATCTCGACTCAGCAACCTATATATATGGAGCATACAATCCATTAGACAGTTGTAACTGTATAATTGTCCACTAGTTAGTGTAACCGACTTGACTAGAATGGGTCGACCATTAGGTGGTTGATTGGGAGGACCTAGTCGACTCATCGACTAGACTCCTCCACTAGGTGACATTCTACAATATAATGACCTATGGTTGGAAAGTAAATAGTCCCCCCATAGTCAATTACCTAGGAGCTCATTTCATGAAAAAGATAATTCCATTCCTTCCCTTTGTTTTAAAATCATTCTTTAATGTTGAAGAATATGATCTCATTATTTATTATGAGAAATTGCTATGTAGGTTCTTGTAGACCTGTAAATTGTTGTTTGGGTAATTGCATTTGAGATTATGTAGGTCTGAAACCTTAGATTTGTAAATTGTGTGTAAATATGTGTGGAATTGCTTTGTATTTCTTATATATGGCAATTTAAGAAGGCCATCCTCCAAGTGTTTGGTTAGAATTCATCAATCAAAACCATTTATTTAATTGCAGTAGTTGTAGAATGCACTAAGAAACCATTTATTTAATTGTGTAGCATCGAAATACATTGGGCAACCATTTTGTTGATTGTGGTGGTTGTAGAATGCCAATTGTGAATGTTAAAAACCCTTACAAATTAGTAAATTTTTGTTGGTAAGTATAAGCATGATGGTTGTAGCTTTCCATTCTTGAATTTGATTACTACTATGCTAGTATTTTGAACTTGATACTTTATTGAAAGAGCATGTTCAATTTGTTGGAATTTCATGTTGATATAGATGATTTTGTTGGGAATTTAAATAGTATAGTTGTAGATGCCATTTGTGAATGTGGATTTTTTTTTACTAATAATGATATTATTTTGTGCACATTTATATTATGGCTATAGAATGCTATTGGTGAAAAAAACCCACAGAGTTGTAGCTTGAATTAAGTTAGCTTATTATAAGTAAAGTACAACATTGCTAAGAAAACATTCAAGTTTCATATCATGTGGATTCACATTGCTAGCAAATAAAAGGTTTATTGTGAGGCCAAATTTGTTAAAGTATATGTGTATTTTAAAATGGTTAGACGTTGCCTATAATCTACAACCTTACTTTAAGTGTAGCATGAGATTTAGTCTCTTAAAAATCAAATGCAATTACATAATACATCTTCCAATGGGTGACTGGGTTTTATGGCCTCGATGGGCACACATCAATGGGTGATTGGGTTTTATGGCCTCAGTGGGCACACATCATTTATGGCCGTAGTGATCTATAATACACTCCATAAGTTCCCATGTGTTCACCCAATTCATACTAATATTTGTAATTGTTAAGTGGCTTGCATCCACTCCATTTGTGTATGGAAGCTAGATATTTGATGAAATGCCACAACTAAAAAGATCAATTTTTCTTTTGTTCTATGGTGCTACAATTTTCATTTGCATGTATATCATAATAGTGGTAATCTCCCCTTCCTATAGAATTTATATTCTTGTCTTCTATCATTTAACTCTTGGCTGAAATGTTTTTGTAAATGCCTTGAATTTGTGGATTTGAATTCTCCATTGCAAAATGGTTTGGGTATTGGCCAAGTATTGTAATGATGCCTTTAATTTTTTAGTGACTTGTACTTATGCAAAACGTTGTATGGGGACATGCTAAATTGAATTCAATGTTGTATATATTCTCAATTTGATGAATTTTTGTCCAAATTATGTAATAGGTATGCAATAGAAAGTTTTTGTCAAAGCATATTTTTCACTTACCAATTAATATTGAAGCAGGGAATAGCTATAGAGATAGAATGTTTACATCAATAAAAAATGTGAATGGCCATTTGATTCCCAAATAAAGCATTGGGTTTGAAAATGGAATGGTTGCAATTTTCCTTTAAACCATCATATCATATTGAGTAAAGTGGTTGTAGCTTAAGAGAGCTTAAAATGGTGGTATTATAAAACACTCTAATTGTTTATGTAAACTAGTTGTATGCATTAAAACCATCCCAAGTTGAAGGAAGAATTTATTAGTGAGTATGTACTTGAATAGATATACAGATAGAATGTTTCCATCATACAAAGATGTGAATGGCCATTTGATTCCCAAATAAAGCATCGGGTTTCAAATTGGAATGGTTATAGTTTACCTTTAAACCATCGTATTGTATTGAGTAAAGTTGTTGTAGCTTAAGAGAGATTATAATGGTGATACTATAAAACACTCTAATTGTTTATGTAAACTAGTTGTTGTATGCCTTAAAACTATCCCAAGTTGAAGGAAGAGTTTATTGGTGAGTATGTACTTGAATATATTTAATTATTTGGATAGTCTCCAAGTGTTTGACAAACTATTTGAACCAATTACATTGCTTTAAATTGTGATTCCTCATTACAAGGATTAGTTTCATTGTTGTTTTGGAGTTTATTAATATTAATGGGATAAAAGAAAAAAATGTATGTTGTTTTTATCAATTAGTACAAGGGTGTGTTACCTCCTAATTAGGGTCATCTCTAGCTAAATCCCTATATGCTTGACCTGTTAATTTTTCAGAATTTACTTCAATCTGATCTAGGATCTTCACTGAGAGAACAACATGTACAACATATCTACAACATATCAATCATGAACACAATAATGCAAGCACACAAGAGACACAGAGTTTACTTGGGGAAAACCATAAAGGTGAAAAACCCCAATAACTTCCTTAGAGATAGATAGAGCAATGATACAACCCAAACATAAGAGATAGACATCTCTTAGCAGTAGCTTCTCCTCCTCCACAAGTGTGCCACTCTCCTGAGAGTGTGAGAGAGAATAGAATGATGAAATAGAGTGCCTCCTACACTCTATTTATACTTGACTTGACTTGCCTAATAACCTTTACTAGGTAGGCCTTAACTTAACCACATAACATAATGTTGAATGGGCCGACACCCAATAGGGTGGTCTAATAACCCTTTGACCCACATGTTCGACCCCCAATAGGGTGGTCTAATAACCCTTCGACCCACATGACTTATACAGGGCCGACCCCAACCAGGTGGTCTAATAACCCATCAAGTATAAGTTACGACACTTACAATATAAATGATGACACTTCCATATAGAGGAATAATACCATCTCTATAGGAGTACAATATACATATGGGTGAAATACATTTCGAAGTTACATAGACTTCAACACTCCCTCTTAACTAGGAAGGTATTTCTCAACATAGGTCTTCTAGCACAAGTCTTCTTCTCTGGATCATCGTCACTGGATAATCGTAATCGAGTCATCATCATCGTCACTGCTGCTGCTATCTCAATCAATCTCTAAATCTACTCATCATAGGAAGTTCTACAGAGCCAGTCCTTTTTCATATTGGATGTAGGCCCACCACCTGCAGGTCTTCATCATCGATGGCCATACTGTGGATCCCAGGACCGATTACATGCGTCAACAAAACCTAGCGCGGACTATAGTTTATTTTGCATGTTGACCTTCACAAAACCTACTCATAGCATCCCAGGATGTTACGAGCACAAAGCTATACCTGTCTGGATCTCGATAGAGCATCCCAGGATGTTACGAGCACACCGCTCTACTTGTCCAGATTTTAAAGGATCTTTTCTATGTGAACTTTCGCAAAACCTACTCAGAGCATCCTAGCGCAGACTATAGGATCTCGATAGAGAAACCCAGGATGTTACGAGCACACTACTCTACCTGTTCGGTTTTTAAACGATCTTTTCTATGCGAAACTGTAGCAAAACCTACTCAGAGCATCCTAGCGCAGACTATAGGATCTCGATAGAGAAACCTAGGATGTTACGAGCACACTGCTCTACCTGTCCGGTTTTTAAAGGATATTTTCTATGCTACTTGTAGCAAAAACTCAAAAGAGCATCCTAGCGCAGACTATAGGATCTCCCAGGATCTTTTCTATGCTACCTGCACAACTTGTCCACGGCCACAGGGTATCAAACCGATACTCACCATACATCATCCTGATGTACATCATCACATGATCAACCTGATCATCATCATAGCATAAACCTGATGCGTATCATCTGGAGCGACATCCTGAAGCTCGTCATCTGTGATCATCCCGATCATCATAGCATCAACCTGATGCATATCATCTGGAGCAACATCCTGAAGCTTGTCATCTGTGATAATCCTGATCAAACAATATATCCATCTGATGTATACACAGTATCTAACTGATACATATCATACATGATCCACCTTATCATACAATGCATCCATCTGATATACATAATGCATCCACCTGATACATACATAAGTACATGATCACACTGATCATACAAGTATCCACCTGATACATACATAAGTACATGATCACACTGATCATACAAGTATCCACCTGATACATATCATCATACATGATCAACCTGATCATATCCAGCATCAACATGATGCGTACATACATACATATAAATGATCCAACTGATCATATCCAACATCAACATGATGCGTACATACATACATATAAATGATCCAACTGATCATATCCAACATCCAACATGATGCATACAGAGCAGTAACTGGAGCATCATCCTGATGCTTATCATCCAACGCTTACATCCACAACCATGTGAAGGATCCTCCTTCCAACATGCTTGGAATGGATTCAACAAATGTCTCCATCACTTCTTCCTCGAAGTGTTGTCAATCTGAAGAACACCAAGCCTCTCTCTAAAGTACTCAAACTTCACTCTAGCTAGTGGCTTCGTCAGTGCATCTGCAATCTGCTCATCCATCACAACATACAGGAGCTTCACTACTCCTTTCTGCACCATATCCCTGATATAGTGATATTTGATCTCTATGTGTTTCGACCTGTCGTGGAACACTGGGTTCTCAGACAACTTCACACAACTCTGGTTGTCACAAAAGATACCAGTAGCCTCCAGCGGGAGATCAATAACTCAGACAGTAGCTTCCGAAGCCATACTACCTCACAACTAGCCGAATAGGCTGCAACATACTCTGCCTCGGCTGTACTCAGTGCTACGCAGGACTACTTCCTACTAAACCAAGAGATCACACCTGATCCCATACTAAAGCAACAGCCAGATGTGCTCTTCCTATCTGTAGCACTATCTGCCCAATCTAAATCAACATAACCCTGCAGGTTAAACTTTTGATTCACTTCATACTTGAGCCCATAATCAACTGTACCCTTCAGGTACCTCAGAATATGCTTTACAGCAACCAGGTGAACACTCCTTAGATCCGTCAGGAACTGGCTCAGTGTCTTCACCGCAAAGCAAATATTTGGTCTCGTGTTCGTCAGGTACATCAAGAACCCAATAATCTGACGATACATAGTGATATCAACCGGCTCAGATGAAGCATCACACAGAAGCTTCAAGTTTGATGCCATAGGTGTGGCCATGGCCTTGCAATCCATCATCCTGAACCTCTTCAGGATCTCTACTACATACTTCCCTTGTCCAAGGAAGATTCGATCTGCACTCTGCCACACCTCCATACCTAGAAAATAGTGCATCATCCATAAGTTCTTCATCTCGAACTTGGCAGTAAGCTTCCGCTGTGTGTTGGCAATCAATCTATCTTCACCTGTAATAAACAGGTCATCCATATACAAAAGTAGTATCACTGGATTTCCTTCCTCAACCTTGTAGTAAAGGTTGGAATCCGCTTTACTCTTGGTAAAGCCCAAACTGGATAAAAAGTTGTCTATCCTACCATACAAAGTTCTGCATGTATATGACTCCCTGTCATGTGTCTCAGAACCAAGTGGCTGCTCCACATACACTTCTTCTTCAACTACACCATTCAAGAAAGCTGTCTTGAAATCCATCTGGTTTATCTTCCATTTCATCACTGCAGCCAGAGCAAGTACAGATCTAATGGAAGTGTATCTGGCTACAGGAGAAAAAGTCTCTAAGCTACCACCTGCAGCATGCTTGATCTTGTAGATCCTCTTGTAAGTCACTACAGACTCCCCTTCAGGTCTTGGGACTGCATCCCAAACATCTTCATGATCGACTGGTACTCCTCGATCATGGCATTCTTCCCAGATCTTGGGAATCTTCAATATCTTCAATATTTTCAATAGATAACTTTGTTGCTGAACAAATGTTGTAGTCCTTCTTTTGTAGGTGATGGTATATGATCTTTCCTACACAACAAGTTAAATTGCATGATTAGAAAACATCTCATAGTTTTCAGAACAAATTCTTACATATAAAGAAATATGTCATACATTCATGCAATTATCTTAGCCAATGCTTCAATACAACATTTATCCATATCACGTAACTTTCTAGATGCATTCCAATCTCTACCAGAACATTGTTAAGAGTGTGCACAACTCCCAACATGTCAGCAAAGAGGTTTCATTCTAGATAAGTAGCAATGGAATGTTGTACAGTGCCATAGGCCACTTACCCATGTATATTAGTAGTATATTGTTCATCAATGCAACTATTCTAATATGCATAATACACAACCTAATTCTAGGAACATGAGTATATACATTATTGAACAGTATTATTTAAACAATAAAATATGCAAGGACTGATAATTCAAATACTTATATTTGTTTGTTTGTTGGGTTGACTCCCTCTCAGTCTTTGCTTCTTTTCTGTAACTCCATTCTGATGTGGATTGTGAGAAGTGGTCAACTCCCTCTGAATATCTGCATCCTTGCAGAAACTACTGAAGTGTGCTCCTTCTTGATCTTTTCTTCCTTGCAGGAACAACTAGAGTGTGCTCCCTCTTGATCTTTGCTTCCTTGCAGGAACAACTGGAGTGTGCTCCCTCTTGATCTTTGCTTCCTGGATTACCTATCCTTGAACTTGTATCTATCCTTAATCACTATGCATGCTTATTAGTATCATCATTGTGTTATCCTCGAGGTCTCATACATAATCACACATTCATTAGTATAATCTTAATACTATCAAAACACAATAATCTTAAACATGTATAGTAATGATCATTTCAAACAGAAATAATAAGCATTAGTATTCAAGGACTCTTATGGTTAGTCATATCATAAATTAAAGTAAGAAACATAATATGCCTAAACCCGTGATTACTCAAACCTATACTTTCATGACTCTTCTGGTTAGTCATATCATCAATTAAGGTAAGACACATAACATGCATACACCCATGATTACTCAAACCCATGAATAATCATTATCAATCACGCCATGTATACTTATATAAGGGATCCTAACACAAGGTAGGATTCTAACTTGATATAGGAAAAACATACCTGGATTAGTGTGTTAGCTAGTTATGTCTAATATACTCACATGATTTCTTCTTGTTCTCTTCAATGACTTGTGCTAGTAACCTACATATCTCATAGGTTAACCATTATAGAACCAAGTTATACATACCTCGCAAATAGATCTTCTAAGTGATTCATGACAATGGATGAATCTTTGTCATCATGATCATATGTTCTTGAACTAGAACATGATTTGTCTTTCTTGGTGTACCTTTCATGTTAGTGGACAACATAAACCTCATACAACACAATAATGCATTAGTACAATCATAAGTGTCAACACCCTAATCAATGAATATCTTCTATCATGCATTCATAATTTTATTAAGGTGATACAACAAGTCTAAATTTAATCAAGATTGTACTAACCGTAATAACATGAAGACAAACATACCATAAACTTAATCATGAACAAATCTCGAAACATACCTGGATGAGTCATACCTGTCGAGATTGCTTGTAATCTTCTTATGTAAGGCCTTAGCCTCATCTCCCTCTGAAACAAGAACTTCTTCACTTATGCAGGTGACCAATCCATTCTTTTCTAGGATTAACCCAATCCACTTGATTTGCAGGAACTGGATCTGGAGCTGGATTAGGGTTTGTCAGAGAAACCCTAAAAATTCAAACTTTGAATTTCAAACTTCCGAAAGGATAGAAGTATGCGCCTTGATGAGCTGATCAAGCTGGTATACTCATAATTTGAAAACTGCAAAGTTTCACCCCTCAAATTTGCCTTTGAAACTTCTAGATTCACTGGACATGACCCCAAACTAGGGTTTTATAAATCCCACCCTTCTTCCCAATCAAAAGGTTTGATCCAAAGCTCTAAGCTTCTATTTTTCTGAGGAGCTTCCAGCCATGGTCACAGATTTCAAAAATTCTCATTTTTGCAGAAGCCCTAATTTTCCACTTTTATGATCAAAGTCCCGAACTAGGGTCTGATCAAGCCTAGCCTTTTTCCCAACCAAAAATTCTGATCTTGGTCTCTAAATTTCTATTTTGATTAGTAGCATGCAGCCATGGTCTCTGATTACAAAAATTCCAAACCTAAATTCCGGAGCCATGAATCTCAAAAATAATTTTGTTTTGACATAAATATGTACCTGATTGTTTATGATGTAACTCCGAACTTTTCAATCCACAGGGTCTGAAAATTTTTCTTGTGATAGCCTGACCTGTCATATTTCCAACCCCATAGGTCTGACATCAAATGGATTCTCTGAGAGAGAGTTATTCCAAGTGTCGCAACGTGACCTTTTTATGGGATAAAACAGGAGAGCGAACTTGTACAGCGTGCCACATGTTACTGGTTCAGTTTCGGCCTCTGAAAAAATTACCTAAGAAAGTACAGTCTATGCACTACCTGTCACTTTTTACTAAATTTCATTTGGAGCTTCCTAGCCCAAGTTATGACCTTTTTTCCAAGGTCACCTGTTTATGATTGAGATCTGGAAGAGGCAGAAACCCTATATTGTACAGATCATAAATCACAAAGTACAATGAATTAGAGGTTGTCCTTTGGACACAAGGTACATGGAGATCTTAGCTTCACCTTTTACGATTTTCAGATCCTGAAACCTTGCCCAAATTTATTTATATCAAAATTTCTACAATGGCTGGTTTTTGCTATATCAAACCCTAGCATCGTAAGTGCAACAAGTGTCATACATGCCATACCATGCCTTCTTTCAGGCTAGCTCTGATACCATGTTAATTTTTCAGAATTTACTTCAATCTGATCTAGGATCTTAACTGAGAAAACAACATGTACACCATATCTACAGCATATCAATCATGAACACAATAATGCAAGCACACAAGAGACACTGAGTTTACTTGGGGAAAACCATAAAGGTGAAAAACCCCAATAACTTTCTTAGAGATAGATAGAGCAATGATACAACCCAAACATAAGAGATAGACATCTCCGAGTAGCAGCTTCTCCTCCTCCACAAGTGCGCCACTCTCCCAAGAGTGTGAGAGAGAATAGAATGATGAAATAGAGTGCCTCCCGCACTCTATTTATACTTGACTTCACTTGCCTAATAACCTTTACTAGGTCGGCCTTAACTTAACCACATAACATAATGCTGACTGGGCTGACACCCAATAGGGTGGTCTAATAACCCTTTGACCCACATGGCCGACCCCCAATAGGGTGGTCTAATAACCCTTCGACCCACATGACTTATACAAGGCCAACCCCAATAAGGTGGTCTAATAACCCATCAAGTATAAGTTACGACACTTACAATATAAATGACGACACTTCCGTATAGAGGAATAATACCATCTCTATAGGAGTACAATATACATATGGGTGAAATACATTCCAAAGTTACATATACATCAACATGACCACCACATGCTTTTCTAGGATTAACTTCATCTTTTCTTTCGGTAGTTTGACACAACTTATATTCTTCCTTCTGGTTTAGAACTTACTATAGATTGCTTTTTGTTTCTAGGATTTTCATTTAAATCGCCTCTCACTAGTTCCTTTACCAATAAAATTTGAAATCCCTACACTAAAGGGTTACACTAAAAGGGAGTTTCAAGTAAAAAATTAACAAAAGCATCATCAAGGCCTTTCTCATGTTCCTCTAGATCCTTAACATATGGACGAAAGCTACCTAAACCACACCCCCATAATCCATGAGTTTGAAGACATTGGTCCTTTTGAGTTAGCCCACATATAGATCTTTCCAATTCATAATGCAAATGGATTGGAGGAAGAGTCCTACAGGGTGAAATTTTTTGAGTTTGAGCTCCCACCTAATTTTATAGTCATTTTTTGATATAATCATATTGAACCATCACTCATGCTCTTACATTTCAATAGATGCAATGGCAATACCTTCTCATGATGGTTACTTGGTCCTGCAATAATTCCCAATGGATTCTGATAACTTTGAGAAAATTTTCACTCTAGAGTAGTCCCTTGTTTAAGAACGATTATATCCTTGTCCTCCCCAAAGGGACAATCTTGATTCGATAGAGCTTCATAACCTAGGATTTCTCAAACTTTGGAAAACTTCTATCTCTTCCTCCAATGTTGTAGGTCTGGTCCTATGGCTTTCACAAAACCCATCCCCTTACAACAAAGTGCATCATCGCTTATTTCCTCTAATTTCCTTAAAACTTCTTGAGATATAAAAATAAAATTCATTTCCAAATCTTTGAGTAGAGGAATAATTCACCAAATCTTCCTCTCTTAGAAACTTGCCTCCTTCAATTCATTTATGTATGCCTTGTTTTATATCATATAATATTTTTTTTTTCAGTAGAAAAAAGCATACTATTGATATTCAATATCAAATCAAACAATACATGAAGTTCAATTCATAAAGACTTTGGCATAATCAACCTTGCTGATAAAAAATCAGTCATAACTAGTTCCAGACATGTCTAACAACATCTCAAAAAACCAAAAACTTTAAAGATGGCAATACAAAACTAAATAAAAAATTAAAGAAATTCACAGATCCTTCATCACATCTGTGATTTTTCTGAAATTCTTCCCAATATAATACTCCTTCTTCTCCATTGAAAGCTTCCTTAGATAGAGTATCAGCCCAAGTATTGTTTTGTCTATAAATGTGCTCAAATGTAATTTTTTTGAACATTTTTATCTCCATCATGATCCTATTACACCAATGCAAAAGTGACATAACCTACAACTTATACTCTCCACTTTCCCATTTGATTGTGACCTGTGAGTCTCCAAAGACTTTGAGTTCTCCAGTACCAAAATAGTTGGTAACCTTCAAAATTTCCCACAACGCCATTAATTCAGCTTTCATATTAGTGCCCTTGCCACAATTTAACTTAAGAGTGAAGAAGTGGTCATCATTAAGGAGGATGATTCCACCTGTAGCACAAACACCATCCTTCGCTGCACCATCAAAGAAAGCCACCGCTTCATTTATCTGGAAGCTGAAGGTGCTCTTATTTTGTTTCTTTTGAAAATTTGCCAACCTACTGTAATCCTTAATCAAATTTTGAATCCGAATACTTGCGAGCTGCTGGTTTGGGATTTTGTTTTCAAATACTGCCAAGTTTCGTGTATGCCAAATAGTCCACACAATCAGTGCATGAAGATATGTCAAAGTTTTGCAATTCCTATACCATTCAAGATAGCACAAGTTGAAGTTTCCACTCCCCACGACTGTGCAAACTGCAAATGGGAAAGAGTCTTGCTCCACACCTTACGTGTAAAGACACCATCAACCATTAAATGATTGGTGGATTATTCATTGTTCCTGCATAGTAAGCATATGCCTGGCTCGCACCATCCCTTCTTTAGCAGATTATTCTAGGTTTTCAAGCTGTCTAGTAAGGCATGCCACATGAAGCATTTAATTTTTAGAGGTATTTTCCAGCTACATAGTTTCTTATACCACCAATTCTGAGGATAAATGCACCTGCTTATGATAATAATATTGTATGCAGTCTTAGCTATGATGATGCTCGGCGATGTATTTCCATTCCAGAATAGACAGTCATTGTTTGAGTTGAGCCTACAACCAGCGGCATTTAAATTGTAAATGTATTGATTCCACACCATAGCATCATGCCCAGCAAATCCCATATCCTTCGCCGAAAACCAGTAGTCCTTCACCTCATCCTTCTTCCTCAATTTCCTCAGTTAATTAAGAGTAATCATATCGTAGACCCTCAGGTAACCAAGAATTCCTTCAGGAAGCCGATAGTTCTCATCCAAGCCCAGAATTGGGTCAATTCCAACTGAAATTCTAACTCTGTTTCCAACCTACCAAATCAGGTCTTTAGCCATCCAAAGCCATCCAATTATAGACCTTGATAAGCCCCATCCATACTATAGAGGTTCCCCTAAACTTCTTCTTGGGATTTCTTATCCAATTGATTACGTCTTCTTTTATATTTACGTCGTCGGCGTTTCACTGTGGAGAAGCATAACCATCCACGTCAGCTAGATTCCTTGCTCATAGAGAAAATGGAATGCTACCACGTGGATGGTTGTTTCTCTTGGCAAGTTCGTCATGGAACCACTGTTTGGCACCATTGTTACTTCCTTCTCTTCAGCTTCACTCGATCTCTGCCATCACCACCACCAGAACACTGCAAGAACAAGGCCAACTATAACAAGAACAGCTACGCCGATGGTCAACAATGTGCGCTGCATCACGCCTCCTCATTTCCATGCCTCACAGACGATTTTGATTGTGCAGTTTCAGAGGCAGCTACCCAGACGAAAAGAGAGCCATCACCATCGTTGGTTTCGTGCACGGTGAGCAAATCACCAAACCAAATCTTGCAGAAATGATAAACCTGACATTGATTTTTGGGATATGACCAAATCATGCTCCACATGCTGCTATCTTCCCTCCAAGTGTAGAGCCGAGCTTCTCCATCTTTATACAGCATGAAGTGGGTAACGATATCCACCTAAGGTTTGAGAGAGTATGTGAAATATATAAGTTTTGTATTGTTTTTAGCAACGCTGAAAACGTAGACATATTTCGTTTCCATTTCTGGAAGCCCACTGAAAATCTCACCATTCCAGAGCCCACTTTCCCAGTAGTGAACAAATCTGTTCCGCACATTATGATAGAGCAAAGTCCCTCTGAGCTCACTTTATGATTTGGTATCGAGCTCACTTTCCCAGTAGCGAACAGATTTGTTCCACACATTATGATATGATCTGTCACCCCAAATTAATCAATCAGTAAACCCATTTTAATTAATCCAATTGGTTTCCAGGACCAAGGATTTTCTCCACCTTTGGACATGATGTCGTTCCTCAGGCCATGGCTGAAACTTCATGAGCACCACCACCTTTGGACATGATGCCATTCCTCAGGCCATGGCTAAAACTGCCTGAGCACCACCAGCCTTTAGTATGTGTGTTACACCTGATTTCTTTGCACAATAAAGCACTTCATCCGCGTCAATAGCAGGATTCGAACCTGCGCAGGAAAATCCTAAAAGATATAGAGTCTGTCTCCTTAACCACTCGGGCATGTTGACAACCATAGTAAGTTCGTCCTTAACAAAGACCAGGAATATCAGCACAATAATCTCTTTCAGAATCACCGTTAGGTTATCACAATTGCTAAAATCCAAATATTTCAAACTTTTCAGCTTTCCTATTTGTGAGGGCAGCAATTATAGCTGGATACAATGACTAATGTTCAAAAACTGAAGGAGAGAAAGATTACCTATAGCTTCATGGAGATTTCCAATCTCAATACAACTCAAATTAAGAAATTCCTTTTGCAGTTGATTCCTGTGTCAGGGAATTGTTGAAGCATTTGGCCTGCCCTAAACACACATTTCTCCACAGAAGTTTCTCCAATGTATATTGCCATGTCGTGCACAACATCGTGAACTGTAATTACATTTTGCTGGTGTTCCACTTGGAATAAAAAATGATTTTCAAGAAACTGAACACAATTGTGCCCGGCGTCTTTGGTCTTCGCAAGGCCTTATGTGATCCACATTTGCACAAGTGGAATCACCCGAATTGCAGTATCTTGAGGAAACATGGCACAATACAGAAAACAGTTTTTCAAATTAGAATCGGGCAAACAATCGTAGCTCCATCTCAATCGCTGAAACAAATCTCGATCGATGTGAGGATGATGAGCAATTGGGTCGATGAAATCCAGACTCTTCTGCATTTGCCTCAGAGCAAGCTTCCACTCATCTACATCGCTCTTGCTAATCATGGATGAGGCTATTAAATTTATGTCAAGGGGAAAACCTTTACACTCGCTGGAGACTTGTCTGGAAATACGCTCTATCTCCTCAGGAACATGACCTCCTTCGGCATCTTTGAAAGCCACTTTGGATTACAACAGCCAAAACCATTACCAATTCGTCAGGGCTGTGACCTCCTCCCAAGAGGTGAACGCCATGAGTTTGCACCAGTCCCCATAATCTTCTAGCTTGAGAAAGAGTTGGATAAATGATCTTGCATGCGGGTGAGGCAGAGAAGAGTTTTGAAGCTAGCGCTTGGTCCCAACAATTGACCTCCTCCTTGCATGTGTGCCCCACATGGCGCACATTCATCCCAGGCTCACATGAGCTCAGGGGGGGCTGATTCGAGATGGTAAGGTAGGGAGCGCGGGTGGATTAAGGAGCGTGAGGCAGCTGGAGGTGAAAATATGGATGGAGGGGATGTGTGGAAGGATAGTGTGGGGAGGAGGGCAGTGGGCATAGAAGAGAGGCCGCAATGTGGAGGAAGTAGGAGAATTGGGGGAGTAGGGAGCAGGAAGGCCGAAGCTGGGAGTGGTGGAAAGGAAGGATGGAAGGGGTCATGGACAAATGATAATGCATGTGAAGGTAAATGATGTACCAATTCCACTATGACTCCTGAAATGGAATTCAAACCTTCCATCAAAGAATCCTGTTCGAAGAAAATATCCAACTTGGATGCTCGTTGTCACAAAGATAAGGCCATCACTTTATATGCAATTTCATTTTGTGTAGCATACTAAGTGTGAACCTTATTTTCCTCACATCTTAACATTAAATTAGGAACCTGATCTATATAGAAGGACACATTTCATTTTAATTAGACTTTTGAATTAGAATTTAGGTTATGCTAACATGGAATCAGTTATGGAAACAATAGAACAAAATGCAAATGTCATATATTTAGTCATAATGGAGATACCGAACGTAAATAATGTAAATGGCATATTTCTTCTCTTAATGCAATTACCAAATAATGTAGTTACCAAATATAGAATAGAAAGGTATGTTAACTTTTATTGCATTTCATAGAACAGTATAATTTTCACACCTAAAAGTTGTTTTTAGTGTTTTGTTTTCTTCTTATATTTAAAAAATTTTGCATCTAGACAATCACTTTCTTCTTTTGAATCTATAGTATCTTTATATTGTAATATGGTTAGCCTTAAATATATCTCTTATTTACAAGTTCAAACTATTTGAGCCTTAAAAATGTTTGAAACTTTATTTAGTAAACATTTAAATAGATTTGAGTCTATTAACTTTGAAGCCAATCAAGTTTGTTTTAAATCCCAATGATTGCAGTTGCATTGAAGATTATCTATTTAAGTTTAAAACACTACTTGAAGAATGTAAGATAAAAAAGAAAGGTCGCCAGCTTATCTATGCTATTATCACTAATCTTGGTATTGCCTATTCTATTTTTTGTATCTACTCAAGTTTCATCATAGAAACACTAGAGACTACTTGAAAATTGCCCTCTCTTGAAACTTCTTATGATTCTTTGATTAGAGAGCAAGATAAACTCTTGCATCTTAGAGTGACCAACATTTCATATACATCTACCAAGACTTTAGTAGTACAACATAAGGATAAAATAAAGCATGTGAAGAAGCAGCTTACCCACAAAAATAAACAAAAAGGGGTCTCAAACCCTCTTAGATAGCTCCTACTCCCAATGGTGATAAAGGAATTGAATTAAAAGAGAAGAATACTAAGATAAATTATACTTATGTGGGTGAGATGGTCATTTGGAGTCTAAATATTTCAAGGAAATGGAGTTCATATTATATTAGCAATACATAATTATAAGATCAATCTCGATTCTTCTTCTTCAGTGCAACATCTACTTCTTCTTTAATGAGTCTCTTATGGATTCCAGAGCATCTTATCATATGGATAAGCGGAAATCCATATTTTCAACTCTCAATGAATGTAATACCAAACAAATATTTGTTGGTTATGATATCTCATAGTGTTGTATGGTATGCAACAATTCAATTATATGATAGCTCTTTAATGATGTGTTGTGTCCAAGTCTTTCCTAAAACCTTGTCTCAATGTATCAAATCATTCATTTAAGTGAAGGAAAAACAATAGAATTTTTACCTCACCAAGTTGTAATCAATGATTAGAAGACCCTAAGCATGTATTAGCAACTTGAATCATTGATGACCCTACTAGGTTGTATATATTTGACAAATCTGGGTCATCAAATTTTCTAGCAGTTTTTATTGCTCTTAGTGATGACTTGAGCAAACTTTAGCATGAGTGATTTTGGTAATCTATACTATCACTCATTGCATCAACAATGTAATCATAATATGGTGTCTAACTTCCTCTCATTTCTTATAGAGATGGTGTTTATCCATGCTATGTTCTTAACAAACATCAACATGACAATTTTGACAAATGTGCATCTTGTTAATATGATTTGTGTGGACCGCTTCTTTCTCTGGATTCAAGCACTTTTGAACTTTCATTCACGACTTCTCTAGATAAAATTGCATTTTTATTCAAAATTTAAGAATGAAGTTTTTGACATGTTTTTGGCCTTTAAGGACCTTGTAAAAAACAATTTGGACATCAATTTCAAATTTTAAGAATAGTTAATGGACATGAATATGTTAACAACAAATTAACAACATACTACACTAGACATTGCATTTAGATGCAAGATACTTTTTTTTTATATACTCCATAACAAAATATTCTTGGTAAGAAAGAAATCGCACATTAAAAGAAATGACAAATTGTATGATCCAATCTAAGGGATCAAGTCCTAAGTTTTTTGGTGGAAGACATTAATTATGATAATTACATAATTAATCACAGTGACTCTAACTATGATAATTACATAATTAATCACAAGTCCTCCGCGAGCTTCCAGTTGTCTTCAGTCAATTTGATGATAAAAAATGAGTTCACTACGATCTTTGTACATTTCTTTTTAGGTAACACCGAAAGCTCTATTAAACTATTTCCTTAGCTCACAAGGGTAGATTCTTAGAAGTTGTTTTCCAACGTCCATTTATTCAGATTCTGTAAATTTTGAAGGTGTATCTGGTAAAGTATATGTAAAATATATGCAAATTTGGTTGGTTGTACATCAAAAAGAAAGATAGGTTATGCAGGTGAGGAGGGACTTAAATATATTCTAAATTAGATATTTGCTGAAGTAGATTGATGCCAAGTGAAGTTTGGGTTTTTTTGGTATGTATACTTAAATTCACTCAAAATACCCTTTTTCAATGTCTCACTGCATGGCAACTTAATTACTTGAACCACATTGATAATTAAATCTTCACTACATGACAACTTAATTAATTGAACAACATCGATAATTAAATCTTCTACCTGCTGAAATAAGTAATCTTCCCATCAATTTTTTAGATAAAAAATGGTTTGACGATAGGGAGATTAATTTGAACTATCCCACAAGCAACCGATATTTATACTCCTTATATACAATATAACATGGAGTAAGCAAGATAGAATTCGTTAAGGTATGTCCTGTTCCAAGTAGGGAATCGGTGTGAGAATCAATTTTATTTTATTTGTGTGAGAATCAATTTTATTTTATTTGTATTTACACTTCTGATTATCTATTCTTATCTATGGTCATTTTAAATAAAATAAAAACATTATGTTTTATTTTATTTACTTTTATGTTTTTTATTGAGAGCCATATGTATTAAAAAATGCTGGTTCTTTTTACAAAGTAAACAGAAGGTTTTATAGAGAAACAATTTCATTTTTATTTATCTTTACATTTAATTGATAGCCGATTTAAAAGAAAAGAATAAAAGAAAGCATTACATTATTATAAAAATAATAATAATAAAATAAAAACATTACTTTTATTTTATTTATTTTTATATTTCTTTTACGATAGTAAATTAAAGAATAAAATATGACATTTCATTTTATTTATCTTTACAGTTTTTGATAGAGTATTTTTTTATTGGAATAATTTGTATTAGTTTATAAAATTTGAAAAATAATATATATTTAGTCATTTCAAAAATACTTTTAAAACGAATTTGTAACTACCACATGGTAGTTACAAATTCGTTTTAAAAGTATTTTTGAAATGACTAAATATATATTATTTTTCAAATTTTATACCGTGCCATTTGGCTGGCTCACTCTTGGTGATAGAAATACAAAATTTTTCCACTCTTATGCTTCAGCTAGAAGGAATTCAAAACACATCTGGGAAATAATGAATGACAGCGGATCTATGCAAGCTGGACTTGATAATTTAAAATCAGAAGCAGTTTCTTACTTTGGACAAATTTACAGTGATCCTGGGGAATGTAACACAACTGAGCAAATTAGAATTGCTAATCTCTTTCCCCGCTTCTTTAATGAACAGGAGGCTGGTCGATTGTTGGAGGAGATCTCTCTGGATGAGATTGAACAAACCCTTAAGAGTTTTGCAAAAGAGAAAAGCCCGGGCCCTGATGGGTGGCCGGTGGAGCTCTACTTGCATTTTTTTGATCTAATGGGGAAAGACCTTATGGATTTGGTGAATTTCTCAAAAAACACTGGCTATATCCCAGGGGGTTTAAATGCCACCTTTGTTACTCTCATTCCTAAAAAAGACAGGCCGGTGTCTTTTGGGGACTACAAACCGATTGCTCTATGTAATTTGCTATATAAACTTATCACAAAAATCATTGCAGATCGTCTCAAGATTGTTCTTTCCCAGCATATCTCATCAGAACAATTTGGTTTTTTATCCGGTAGGCAAATTCATGATGCCATTGGTATTTCACAGGAGCTTCTGCATAGCATTAAGATTTATAAGAAAAAAGCTCTATTACTTAAAATAGACTTGGAAAAAGCGTACGATAGGGTCAATTGGTCCTTCCTCAGACTTATCCTCATCAGAATTGGAGTTCCTTCTTTGGTTATCAAGTGGATAATGGCTTGTATCTCTACCATGAATATTTCTGTATTGATTAATGGTAGTCCTTCAGACTTTTTCAGGTGTTCTAGGGGTATCAGGCAGGGGTGTCCCCTGTCACCTCTTCTATTCATTTTGGTCATGGATGGGTTCAGCAGATTGATTCACCAAGCGATTCAGAGAGGGGAGATCAAAGGAATCAAGGTAGCTAAAGATTGTGTTATCTCACATATTCTTTTCGCAGATGATGTTTTAGTTGCAGGCGAGGATACAGTTGAGGAATGGCATAATTACAATGATATCATTCAGTCTTTCAGCTGTGCATCTGGGATGAAAGTAAGTCCTGCAAAGTCTAGCTTCTATCATCTTTCTACAAGTGATGATCATCTTCGTGATATTCTATCTTTGCTGCCATTCAAATGTTGTGATCTAAATCAAGGTTTTAAATATTTGGGCTTTTATTTAAAACCAAATAATTATCAAACAAGGGACTGGCATTGGCTGTTAAAAAAAATTGAATCTCGTATCGCCCACTGGTCCTTCAGATTTTTGTCCATTGGGGGCAAACTCATTTTATTAAAGTGTGTGTTGTCCAGTATACTAGTTTACTGGTTCTCTTTATTGGAGGTTCCATTGTCAATAATCAAGATTATCAAGAAATACTTCTACAATTTCCTTTGGTTCGGGTTGGCTGTAAGTGAGAAGGTTCCATTGGTTGCTGCCAATGCCTTAGCTAGACCTTACAAATTTGGGGGATGGGGTATCAAGGATCTGGGGATTTTTAACATTGCCCTAAGAGCTAAAAGCCTATGGAGATGTCTTTTTGGAACTACGCTCTGGTCACGTCTTATTCAGTGCAAATATCTAAAAATGGATGTTATCTGCTGGCTTAGAAAGCCAAAGATGTCAAGCTGGAACTTCTCCCCAGTATGGCGGGGCTTTATGAAAATTCTACGCTGGATAACTAGCGATCTCTCATGGCAGGTGGGCTCTGGACATTTGATACGAGTCGGGATCGATCGTATTATTGGATTGGAGGATTGCTTCACACTTCCTTCTGCTATTTTAAATTATCTACAGGTTTTGGGATTGTCTACTTTAAACAAGATTCATAATTCCAGACCCGGAGAAGTATATAATCCAAAGTGGCTGTCTGCTTTTGTTCTTGGGTTAACTGGCTATTTAGCATGTATTTGGGATGATTATACCTGGAAATTAAATTCTGCGGGAGTCAGATTGATCCAAGATAATGATCAACTTGTCTGGGGAGGAAATCCAGCCTCGGGGATGGTAACTGCTCAATCTGCTTACAATAGAATCATTCAAGATAAGTTTATATACCCACGGGACTGGTGGTATAAGCGTCTTTGGCAGTGGACTATTCCTATCAAATTAAAGTGTTTCACTTGGCTTATGCTGCAAAACAAACTGAAGACCTGGGACAACTTATGTAAAAGGGGCTGGTCTGGTCCTAATTATTGCATACTTTGCAAAAATGATGAAGAATCCAAACATCATCTCTTTGTTAAATGCAGTTTCACTATGAAGGTTTGGGAAGCGATTTCATCATCTTTGAATATCACTCAATGCTGGGATGTTGGTGAGTTCAATAAATGTCTGCTCAACTGGTTCAGGCATTGTAAGCATCATTTTTACATTGCAATATGTATCCCTTGGGCTATCTGGTATCATAGAAACTGTGCTATTTTTAGGAATGCAACTCCTGATATTGTTAAGTGCAGCTTGACAGCTTTAAATATGTTAGCTAACTATAAGGAAGAAGAACACAAGCTGAAGATTGACAGGGTTAGCTGCTTAAATTTTAAAGTTGATCAGCCTGTCCTATTTTTTGATGGAGCTTCTCAATCTGGTCTTTGTGCTGTGGGTGGTGTCATCTATCTGAATGAGACACATTTCTACACCTTTCGTCTCAACTGTGGATCGGGATCAAATATGAAAGCTGAATTAATGGCGTTATGGTGCATACTCAGAGTTGCAAATTGTTTTGGTCTGGTTAATTTAAAGGTCTATGGAGACTCGAGGGTCACTATAAAGTGGGATGTGGGAGATTTTCAGCTCAATGTCATGCATTTGAGACATTGGGTCATTCGGACCAAGCTAGAAATTTCCAAACTCCAAAATATTAATTTTGAGCACATCTATCGAGAACAAAATGCTCTTGCAGACAAATTATCTAAACAAGCTTTATCTAGTTCGGAAGGTCTATTGTTTTGGGAGGATTGGTGTGACAATTGCCTTCAGGATAGTGGCGACCTTTATTTTTTTTACTGATCCCTGCTGAAATACTTCAGGCCTATTACAGTTTGTTGGATTCAGGGTAGCTTTTTTGCTTTTTTTCTATATGCTATCTGTAGGGACTTTATGTCTCTTAGGATTATATACTTCTCCAAGATATGACCAGTGCTTAGAAGTGAAATGTCATGTTCATTGGCCTTTTAGATATGTGTCTTCAGCAGCATTGTCATGCTCATATATGGCGGGATTTTTGTTGCTGGGTTTGTATCTTTTGGATGTACATATGCTGAATGATTCGGCTGTAGAATCAAGCTACTCTTTGTACTATTTGATTCAATCTTGAATATCAATAGTAGATTTTTTTTCGCTGGAAAAACTACCACATATTTATATTTATTAATAAGTAGCATTTGCTCCTTGAGGGGCAAAAATGAACGCCGGTAGGAAAAGAGGAAAGTTAGAAGGAACAAAAACATAGGCACAGGCAGCGAAGGATACTAGTAGGAAAAGAGCAAAGTTTGTAACAATCTCAGATTACAAAGACATAGGCACTCAACCCATAACAAAAAATAATTTTAATTTCATCAACACAGTGAGCCAACTACAATTGTTTTTTTCACAATCTCTATATTAGTAATCTCAACACTATATATTACTACTTTATCTGGAATATATAAGCAATTTGAAAAAATAATTCTGCAATAATATCAATCAAAACAATGATTATAGTAGCTCCTAAACTACACAAACTACTTGTGAACAAAAGTTTGTTTTCATGCCATGCACTGTAACAATAAATTTAGGAATCTTCATCTACAAGTATAGGTATAGAACTCTTTTTTGGACCAGCTCTTGATAGTGCCACAATCTAAGTTGTAAATGAATCTTCGTTATGCTTGCTTCAAGAATGGAAAATACAGTGGGAAACCCAAATATGTTTCTTTCTTCTCATTGAGGATTTCAAGTCCACAATAAAAAATTTACGTGCTTCTCAACAATGTAAAGGCGAACAGACCTATCACTATATGAATTAATCTTCTGAAAATCACTAATAAACCAAGGAAAGTAACTGGTTATCAATGACTTTCACCGCATCAAGGATTCACACATCTTATGACAATATAGATAGTTCACAACAAAGCACAATAAAATGCAGACTTACAACACAATAGGAGTGGTCGTAGCTCTCAATATAAAGGTTGTATTTATTCAACGTGGAGGTAGATGACGAGAGGTCGCTTTGCTTGGCTGCTTTGTTTTTATGAATGTAAAAGAGAGTACACAGTTTACAAATCAATTGAGATTAATATTTATATCACTACTACTTGGGATAATCCATTATGAGCTTAGCTTGAAAAATCCATTGCCAACAAGGAAACTGAAGAGCATTGACCTAAAGAGCATTGCTATGTTTTGTTAATATTAAGAAAAACTATCAATATTTTTGGAACATTGGACAAAATGTCTTTTATTGAAATATCTGTGAACCTTGGAATATACTGTAAAATCAGAATTATAGATATAATTTGGATATGTTAGGTGGTCTTGTACGTACTATGAAATGCAGTGTACGTACTATGAAGCCATGAAATCCAAAAAATCATACATACAATATGCTCGGTGGTGGATTAAATAAAGTATACAAATATTTTAAATGAGTGGAATCCAAAAATCTTACATACAATATGCTAGGTGACAAATATCTGCAACCTAATATTAAATAAAATATATAAATATTTTAAATGAATTGGAAAAATGAGAGTTCAATCCAACATTGATTTGAAAAATTCATATGCCATGTTGAAACTCAATAAGAAACTCTAAAAACAATGGTTAAGGTTGTAATTTTATATAGAAAACTTTTGAAATAAACTTTTTATTTTGATGAAATAAAAAATTCGAATTTATAAAACCGAAGATGAAACTACACAATTTTGATTTAATTAAAAAAATAACATAACAATGGAAAGAACCATCCACTAAAACCATATTGAGATCCGATATGTTGTCACTCTCAAAACCAATGCCAAGCGGTGTTGATGGTCCACCAAGTTTTGATTGAATATAATTTTTTTAAATTCAAATTTCAGTTCTCTCGGAAATTAATTAGAGGTTGTAGCAAAAGGGTTTCCAATGCAAATGTGATCTTTAGACCATTAAATTATTATTGCATTTTGGTCCAACGGACCAAAAATTGAATGTGGTCCTCTTCCTAACTCGGGATATGAGACTGTCATGGAAGCGTCACGTGCTCCATCCATAACTGAAAAGGGTCCAAAGTTTGAATTGACAGAGTGAAAGTGTCTCTGTTTTGCTTCTTAATTGGCTCCAAATCTCAGTGTCCCAGACTACTCGCGGATCAGATGTCACTATTTTGCAGATTATGTGTCATCGCCTCTTTGATTCGAAGCCCATGTTGTTCTATTGGGATATGTTCAAATGGTTCCCAACTTCCCTCTTCTGAATTATAATTTGTGTTTAGTGGCCGTCCAATTTCAATACATCAGTAGAAACCAACCACATTAAGGTAAGTTCCCAAAGTATTGAGAAACGTTCTAAGTAGCTAAACGTGGTAAGCAGCATGTAAGTGACAATTTGCAACATGGAGAACATCATGCATGTAGGTCACAATTTCCAACGTGGACAGTAGCATGTGGGACAATTTTCATCTCTTGTCGTGACTACAGATGCACCACAAACCAGTCGACAGATCCAGATTACCAAATTAATCAAAGTGCACCTTAAACAAAATATTTGCAGAGGCTGCGAGAAGAAGAGAAGCATGTCATCTTCAACCAAAAAATTCATTGAATCCGAGAGGCAATGCGTCTTCATCTTCAACAGGAATCTCGTTGGATCCATTATGTGATTTGATGCAGTTGTGTTCATCCTTGAGCTCCATGTCAAGATCGACCACCACCATGCTACAAATTGAGGGACCTGCGCAGGTTTCCCTTATGCTTTAGGTATACTCTTCTCATTGAATTGTACATTTGTTCACTAAGCCGAAGACCAAAATCAATAATCTATGAATCAAACGGGAACAGTGTGCCATAAGCGAAGTCTTCTTTGCACTTTCTTTCTTTCAATTTCACAATCGTTTCTTGAATATATTAGGTTTAAAGTCTTCTCTGCACTTTCTTTTGTTCAATTTGACAATTGTTTCTTGAATATACTAGATTTTAATTTCATAATATGATCCATCTTCTGAACTGATTTATTCATAAAATCGAATTGTAATCTTACTATAATTATTTAGTGTCTTTCCAGTCTTCTTAATCCTAAAAACAAAATGTTATTAATCTTTTTTTAAATACGTTTATTTATTTAATGGAAAAGAATTAGCAAAGTGTCTCCAATCTCCTTTTTTATTATTAATTTTCTTAAAATTATATAATGACGATAATCCTGAAATTCCATAATGAAGATAATCTTGGTCGATTCTATTCTATGATTGTGAATTTAATCTGGTGTCTCAGACCAAAAAGACCCGATCTTTCTGACTTTCTTTTTGCATAAAATAGAAAAAAATTAGGAAAGTTTCATCCCAATTTTTTTATTATGCTATCAACTTTATGATAAGCTAAACTGAATTGTAATGAAAAGACGATTTTGGATTCAATCTTGTGTCTCAGATCCGGAAGATCTCAATACTCCTTGATGCCTTCAAGTACATTGAGGTGTTGAAGTGGTGGGTCGATGAATTGAACAAGGATCTCGTCGCAGAGTACGTTGGAGGCCCGTCAAGGGAAAAACACTGGTAGAGGGGCCGATTCGAATTCGGATTCAGTGCCTACGTTTCCCACCGTGAACATTGACCATTGTGAATTTCTCTGTTTCGTCTTTTGCGATCTAAGCCTTTGATATAAAGATAAAATTGTTGAGCACCAAGTGACCGTGGCAAGAAATCATAATTGAATTAGAGATTTGTTGCTTTTTTAAAGGAGGAGGAAGTTTGTTTGTAGGTCCTCTTTTCTTATATGTAGTTACTTTTGTTTAATGAAACTTGTGGTATATATACATTGGGTAATTTGAACTTAGCAACTATAAAACATATATAAAAAGGAAAAACCTTGTTACTACAACATGCTTGCAAAGCATGAGCAAGAAAAAGGATAATGATGGGTTGTGTTGCATTTTATTGATGAACGAGGAATCTAGCCAACGTGGCAGCATTCCATTCGCTCTATGAGCGAGGAATCTAGCCGACGTGGATGGTTATGCTTCTCATTGGTGAAACGCCTATGACATAATTAAAGGAATGCTTCACTTGTTTTTTCATAAATGTTTCATAAATCTATTTGTAAATGTTATTAAAAATTTTATTTTATTTTGCTAAGTTATACCATGTATCACCTTAGTATTAGAAGCAAACATGACAGATCTCTCATATGGGCACCAAACTTTTATATATCTTGTAAAATTCACTTATACATATTATATCTTGTAAAATTCTATACAAATTATTATGTAATTTTGACATGTATGATAGCCTAATAAATCTACTTTCAAATTAATATAATTTTATAAAATTTCGATCAAATAATCTTTATATATTATCAATTTATATTAGTGTTACACTCTTACTCGTGCATGGTGTTGAATTATATATATGAAAACCATATATGTAAATCATGTGGTGAGCTTATCAGTCTCCATGTGCTCTCTGCAATATACTCGACAACATTTGTAAAACTGACATGTTCTCAAATGACTTGAAATTAGTGGTAATTGAAGACGTTTTATGTGGGATCAAAACAAGACAAACCGGAAGCAGAGGAAACACAGAGACGTTCCACGTATGGTTGCAGTTCAGACTTGTGTAATCGCGTAGTTCCTCCAGCGCTTATCTTCATGCACACGTGTTTTTCTTAGCAACCTTGGAGGTCACCATGGCATTCGGTAAGTTTTCATTGTTCTGGCTAGTTGTTGTTCTCAGTCTGATTTCCGTCATAAAATCCAATGGAGTCTGACATGGGAGATCACATTATGAAGAGGAAACTGAGGAGAAGGGACATGATTAGTTCATATTTAAAAAGGAGAAAAGTTGGAAAAGAATAGATGCAGAAGCAGGCCAGGTCAAAGTTGTTCCCATCTTCAGGGAGAGTTCTTCAAGAATTGCATCTCCGCTGCAAAACTACGAACTCAGCTGCATCGAGATGGATCCCAACTCTCTCTTGGTTCCTCAATATATAACTGCACATATGTACATGTATGCTTATAAAGGTCTGTTAGGGTTTTGTTTTTGAAAGGAAGCTATGGATTATCAATAGGGTTTTTTTTTAAAGGAAGCTATGGATTATCAATAGTTTGATTGCATTTTATATTTTTCTAGTTATGTGATTGCTTGGATTTGTTGTACAGGAAAAGGAAGAGTAAGTTGGGTACACAACCAAAAATTGGCCGAGCAAGATTTGGAAGCTGGGTAGATTTATTACGTTCCCAAGGGCTTATTGTTCTACGTGATTAACACTGACAAAAAATAGAGATTGCATATCATCAATCTCGTGCACAATGAAAATCGCATTAATCCCTAGAGACACCATGAGGTAATTGGTTGGCATATTTGCTTGATCATATCAGATGAAATGAGGATAATTGTTTGTCTGGTTGGTTTGATTTGATGAATTGGAGGTAATTGGTTTATGTTTTTGGTGTGCCAGTCGTTTTATGTTGTAGGTGGGTAGAAGCCACCGACTGTGTTCTCTGGTTTCAAGCGAGAAACTCTTGCACCAACATTTGGTGTAAGTTACAAGCATTGATTGTGATTTCTGTTTTCAAGTTTAAGCGAAATTAGATCTTTTTCCATTAGATTGAGTTTAAGCAAAATTAGAAATGGCCCGGATTGCTTGACGCAATCCTGGAATTCATGGAAGCGATGGGCCTCAACATGCTGCAAGATCGCCTCTCCTACAAAGATTACTTCATGTTCGAAGCATTGAGCGGAGAGGTGCACAATAACATAAATCTAAATCTAATCTGCATTGCTTTGAGAGTTAAGGAGAATTGAACTTGGTATCTCTGAATAACTGCTTTTCATGATAATCCATTATTATTTTTGTTTATTGTGTTGCAGGTGAATGAAAAAAAGGAGACACACAGGGTATGCAATATTTGATTGCATACCTGTGTACAAGTCTTAGAGTGGGCTGGAAGAGGAGCAAAGACGAAGGAAGGAGGGCTCGGTGTGTGGGGAGCACAAAAGGCCTTGGAGTGAGGTAGGAAGATGGAGCAGGATGCGAGGGTTTTGCAAGGAAGGAGAGAAGGGCCCAAGTTGCAAGAAAGATGAGGCCGAGGGTGTAGAGGGAGGCCGCGTGATGGAAAGAGAAAACAACAGTTGGGCGGAAGGGACGGAACATGGAAGCAGAGAGGCTGCGGATTAATGGAGTAGCGAAGGAATGGGAGCTACAAAGGGAAAGGGACCGCAAAAGTGGAGGCCGTGGATGGTAGTGGAAAGTAGGCTTGGGGAAGGAGCTATGAAGGAGAAGGAAGGGCTGCGAATGGGAAAGTCAGGCTGCAGGAAGAAGGTAGCAGGGATGGAGTGTCGCGATCGAGTAACGGAGCAACGAGGGAGCAGTCGGCGGAGAGAAAACCTTCACGATTGGCACCATCCACGTGCCTGCATTCCATTCATTCTATAAATGAGGAATCTAGCCAACATGGATGGTTATGCTTCTCCATAGTGAAACGCCTATGGCGTAAATATATGTTTAATTATTCTAAAGTCTTTATAAAATGACTCAGAAAATTCAAATACATCCTTTATATTTGTTACTGGTAATAGGTTATATATATATCTAAATATAACCCATCACAATTTACAACTACTTCAGATTAAAATTATTATATATTATATCATTTATTAATATGAATCTAATGTAAAACAAATTTGTAACTACCAAATATTTATATTTATTAATAAATGTATGTTTAATTATTCCAAGAGTTTATAAAATTACTCAAAAGATTCAAGTACATCCTTTATATTATTTGTTAGCGCTAGAGGGTTATATGTATATATCTAAATATAACCCATCACGATTGACAACTACTCCAGATTATAATTATTTGATATTTATATCATTTACTAATATGAATCTAGTGTAATTACTTATGGAAGGTTTAATGACTATTTTTTCAATGTTGCTTTGAATTATCCATTAACCATAACAGAATTGGAAAAATAATAATCAATAATCAATAATAAACTTGTATGGATCATAAATTTATATAGATCATGTGATTATAAAAAATTCTTTTAGATAATTTTAAAATGTTGGGAATGAATGGAAAGGAAAATTTATTTTAAAAGTGATATAAACATAGCAATAAAAATAAAATGTTGGGAATGGTTGGAAAGGAAAAGTTATTTTAGAAAGTGGTATGAATATAATAATAAAGATAGGCGAAATATGGGGAGATTTAACCTCCACACCACCATCTAGCTAAATTCTTCAATATGTTTGAACACCATGGGTTATCTAATGTGGAATCAAACTTTATAAGTGGAACGAAGGGAGTGTAAAAAAAACTTTATAAGTGAAAGGGAGTGTCAAAATGATTTGAAAGGTTTTTAGTATATGAAAAGGTCTTGGGGGAGCCAAATAAGTTGAAATCATGGATAAGTGAAGGAGGGAACTTATACTATCTACTTATTCTATTGCAAATTGAGAAAGAAGACCAAAAAAACTCAGGATAAATGGTTGGAAGAGGAAGAATTTAAGAATATGGTTTTTATAATTTGAAAATATATGATTTAATTTTCACATTTTGTAAAGAGAAAATGGTGAAGGAAAGGGATTCTAGTCGTTTGAGATTGAGGGATGGATTTTTAATGATGAATTTGGTATTATATATTCCAAGGAAAATCATGTTTATGGTGGAACTTTTTCAGTTGTAAGTAGATGGGAAAGTGTTGTTTCATTTTATTGAGAAATTGAATTTGTTTTGGTAGGAAAACTAAACCCTATGACACAAATTTGAAGGTCATGCACTATGGAGTCTATCACTCTAATCTACATCATATTCAAAACGAATGGAAAAGATCACAATACCCAATTGTTTCAAAGACTTTTCATTTCCTTAGTTACTGATGTTTCCTTATACCCCGAGCAATTTTGCTTGATTTTTATTAGCAGTTACATGAATTTGATTGCAACCATGAAATGGTAGAGTGTTTCATGTTTTCCAAAGAGAAGGTGGTGAAGGAAAGATATTCAAATCGATTTGAGGTTTATGGATGGGTTGCTAATAACAACTCTAGCATTCCCTCATCCATTAAATTCACCCGTAGGTTACAAGGAAAATAATGTTTATGATGAACCCTTTTCATTCGTAAGTGGGTGGGAAAGTCCAATTTCATTTTATTGAGAAATTGAATTTGCATTGGCAAGAAAAATAGATCCCATGAGATAACTTTCAAGGTCACATACTATGGAGTATGGAGTGTGTCATGTTGATATGCACTGTAATACCCCTAGTTTTGACTTGGAATGTATTTATCCAAAATTATGTAAATGATGTAAATATGTTAGTGTGAATTCTTAGTGTGGAGCTCAAGGCCAAGGCTCAACTAGTGAATGTTTAGGCATGTATGATGTTTATATTTCATTTGGATTGTTTAGTTGGCTTTTATGTTGATTTAGAATATTATGTAAACATTATGTGCATAAATAATAAAATGGTCGAAAAATGGTTGTGCAAAGAGTACCAAAGGGGCTATGATTCCACTAGAGGGGAAAAGGAAAGGGGGTCCATGGGTGACTGAATCCTTGCTGCCAAGTGCCAACCTTAGAACTCACCCAAAATTCTGTCATGTGATGAGAATAAACCAAATATCTCATTTTTGACCATTTCTCCAATCATTAATGCATGTGTGTGTGGTTGGTGGGAAAAGTCACCTCATGTAGTTATTGAAACATGGGACTAACTGCACTTTTGTGACAGTTCTGTCATGACAGAAGTTAGTCTATAGCTTCCAGGAGTCCTTTCTTCTACTGCCAGAAGTCATGCCAGTTGTCTTTTCACCAGTTTCCCATATCCCTTGGAGTCAACCCTCATTTGTCTCATTCTTTCGCGTAGATTTGGAGGATGTAGAGCTCTATTTTGATGTCCATGAACTTACCATGATGTTTTGAACCCAGAAATTTGAATTGGGAGACCATGCTGCAAATTGGGAAGTGGGTATTGTTGGTTGTATGTGAGCAGAGAGGTTGGGAAAGCTAGGAACCCTTACCCTTGAGTTTTGTTGCTTGTAGGTGAGCAGAGAGGTTGGGAAAGCTAGGAACCCTTACCCTTGAGTTTTGTTGCTTGTAGGTGAGCAGAGAGGTTGGGAAAGCTAGGAACCCTTACCCTTGAGTTTTGTTGCTTGTAGGTGCTTGAGAAGCCACAGATTGAGGATACATGAGGTTCTATAGCATCCAATACCAGTTTGGACTTCTTCTATGCACACACTGGAAGCACCCAGTAAGATGGATCGCCTAAGAGAACCATGGATCGGTGAAGGGGATGCCTGAGCTAGAAGGGTGTTGTGTGGGGAAGGTATTGTGGAAGCCAAGGCTATGAGGGCTGAGTGAGACACATGTAGAGCTCTGTATAAGCATTTGGCTAAGCACAGAGAGCAGAATGGGTTGGGGGCTGAGAGATAGAAGCATGTAGGTGTTTCCTCCGCCCTGTGACCTCATAGCCCAGATGCTTGGATCTGTGTTGGATAAAGATAATTATTCTTATGCATTTGATTATGAAGTGTTTTTATTTCATGCTTGTAATGTTATGCTTATGTATTTGCATGCTAGATGTGTGTGGATAGATTTTAATTTCGTTGTGCATGTTTATTTACATTTCTACACACATTTCATTTGTTGAAAAATGTATTATGGACTTGGGGAGAAATCTGAGACCCCCTATTTTCCTAGCGTCCCCTCCCGATGGTCAGATTGGGTGAGGGGGTCGCTATAGAGCACAATCTTCGAAATGAATGGAAATAATCAAAATACCCAACGGTTCTAAAACTTTTCTATTTCCTTTGTTAGTAGCGTTGCCTCATTTCCGATGAAGTTTTGCTTGATTTCAATTAACATTTATGGGAATGTTATTGAGACCATGAAATATTATGGAGTATAATTTAAGTGGGATTAGAAGGCAATAATTTCATTGTTGGAGATTGTGTGAGCATATGCTACGTGTGAGAACATTGTTAAGATGTATAACAACATTTATGTGGATGGAATTCTCATCTTTATTTTTTTATGGTTTGTAATTAAAGGTATAAATACTTCATTTATCTTAAATTGCATTGAGAGTAGTGAGGTGATTACAACCCAGTATGGGGGAGATGTGTAATGTAACGTTCACGTTATGTACCAAAAATAAAAAGTAATTAAATTTTTTTATGTTGGCTCATAAAATAAAAAATGAAAACCAAATAAAAAATATTAAATAAAATCCATATCCGCTCATAAAATAAAAATTTAAAACCAAATAAAAAGTCATTAAAAAAATAACACCTCAAGAAATTGGATGCCTCTCGGTGCTTGATAGATCCGCGTTTAGGATGGATCTATGCTAGTTATAAAAAAAAAAATGTTTATAGAAAATTTTCATTAATGAATATTAAACTAGCATAGATCCATCTTAAACCCGGATCTATCAAGCACGAAGAGGGATCGTTTTAAGTTTTTATTTTATAGACACATATCGATTTTTTAAATACTTTTCATAATTTTTTATTTTATGAGTCAACATGGATTTTTTTAATTATTTTTTATTTTATGAGCCGACATGAATTATTTTAATTATTTTTTGGGTTATGTTACGTTACGTGACAACATCTCCCCCATACTAAACTATAGAATACTTAACTCCTCTCGGTACAATTATAAAAAATAAATAGCACATGCATTCCTTTTTTTTCAAATTATCTTTTATGTTATATAAACATTAGAAATTGTAAATGTTAAACTCTTATAAATTGCATTTTTTTCTACCTTATGGCTCCTGCTCATCCGTAAATGGATTCACTATATACCCGAATAACAATTTGAAATAAAATTACCACGTCATTATTTCCATCTCATTATCTAGGTTAAAGACAACCCAATGGAAATTTCAAACATTGCATATAGTGCTACACTAGAATGGTGAAGTCCATGCGTTTTTTTTATTGACATGAAAAAACAATTTATTTACTTTTATCATCGATTATGTTAAAATCCTTTAATACAAATTATTTTTAAACTGTTTTGATTGACATAAGAAAACATATCTCATATCATTAATTATGTTCAAATCTATTAATACAAATTATTTTTAATAATATACATATTAATATTATAGTGCATCAACATTTTAATATATCTCATGGTTTTACACAACGTTCCTTTCCACCATGAGGAAAAATGGGATTTCTTTCTTTTAACATACTTGAGCCAATAATGCCCTATTAAAATGAATGAAAAACAAAATTAATAACTATTAAGTAAAGAAAATTATAATTTTTCTGATATCTTTAGATTATTAAAGGGATATGGATTAATGTCGATAATTGCAAATATAATTTACTATGATTTTCAATTACTAAGTATTTTTCATTTAATTTTTTCATGTTATGTTTAGAGTGGTTTTAATTTAGTTTTTGAGGGTGGCATAAATGTGTTCTTAGAAGTCTGGTTATACTTTCCTAAATTCAACATGTCGCTAGCTAATATGTCAACGAGCAAGGGTAAGTATCCACGTCTTTGGCTCTATTGGGCCATAGAATGATTGAGTTCATTAAGAGTTTGAAATGGATTTTTGGGCTTATCCATCTCAATAGTTGTTGAGGCTTTGATGTGTGTGCCAACTTGGTATGCATGCTAATTCTCCTCCCTTGCATTGATAACGTCTATCCCCAAATAAACAAGTATAATGAATTGAAGGAAAGACTGGATGCACAAAGGTGACAGACCATGTTCCCCATCTGATTATGAAGGCATGCCAACATTACTTTGTTTTAGATGATTGTTTGAGGTGTCAACAAGGTTGTATGATCTCTCTAAATGTGGGTTTTGCATTCATATCCTTCCCTAGTTGAGAAAATAATTGAGTAGGTAAAGAAATCATGTCTCACTAATGAACTAGGAGGATTCATTAAACATAACGAGAGAAATTGTTTAAACACAAAGGGGAGTGTTTGTGTTTTTTTCCAATGGGTAATCATATTGGTGAAATTGCATTTTTGAATAGTAAACGTATTTAATGCCTTTAAATATCCTTACTGCACTTAGATTGTGCATTCTTAACAACTTATATCAATCATTCCAATAACTCAAGTTTGAATTTTTTGTCAAAATTTGGACCAAAATGATCAGAAAAACATATCCTCATGAAAAATTCCAAATCATAACATGTTTAGGCTACTACTTTTCCAATTATCCAATTCTCTTATGGTTTCTTAGCAATATAACTTGATCATTTCTAGTAAAGATTACTCTCTTTGTGAGTCAATTTGCAAATTAGTTGATTAAGTTCACATATTCAACTTACATGCATAGATCAAAAGTATACATAACTTATCTAATCTAAGATGTTAAGTTAAGGATTTCTTAAATATGTGCGTTGATTATGTGGAGAGGCGCTTTCTACAACCCAGATGAGATAGATGTACTTTCTCTTAATACAAAATACAAGTTTGAGATTTTAGACTAGTAAATGTAGCTTAGGATTTAAGATTAGAGATTTTGGACCATAGGGACTTCCAAAAAACCATAAAAGCATCATAGCAAAGGGGAAGATCATTACTCTACATCATATCAGTAAAAATAATTTCGAGAGCAATGTAAAGAGAATTTGTAAATGCACACAGAAGTTGAATTCATTTCATTAGTTAACTTTGAGGGTTTGAAGCAGAGGATTTTGAAGGAAAACTATCAATGACGAATAGCCCAGATAAGTTCACCATATTACTATATGGTATACATAAGATGTCTCCAATGTCTTAATGGTTACTTCAATGGAGATTCCTACCCGTGTCTCTCAAAAAATACTCTAATTGTAACACCTACAAGCTGAAGTAAACCTTTGCCAAATACAATGGTGAATTGGGTCAGTCAATATTAAATTTATTGGCTAACTTAGTGGACTGAACAACAATGCAATGGAAGTTGCTATGCAAAGACAATTTCAGTATTCAACTCCTCACAACCATTGCAGTGCTTGAAGAACAACCCATATATGATAGGTAGGTAATCATGAAGGAGGAGAAGATATGACAAGTAGTCATGAAGGAAGAGGATATTTATAGTTTTAGGAGTCGTGAAATATCTCAAGAAGTTTTCAAGGGGGATATTTCATCATTACTTAAATTTAGTTTATGCATGAGAATGTGGTGCCTATTTTTGGTATTTGATATGCATATGTCTATTGGTGTTTTTTTCTTCACCTTATTTACATTTTTTAGAATAATATTTTGAACTTTATAATCGAAAATTATACATAAGTATAAACAAAACCTATCATTTCCATAATTTTTTTAGGCATTGGAATAATAAGAATATTTTGTGGCAGCTAGAAGAGGAAGATAGGAATTGTGTGACTGGTTTTCACGATTTGGCTAGAGTAGGAGTTAATCATTTCAAGAATTTGTATAACGAAGAGGAGAGGGCCCCTATAGCCCCAATGTTGGATCTGATAGCTCAATTTCCTTCTTTTGTCATTGAGGATCAAAATTTATCCCTTAAGGAGGAAGTGTCTCTGGAAGAACTTAAAGAGGATGTCCTTTCTATGCAGAAAGACAAAATTACGGAGCCTAATGGGTGGCAAGTGGAATTTTTCTCAGGGTTCATGGAGTTATTTGAGTTGGATCCCCTTACAATGATTGAGAAATCAAGGGTCAAAGGAAGGGTTTCTTTTAAAAACACTTTCATAACAATTATTCCCAAAGTTGACAAAGTTATAAATATGGAAGATTTCAGGCCCATATCATTGTGCAATTGTATTTACAAATCGATTGCTAAGAACATTACTTCTAGGATCCGGGGTATATTGTCCAAAGCTGTCTCTTCTAGACAATTTGATTTTTTAGAAGGGAGACAGAACCATGATGCTATAGTAATAGCCCAATAATTCTTACACACAACTAAGTTGAATAGATTACCTGCAATAGTCATTGAAGCTGATATTTCTAAAGCATATGATGGGATAAACTGGACTTTTCTCAAACTTGTTCTTTTATAGATTGGTTTTGATCTCCCCTTGGTAAATTGGATCCTCTCTTGCATTCAATTAGTTTCTTTTGCAATCTCAGTCAATGGTGCAGCTACAAGATTCTCTAGGCCTAGGAGAGGACCGAGGCAAGGGTGCCTATAGCCCCTCTCCTCTTGTTATTGATAGTGGAAGGATTGAGCAAAGCTATCCTCTATGCAAGATCTAATGGATCCCTCAAGGGGATCAAGATATGAGGATTGTTACTGTCTCTCATCTGCTTTTTGTAGATGACATTCTAATTTTTTCTGATGGATCTAGAAGAGATATAGCTAAGTTTAAATCTATTATGCTCATTTTTGCTAAAGCTACGGCAATGAAGTGTAATGAAAGAAAATCATCCTCATCTTTTATGAATTTGGAACCAGAGGAGGAAGATTGGATTGCTTCTCAGTTCGATTTTGTTGTGTTTTAGATTTACATGGATTTAAAGTACTTAGGATTTGTTATCAAGTCTAATTATTACCTTCGTAAGGACTGGGTTTGTCTCATCAACAAAATTGAAAAGAGGCTCCACCTCGGGTGTAATAAGTGGCTATCTAGGGGAGGAATATTAGTCACGATTAAGTCTGTATTGGAGGTTCTTCCAGTTTATTGGGTATCCTTAGCTTTCGTTCTTACAGGTACTTTAGATTGCATCAAGAAGTTGTGTTTTAATTATATATGGAGAGGAAAATCAAAAGAGAATGCTTACCCCTAGGTGGCTTGGAAAAAGCTAAGTCTTCCAAAAGAGTTAGGAGGTTCTTGGGCCAGGTAAAGTTTTGTGAAGTTTTGGTGTGAATCGGATCGAGTCAAAGTGATTCGACGGAGAGAAGTCAAAATCGACAAAGCGACCGAGAATCCAGGAAACTAGGTATTTTGATGATGTCAAGGGCGAGGTTAAGTAAGTTAGAAATTATTGTCCACTTACATCTATAAGTGGAGTAGTGGGAGCGGGGCAAGCTGTGTGCTCCCTATAAATATGCAAGGGTTGGGATTTCTTGGGTTATTAGTGAATTAAAAAACTAGTGGATGTCCTATTTGGAGAGCTCTGTTTTTCAAGAAGAGTCGCATGATCTGCAGGTTGTGTGTGCAGGTCTATTGTAAGAGAAAGAGAAATATGTAATTTATTGCAGCCATGGAGTGCTTATTTTTTACTACGACTCATGAATAAAGAAAGCACTTCCGTAGTTTTCTCCCATTTGGGTTTCCATGTTACATCTGTTGTCTAATGTGTATGATATGTGATGTTGTGTTATGTCGATTACATGCTTCATATTGATGAATGATCAATGAACTATGTGTGTGAATGGTATCTGAATGAATATTTGTCACAGTTAACTAAATGTTAGATGTAAGTATATCTACGAACGGTTGAGTAGAGCCATCTATCGATGTTAAGAATGTTGGGTTTGTGTCATACCCCTTCGCTATTGTAAAATCTTGGTTCCTGCAGCTCCTATAGATACTTCGGGTGAAACATCATCTGCTTTGCAGGTGTTGTCGAAAGGGGTTAAAACCATTTCAGGTCAGTATCTTGGGGATTTGTTGGTGTTTAGTTGTGTGAATCTTGGTCGAAGTAGAAGTGCACCAATAGAGGTTGGGGGTTGAAACATATACCAAGTTTTTCCAGTGCTTCAACAACTAAGGGGGTATGTAGAGTTCTCAAAGGTGAAGGTTTATGGGTCAAATTTGTCTATTAAAAATACATTTTTCCCCTTACTATTGAAGAGTGGTTTAGAACAAGAGAAAATTCCATAAGAAATGTATCTATTATGTGGAAACCTCTGATCATGGATTTTGGTGTTATTAGGGACTAGATTTCCTGGGACATAGGAAATGGGAGAAGAGTGAGGATAGGTCAAGATCCTTGGATTGGATGCATAGAATATTTCAGGCTCACTGAGGTGATGGTTGAATCCCTTGTGGAAAGGGGATTCCTTTTTCTAATCCAAATTCAATATTTGCATAACACTACCCCCCTTAGACAAGCTTGGTTATGTGCAAAGGAGATGGGTTTTGAGGAGGAAGACAATAACATTTGGTATAGGTATATAAAATTCCTGCATGACAACCACATAAGTTTCAAGGACACAGAGGATAACCTATTATGGTTCATAAATGTTATAGGAGGATTATATGTTCCAGTTTGGGTTATAGGGTGATCAGGGAGGAGGAAGGCCTTCTCGAGCCTGAATGGTGGACACAGGAGTTATGGAAGCTACAATGCCCTCTGGAGAACAAACTTTTTATGTGGTTGGCCCTATCTAGAAAGGTCCTTGTATGGGACAATTTGATAAAAAAATTGGATGTGACCCGAGTTGGTTCCCTCTTTGTAAAGTTGATTATGAAAGTATAAATCATGTGTTCGTGTCATGTCCTAATGATGAACCTTGATCTATGTTGGAAAAGTTGATTATGAAAGTATAAATCATGTATGGGGTTCATTGTCCTGATGATGAACCTTGATCTAGGTTATAAACGTCGACATATTAAATGGATACTACGATCACCTTAGATACCACTCCTCAAACCTACCGACACATGAATCTAAGAGAAGAGATCATGTATTCATGTCTTGTCCTTATATGGTTAGTATTTGGAATCATGCCAGACATGTTATAGGAATTCACTTAATTTGGAATGGTTTTGGTCTCCAGGAGGCCCTATAAGCCTAGCTGAATAATGTAGCATTTACTTATTACAAGTAACAGGGCTCTTCTAGTCCTCATGATCTGGGGGGCTTGGCTGGCCAGGAATAAGGTTATTTTCTAGGACATTTATATTCCCCCACATGTATATGCTTCTGAAAGCCTTACTATTTTGGAGCACTTTCCTCAGTCTACAGGTCCTATGAAACATAGAAGGGTCATTGAGGAGATAATAGATAAATCAGGCTATTGGGCATCTTTTGATGGGACCTCACAAGGAAGACCTAGATTGGGGGGTGTAGGGGGGAACCTATTTTTATCTAACACGTAGTGGTATAAATTTTCAGCGAACTTAAGCAGGAGTGCCAACAATCGAGTTGAATTGATGGAAATCAAGCCAGTGATGCATTTGGCCCTCGCTAAGGGGGTTCAAAAGATTCAAATATTTGGGGATTCATTGTTGGTAATCAATTAGCTAAAAATGAAAAGCCTCCAAAGAACATCTTGCTGAATCCCTTATATGAGGATTTCGTTAGAATAGGAAGCATGTTCCAGGGTGGTTCTAGGACATATCTCATCAACATATTTATAGGGAAAGGAACATGTATGTAAATCTTCTTTCAAAGCAGGGACTACAAATAGAAGAAATGGGAAGGAAATGAAGATAATATCATTGAGCTAGCTCCAGGACATCATCCAAGATGATATTGTTTCGAAAAGGATTGTTTCTTTCACATGGATTTATAGATAATGTATCTACGGGGTATTTTTAGTATGTTTTGACAATATACATCACATAAAACTATTTTTTTGATGTTAAGATTATTGTTTTTCAGACATACAATGTTGATGGTTATATGTATGGTCTCTTTGGCCTATTGAACAATGTGGTTCTATTATGAATATAATGAGTTGCGATTTGTTTTCCTTGGAAGAAAAAAACAAACAGAACCTATTGAGTTGATCGTACCAAGATTATGTATGTTCATTTTAAAGATATAGTTTTGAAATGATTTTGCACATTCCAAGATAAGCATATTACAATGCACTTAACTTGTGTATGAAACACAAGATTGAGGTTTCATAGTGGTGGATTTAGGTTAGCATTTAATATTACTAATATGACCATTTGTTATAACCTTTACAAATAAACCAAATAAAATATCGAGAGAAACCATTGTTATCATAATTAAAAACCAATGTAGGTCCATCTTAACTTCATATCTATCAAGCACCTAGAGGGATGAAATCTACAGAGCTACAAACGTTTTTTAGAAATTGAAGCTTGAGAAAAATTTGCACCTTAATGAATTTGATATCTCTCAACACTTGATAAATCCAAATTTAAAATGGATACAATAAATCCAAAGATAGGATGGATCTATACTGATTGTTATAACTTCTTGACCATATTCTCTAATATTTTTCTCTCCAAAATCATTTATTGAAAAAACACTTAAATTTAATAAAATCAAATCCTAAAACTTTCACCATGTTTCCAATTATTTAAAACATTGTAATTGTATTCCTAAAACTACTCATAACCAAACTTAATAAATTGGTTATAAAACGTTGTGAAAATTTAGCTCCAAACCTGCCTACACTTATCCATCTTACCTAAATCCTATCTTTTAAGGAGGATCTAAATTTAGCAAAGCTCCTCAAAATCTCTCATTTGTATCTTATGTTATAAGTTTCTTCTTAATATTTTAATAACATTGCAAAAATTATAAAAAACATTTTAATAATTCATAATAATATTTATTTTTTTGATTTTATATATGCTTTTCAAAATGGAAAAAAATAATTATTGTGAGATAAGCATACTTCATTGAATTATATATTAATGGTAATTTGGGGTTGTTATTGTGATAAATACTCAATTTCAAATTATTGGTGGGTACATGCTCTTCATATTGTGGGCATGCTCTTCGTTATATAGAATTTATTAATTATAGTTATTGCTGTAGTATTTGGGCATTTACAATCGATCCACCCTTTTTTAAATATGATTGATTATATCAATTTGTGTACTCTTATATATGTGTATATGTTTGTGAACAATGTTAATGTATAATCGGTATTGGCTTAGTCTAGCAACTTCACTGTAACTATTACAATTACATGGGATTTTAGACGAAATTTTCCCAAAGGTTTATATCTAAATAAAAAATGCAACTTCCTTTAACTAAAAAGGAATATGGGTTCAATAAAAAAATGTCCTTCATGAAATTATTGATCGATATCATTATCTTAAAAAACTACTCATCCCCTTATCCTCGTAGTATGATTTTAGTTTATAATAGAAAGTATACACCAAATTGACTTTTCAATACATCAACAAGAGCCACGAGGTGGCAATGTCCCCGTAGGTGTTAATAGCAATAACAACTATTGGTATAAGCAAAAAGCTATAGAAATATGGTACTCTTGCCACAAAATTATAGCAAGGGAAAATTTCTTTTGAGATAAAACGAATTAGCCATTGAGCCTGAAGTTTTCAATACTCCTATGAAAATTCCAAATGTGGGACCTCTGAAACTAAGATGGGTAGCATAGGGAACAAGTGACATTGATCTAAGGTTTTTGCCTTTGGTTCTGCGATAACACCTACTCGAGCTGCTAGATCTTTTCATCCAAATCGACTGGATATTTGGCCATGTGGAAGTGTGTTTTCTCTAAAATTTGCACTAGCTCTTTGACAAACATAAGTACAATTATTCAGAAACAAATGTGCATGTGTATGTTTGTCAAGGTTATATCAGCACAATACTGAAAACATATAGTAATTCAACATTTGGATTGGTTATGGTTATCCACGAGTAGTAGAGACAAGATGATCAAAATATGAGTTTTAAAAAAATGTAATTAATAGAAATTAAAAATTATTATAATTTGTATATAAATCAAAGTAAAATAATATAGTAAAATAAAATTGTCAAATGTAGAGACTTGTCATTAATACATATATTTTGTCTCTATTCATTTTTTTGGATTTATGCATCAAGTAATGAACATTGCTATGAACCTGTAAAACCTGTTGTTCCAACACCCTTCCATAATTGCAGTTGCTTGAAACCCAAGAATAGGCCAGGCCAAAGTTTAACAAACATAGCTTTTTATATAGGCTGTGTAAAGATATAAGCAACCTGATGCAAGGTTCAATTTATTGGGTTAACTCCGAATGGCTCCGCGTAATGACATATATAAATATGGGCTAAATAATTCACTTATAAATATTGATTGGCTCAATGTATCATGCTTAATGGAAACACTACTGCTAAGCTTTATAAAATGTTGTAGAATCCTAAGTACAATATTCATCCATTATCTCTATGTAGGTGAACTAAACACAGCCTTTTTTTTAAATAAAAAAAACTACACAATTCTTATTGTCCTTTCGAACAATCTTCTTCAAACATGAATAGGAAGAAGCGCTTTTTGTCCTTGGGAAAAAAAAAGATGAACACACCCATGTTCGTGGGAAGTGTCTTCCCTTATAAAAGAAACTGAAAATGTAATTAGTGTTCGATTAACTAAACGTATACTCTAAGTATCGGTGAACTATAGCTTTGCAACGCCAGGGACAATGTAGTTGAGAGAGTTTTAACTCAAGTTGAGTTGACACTATATTAAGCATTGCACTGGCCGAGATATAGTTGACAGATCAAGGTCTGGCGGGGCCACATATCAATGCTAGCTACATTCATGAGAAAACTCATAATATCAAATGTTGAGTATGTGTCTGCAACGAAAGGGGAAAACATTGAAATTGAGCATCCGAAACAAATGTTGGCAGTGAATAGAAGGCTTATCCATTCATTTACTCAGGACATATGCATTTATTTGAGTGGTTTCAGCCCACACTATGTATTGTTTTCAATTGATTAGAAACAACAACAAGGGTTCTTATGCGTTAGTTGGCGCAGTGCCTGTTGTGAGACTAAGCAAATTAATAAAAGAACATGGCAATGTAGTTAGCAGTGGTGGAGTTTAGTGCTCCTTTGAAATAGCAGAAATATGATTAATGAATTGATATGCTAGAAGCGGAGACAAGTGACTAGTTTGCTACTAGAATGGAATACAGCACTTAGAATTTGCTTGACTATTTAGTATTGACAGAAATGGAGTTTATGAATGTTGTTATTATGCTTTTTATTTGTGAAGTTGGATGTATGCGACTGCTACAGTGTGCCATTTGTTAAGCCAACTGATTTTTTTATCGCAATTCCAAGAATTAGTCATGCCACTCACATTTGAGCTCGGTCGCGTCTCTAGTGCTAATAAGTTGTACTAGAAGTAGATTGTCTATTTTTCAATGCTACCGAGCAAAGGTGTCCTGTCATAGTATTAACTCTGCTAACGGCTTCTCTAACTCGAATATCTAGGTGGTGACTAATGTGGCTTGCAACCTGTGATGAAAAATGGTGAGTGTTTTCGCAATCCTGAGTTGTGCTATCAAATAACCTGGAAATTCTGTTACCTGGACTTCGTGGTAGAAAAGAATAATAAATATGATATTAATGTATTCAGTACCTCATAAGCAGTTGTGCTATAATGTCAAAATCTTCGTTGTTGATGCTATATCCCCTTGGGTTTTGGTGCTTTAAAAAGTCTAATGCTGCGCTACGTATTCGTGGAGCGATGGGCTAGGGTTATACACACCAATTCTATTAACATTGCATGCTATTCATAAGCGGATCTCATCAGACCTGTGACTAATCTATTCAAAGAAGCTCAGGTGCATAAACTGAGCGATGACTATATATCATCTTTTTTTATAGCCAGGATATGCCAGAATGCTACCCAGTAGTATTGACTATTCAACATGCAAAATACCTTTTGGCCAATAGAGGGAACAAATCACAGCATGTTTCTCAACATTAGATTGCACTTAAATAAAATTAGATTGCAATTAAACAATGTAGAGTCACAAGAGTTCTCAAGCAGAACCAATGTAGGTTGGAGTCTCGCTAGCAAGTGGTGGAAGCAAACCAATCTGAATAATCTGAGATGCAGGAGCAGGTAAAAATTACACCGCAAAAGCTATTTATGATGGTCTGCTACATTACTATGACAAAAAAATTGGTATTGATCCTTTAAAGAAAGAAAAAAAAGGTCGTATAGTTGCGTTTACTGGAAAAGCAACATATAATGCAGCTGGCATTACAATCCACTCTGCCTTTAGACTGCCATTAAGTTCAAACATGCTTCCACTAAATTCAAACACCCTAGATCTTCTGACAAAAGATTGTGAACAACTTCGAGTATTGTTGATTGATGGAGTCTCTTTAATAGAGTCTCGGATCCTGTACAACATTGACAAATGACTATGTGAAATAATGCATACACCAACCAAAGCATTTGCAAACCTTGATGTCATATTCTATGGCGATTTGTGTCAAGCACAACCTGTCCATGATTCTTGGATTTTTGAACAACTTAGATTCCAACAACAGACATTTCCTTACACATTTTGGTTCGATGCCATAAAATGCTATGAACTTACAATAGTTGTACGTCAAAGAGAGCAAACATTGATATCGATCTTGAATAGAATCAGAACATTCTCTCAAACATTGGATGATATAGATTATTTAAACCAACATTGCTACAAACAACCAGCAGCAGATGCAACATTTCCTTATCTTTTCCATAGTAATAAGCATGTTCAACAACATAGCTCAAAAATGTTATCAGCTATGCAAATAGAAACATTCACACTTGTAGCACATGATAGCAAAATTGATTCGATTGAAAAAAATGACCATAAACAAAAGACATTGCAACTTCCCTCTACGATAGTAGTAAAAAAAGATATGCTTATTGAATTAGTTGGAGGCAACTACTCAACTCAGGATGGATTGGTTAATGGTGCAGAAGGTGTGTTTAAACACTATACTCAAACAAACCAAGATATTGTCTGGATTGAGCTTGCAGATGCAAAGGTTGGAGACAAGCAACGTGCAATGATGCAATATCTTTATATGCCTGGCGTAAAATCCAATTGGACACCAATCAAAAGGATTGCAATAGAAACAAGAGTTGAAAATAAAATCAATGTTATGCGAGCACAATTCCCAATTCAGTTGGCATGTGCAAGGACAATTCATAGAGCATAAGGATTGACAATGAACAGATTGGCATTTGAGGCAAAAGGAATTAAGAGACATGACCTTGTTTACACTGCGCTCTTGCGTGTCAGAGATATGGATTGTCTTTATGTTTTAAACAAATTGGAACAAGGAAGTTTTATAGCTTGTCCAAAAGTCATCGCTGAAATAACTAGATTAAAAACACAAGCAAATTTGCAATTTGAATGTGGTCTGCATTCAATGCCGAACGATGAACAATTACTCATTTCATTGCTAAACACACGCAGCTTGCTTTTGCACTATGGCGATGTTGTAAATGATCATGAACTTATGCAAGCAGACATTCTATGTTTGCAAGAAGCTCACATGCGCACACTTAGCAAAGAAACAACAATGATAGAGAAATACAATTTCTTGTGAGCATTTTCAGTGCATGGAATCGATTAAAAAAAACATTGCTATTAATTAATTCTAAAAACTATACAGAAAACTTCACTGAAGCAATTTGCGTAGATCTAGACTTAGGTTCCAGTGTATTGAAAGCAGTGAACATTTACAATAGACCGTGTGATGTGCTTGATGATCTCTTTCATATATTGAGTTGCATTTTGTCAAGTTGCACATCAGCCACCCAAATCCTAGTAGCTGGTGACCTGAACATCGACATGTTGCAAGAAACAACATCAAAAAGAAAACTGCAATTGTCTATGCAAATGAAAGGCTTGACACTAAAAACAACAAAAGCAACAACAAACATCGGTTCAATGTTTAATCATTTTTGAACAAATCTGAAACACAGAGATATTGTTTTCAATATTTCAGGTGCTTATTGGACTGATCACTATTGAACATTCCTATCGATCTTTGATTAAAGTGCATAGTCCATTCACTTTTTCATTATCTAATTTTATTGTCTGCCTATCTATGAACGAATTCATGATGGCATATTTGCACAAAATCAAAACCAGGTATTATTCTTTGCCCTGCAACTTTCATGCACTTTAAACTACGGCAATTTGTTTTTTTTCTTATTCATAGTGAGCTAGGTTTAGATCAGCTTTTGGCATGTGCAATATTCATGTCATAGCTATGAGCCTAAATTTTGTTGAAGTTTTTCATATTTTTATAATCTATTTTGTGATGTCAAATCTTGATTATTTTTTTATATTGATACTTGTTTACACTTTATTTTGTCCATAGCTCAGATCTAAAAAATTAGCAATTATCTGACAACATATGTAGACACTCTTTATAAAAAATATGCATGTGCTATCTCCATTTTATAATAATGTAGACCATATATAGTGAACATAAAATGTTTTAATAACAAATTCCTATGTTCAAAATAATTTTAGATCAAAATTTGTTCAATATCTAATTGTAAATAGTTTCCTGTGCTTGTTTAACTCAAATTCTTGACACTACATAGACTTCGCGCTATGCATATGTCAAAAATCCAGTCAAAGAATTATGGACATTTGTTGTTGTTTTTTGCTTCTTTGTTTTTATGTTGTCTATTTTTTCCAGATTTCCCATCTATTATAAATCTCTTCTACTCTTTGCCCTAATTAACAATCTCAGTTACATCTGATTTGCTTAATTCTTCTCGCATGTGCAGCTTTTCAAACTCAAACGCAAAATTGCAAAATAATGGAAGATAGTTCATTGGCTTTGCACAACACAACAAAAACAACATCAGCACCAAACAACCCGGCAATGGGAAAAATGTCAACTGCCGAAAGTCCAAAAAGATATGCAATTATTTTGGGTCTAATTGCTTTTTACATCATTTTTAATACACGTAACTTCTGCATCTTCTTTTATGATTTTCTAGCGCACGAAACAACAGAATATAACTATTGCATTGACAAGTATTTTCTCATTCTCAAACTTGATGCAAGTTTCAGCTTTCCTGCTATTGATTGCTGATAATTTTCTCCTTGGCCATGTTCTCTAACTATAACAATTCATTATTAGTTATATGGCTTTGACAATGTGATCGACTTCTTTCATGTCAACCAATCACACGTCGTCTTCCTGGAACTCATTCATATTGATCACCCGCGTAAAAAAGAATTGATGATGATAAACCCAAGAATCTCTCCATGCAATTTGAACCTATCACTTGGGGATTGTTTCTCATGCAATGATCAACAATCTGATTATTGCCCATGCCAACCTAGTTTTGATGTATTCTCATTCCAAATCTACGATTTACTTAAATCTTGGATTGTTCAATGGATCATTTCCACATCCAAGTAATGAGTGCTTTGGGCTTAGTTCAAATCCCCTATTTGTTGTTGTTTGTTCCTATCTCTCTGTACCTTCAAACCCCACTCATGCCTCATAAGCTTCCCACCAATTATTTTGTGAATTATCTTTGATATGATAAATAAAACCACAAATTCCCAATGATGCCCTACTCTAATCTTCTTCTAAAGAGAATTCTTTGATAGTTTAAAACAACAATTCAAAAAATCACAAGGGGGGATTTGCATTAGATAAGAGTAATAGAGTACAAACAAATTTACATGTTTTGATCAAACAATCTAGTTTTTCTTCCATAGTTTTCTTATTTGAGCAATGCTCATCCTTTATCTATATAACAAAAGAATCTCATTTACTTCTCTTGTCGAACCACACAAGACATGAAGATCATGCACGTTGCATATAATTGCTACACCTTGAAAAACATGATCGTCAACAAATAAAAATAGAACATGCAAACCTCTTTGTTCCTTGTTGTACACAAATTGTGTTAAATATAAACTCTTATTTCTGTGTTGTACACTAGTGGTGTTAAGGGGTTGATATTCCTATTGACATCAGTGGATCTAGAGGATGCATTGACTTGCCTTTCCCATATATTGCATGACTACATCAACAAGTATAACTTTATTTTTCTAGATTGTAGATGCACTAATCTCTCTACTTCCTTTGTTTGATTACACAACAATTTAGACTATTACCAATCAATCTCACATGACAATATTAACCATCACTAGCCTATTAGTCTCACCTCTCTTTCCACTAATCACATTAACATTTACACATTACTAGAATGTAAGACCCTATCTTCATGATTATACAAAATTTAGAAATTATGCAACATTAGCAATAGTTATAACCATGAAAGCAAATAATTACCAGAGAATTAAATATTGACAACAGATTTATAGATTTATGGAATACATTGACAACAAGTATAACCATAAATGGATAATTACAAGAGACCCAAATTTAAAAGCTTTTAATAAATTCCAAACTAATAAATAATGAGAAGTACAGTCAAGAGTACATACATGAACCTATGATAAGGATTGCAGTTGCACCGATGACCGGTTGACCGAAGGAGAAGGAGAAATCCACCACGAGAAACAACATGGAAACCACAATTGGGGGGACCGATCTCCTCCTAACCAACCCCTTAGTCATAGACTAAGAGCCTTCGAGCCCTCACTAACCAATACCAAGCCAACCAACACTATCATCATCGAAAATCTACCCACACCCTCCAAACACAGGAGACTAATGAGGAAGAAGAGCAAGGAAGGAAGAAGAGCCCTTCCCCTTCTCCTTCCTCCCTATTTAATCTTTTCCATTCTCCCCTAGGATGGACACATGTCCACATGCAATAATTCCCATGTATCGAAACAACTTGAAAGAAAAAAAAAAGTAACTCATTTAAATCTATAAGTCTAGAAAAATAAAAGTAATCTCAGTAATGGACATTGGTGATCCTCATCACCACCACCAATACTTACATTTTATAATACCTTTTTTTTGTAACAAAACATAGTTATGGATCATAATACAATATTCATACATGAAAAACTCCCAAAAATTGCACCATTGTCGATGGGTGATAACCAAAATAATTGATGTAAACCATAATATGCCTACAGTGAGGACATTGAGAATTAATATATCACATAAAGTCTTTACATAAAAGCCTCAACCAATTGACCCACATAACTAAAAACATGATATGTTCAAGAAAATTAATCTTAAATTATTTTAGTTTTCAAAATATTTCATAGATTATAAAATTAATCTAGATTATTTTAGTTTTCAAAATATTTCATAGATTATAGTTCAAAGTAACTGCTAATAATATTTGACTATTGTACCTAATCTATATATATATGATAGACAAAATTGTAAATAAACCGATTTTAACAAAATTTTCAATACTATGTTTTACATTTAAATATTGTCACTATAATATTATCATCTAATTCAAAAATTTCAATCTCACACATTAAATAATATTGAAAACCGATTTTAGCTTTGTGGTCGATTTTAGCTATTCGTTACTTGTGATGAAGAGGGTGTTGGTGACCCGTGAATTTGACTCTTACTATTCTAGTGTATATAGATTTATGAATTATCAATGCACACGATAACTAACTAGTTTGATTACACTACACATTGATATTTTCCTACCAGTTTTAAGGCTCGTATAACAGGCTATAATTTAGATCGAAAATCATACTCAGAGAAATGGGTTTTGTGAGTATTGTAGTGGTTTTCTTCAGCTTTGGAGTGAGTGTTACAATTGGTGTTGTTACTGGGGATTTCTTTTTCATTTACTTCCTGCACACTGATGTGAAGGACCTTATTATTGGGCCTTTAGGAGAATTAGATTCAAAGACTTTGTAAGGACTTTTATTTGAAATTCTGTTATGGGTGAAAAATCTTGATTATGATAAAGTTGATTTTCTCAACACATTCATTCATGATGTGTGGCCCTACCTTGATAAGGCAATCTATCAGATAATAAGAGACACTACAAAGCCTATGATAGACTAGTATGTTGGAAAGTTCAAAATAGAATCTATTGAAATTGAAACCCTTACGTTGGGGACACTTCCTCCGACACTGTAAGGAACGTAAGTCTATGAAAATAAAGAAAATGAAGTGATCATGGGACCTGCTCTCAAATGGGCTAGAAACCCAAATGTGATTGTGGTAGTGAAAGGATTTGGACTAAGGGTGACTGTGCAGTTGGTGGTGAACTTATGGCCATCCTTGTTATTTACCGATTTCTCTAGGAAATGATTAAAAAGCAAGTTGCAAACTTATACTTGTGGCCAAAACACTAGAGGTACCTATTTTGGACCAGAGAGCTATGCATAAACCTGTTGGCATGCTCCTATTACCCTAGCATTGAATTGTCACACACTATTGAATGTATATCTAACCTTGTTGATGATCAATATGTGTTTAACCATATATGGATCCCTAGATAGGAAACATAATAATAATCCCTATAAGGTCAAGAGAAATGCTTATTAGGAAAACAATGCTCACAATGAAACTTGTTGGAGTTAAACGATTAGGATGAGGATATAGGTCATTATAAGGAATTTGAAAGGCATGGAGACCTTAAGACAACGAGGTAATAGATCATGGGAACCTATGTGATAATAATGAAGGAACACAAATTATAGAATTGCAATCAAGTTTGACAGAAAGGTGCCTCTCTCAAGTGGCAAGTTTTCTTAATTAACGAGCATAATGAACAACATGAAGGATGACTAAGGGTCATGACTAATATAATTTTAAGGTTCCATATAGGAAATTGTGGACTCTACCATTCATAATTGTTGAGGAATGATACGTTGTAGACAAGGAACAAGATTGAAAAGATAAAATGATTAAGTTTAATCATTGTCTTCTTCTCGGTTTGTAGACCTTCAAATGAGAAGGAAATGTATGTGATAGGTTCATTCTTAGAGACTTAGGAGAAAACACCGAACATAACGTAAGAAAACAATATCCCCATGTCTAATTGTGTAGTTGAATTGGGTAAGATAACCTTTCTAAGCATGAACGAAGATAGGGCTTAACCATTCCTTCATACAAATGGATTAAGCATGATAATAAGCTTAATTGATGACATACTAGTATCCAACTATTTGTGTACTCGTGGGTATAATATTTAAGCTAATTGATGCACTAGTAACATTAGGACATATGCCATTAACCACTTATTGCTGAATTTTATTCTCCAAATGAGAGTGCATTGCTCCAACTATAAATGATTGAGGATTAATTGAGTGTTTTAGTAGTAAAATATATGAAAATCTACATCTTATTGATGTGTTGATTAAAACTATCCCACAAATTATTGTTCATGGCATTCATGAAGGTATTTCATGATGAACCTTTTGTAAAGACAACCTAGATTGGAAAAATTAATCATATCCAGACACTAGATGGGTACTTGATGATCATTTTATCGCATTAGATGTGATATATTGTACATATTATTGATTATTCATGCACACTAGTTAAATTGGTTAGAGTTGATTAATCATAAAATGAATTTTCATGATGTCTTATTTGTTCTACACATCCTATGTGCTGAGATTATTATCACATTCATAAGGTTATGAACACTTATGTATTTAACATGTGTATATGTTGATAAATGATTTGATGGTATGCCATGTGATTATTTGTGGAAAGGTAGCTTATGATTTGGATATTACAATGATATGATGACATGATGATTTCATGTAATGCTTTTATTTTCTAGTATGTGACCATGTTTATGATGGGGATACTTATTTTTATATTCAACATAATGACGATTTCATGGGATGCTTTAATTTTCTAATTTTCTAGTATGTGTTGTTGTTTATGATAAGTATATTTATTTTTGATGCTTCATAGGATGGTGATTCCATATTATGCATAGCATATTTATATCCTAGGATGTGATGTTGAATTGATATTTAATGGATTTGTTATAATGGCATATAATGAAGTTATAGATACAAGTCATAATACAACTATGTTCACAAATGTATTGCAAATTGTCAACATATGGTTTGTTATGAAGAAAGTGTCACTAATGGAAAAGTGGTTCAAGTAGTGTTTCTCAGACATTATAAACCAGCCTTTGTTATATTTTGCTATTGTAATTTGCCATCTAAATATTTCCAACATTTCTCAGAAGATGGCTAGAAGATGGCTACGAGGGAGTCAATGAGGGAAGTGTTACATGACATTTGATTAAATACCTACAATCATGATTTATGAATTATCCATTATTATGATCCACGTATATTGTTATGATGTGGTTATTATGCAATCCTATGTTGAGAATGGTTCCAGATGTTTTTTTAATATAGTTATGTTTTGAGATTCTAGTCATGATGATGATGATGATGACATCATTCATGGTGATGTGAGATGGTTATGGTAACATGTGTTTCTTGATTTCTTCGTACACATGATGTGATGCAATAATTGCACTTGATTTGTTGAGATGAGATGATTATGAAGTGACACAGTAATGTATATGGACTTGTTTCGTGATAATTAATGTCTGACTATATGATTGTCAATGGAAATGTTATAGGAATTCCACTATGGAGCCTTCGAGGCCGGGTCATTCTAGAAACCACGATCTTATGTGAGCCCATAACCTCAAGGGAGTTATGGGATGGGAACCAACTCCACTCAGTAATCCCTTGCTAGCAGTTCCTTTCCTTTATATAGTTGTCTAAAGTCCACAGCTTGAGGTAATTCATTGAGAGGGAGGTATATGGATAAAGACTTTCGATGCTTGGGGTTGATTTCCTGGCGGGAGTCGTGGAGGGAGTTTTGGTCCAGCCTTACAATATGTGATTATGATCTATTTAGTGAAATTTCGCATGGGAATTATTGCATGTGGACATGTGTCCATCCTAGGGGAACTTGAAAAAGCTTAAATATGAGGAAGAAGAAGGGGAAGGGGTTCTTCTTCCTTCCTGGTTCCTCTTCCTCATTAGTCTTCAGTGTTTTGAGGAGATGGAGGTTTGGAGGGTCTGGGTAGATTTTTGATTATGATATGTTGGCTGGCTTAATATTGCTCAGTAAGGACTCAAGGACTCTTAGTATATGACTAAGAGGTTAGTTGGGAGGAGAGCAGTTCACCCATACATAGTTTCCACAAATTACACATTATATGTGTAATTTGAGTCCTTTACCACTAAAACGATGTAAAACAAAACATTTACTTACAACCACATGTTGACTTGATGATGAACAACAAAACCTTTGCTTACAACTACCTATTCACTTGATGCTGAGATCCCACTTAATCATAACTCCATATTAAAATAACATAAACTATTTCTTTATGTATCTTACGTGTCCATCTCCTTAATCACTTTGACATTCTAATACTATTGTTTCAAAAATATATTAGTTTTTTTTATTAGTTTGACATTCTAATACCATATTGTTTCAAAATACATAATTATATATATAAATATATATAAACCCACCTACTAAATAACTTTAAAATGCACACCGTCAATGTAAAGCAATTCTTTAAAATGCACACCGTCAATGTAAAGCAATTCTTAGGTGGAGATGTCCAGACTACTTAATAACTTTAAAATGCACATAGTCAATGTAAAGTTTATGAGGTGTATATGTCCACACTACAAAGCCTTAGGAGTCTTTGTCAGTTTGTTGAATGGTAGTTAAAATGTAAAGTGTAAGAAAGGTTATCCAAGCCGCCATCATCTAAATTCAACTTGTGGGATCTTCCACGATCATCTATGGTTGGTTGGTTAACACACTTAGGTTTAACTCAGTTTGTTAACACGTGTCAATTTGTTTGCTCTTTGGTTTATAGGTAGGTCATGTTAGTGACAATTCCACGAGATGATGGAAAGTGGACCCGGGGATAGAGATGCATGACCTTTAAAAAACTATTTGGCCATTAAGTATTATAAATGTTGTCCTCCAAGTCAACATAAAGAACCTAGAAGAAATCCTTTACAATTCACATTGTCATTGGAAATGAAAAACCCATGAATACCTGACACAACTGCCAGAAGGTAAGTAAAAATCCTATAAAATCAAAGTCATGGAAGATCCAAAAGCTAAGCTTTCCCACCATGTGTGGTCCATAACTTCAATGGTTATAGAGAGTAAAATTACTTTATGGAAATGATGTTACATATATGTACTCAAAATAAAAATGCTCATTGAAACAATTACCTTCCATATCAATTAAAAAGATAAAATCAATATCAACAATTTTTTAAATAAACATAATCAAAATTGCTTTTTCTCATTGATATGTATTTTGATTTGTTTTTTACAACAAAATTAATATTTTAATGTGACAATTTTGTAACGTGTTATGAACATGGATGATGATTTCCATCATATTCCATAACAAGTAAAATGTTTTCATATTCATAATATGCTTTCGATGTACTTTCCTTGACATACATCTATGCATTGAAGTAACCTAAGTAAAATGTTTTCATATTCATAATATGCTTTCGATGTACTTTCCTTGACATACATCTATGCATTGAAATAACCTTTTGATGGTTCATATTGTATAATAGGTTTTTAATTTTGGGTTTTGATGAAGGGGTTTTTAATTTTATATTATTTTTTAAGTCTAACATGGGTGATTTTCATCACATTCAATATAGAAAAATAAATGTTTTCATATTCATTAAATGAATTTGGTACTTTCCTTAAAATATTTCTATATATTGAAATAACCTTTTCATTATTTATATTGTATAATAGGTTTTTAGTTTTTGGTTTTTTTTCTGAAGGGGGCTTTAATTTTATATTATTTTTTGAAGTTTTAATTAAAAGTGTAATTAGAATATTTTTAGAATTGACCGACTTATAGGCATTTATAACTATGTTTGGGGTGATCTAAGAAATGGACTTCAATAATGATGAAATAGAAGATAGTCTTTTTGAAAGAGATATCCTTATTGTTTTTAGGATTACAATAAGTAAAAGATCTCAACCTTCACTAGTTTTCACTTAGATGTTGCATTTTTTGAAATAATGGAGTTGGATGATGATGATGCATGGGTTGTTGTCAAGGGTAAGCAAGTGGAAGATCCCACTATCTCTAACTTTCCTTGACATGATGTGGTATATTTTTTTCTTTTGTTGCTTCAAGCCATTATGCTCAAAAGTGTTTCTAAGGACCACTCATTGATTTCTTACCTTGTCTAGAGAGAACCCTCACTCCACTCGTCAAGGAACTCCTTCAACAAAATTAGGAGCTAATTTAGATCAAGAGACTTTTGTTCAAGATGCTATGAGAGAAGGATGGCTCAAGGCCTACAACAAAGCCAAAAATGATGAATAGTATGAAGGTTTGATTGTTTGATGGACAATTTTGAAGACTCCCCAATTGGTAAGGATTGTTGATTAGTGTTTCTTCGGCTACATTTCTCCTCGCTTAATGTTGTGCACGTAATATTTAGGACTCTCTCTTTAGGATATATATCCATGTTCTCATACAATGGAGGTTTTTGGAGATCACATGCATATTTTGTGTACTTAAGCATTTTGTCAACTTTTGAAAAAAATCTGTTATTAGAAGAAGATATTAACCAAATTATTTATGTTTTTACTTAATTTTTTTATATATTAAAAAAGAAAATATATATCTATGTACTTATATAAGGGAGATTTTTGGAGATCGCATACATTGTTTGTGCACTCAAGCATTTAGTCAACTTTTGAAAAAAATAAATTATTAATAATAAAAAAGATTAACCAAATTATTTATGTTTTTAGTTAATTTTTTTTATATATATTAAAAAAATAAAAATAAGAATTTATTGTGCACCAAGTGTTATATAATATGCAATGAGGAAGATGTCACATGCATCACCTATCAAAATCATGACAAAATTAATTGCATGAAGAGAGGTGAGCTGTTAGTACAATTTATCAAGTTAGATTATCATGTACTATATATATACAAATGTTAGAGTTAATGAAATTGTTACTTTTAATGAGAAATGAATTCAACATATTGCTATTTTTAATAAAAAATGAATTCAATAAAATTGTTATTTTTACATCGATACTAAGCGTACTTATTTTGATACAAGCCCTGCATTGCACGCTTTTAATTAAGATTATGTATTCTATGGACTAGATTTGATGGTGGAGAATATTAAGAAACAAATAGGTGTTACTAATTAAATAATCATATCATTAACTAATTAATGAGATGACAGTTTACACTTAATTTCAACCACTGGAACCATTTATCTCCAGCCTGGCATATTCCCTCTATCGAATCCACCACTAAGCCATTTTGCCACTTGTATCAACTCTTACCATGCCCTTATAAGGTGATCAAATAATCATATCATTAACTAATTAATGAGATGACAGTTTACACTTAATTTCAACCACTGGAACCATAAAAAGATGAATTCAACACCCATTAATATTCCTATTATAATAATATTTACAAATCCAAGTGTTATATAACATGCAATGAGGAAGATGTCACATGCATCACCTATCAAAATCATGACAAAATCAATTGCATGAAGAGAAGTGAGCTGTTAGTACAATTTATCAAGTTAGATTATCATATATATATATATATATATATATATATATATATATATATATATATATACAAATGTTAGAGTTAATGAAATTGTTACTTTTAATGAAAAATGAATTCAACATATTGCTATTTTTAATAAAAAATGAATTCAATAAAATTGTTATTTTTACAAGATACAGGGGTACTTATTTTGATACAAGGCCCTGCATTGCATGCTTTTAATTAAGATTATGTATTCTATGGACAAGATTTGACGGTGGAGAATATTAAGAAAGAAATAGGCGTTACTAATTAAATAATCATATCATTAACTCATTAATGAGATGACAGTTTACACTTAATTTCAACCACTATAACCATTTAGCTCCAGCCTGGCATATTCTCTCTGTCGAATCCACCACTAAGCCATTTTGCCACCTGTATCAACTCTTACCATGCCCTTATAAAGTGATCAAATAATCATATCATTAACTAATTAATGAGATGACAGTTTACACTTAATTTCACTGGAACCATTTAGCTCCAGCATGGCGTTTATTTAATAAAAAGATGAATTCAACACCCATTAATATTCCTATTATAATAATATTTACAAATCTATCAAATATTCAATGAATTTCATGTAAAAAAACTCATTTTTTTTACCTTATTTTATATGGCTCAGAAAAACAATTCATAATACATTTAAACTATAACATTTCTCCATGTTTTTCAAATAATACATTTAAACCATTACATATCCACATGTTTAAGATACCATAATACACAACATTTATATTGTGTACAATTAAAACCCAATTGAAAAATAGACATACATCCACTGTTATAACGGACGCAGCTTCAGAATACCACATCTATGAAATATATATACCCAACTTAAAATTTCTGAATTAGAGTTTTCTTTTTAGGCAGATATTGAAACTTTGAATGACAGTAGTATTAGTGTACCCTGGCATCTACTTGATTTCACATGCTGCAAGTTTTTGTTTTCATTTTTATTGTTATGAAATTTGACCAAATTTTCTTTCTTGGCAAGAGGGCCCAACAATTTCCCGTCGGCCATCTCACAAGTATTGTAACCGCGTTTCTGTAGTCAGCAGAAATTGTGGAGAATCTTCTTTTTTGCTTAACTGTATTATAATAAGAATGACTGTCACACTTTCCCAAATAGCACACAGCGTGTTGCATTAGGATTTTATGTTTGAGATACATACATTTATGTTTCAAAGCCAATCAAGGGACTGATCTGGGACTGATCTAGGCGCGGTTCATTCAGTGCGGGGACTGTCCAAAGCTTCAAGGCCTGACGGCTGTGAAGGGTTAGCATAGATTGCAAATACCCACTTAGTATTTTGGCCTGAGGGATGAAGGACAGGCAGCAGCAACAACGCCATTTTCATCATTATCAGAGGGATATCAGTCATGATGATGCAGTTATGAGCAAACCCAACAGAAATTCTCCTAAACTTGGAAGGATGAGTTCTGCTAGATTTGGGAGGAATACTGGGCAGTCAGCAGAGATTGGGAGAAGATTGCTGGGCTGGAGATTTCTTCTGTATGGGCTTGCTTTTTTCTGCTTCTTCTTGACAGCCAAGCGCTTCTATGGTAATTGCCATGTTTCTCTCTGTCTGTATTGGCGTTTTTTGTTTGTTTTTGTTTTGGGTAGCTCAGGACCAAGGACCTGATTGGCGGAATCCCAAAACCCAGTTTTTGCATTTGTCTTGTTTGGGTTATATAGGCAAGCCTACTTGATCCATTGAGCTGTAGATCAGAGTGACATTAGAGGGAAAAATGCATGTACTATTTTGTTTAGGTTTCAGGGATTTATCTTGAGTTCTAAAATGTTGATATAAAGTGAATGTGAAGAAACTATTATATAGTCTGAATCTGTTACGTAACCTATTGATTATAGAACATAGAATGTAATCTTCTTGAGAAACTGTAGCGTTCACTTTTGTTTTGACCAAACAAACCCATTGAGTACCACATCACAGAATGCTAGCATTGAAGGAATCCTAGATTTGAACATTTTTCTTTCGGGATCATAGACCTTCTGGTCTCAGAGTAACCAAGAGGAACAAGTTGATTCATTCATCTACTTCTTGCAGCTTCTCTGCCAATTTGGAAGCAGCCTTTAGGGCGCAAGTCCCTGGTTCAAGTTCCCCCACTGTAGTACTGTAGTATTAAGATGTTGTTTCTCACTGTCTTACTAGTTGCCAGCAATTTCAATATCATGCATTGTGGGTTGTCTTTGAATTGTGGGTTGTCTTTGAATTGTGGTTTTTTAATATAATGCATTGTGGGTTGTCTTTGAATTGTAGTTGTTATGTATGAGATGTTGTGCGCTATCTTATTACAGTACCTTATCCCTATGCTGGGATTTTACAGTGCCTTATCCCTATGTTGGGATTTCATTCCACATTAATACTCGTTCTTTGATGTATTGAATGTTCAATTATTTTGAATTTGATCAGCAACAGATGGTATTTTGATTCCTTGGTAGCCAAGGAATTGTAGCAAGATTTTGAAAGCTAATTTTTTATGGGAAATTGATGTTGCAATTTTGGGTGATAGATGCAGTTTTTTAGGCTTCTGATATTTTGAATTCATTTTGTGGCAGATTTTTACCCCCCACCTGTAGGAAGGCTTATGATCCAAGCACATCATCAACTCCTGTCCAGAAATAATGCAGTTGAAGAACGGGTTCTGCACAATGATAACTCTCTTCTGGTCCAGGATCTGGTCACTTTGCCAGAGCATGTTTTGCTGTTCTTGAAAACATGTGATGGATGTTTTGCCTTGCAGAAAGATGAGTTTGAATGTGTGTATGGTGCAACCCTCCAAACTCCCGCCATCTCCGTGGATATGAAAGAACGAGACTTGCAGGTTGTGAGGTGCCCACATCCTCCACAACCAAAGTCTGCAGAGGGATTGACCTTAACTATAAAACTCAAGGAAAAGGGAATGCTAGTCCCTTCGCAAGCTCAGTATCCGAAGAATTTTGCATGGAGGATGCTTGTTTATGAGGCAGTAGTGGAACCAGACAGTGTGATTCTATTCGTCAAAGGATTGAACCTGAGAAGAGGCAGGATTTCTGATACCGATAATCTCGTCTGTGTTTTTGGTTCTAATTTGGACACTGATCTACTTAATGCCAAGGATTTCAAGAAATGGGACACCATGGATTTGGGCAGCAAGGTGTTTAAGACCAAGGCTTTGATGGCTGCTCAAGAAGCGATCAGATGCGAAAAGCCTAAAGGCTTAGAAATACAACAAATTCAAGGGATGAAGGCTTCTGTATGGAGATCCAGAATTGGTTTACTTCCATCTGTAGCTAGGCTTGAAGTTAAATCCATGAAGAACTCCAATATGCCTAGGCCTCTGCATAAGGTCTGTGCCTGCACAATGCTTTGGAACCAAGCTCCATTTCTCAGAGAATGGATTATGTACCATGGCTATCTAGGTATCCAGAGATGGTTTCTTTATGATAACAACAGTGATGACAACATAGAAGAAGTGGTAGAATCCTTGGTTTCTTTCAATGTGACCAGACATATCTGGCCATGGATTAAAACCCAAGAGGCTGGATTCTCCCATTGCTCATTACGGGCTCGCCAGGAATGTGAATGGGTGGCATTCATGGATGTTGATGAATTTCTGAATCCCATAGAATATATTCAGAATGAGACTATGCCAACAGATTTTACTCAAACAGGCCCCACAGTCATGGAAAGGCTGATCAATAATGCAACATCTGCATCTTCAGGCTTATTCAAAATAGGAGAAATCAGAATTGATTGTCATAGCTTTGGCCCATCTGGATTGAAGAAACACCCAGATGAAGGTGTGATAGCAGGCTACACCTGCAGGCTGAACAGGACCGAGAGGCATAAATCTGTCCTTCTCTTATCTGCATTGAACCAAAGCCTGATAAACGTAGTCCATCATTTCCATCTCGGACAGGGTTATCATTACATGAACCTTCCCAGAGGATTTGCAGTATTCAACCACTACAAATACCAAGTCTGGGATACATTCAAGGCCAAATTCTTCAGAAGGGTGGCAACTTATGTAACAGACTGGCAAGAGAATGAGAACGAAAGCTCTAGGGACCGAGCTCCGGGACTTGGAACAGAACCAGTTGAGCCTGAAGACTGGTCTGAAAGATTTTGTGAAGTTTCAGACACAGGCCTCAGAAATTTCACTCTCCAAACCTTCACAGATCCCACTAATCACTTGCTACCATGGCAATAATACCAATAAGAGCTTTCTATATTGGCTTACAGAATACAGAAAACTGAAATCCCATTATACCATCAGTCAGCATTGCTCCAGTATATGCTTGTAACATTATGCTTGTGAGATTCCTATTCTTTTTTTCTGGTATTCCTGTGCATCAGGGAACCATGAGAATATAAACATTATTCATTTTTAAAACCATTTATTCATTCTTTTGCACTGGATTGGTGCAGCCTGCAGCTTTGTCCTGTCCTTCCAGTATTCATGTCTTACTGTGGGTATTCATTCCCTTTCATTTTCATTTTTCAATGGATTTGCCATTGAGACCTTGGTTCAACCATCCACAACGTTTTGTTCTAGCTAGCTGCCCCACCCAAATATCAGGTATTTCAAAGCTTGAGAATGGTAGGCAAATTACACCCTGTCTCCAGCCAAAAACAAATTTGTTATTATTATTTTTAACTGGCTCCGATTTAGAACATGGGCCATGGCTCAGATTTTCCAAGTTATAGTGTGGACTTTCAAGCCGTGGGTGTTTGTTCGGAAGTACTAAGTTAAGTTATCTCTGGACCTTAAGTTTGGTGAGCTGAAAATCAAAATCAATCATAAAATTGAAAACTATCGACCATTTTTTCCATATTAAAAAAAAAGTTGCTTCTTTTATTAGAGGTTTCAGAGGTTTCAAATATAAGTCTTTTGTTTTTTTCCTTCAAATTGTTGATAAAAGTACATGCAAATCCAATGGGTGGAAAGACTTGCTTATGAATTGCCATTGCACGTTTTTTTTCCATTGAAAAAATATAACTTACTATTAATACTGCGAATTGCTATTGCACACTCTAAGGATACAGATCATTCTAACTGGGTGATTATTGCAAATGACATTGTCATACTATATGCCGAGTGTGGCATTGACATTGATGCAATCATAATAGAGGTGTCGTTTTTAAGTATATTTTCAAGGTGAAAATAAAGTACGATTAAAAAAATTTAATATATTGTTTTTAATTTTGGTAGTTTAAATTAAGAATAAATAAATAAATATTGATTTATTTTTAAATAATTAATTAAACAATAAAAAATATGTAGTTTAAAAGTTTTACTATTTGAAACGGAAATTTACCCTGGTTACAACTCTCAAACTCTGAAATTTTGGGCGCCCTAAAATTTTTGATGGTGTGGAATCTGTGCCACATTGTTGAATTTTTAGACAACTCCCCCAAAAAATATTCTTTTATAATATCATACTGGTTAAGAACTTTATATGTTAATTTTGAAACTTCCTCATCTTAACTATATCCAATTGACATATAGCTGAATACTAAATATTTTATTTTTAATTTGAACTTAAAAATGTAAAAGTCAAAATGTTAATATCAAACTTTGAATAAATTAAAATAGTTTATAAATATTTTCATTATAATATAATTAATTTTACTTATCTTCTTATTTGTAATTTTTTTTAATAATCGTATAATTTATTTATTTATTCATTTTTTTAACAGAAACTAAGATTGTCATTAAAATATTTGAGGATGTTTCTAAGTAGCCCAAAATTTTGAACACAAAATTGCATGTCCGTAAACTAGCAAGTTGTTTTCCACATCTTCAAATGATGGAGCACTAGAACCTTCAAATTGAGTTAATGTAGTTTGTTGCATTGTTTCCATTTCCATTTGCCTGGAGTTGTAGAAATCCCCTGCACTGGAATGACGCCTATGAGCAAGCTCTTGAAGAATAGTGGTGCATTTTGTTGTGTAGAGCCAATTGGGCCAATTTCATCCCTTGCATGCCAACCTTACTCTCCAATTAACCTCGGTGCTATTCCTCCAACTTCAACTGGTAGTTGAGATGCTCCAAAATTTGCTCTATGCTTTCCAATTACCCCCTCACTTGATGAAAAAACTCCCTAACACCTGCAATTTCCCCCACAACACGACCAACTTCTAACCCGCTTCCTTGGCTCGCAACCATCAGTTCCCTTGCAACATCATAGGAAATAATTACCAACACACGAAAACATGCTCTTGGCGACGAAACCTTGCCCACCTTGAGTCTATTACCCAACATCCACCAAAGAAACTCCATAGAGGAGCCTACTCCTCCCAACGACAGAGTCACGCTCACCTTGAGTTGATTGCCCAACATCCACCAAAGAAACTCCACGGAAGAGCTTGCCCTCAGCAATGGGGTCACACCCGCCTTGAGCCGATGGCCAAGCATCCACAGAAGAACATGTTCCCGAGAACAAAGGCTCTTCCACCTTGAGATGATTACCTAACCTCCTCAACATAACCTCAAATATGTGACCCACACGTTAGGAATCTATCTTGAACGCCATAATAGCATGCGTACAATCCATGTCAAACAAGTTGTGAAGGGTTGAAGGTATGCATAGGAATGATGGAATACTTGTGCGAAATAAATGGAGGGAGATATGGTAGTATCTCGAGGCCACGTGCCATTGTGCCCTTATGCATAAACCCCAATTTATGCCATTTTTAAAATTTCGATTGAAAAGAATAAGCACTCCCCTAAAATGATGCTCAAGGAGTGATTGCCAAAGAACAATTCAAACATTAAGAACCTACAGAATCCACCTTCTCAGTGGGGGTTCATCATCCTTTACGAATACGCCTTAGTTGAGTTGAGTAGCATCATTGACAAACTTATTAGCTAGACTGTTATTGTGCCTTCACATATGCCAGAAGATATACTCCTCAATGTTTTGAAGATTGCGAGCAATCTATCAAAAACACGTTTTTGAATCATGTGATTTTTATTAATACGATTGCGGAGTGGATGTATAACATGAAGGGAGTCCCCTAAGTTCATGATCTGAGATATTTTTAGTAGCATAATGAGTTATGAACCAAGATACAAAGCATAAGTCTTTGCATAATTATTTGTTGTATTTCCTAGAACCCAACAGTACCACGTCACTTATTTTCTGAGATACAAAGCATAAATCTCTGCATAATTCTTTGTTATATTTCTTAGAACCTAAAAGTACCGCAAAAAGGTCAATAAAGACCCTACCACCCCTAATTTATTTATTTATTCTTGATTTAAGTATAGATTAGTAATATTTTTAAAGCTATATTTTTTATGTTTAGATTTATAACCATACAATGGTTAATAACCTTGCAAGAATTGATGAGAGTGAATTATGTACGTCTCTTCAAATTTCTTAACCATTATACTTTAAAATATATATTTAAATATACTATATAAATCAAAGTTAATATGTGCATTTTTATATTTAAATATATTATATTAACTTAAATCAATTTTAATATAAATATATAAATTTATTTCTTAAATTTAATGAATAACAATATTTATTTGTTTATATAAGTAAATAAATATGTGTTGTCAATTTTTGTTAGTTCACTTGGTTAAGGTGTGGGTCTTGTTAGCAAGGTGATCCGAGTTCAATTTCTCTTAGGGGTGTTTTAGTTGGGATGTGACACCCAAAAACTCAGTCAAGTTGAAGCTCGTACAGTTTAGACCATATACAATCTCTTGGTGATTTTAATGACTTAGATGTCCCTAGATCATAATTTCTCAAATCACAAAACACTCCCGCAAATCAAAAAAATTCGAAAAATACAAAATATATTATAAAATACCATAAACATATTAAGTACAAATATTAAATAGTTAAATAAATAATCATAAATATCTAATCACAAAATATTCAATGATGATTGATATAAATATTCACCAAAACTTTTAACACAATCAACCAAAGTAAATTCAAATAAAGATGACAATAAAAAAATGATTACAACGATTTTTTTTTCCAATATTCATAGTAATATCTAAATTAATCATAAACATACCTAAATGAAAATGATTAAATGAAAATGATTAGACAAAGAACATTTAAGTAGTTTGACAATCTTTCTAGTTGCTTCTAGAAATCAGTTTAGTGTAACACAAGCAACAACATAAACATTTATTTAAGTATCTAATTTTTTTTTTGTGAAGTTGGTGATGTGGGTGTGGCCTTAGTACTTACGAGTGATAACTTCTTTATTAATTGTAAATGTTTTGATTAATTTAAAAGATATTAAGAAGAAAGAGAATAAAAAGTCTATACTAAAGTACTTTTTTATTAATTTTAAATCATTTTTGGAAATTTGTTTAAAAAAAAAAAAAACATATTTAAGTTTCTAATTAATTATTTTTTAAATTAAATATATGTTAAAAAATACTAGTTATTCTATTTCAAATGGTGATTCGTAGGTTCTAGGGTTTCTGTAGGTCTTAGTGATACTTTGGACCTAGATTTATGTGGTGAACTAACATTTCAGGGTACAGGTCAACATCATGCATTGAAACTATGTAGGATATAGATCAACTCATAGATTACACTGACGATGAGCTATTATAGGATCAGATATTTGTCAACGAGGAAGAATTTGCAGCATGTGTGGGGGTATCCCAAGGTTTTGATAAGACACCGAGACCCTCAAGCTCCAAAATTCCCGATGACGTATGGGCCAACTCCTTTCCAACCCCCTCATCTCAGCAGATTGAGTCAGATCATTATAAGATCTCACTTAGGGATTTGGACAAAGTATTGGGGAGGAAGATTTCCATAGGACCGAAGGTGGAACCAAGCAAAGGACTTTACTAGGGTTCAAACAAACACAATTGTTTTGCATAACCTTTGAGCGCTCGAAAGAAGAACTCTGTAATTGTGACGACGAATCAAGGCGGTGAAGATTATGGGTTTGTAGGGGAAGGCTTAACAATAGCCAATCATCAGGGCACTTTTCATGGGGTTTCTACCTCAGAGCTGAAGTAGAGGAAGAAGAGAAAATTTCTTCGTAGTCATAAAGGAATGATATCTCTTGTGGTGGATAAGTACGTTAGGATGGAGCACATCCTGGATCTTGTTGGGAAAAACCTTGTGGGACAATTTTTTGGTAGACAGGTTGGCATGGAGTTTCTGAGACAATGGATGTTGGAGGCTTGGCTTTCGTCTCTAGGATATTTCCCAATGGTTCATTCACTTTGTCGAGGTTGGTTAGATTTCCTTTTTCCATTTGAGGAAGATTCATAGAAAGTATTAAAGGTCCTGTGATTTATGGACTCATCCTTTCTATTTATCAAGATTTGGACTCCCTTATTCAATCCAAGCCTTCCTTTAGGATATCTTCTCCTTATCTGGATCAAGATTCCTAATTTGCCACTAGAATTCTAGATAGAACCCGCTCTTCGGTGCATAGGAAATGCTCTTGGTTCCACTTTGGTAGTGGATGACAGTTTCAAGGACAAAACCGGCATGTCGTTGACAAGAGTACTAGTGGAGGTGGACGTAAGTAATCCTTCTATGAGACCTTGGACTTGGCTTGGGATGGTAAAATTCATAAAGTTAAGCTCGACTATTTGCATGTCCCTTTTAGATGCGCCCAATGCCTCTCTATAAGCCACGTACACGTGATTGCACAAAGCCACTTCACATGAAAATATGGCATAGGAAAGGATTGATGGCTGGGGAAGTGAGCAAATGGAAGAATCATTTGGTGCAATAGGAGAAGGCCATGGGGATGAAGAGCCATACTTGGGGAAGGGAACAAGCATATCAAAAGGTCTATAGAGAATTGAGCATGAGTCAACTGTAGCAATAGAGAACAATGTTATTAAAATAGGGGACTGGTTTATCCCACTCATTGAATACTCAAGGTTGGCCTGGGATTGAGCATTCTTGCGGCTGGAGGAGGAATTTGAGTTCATATATCCACATAAAAACTCTCCTTGACATGATGACGATGACACTTTTTTTAAGTTAAAAATATCACCCAATATTTCCAGCAATTATATGAATCGAACATGTGGGATTTTGGGGGTTTCTCTTGCAAATTGGTTGGGAGGTGGGGACAATTGGGTTGACATTCTTGCCATAACAAATCCTAATCCCCCCACAATGATGAAATTCCACCCCCTTCATGAAAATTCTATAAACTTGGTGGACTTATCCCAAGATTCTGATCCTTCCTTCTTGGAACATAAAGCTATATTTGTTGTGGGCCATGTCTCGACTTCAGAATCTTTTTCGTCACTATCCCAAGCAGGAGGCCACTATGACCTTCGAACTCAAAAGGGGGCCCGTTGGGATTCTCTTAGTATGTTGGGGGAACTAGGGGAGGATTCCACTAAGGATCTGGGTCCAAACCCTATGGGTCGAAAGAGGACACTGAAAAAAGCTCAAGAGAAGGAGATCTCCGAAATAAACCAAGGTAGGTTGATTTCCATTTCAGGGGCCCTTAGAGTGGGACGTGCCCCTAGTCTTGTTCACCCATGAGGTTTGTTTTTGTCAACATTAGAGTGTTGGGTTGTAATACCCTAGTTGTTAAGCCTCGAACATATGTTATTATTTTGTTTATTGTTGGGAACTAGGTGTTAGGACTATGGACTTTGGACGTTATTATTATTATTATTGTTTAATTAAATAACTAGCTCAACATGGACAACTAACGAGAATGGGGGGCCATGGATTCCACATGTGAGTGGGATGGGGACTAGGATTTGTTTCTCTCCCTAACATAACTCTTTGGACCCTATTTTTTATTATTTTGGTTTATGGAGGTACTATTACACCCTCTTTGATGTTTAGTGGGGCTTACTTGGCTAGTGCGTCCTCGTTAGCCTCTTGTGATGCTCTTCATCCACTCATGCATCCTCACTGGCTATTTTTAGCCTGCACTCCTTGTAAAAGTGTAACTCCCCTCTCTATTTCACCTTTTTCGATCTTGATCTCTAAATTTCAATTTTTCTGAGGAGCACCAGCCGTGGTCTCAGATTCAAGAAATTCCAACTTTCTCTGAAACCCTAATTTCCACCTTTCCGATCAAGATCCTGAACTAGGGTTTGATAATGCCCGGGGTTCTACCCAACAAAAAAATTTGAAATTGGTCTCTAAATTTCAATTTTCCTGAGGAGAGTAATCCTATGCTAAGATCACTCCAAAATTCCACTTCTGTCAAAAGCCCTAATTTCCCATAGCAGTAGCCAAAAATGAGAATGCTCAAAATCCAATTCTATTTCACAGAAATATGTGCCTTATTGTTTCTTTTGAATCTCTGAAATTTTGGATCCACAGGGTATGAAACTTAGGCCTTCAGTAGCCTGACCTGTCATCTTTCCAACCCCACAGGTTTGACCTCAAATGGATTCTCTGAGAGAGAGATATGCCAAATGTCGAAACGTGACCTGTTTATGGGATTAAACAGTATAGCGAATTTGTATGGAGTGCCACGTGTCACTATTTCATCTTTGGCCTCTGAAACCTAGACTTGTGAAACTGCAATCCATGCTATTACTGTCACTTTTTACAGAATTTCATTTGGAGCTTCCTAGCCCAAGTTGTGACCTTTTTTCCTAGGTCACCTGTTTATGACTGAGATCTGGAAGAGGCAGAAACCCTAAATTGTACGGATCATAAAATAGAAAGTACAGTGTATTAGATGGTGTACTTCGGACACAAGGTACATGAGGATGCTATATTTGACCTATACAAGTTTCAGAACCTGAACCTTCGCCAAAGTGGATTTATAGTGAAAGTGACACGATGACTGGTTTTTACTATACTAAGCCCTAGCTTCCAATTTGTCGCAAGTGCAACAAGTGTCATAAATTCCATACCATGCCTTCCTTCAGGCTAGCTCTGATACCATGTTGGTTTTTCAACATTTAATTCAATCTGATCTAGGATCTTAACTAAAAGAACAACACGTACAACATATCAAGCATAAGAGACAAGAGACAAGAGACACAAAACATTTCACCGAGGAAAACCAAGAAGGTGAAAAACCCCGCAACTTCCTTAGAGATAGAATAAGCACCAATACAAAGATCACAAAGATCAAACCCTAAGAGATAGGTGACTGCAATAGCTACTCCTCCTCTCTCTCACTAATGAGAAGTGAGTGAATGAGAGAATGTGTCAAATGAGAGAGTCACACTCTCTATTTATACTTTTACTTTCACTTGACCTTTACTCAACTAGGTCATTCCCAACTTAACCAATTAACATAATGTTGATTGGGCCGACCCCACTAGGGTGGTCTAATAACCCTTTAACCCACATGACTCATACAAGGCCATCCCCATCAAGTATAACTTACGACACTTACAATATAACTTGCGACACTTGCAAGTACAATTGGCGACACTTCCAATCGGAGGAATAATACATCTCCATTGGGGATACAATAAAGTACAAATACAATATACAAGTGAATATCTTCCGAAGTTACAAATACATCAACACTCCCTCTTAACTAGGAAGGTATTCTCTTGACACAAGTCATCAATACATATAGGCACAAGTTTTCAATTTTGGAGCTGGATCATTGTCACTGGATCATGGAGCATCATCGTCACTGCTGCTGTACTCGTCATCTCGATCACTGGGCTGTCTCATAATTCTTCTCATCATAGGAAGTTCTACAGAGCCAACCCTTTTTCATGCTGGTTGTAGGCCTAGCCTCCTGTAGGTCTTCATCATCTTTGGCCATACAGTGGAATCCTCAGGACTAATTACGTCCGTCAACAAAACCTTGAAAGAGCATCCGAGCACAAACGATTGAATCTCCAAGGATCTTTTAGATGTGACCGTCACAAAACCTCAAAAAAGCATCCTAGCATAGACTATAGGATCTCCCAGGATATTTTCTATGTGACCACCACCACAAAACCTCGAAACAACATCCTAGCACAGACTATAGGATCTCCCAGGATCTTTTCTATGTGGTTAGGAAAAACCTTAAAAGAGTGTCTTGCAACCTGCAAGAACTCTAAAGAGAATCCTAGGACTTTTACGAGTACATAGTGATCCGAATTTTAGGGGGCATATGGTCTCAATTCGGATATATAAGCCATAAAAGCATTATATGGAGAGGCCACCCTCTCCCATCCATGGTATTTGGTAGCACATAGTTTAGGCCCATGGTATGGCCTCAAGACACATTGTAATAATGCTATATAAAGGCCTAGCAAGACTTCTCATAATAACAAGTTACTAATTTGGTTTCTCTCCTATTTTCTATTGTTCATTGTGAGACTAATTAGATCTGAGTGACTTATTGGTAATTAGTTTCAAAGGTGGGGCTCTACTAATTTGGTTTCTCTCCTATTTTCTATTGTTCATTGTGAGACTAATTAGATCTGAGTGACTTATTGGTAATTAGTTTCAAAGGTGGGGCTCCTCTTTGAGCCTCACCTCCCATTCACTTCATATGTTTTTTTTCATGCTTACACTGATCTGGATCTTGGGAGCTGAGAACCGGAAGGCTTGAATGCCGAGAGAGGAGGAGGTTAAGCATGCAAATCTGTCATAAAATTCACATGAAAAACACTAATCTTGCATGAGAATAAGCATGAACAAAAACATATGAAGTGAATGGGAGGTGAGGCTCAAAGAGGAGCCCCACCTCTGAAACTAATTACCAATAAGTCACTCAGATCTAATTAGTCTCACAATGAACAATAGAAAATAGGAGAGAAACTAAACGAGTAACTTGTTATTATGAGAATGCTTGCTAGGCCTTTATATAGCATTATTACAATGTGTCTTGAGGCCATACCATGGGCCAAAACTATGTGCTACCAAATACCATGGATGGGAGAGGGTGGCCTCTCCATTTAATGCTTTAATGGCTTACATATCCGAATTTAGACCATATGCCCCCTAAAATTCAGATCATCCCCCCCCTTAGAAAATGATGGTCCCCATCATTTCATGCTAAAAAGAGACCCATGATTACAATGTGCTAGTTTCCAATGAATAGAAGGGTTTTGTGTGGTTGACCCATAACCGTGGGTTCGTGGTTGACCCATAACCGTTTACATTAATTTTTATTTAAAAAAAAAAAAACCAAAAATAATTAAAAAATGGAATAATCATGACTTTGGGGGTTTTCAACATCCTTCTGCAAATTTATTCATAACTTTTGCTGCAGGTGATGAAATCCAATTCCATTGAAGACCCATTTGAGCTACTGAATATATCTTTCCGTCAGTATATGGTACATGTTTTGAGGTGGTTCATGGAGTGAGAAAAAGTAGGCCGAATTTGAAGGACATACAGCCACATTGGTTACAGACATGTGCTACTTCAAACAACGATATCTCATAAACCAGAAAACGAAATGAGATTCCACGCAATACCCATTTAAGATCACGGAAAATTATTTAGAATGAGCTATGATAGACCCTCTGAACAATCCCGTAGAGTCCATAAAGTCTCTTTAAAGTTTGTTGAAAATGTTGCAAACCAATGGATGTAGTGGATCCATGTATGGATGTAGCAGATCTAGATCCATGTATTGATGTAGCAGATCCAGATCCATGTATGGATGTAGTGAATACAGATCCATGTATCGATGTAGTAGATCCAGATACATGTATGGCCCAACAAATGGATTCCGATCGTACCAAAAGGAAGTTGGTGATTGTTGCAAATATTTGAAACCCGTAGAATGCTTGAAACCCTTGTTCCGATGGAGAGTGTACCTGCTCTGATACCATTGATCTGGATCTTGGGAGATGAGAACCGGAAGGCTTGAATGCCGAGAGAGGAGGAGATTAAGCATACAAATCTATCATAAAATTCACATGAAAAACACTAATCTTGCATGAGAATAAACATGAACAAAAACATATGAAGTGAATGGGAGGTGAGGCTCAAAGAAGAGCTCCACCTCTCAAACTAATTACCAATAAGTCACTCAGATGTAATTAATCTCACAATGAACAATAGAAAATAGGAGAGAAACCAAATGAGTAACTTGTTATTATGAGAAGGCTTGCTAGGCCTTTATATAGCATTATTACAATGTGTCTTGAGGCCATACCATGGGACAAAACTATGTGCTACCAAATACCATGGATGGGAGAGGGTGGCCTCTCCATTTAATGCTTTTATGGCTTATATATCCAAATTTAGACCATATGCCCCCTAAAATTCGGATCATTACTAATCTTGCATGAGAATAAGCATGAACAAAAACATATGAAGTGAATGGGAGGTGAGGCTTAAAGAGGAGCCCCACTGTTAACACCCAAAAAGTGTTCACTACCTCATCTACCACATTATATGGCTCATTTGTCCATTTTCCTACCATATTTCCCTTAAAAACCCCAAAAATCCCACTAAAAAGCCTCCAAAAGGCCTAAAATGCCTCCAAAAGGCCACAAAACCCTCAAAATAGCCTAAAAAAGGCTAAAAAACCCCCTTTTCCTCCAAAAATAGCAAAAATCCCCTAAAAAGGGAATAAAAAATATAAAATAATGAGGAAAAGGAGGAAAAAACCCTATACAGCTGCCCAAAACCATGTGTTCCCTAAAACCATGGGTCAGCACTCCACCACCAAAAAACTATAAATAGGTGATGGAGATCCCTTATTCCATATCCACAATCACAAGCACGCTTACTCTGCCAAAATCTCTCTCGAAACCCTAGTTCACCATTGAACTACTTTCACCTTGAGAGCCACTTTTGGCCCATTCCCACCATTGGAGAAGGAGAAGGAGCATATTGAAGCTTGGAGCATCCTCTTGGACACTGCAAAGGGCTTCATCAAACCTTCACATTGAAGGTAATATCAATACAAAAAGCCATTCTTTATATCTTTTGTTTATGTTTTATGCACAATGTCTAAAGTAGTTTTTATTTCTGTTTTAGCTTAATTATTTACATTTACTGAACTGCTACTAAGGAGTCCATTCTCCTTAGTAGGTGCTCATTTGCACAAGCTAGGGGTAAAACCCTAGCTACAGTTTTGGCGACTCCCCTAGATTTCGAATTTCTGGTTTCCGTTTTTCAAATTTTTTCCTTTCGGCTGTCCCTTTCGGCCGCCGCATACCACGTATTTTCCCTCTGCAGTCGCGTCCCGACCGCGCCTTTCAGGCCTTTACCTGCGACCCGACCGCGGCTCTCAGACTGTTTCCGACGCTCTGCCGGCGGATTCAAGTCTGTTACCTGCGATCCGACCGCGGCTAATCAGCCTGTTTGCCGCGATCTGACTGCGCCTGTCGGCCTTTTTTCCGCGACCCGACTGTGTCTTTTTCCCTATTTCCCGCGTCCCGACTGCGTCTGTTGACCTGAAAGCCGCGACCTGACCGCGTCTGTTTTCCTCAAACCCGCGGTCTGCCTGTTCTGATTCGCCACAGACCCGCGGTCTGATTTCTGCAGTTTTCCTGTTTTGAGCCCAGCCCCTTTTGCTGCAATATTTTCTGCATCTGAACAACCCTCTATCCTACCTGCAGCCTCACTTCCCTACAGCCTTTCTGCAACATAATTTCTGTTCCCTTTACAGAATTCTTTAAAAAATTTCAGTATTTTTAATTCAGAAAATTTTGCAAGTTAAACTTTCAATTTCAGCATTATTGATAGTTGGAAGTTGCCCCCCTTGTGGCACTTCTATTTTTGGGTTCATCACCTCACGAGCACACACTCTGTCACATAAATCAAGTGAGCCTTAAAAAGTACCTAATTGAACCAACATTCTAACCCCACTTGGGGAACACAAAAGAATCATTGTAGTTAGGTAGGGTCGGGGGGATAGGCTTCCAATAACACCCCTCGGTCACTTTCACTTGAGACATAGTTGTTGTCCAAATAGGGAACCAAAATCCCTTAGTACTTTTTGGCACGGTCACGACCAGTTTGTCAGAGGGCCTCTCCCTTAGGAGGGTTGAAGTCGGGAGACTGGTTCCGGAGGCCTGAGTGGAATACCGCACTCCATTCAGTAACCGAAGGGCTACCTTTCGCGGTTCGCGGGATATCCCTGTATAGGGGTATTGCGGTCAACGAACTAAACGGCAGATTCACCTTTCTGGACGTGTCATGAACGAGGTATCTTAGTTGCCATTCTTCTAGGATTGACTACCCGGTGTCCCTCCCGGTAGGGGGATATCGTAGCCACTTGGCTTTCCTACTCATATTGTCTGACTTGGATTTCATCACCTTGCAGAGGATATGTTTAGTTGAGTCAGAATACTTTTAGTTAGGTGTTTGCATGCTCCTTTACCCCCCTTTGGTCTAGTGAGTCCACCATTTTTTATTTTTAGGAAACCTGCTGCTTGTTGGTATTCTGACCATCTTTGTTGTTACTCCACCTATTGTAGCACAGCTGTTGCAGTGGGTGTTTTGAGTTGGTTGTTGGCCTGAGTGCCTTGTTTTTTGAGCTCTCCTTCTGCACACTCGGTTGCATTAGGGTTTTTGAGCTGTTTTTACTGACCTCAACCCACAGAGATTATACACCATCTGTCACCATTGAGTCCCCGAGACATTCTCGGCGCCTCAGGGGCGAGCCCCCACATCACGGTTCTCTTGACACCACTCATCATAGATTCCGATCATCATCTGTTGATACCACCCATCACAGATCTAGAGCCTTGTCACTTGACTCCACTCGTCAGCGACGTAGGTCTCCGTCACCAGATATTGACGCTCCTTACTTTACCTCAGATTCTGACGAAGAGTCTGAGAACCCTATTTACACTGCCCCCACTAGCCCCATGGCTGGCATGACTTCCACTCCTTTTGTTATAGGGACCATTGGTGGCACATCCACCACCACACTAGTTACTACACCTGTTTTGGGTATGCCCTCCATGGGGGCCCCATCTACCGTTCCCCTCACGGTACCTATTCCCGCAGCGGGAATCCCTATCCCCACTACATCAGTGGCTCACACTACCCATGGTGGTGCTGGACCATCCTCCACCACCTCAGTTCCCCCACTTGGGGGCACCACCCCACATCTTGTCCCTCCACTTGGGGGCACTGGCCCCAATTTGATACAACCCACGACTGTGTCACATCCTTCTTCCAGTTTGCCATTCATGGCTAGCCTCAACCTACCTGACCTAGCCAGATTGACCAACAATCCTATTCGACACGACCCTACATGGCCTCATATTCCTACCAAGCTCCCCTCTGATATCCCTAAGTTCGAGGGGAAGGCCGGTGAGGACCCACAAAACCATATCATGTCTTTCCACCTATGGTGTTCCTCTAACTCCATAGTGGATGACTCTGTTCGCCTCCGTCTCTTACAGCGTACCTTCACTGGCTCTGCAGCCAAGTGGTATATCGAGCAACCTCATGGGACCCACGCCACCTTTGCTTCCCTTGCCTCGACCTTCCTGCAGTTCTTCCAGTTGCCTGTCCGCTATGATGCGGGCGTTGAGATCCTCCTATCCTGCAGACAAAACACGGCTACCCATATCACGGACCACATCCATGAGTGGCGTCGACGCCGTAGCTTATGCAAGATCAAACTAGACGACCGTATCTTTCTAGATTGGTTCCTCAAATCCCTTCTACCTGTTATTGCTAAGGATGTGGCATCAGAAAGACCCCAGTCTGAAGAAGAGGCCATCCTTAAGGCCCAACAGTTCGACCTCATTTACGCCCAGTCGGGTTACCTTTATACCATTATACCTGACGCCCCTCGCGTTGAGTCCTCCCAGCATGATGCGCCGGGGGCATCCCACGCTGCAGACGGTATCATCGGTCGTGTTTCTTCCCATCCCCAACCATTTTCTATTGCACGTCCTACCCCTGGCCCCGACCTTTCGCGGGTTACCTCACAGTCTGGAGCAACCAACTCGTATGCTCCCATGACACATCACCACCACCATGGACCCTCATGTCCTCCTCAGTGCTTCGGTTATGCGACTCCTGCTTATGCTCCCCCAGTCGCACCTCAGCCTTACTACCATCAGCAGGCTGCCCCAGCTCCTGCGCCTTCACAAGCCCAACCCGCTTATTATCCGCCACAGGCAGCCCCTGCGGCACACTCACAACCTGCTCCGCAGTCATATCAGCAACCTCCTCAAGTTGCTGCACCTGCTCAGCCTCCACCTGCATATCATCCACCGCAGCCTGCTTCCGCACCTGCGCAACCTCAAAATCCACCTGCTGCTCAAGGGCAAGTTTACGCCCAACAGAACCCGCAGCAAAATCAGAACAACCAACGCAACCAGGGCCAACAGAACCGCGGCAAGGGCCGTAATCGTGGGAACAACCAACCTGCAGACCAAGCCGGTCAACCGGCTAATTCCCCCGACAACAACAATGCGGCCCCCGCTAATCAAAACCCTGATCGCCCACCCAAGCAGGCTAAAAACCCCAATTTGCGAACAAACCATCCTTGTTCTATTTGCGGGGTCTATGGCCATTACACACATGCTTGCCCACACTTAGAACGAGCTCGGCAACTCTGGGTTGACGAGGCCCATCGCCAAGGGCATGCGGCTCCCCAAGCACCGCCCAACCCCCCCTAACCTCAACAACCCCCTTTGGTGCTGCAAAACCCCTTACCAACCCAAGGCGTCGTGAACACTCAGCCGTTGGCTCCCCCTCAAGCCAACGCGCCCCAACAACAGCAAATCACGTACGCTGCTCCTGATCAACCCATGTTTGACTCAGGAACCCACCACTTGTTGATGATGTCATCTGCTGACGTCAACCTCCAGACCCGTCGGAACCAATATGGGTCCACCTCTGAAGCCCCTCCCACGGATAAACCCACTAACGCTCATCCCACTGATCAGGCGTTACGCATCCCTCCCCCGCCGGTCGACGGTGCTTCCAAAGCAGCTCGTTTCCCACTTCGCCGTCTTAACAACAACCCCAATGCGCGCGCTGCGTCAAACTACAACATTGTAGACGACCTAGCCCAATCTCCCGCAGCCATGTCTGCGTTAGAAGTCTTGAAGAACTGCCCTTCCCAGCGCAAGACTTTACTTTCCGCCATTGGGGGGATTGACCCAAATGATTCAAATTTGATGGCATTTGATTTAGACCAGTCTGAACCACGCCTACCTTCCAGCTTAGCATTCCAAGTTACTGTCTCCGTTAGGAATCTTGTCATCCATTGGTGCATCATCGATGAGGGTGCCTCCACATGCGTTATGTCTACGTTCGTATGGCAGAAGCTGGGCTCCCCTCCTCTCCAGCAGTCCACCACTGCATTACGTGCCTACGACGGTCGTTCGGCTCAGCCCCAAGGCCTCCTAGCCAATGTCCCTGTCCAGTTAGGCGGCAAAACTGTACTCATTGACATTGAGGTAATCAATGCCCAATTGGATTATAACCTTTTACTTGGCCGCAGCTACATGTATGCCATGCGGGCGGTTGCCTCTTCCGTCTTTCGCACCATGATGTTCCCCCATGAGGGACGCGTGGTTAAGGTTGACCAGCTCACCTACTATGATCCCAGTGCTCCTGCGGCACCTGAAAATGTTCTCCCCATGGTTGAACAACCTGTGTCTCGTGCCACCACCTCGTTTGTTTCCTCTACGGGGCCTGGAGTCTACTCCGACGCACCGATGACCTCAACCTTTCAATCTATTCCTCCTCCGTCTTCTCCCACCGACGTGTCTGACTTATGTGCCTTGTCCCACGACAACCTACCACCTAATACTCAACCACCCTTGTTGCCTAAACCACCATTGGTACCTAGCCACATTGGTGTTACACCGATCCATACCATCCCCTTTCTAGTCCCTCCATCGGGAGTAGTAAGTGCCCCGGTTATGGCTACCCTTAGCCTCCCGGGGTTAACCTTGGGATTACCCGTCTGGTACCTTTCACCTCCCGTTTTCCCGCCGACACCCGATGTCGTCCTCCAACCGGTGCAACCCATGGCTACTACCACTCAGCCACCCCCTGGTGTCTCTACCCCTTCGTCCTCCACGACTCCCCCTCCTACTCCCAAACCCACTGGGGGCAGAGGTCCACAACCTTACACTGCTGTACCACCTCCAAAGACAGTAAAAAACCCTCCAGTATTTCGTGCTCCTCCCAAATGCTCGCTGTGCGACGAGTTAGGCCATGCGACCCACCAATGCCCACAGTTACCAGCATTGCAGAAGCACATGCAGATGCTCGACGATGACCCTAACATCCCAACTGTCGAACTAAACCCCACTCCCAAGCCTAAAGATAAGTCCCTACGTACCAACCACTCCTGCGCCATATGTGGTATTTACGGGCATTATTCACATCATTGTCCCGATCTCCCGGATTACAGAGCGGCTCTTTATGAGATGAACAATCTGGATCTTGAGACGGCACCACCTACCATTGAGGAGATCTACCCCCCAGACTCTTCACCTTCTGGAGAGATTAATACCATCTATATGATTTCTTCCACCACTTCCCCCTCGTCAACCGATTTGACGACGCAAACTTTCCGTATCGATGAGGAGATTCTTGAGGCCCTTACTGCCTTGGATTATCCCTGGGATGATATGCATCATCGTTCCTATTTCATCCCAGAAGAATCCTCCTCTAGCACAGCTAACCAATTCACAGTTGAATCCAAAGACTTCCTCCCCACCAAGGTCGACTGGTTCAAGGACCCTATTCCTGCTCCTGACGCCTTCGAGGAAGGTAACATGGCCAACATCTCACCTGTCATCCAAGTTGATATCACTGCCCCAGGACGTGCCCCTAAACTCATCACTTTAGGAGCATTCTGCAGTAAACAAGAGATTGAGGACTACATAGACCTTTTCAGAGAATTCCGTGATGTCTTTGCCTGGTCCTATACCGAAATGCCTGGTCTTGACCCCGCAATTATAGAGCACCACATTGACACATGGCCTGATGTACCCCCCGTTCGTCAGAAGCAGCGACCCATTCATCCCTCAAAGCTCCCAGCTGTTAAAGCCGAGATTGAGAAGCTACGCAAGGCAGGGTTCATTTATCCTATTGCCTATACCACTTGGGTTTCAAATCCCGTTCCCGTTAACAAAAAACAAGGCACCATTCGAGTATGCACTGACTTCCGCGATTTAAACCGCGCTTGTCCCAAGGACAATTTCCCCACGCCATTTATTGACCAGCTCATTGATGCGTGTGCGGGGCATGAAGTCCTCTCCTTCATGGATGGTTTTTCCGGATACAACCAGATTCAGATCCGTAAGGAAGACCAGTACAAAACTGCCTTTACTACCCCATGGGGCACCTTTGCCTATCGCGTCATGCCGTTCGGCCTCAAAAATGCTGGTGCCACTTTCCAGCGGGCCATGACCTATTGCTTTCACGACTTGGTCCATATCCTGTTAGTCTACCTTGATGACCTTACAGCTCGTTCCCGGAAACGATCAGACCACCTTAACGACCTTCGGCAAGTTTTTCTGCGTTGTCGCAAATACCAAATCCGCTTGAACCCACACAAGTGTGTCTTTTGCGTTCCGGCAGGCCGGTTATTAGGTTTCATTGTTTCCCAGAAAGGAATTACTGTTGACCCTCTAAAATTCCAAGCCATCTTAGACCTTCCTTCTCCTCGCACGCTCCGGCAACTCCAAAGTCTGCAGGGGCGATCCAAATTCCTTCGACCCTTCGTTCCTGATTACGCCACTACCGTTCACGGTTTCTTGCGCCTGCTCCGTACCCACATACCCTTCATCTGGGATGAGCAAGCATAAGCTGCATTCGAAGCCCTCAAGAAGGCTCTCACACAAGCCCCTTTGATCTCCCCTCCGGATTTCTCCCAGGACTTCATCCTATACGTCTCGGCCTCCGAGCATGCCGTGTCCGGGGTCTTGGTTCAAGAATACGCTTCTCACCAGGAGCACGTCATTTACTACGTCAGCCAGACCTTGTCTGGTCCACCCCTCCGTTACCCATATGAGGAGAGACTTGCCCTCACCGTAGTCTTTTCCGTACAAAAATTGCGACACTACATCTTAATGAGTCATACCACCGTCGTTGCCGACTCTAACCCCATGGTATATCTTCTAAACCGGCGGCTACTGCAAGGTCGTGTTGCTAAATGGGTCATTATCCTCCAGGAATATGACCTTACCTTCAAAACACCGAAGAGCACTAAAGCCCTCGCGCTTGCCCAGCTCATTACTGATCTCCCTTCCCTTCTCCCGGCCAAACCAATCTTCGATGAGTTGCCCGACAATCACCTGTTCACTGTCTCGTCCGATGACCCATGGTACGGTGATATCTTGTTATACCTGCGCACGCAGAAGTTCAGACCCAAAGTTACCCGTAATGGACGCCGTCGAATCCGTCACCAGGCCTCTCGATATCTCCTCTTAGGAGATGTCCTTTACCGGCGCGGAGTTGACACAATTCTTCGTCGTTGCCTTACACACGAGGAAGCTGAACACGTCCTTAATGACTGTCATAGCGGTGCCTGCGGAGGCCATTTCTCAGGGATGGCCACTGCCCAAAAGGTCGTCCGCGCCAGATACTTCTGGCCCACACTTTTCACCGACTGCATCAATGCGGTCAAACACTGCCATAACTGCCAGCTTTTTGCCCCCAAGGCCCGGACACCTCCTGATCCGTTACACCCGGTCGTCACCGTTGGTCCCTTTTGTAAGTGGGCCATAGACTTCATGGAATGTAGACCCCAGTCTGCCAACGGCCACAAATATATTGTTGTCGCTGTTGATTACTTCACCAAATGGGCGGAATCCATGCCTACCTTCAATTGTACCGCCGACACTGCTGCCCGCTTCTTTTTCAACCATGTCATTGCTCGATTTGGGGTTCCTAAGCAGTTAGTCTCTGACCATGGTTCACACTTCGAAGATGCCGTCTGGCGTGAGCTATCCACCCTCCTTAAGTATGAACACCAATTTTCCTCTGCTTACTACCCCCAAGGGAACGACCAAGTAGAGGCCATCAATAAAATCCTCAAAACCATCCTCCAACGAATGGTTGACAAGCATAAGTCCAATTGGCACCACATGTTGTTCCCTGCCTTGTGGGCTTACCGCACCTCCACTGGTTTTACACCATTTCATCTAGTTGACGGTATAGAGTCTGTCCTCCCCATCGAGTGTCAGATTCCTGCCTTACAGATCACCGTTGAGCTTCTCCCTGACACCTCCCCCATCGAGCAGCGTTTGCTACAACTCGAACAAGCCGATGAAGACCGTCGGGCCACTCTCCAGAACATCGAAGCTGCCAAAAACCGCTCCAAAGCCGGTTATGATAAACATGTTCACCCTCGAACTTTCCACGAAGGGGACCTCGTCCTCGCCTATGACCAAGCCCATGACAAAACCGGTAAAGGGAAGTTTGAATCCATGTGGCAAGGCCCTTACATCGTGCAGACCTGCCTCGGAAAGGGGGCATACATCTTAACTGACTCCGAAGGCCGTCCTTTGCGCAACCCTCGTAATGGGTTGTATCTCAAGCGTTTTTACCCATAAAAGAAACCTGCGGCCTCATTGGTCTGCATTGTACAGTACTTTCGTTTTGTTTTTGTCCGTTTTCCCCACCGTTTCCACCACTGGAATCAGCACAACGAGACCGTCATGATGGTCACCTCGTTGCATTATTTTTGTTCCGTCATTTTTTGCCCATTTTTTCCAAAATGCCCCCGTCACCTCGGTTTGCGTGCCACATCGGCCGTTCTCCGTTTTTCACATGTTTTATATCATCGGATTCATTTTTCCGAGCTCGTGATGATGCTTGAGATCATTTCTCGCTCTCACCCCCCAATTTTTTGGGCATTTTCCCAAAATGCCCCCGTCACCTCGGTTTGCGTGCCACATCGGCCGTTACCCGTTTTTGACATCCTTTATATCGTCGGATTCATTTTTCTGAGCTCGTGATGATGCTTGAGATCATTTCTTGCTCTCACTTGGTACACTTTCAACATTGTGTCCCGACACCTTGCTGCCTCGGTTTGCGTGCCACATCGGCCGCTATCGGATTGTTCCACATTTTTACATGAGCCATTCACTCCTGTCATACTGCAAATGTTTCGTTATTTTGCCACCATCTCATCTACCCCGCAAGGAGGCCCACCAGTGTTCCCCCCTACCCTCGTTCTTGGTCACCATTATTGATCCTTGATTGAACACTTCCTCCTTGCCTGGCCATTCTTTTTGTTCGGTATAATTTTATCCCTTTTTCGGGCCGGACAAGTCCTTTACGAAAAAGGCACTTAGGGAGTTTCTGTTAAGCTCTTTTCTGACTCCTAAAAGAATGAAAAGATCGCCGAGCAATCTTGCTTCCTTTCATGCTCGCTAAAGTACCTGAAAGGGCGTCTATCTGGTATAAGTTTAACCCTTTTCCGGACCTGGTAGACTAATTACGAAAAAGGAATACTCTAGTCACACCGGCTAGAAGAGTTCTTCATTGCATCCTTTTATGCTTCTTTGGGCCTTGGAGACTAAATCTACGAAAAAGAAACCCCCTGGAGTCTTCTTACTTGCTTTCAGACTCTCTAAAATTGAAAGCAACCACGAGCATGAACTGTCCTGGGCTCGTAAAATCCACACGACAGTACCATTCCATCATTTCAGAGTCTTCTTATCGCTTTCAGACTCTCTAAAATTGAAAGCAACCACGAGCATGAACTGTCCTGGGCTCGTAAAATCCACACGACAGTACCATTCCATCTTTTCAGAGTCTTCTTATCGCTTTCAGACTCCTTAAAATTGAAAGCCACCACGAGCATGCACTGTCCTAGGCTCGTAAAATCCACAAGACAGTATCATTTTACACAAACTTCTTCTAGTTCCTTAACCCATGAAGAAGTACCCTCCCGTGCCTCCTGGCACTATGATCGATCATCTCGGCAGCACCCCCAATAAGGTCGCCTTTGTTCAAGAGTATTCTGCAGTCTCCTGCCATGTTACACCAGCTTGAGTCTCCCTCAGCCAGTTATCCTCCCAGATCCATTACAGCTATGATCCCTTTCCCCTCAGTCAGTTTCATATGCTGCCAGATCATTCCCATTATCATACTCTGAACAAAGGAAGTTTGAGTCCACCCACTCTACTTGCCCAGTTGTCCCTCCATAGTCGGTCAGTCCTGCCATCAGTACTATCACATTTCGGTTCTTCACCTCGCGCTCCTGTCACGGAAACATCATTGCCTTGATAGTTGCAGGTCTCCCTCTGTCGACGACAGCTCCTCTATTCCAGAGGATAGGCCCAGAGGTCCCTACGCCTTGGACTTATCACCATCTGTGGTAAGTGCCTACGGATCATTCTGAGAGGAGTCATCATTGCCTCTCTGAGTGGTTGTTCCTCACATGCTCGACTTCAGCACCTTGATCGCATCGTTGATGATCGCGTAGGATTATATCCCATCAGTTTTTGTCGAAGACCCCGGATTTCCCCCGACTTTAGCACATTGGTGAGTCACTTCGGAATGACCAGTTATATGTTCCCATGGATGTCCAGGCTGCGTTGGCGTTTGTATTCGGAAGCCATCCAACTATATGAGTACCCAGTTTCAGTCCCAGATCAGTTCCAGTTCAGTGTACCATTGTGAGTGTACCTCTTGTCACTCTGATCCAGCAGCTCATCAGCCCCTTTGGTACCACACTCAGTAATACTGTTGATTGTTCCAGTGCGCTAGTTCTGCAGTTCACACATGATCCGCTCAGCAGTATGTCCCAGCTTTGTGTCCCCTCTGGACTCTTATGATGTACACAGTGGTCATGTATCTTACAGGTTCCCCTTTTCGGGCCTCACAGTTCTGTTTATGTATCTTGATACGAGCATGGGTATGCCCGCCTCGTCCATATATTGAGATTATTCCTCAGCCAGTATTTGAGGTCATGTATGTTTCAAGTCCCATTTTTTGGACCCCGTTATTATTATGTTATATCCTGATACGAGCATGGGAATGCCTGCCTCGTCCATATGATCAGATGATTCCTCATCCATTATTGGGGTTATGTACTTTCAGTCCTTGCAGTTGTTCGGGATCGTTGTTCTGGGCTTCAGTTTGTTTCTTCTCTTCTCTCCACATCCCAGGAAAACCATTCATGACTTATGATGTCCATCGGCCATACGATGAGCTCCTGCCCTCGCACATCAGGGGGTAATCTGTTAACACCCAAAAAGTGTTCACTACCTCATCTACCACATTATATGGCTCATTTGTCCATTTTCCTACCATATTTCCCTTAAAAACCCCAAAAATCCCACTAAAAAGCCTCCAAAAGGCCTGAAATGCCTCCAAAAGGCCACAAAACCCTCAAAATAGCCTAAAAAAGGCTAAAAAACCCCCTTTCCTCCAAAAATAGCAAAAATCCCCTAAAAAGGGAATAAAAAATATAAAATAATGAGGAAAAGGAGGAAAAAACCCTATACAGCTGCCCAAAACCATGTGTTCCCTAAAACCATGGGTCAGCACTCCACCACCAAAAAACTATAAATAGGTGATGGAGATCCCTTATTCCATATCCACAATCACAAGCACCCTTACTCTGCCAAAATCTCTCTCGAAACCCTAGTTCACCATTGAACTACTTTCACCTTGAGAGCCACTTTTGGCCCATTCCCACCATTGGAGAAGGAGAAGGAGCATATTGAAGCTTGGAGCATCCTCTTGGACACTGCAAAGGGCTTCATCAAACCTTCACATTGAAGGTAATATCAATACAAAAAGCCATTCTTTATATCTTTTGTTTATGTTTTATGCACAATGTCTAAAGTAGTTTTTATTTCTATTTTAGCTTAATTATTTACATTTACTGAACTGCTACTAAGGAGTCCATTCTCCTTAGTAGGTGCTCATTTGCACAAGCTAGGGGTAAAACCCTAGCTACACCCACCTTTGAAACTAATTACCAATAAGTCACCCAGATCTAATTAGTCTCACAATGAACAATGGAAAATAGGAGAGAAACTAAATGAGTAACTTGTTATTATGAGAAGGCTTGCTAGGCCTTTATATAGCATTATTACAATGTGTCTTGAGGCCATACCATGGGCCAAAACTATGTGCTACCAAATACTATGGATGGGAGAGAGTGGCCTCTCGATTTAATGCTTTTATGGCTTATATATCTGAATTTAGACGATATGCCCCCTAAAATTCGGATCACATAGCTCAACCTATCAAATCTCCAGGACTGATTACATGCCTCTAGTAGCAAAACCTCGAAAGAGCATCCGAGCACAGACTATCGAATCTCCCAGGATCTTTTCTATGCTACCTGTAGCAAAACCTCGAAAGAGCATCCGAGCATAGACTATCGGATCTCCCAGGATCTTTTCTATGCTACTTGCACCACTTGTCCATGGCCAACCTGTAGCAAAACCTCAAAAGAGAATCCGAGCACAGACTATCGGATCTCCCAGGATCTTTTCTATGCTACCTGGAGCAAAAATTCGAAAGAGCATCCAAGCACAGACTATTGGATCTCTCAAGATCTTTTACATACTACTTGTACAATCTTTCCGCTGAGTATCATATTGATACTCATGATCATACTGATCATCATCATACAGTACATCATCCTGATGCACATCATCATCACATGATCATCCCGATCATTGTCACAACATCGTCCTGATGCATATCATCATCGCATGATCATCCTGATCATCATCACAGCATCATCTAGAGCATCGTCCTCTTCAGATCATCTCGTCATCCATGGAGCACAGCCCATATGCACATCATACAACACTTACACCACCGACATGGGAGAACACATCTACCACCATTCGGGGAAGGCTCCAGCCCTTACTTTTTCACCATGGGAGAACACTTCTACCACCATGCGGAAAATGGCTCAGCAATTACATCATGACCATGGGAGAACACATCTATAGCCATGTCGAAAAAGCTTGGCAATTACATCACGACCATGGGAGAACACATCTACAACCATGTCAGAAAATCCCATGTGCATGCGTCTTCTGGAGTCATCAATTCCCCTTGGAAGGAACCTCGATATGAAGTACACCAAGCCTCTCTCTGAAGTACTCAAACTTCACTCTGGCTAGTGGTTTGGTCAACACATCTGCAATTTGCTCATCTGTCGCAACATACTGGAGCTTTATTGCTCCTCTATGCACCATATCCCTGATATAGTGATATTTGATCTCGATGTGCTTCGACTTGTCATGGAACACCAGGTTCTCTGACAACTTCACACAACTCTGGTTGTCACAATAGATACAAGTAGCATCCAACTGGAGATCAAATAAATTAGACAGTAGCTTCCTTAGCCATACTGCCTCACACCTAGTCGAACAAGCTACGACATACTCTGCTTCGGCTGTACTCAGTGCTACGCAGGATTGCTTCTTGCTAAACTAAGAGATCATACCTGATCCCATACTGAAGCAGCACCTTGAAGTGCTCTTCCTATCTGTAGCACTGCCTACCCAATCTGAATCAACATAAATCTCCAGGTTAAACTTTTGATTCGTATCATAATTGAGCCCATAATCAACCGTACCCTTCAGGTACCTCAGAATATGCTTTATAGCAATAAGGTGAACATGTCCAGGATCCGTCAGGAACTGGCTCAAAGTGTTCACCACAAAACAAATATCTCGTCTTGTGTTCATCAGGTACATCAAGGACCCAATCATCTGACGATACATCGTGGCATCAACTGACTTTGATGAAGCATTACTCAATAGCTTCAGGTTCGATGCCATCAATGTGGCCATGGCATTGCATTCCATCATCCCGAACTGCTTCAGGATCTCTACTGCATACTTCCCTTGTCCAAGGAAGATTCCATCTGCACTCTGCCACACCTCCATACCTAGAAGGTAATGCATCATACCCAAGTCCTTCATCTCGAACTCGGCAGCAAGCTTCCTCTTTGTGTCGAAAATCAATCTATCCTCACCTGTCTCAAACATGTCATCCACATGCAATAGGAGTATCACTGGATTGCCTCCCTCAACCTTGTAGTAAAGGTTGGAATCCACTTTACTCTTGGTAAAGCCCAATCTGGACAGGAAGCTGTCTATCCTACCGTACCATGTCCTAGGTGCTTGCTTCAAGCCATACAAGGATTTCTTCAATTTGCACACATGTGACTCCCTGTCATGTGTCTCAAATCCGAGTGGCTGCTCCACTTCCTCTTTGACTACATCATTCAAGAAAGCTGTCTTGACATCCATTTGGTGTATCTTCCACTTCATCACTTGCCTTGTATTTCTCTATGCTACTATCTGCAGCATGCTTGATCTTGTAGATCTACTTGGAAGTCACAATAGACTTCCCTTCTGGTCTTGGGAGCACATCCCAAACATCATTCTTCATGATCGATTGGTATTCCTTGATCATGGAATCCTTCCATTACTACATCTCGGATCCTGGGAACTTCAGATTCTTCAATATCTTCAATAGACAATGAACTTCATTGCTGGAACAAATGTTGTTGTCCTTCTTTTGTAGGTGATTGTACACAATCTTTCCTACAAGTCAAATTTAATTGCATGATTAGAAACTTCTCATAGTTTTTCAAAAAAAATTCTTATGCATAAAGACATATGTCATACAGTCATGCAATTATCTTATCCAATGCTTCAATACAACATTTATCCATATCCCGTATTCACACGGTAACTTTCTAGATGCCTTTCATCTCTACCAGAACATTTGTTAAGAGTGTGCACAACTCCCAACATGTTAGCAACGAGGTTTCATTCTAGATAAGTAGCAATGGAATGTTGTACAGTACCATATGCCACTTACCCATTACTTGCATATTAGCAGTATCTTGTTCATTAATGCAACTTTTCTAATATGCGTAATATACATCCTAAATCTAGGAACATAAGTATGTACATGACTGGACAACATTATTTAAGTAATCATATGACAATTCAAATACTTATCTTTGTTTACTTGTTGGGTGGACTCCCTCTCAATCTTTGCTTCCTTGCAGGAACTAATGGAGTGAGCTCCCTCTTGATCTTTGCTTCCTGGATTATCTGTCTTTGAACCTATATCCATCCTGGACCACTATGCATGCTTAAGTGTGCACTAGTGTCATCCTCAAGATCTCATACATAATCATACATGCATTAGTATAATCTCAATACTATCAAAACATTATGATTCTAAATAATCTTAAACATGTATGGTTATGGTCATTTCATACACAGGTAATTTATCACAAGCGTTAGTATTCAAGGTTTTAGGGAGGACTTCTTTTACTCATGCATATTCTTATATGACCATAGGACTCTTCATTAAGAAGCATAATATGCATAAACCCATAATTACTCAAACTTATAACTTCATGAATAATCATTATCAATCATACAAAGATATACTTATATAAGATCTTAACACAAGGTAGGATTCTAACTTGATATAGGAAAAACATACCTGGATTATTATGTTTGCTAGTTATGTCTAACATACCCAAACAATGTCTTCTTTGTTCTCTTAGAGACTTTGTGCTGGCAACCTACATATCTCATAAGTTAATCATTGTAGAACCAAGTTATACATACCTCATAAGTAGAGCTTTTATGTGATCCATGACTATGGATGAGTCTTTGTCTTCATGTCACCATGGTCATGCGTTCTTTATCTAGAACTTGATTTTGCTTGATGTACCTTTCATGTTAGTGAACAACATCATCCTCATACAACACCACAGTGTATTAGTACAATCATAAGTGTCATAACCCTAATCAATGAATGTCTTCTACTATTCACATGCAATCATACTTTTACTAGGGTGATAAGACAAGTCTAAAATTAATCAAGATTGTACTAATCTCAATAATATGAAGACAAACATATCATAAACTTAATCATGAACTGACTTCAACACATACCTGTATCTCCTTAAGTCATACCTGTCGGGATTGCTTGTAGTATTGTTATGTAAGGCCTTAGCCTCATCTCCCTCTGGAACTGGAATCTTTTCACTTATGTAGGTGTCCAATTCATCCTCTTCTAGGATTAACCGCAATCCACTTTGATTTGCTAAAGCTGGATCTAGAGTTGGCTAGGGTTTGATAGAGAAACCCTAAAAATCCAAACTTTGAATTTCAGACTTCTGATTGGATGAAAAGATGTGCCTTGTTGAGCTGATCAAGCTGGCATAATTCAATTTTTAAATCTCGAAAATTTGACCCCTCAAGATTGACTTTGAAAGTTTCGAATTTGCAGCTTCTATCAAATTCTCGTTTTCTGGTCAAAATCCCGAACAAGGGTTTGATAGAGCCCGGGGTTCTACCCAACCAAAATTTTTGATCTTGGTCTCTAAATTTTGATTTTGATGAGGAGCATCCAGCCATGGTCTCAGATTCCAAAAATTCCAACTTTTGCAGAAACCCTAATTTCCCGCTTTTTTGATCAAGATCTCGAACTAGGGTTTGATAGAGCTCAGGGTTATGACCAACTAAAATGTTCTATATTGATCTCTAAATTTTGATTTTTATGAGGAGCATCCAGCCGTGGTCTCAGATTCAAGAAATTCCAACTTTCTCCGAAACCTTAATTTCCACCTTTCCGATCAAGATCCCGAACTAGGGTTTGATAATGCCCGGGGTTCTACCCAACCAAAAACTTTGAACTTGGTCTCTAAATTTTGATTTTTCTTAGGAGAGTAATCCTCTGCTAATATCACTCCATAATTCCACTTTTTTCAAAATCCCTAATTTCCCGCAGTAGTGACAAGCCAAAAATGAGAATGATCAGAATCCAATTCTATTTCACAGAAATATGTGCGTTATTGTTTCTTGTGCATCTCTAAAATTTCAGATCCACATGTTCTGAAACTTAGGAATCTGGTAGCCTTACCTGTCATCTTTCCAAACCCACAGGTCTGACCTCAAATGTATTCTCTGAGAGAGAGATATGCCAAATGTCGCAACGTGACATGTTTATGGGATTAAACAGTATAACGAATTTGTACGGAGTTCCACGTGTCAATGTGTCAACTTTGGCCTCTGAAATATGGACCTGTGAAACTACAGTCTGTGCTCTTACTGTAACTTTTTATAGAATTTCATTTGGAGCTTCCTAGCCCAAGTTGTGACCTTTTTTCCTGCGTCACCTGTTTATGATTGAGATCTGGAAGAGGCAGAAACCCTAAATTGTACGGATCATAAAACAAAAATTACAGAGAATTAGATGTTTTCCTTCAAACACAAGGTACATGGGGATGTTATCTTCGACCTGTAAAAGTTTCAGAACCTGAAACTTTTCCAAAATGGATTTATAGAGAAAGTGCCACAATTACTGGTTTTTACTATACCAATCCCTAGCTTCCAATTTGTTACAAGTGCAACAAGTGTCATAAATGCCATACCATGCCTTCCTTCAGGCTAGCTCTGATACCATGTTAGTTTTTCAACATTTAATTCAATATGATCTAGGATCTTAACTGAAAGAACAACATGTACAACATATCAAGCATACGAGACAAGAGACAAGAGACACAAAACATTTCACTGGGGAAAACCAAGAAGGTGAAAAACCCCGCAACTTCCTCAGAGATAGAATAAGCACCAATAAAAAGATCACAAAGATCAAACCCCAAGAGATAGATGACTATAGAAGCTACTCCTCCTCCACTTGTGTGCACTCCTCCTCTCTCTCACTAATGCGAAGTGAGTGACTGAGATAATGTGTCAAATGAGAGAGTCACACTCTCTATTTATACTTTTACTTTCACTTGAACTTTACTCAACTAGGTCGGCCCCAACTTAACCACTTAACATAATGTTGCCTGGGCCGACCCCACTAGGGTGGTATAATAACCCTTTAACCCACATGACTCATACAGGGCTGACCCCATCAAGGTGGTCTAATAACCCATCAATGATAAGTTACAACACTTACAATATAACTTGCGACACTTGCAAGTACAACTGACGACACTTCCAATCGGAGGAATAATACATCTCCGTTGGGGATACAATAAAGTACAAATACAATATACATGTGAATATCTTCCGAAGTTACAAATACATCAACACTTGTCCCTATCTGAATATCTGCACATGAATCCCGACGGTGCATGGTGATGTCCTAAGGGACCTGTGTGATGAAGGGAATCCCATTGCACTAGGTAGTGTAGATGGAGGGGAAAGTTTAGATGGAGAAATGTGTAGTTGTGGTTTCTAACAATGTCGAAAGTATGAAACCATATGTTCTAGTTCACCTATTTCTAATCATTTATATCTTTTGAGACCTATTCCGTTGCATTTGGAGCGATGTCTCCAATAAGGAATACCTTTTGTTTCATTGAAAAATATTTCCATATGACAAAGATATGGTCATTTTGGTGTGGCAGGGTTTTCTCACGGTGTTGAGAAGGGAATAGCCATACCTTTTGGTTCATATGTTTCTGATCATTTCTGTGTTGTGAGACCTATTTCATTGCATTCGGAGCTACATTTTCAGTAAGAAATACTTTTTTTTTCACTGAAAAATCTTTCTATATGACTGAGATAGAGTTGATTTTGTATGGCAGTGTTCCCAGTGTTGATATGAGCGCACCATACATTTTGGTTTGAGAGTACCTCTCATGTGGATCTATGGCCTCAGCTCGGGGGTGATTGTCATGTTGAAATATGCATGAGCATGGCATGTCTATGGCAAGGTGAAATGTTTTCTTGTTGAAGCTATTTTCCCATGATTGAGATGAGTATTTCATTATATGACTGTTTACTGCATTTTCGAAAATATATGTGCTTATAGATATGATTGCTTATGAGTTGTATGGTTGTAGGTGACATTCATGAGATCTGATTTTGTATGGCCCTATAGATGACATATTTCATATCTAAATTTGTTTATGTTTATATGGCTATGGTTGGTAGTCAGTGATGAGCATTTTATTATATGTTTATTTACTGTATGTCTGATATGTATGTGCTCTTGGACCAAGTTTGCTTATGGTTTGTATGGATGTAGGAGGAAACCATGAGATATGATGTTATTATTGTTTATATGTCTCTATATGTCAGCCCTCATATCTAGTTTTGTTTATGCTAGTATGGTTTTAGGTGGCAGTTAGTAGATTTGGTCTTTCAACACTGTTAATATGGTCGATTGTGACAACCTGCAGATCTGTTTATTTACATTGCTTATGGTGGCTTGTAGACCTGACTACTTTAACGTTTAAATGGATATGATATTTCATGTTTAAAATCATGTTAATATCTTTCTCAAATATGGTTGCATTTCATGCATGCATTTACTTTGCATAACATGTGTATTGGGGAACGACCTGCATTGTATTCGTGCAATTAATTTTAAAAACGATGATTATTTTATTTGATTGGAATTTGGCATACTGGCCTAGCCTTAGTTACCCTTATTCCGATGTGAATTACCTTGATTCATCCTTCCCCTTGGGTTCCTAGGTGTCCTTGGTCTTGGTTTAGGGGCTGGGAACATGACATGGGGGGTCAGGACAAATGAGTGGCCCTCAAAAATTGGTGGGTACCAATCAGTCAGAGGTGATATTAATACAAGAAACCATGGGAAAAGGAGAATCAATTATCTCTTCTCTTAAAAAATTGCTGGGTAGTTGGGATTTTTCTGCCTTGGATTCAAATGGTCATTCAAATTTCATGGGGATGTCATAATGGGGTGGAACCAGAATATCACTATAGTAAATTATTTTATTTCTCCTCGAGTTTGTGTACCAAATTGTATAACAAGATCTTGGAAAAATATTTCACAGTTGCTAATGTATATGGACCTTATATATCTCAACAACATTACTAGGAAAAAGTATTCAGTCTGCCTTTTCTTCGTGTAGAAAATATTATTCTTGACAGATATTTAAGATTCATTTTGAGCTACAATGAAATGTGGGGTTAGTGCAAAGTTTGATTGTCTGTCATGATTTTTTCTTGATCAACTGGAAACAAATGGACTAGTGGATGTAGTCCCCATCAAATTGGGGCCAATTTCGTCAAACAATCGACAAAATGATGAAGGGGATCATAAGAGACTTGACCATTTCTTAGTTCATCATTATCTATTGGAAAAGTTACCTTGCTACTGCTCATGGATCAACTTGCAAAGGATCTCAGATGACTTCCCAATCTATTTTGAGTTGGGTAGTGAAATGGATAAGCCAGGGATCCCATTTAAATTTAACCTAGATTGGATTAAGGAAGAGGAATTCTGCAAATTGGACAGGGGAAGTTGGAAGGGCTATGATCATGGGTTGAATTTTTGGGCCGGTGACCAATTTATTTTTGCTTTATCATAGGTAAAAAAGGCCTCTCCAAATGGGCTGGATATCATCATAGAGATCATGAACAAGATTTGGTGGAGGTGGGAAAGGAAATAGCAGAGGTAGCAGGTAGATTGGGAGACAAGCCAGAAGAAGAGGACCTGATTACAACCTTAAAAATATTGAGGTAAATCGATCGAAACTCTTATTGGAAAAGGAGGTTGAATGGCGTATGAAAAGTAGTGCAACATGGCTAGAACTGGAGGACAACACCCCAAAATATTTTCATTCCTTTGCAAACCATAGGCGCGTGATAATTACTATTTCAGGGAGTTACATGACTAGGGGGTAAGTGTCTAATACTTCAAAAGGCTGGAAACTCTTGGGGTAAAGTACTTTAGGAATTTATTGAAGGAACCAGTTAGGGTTGATTTAGCTGAAACCCTAAAGGTGATATATTTCTTCCCTAGGATGTTGGAAGAGGATATGAGAGAGGAACTCTATAGGCCATTCACGAAAGAGGAATTGAGGGAACTTTGAAGACTCTTGGAAAAAATAAGATCCCGGGCCCTGCTGGTTGGTTAGTTGAATTTTATTATGAGTTTTTTTATCTGCGTGGGGATGATTTAACTCGGGTGGTGTAAGAGGTTTGAGTATCCGGTAGAATGCCCCTAGGTAAAAATTCCACCTTTATTGCTTTAATCGCTAAAAGGGATTGTTCAAATACTTTTGAAGGTTTTTGTCTTATTTCACTTTGCAATTGTATTTACAAAATAGAGGAAAATGTTCTTTACCTTAGACTGAAACCAATTTTGTTAGGATACATCTCCGATGAGCAATTTGGGTTCCTGAAAGACTGTCAAATTCATGAAGCTATTGGGGTTGCTCAAGAGGGTATCAATTTTTTAAATATTTCAAAAGAATCGACTGTTGTAATGAAACTTGATCTATCCAAAGAATACAATAGGGTAAATTACTATTGATTCATTTGGGTTTCTCTATGCTATTGACAAATTGGATAATGTGTTGTATTTCCACAAATTCTTTCGTGGTTTTGATAAATGGAGTAGAATCAATTTTTTTTTTCAGGCCTCGAGGGGATTAAGACGAGGCTTCCCACTATCTCCCTAGATTTTCCTTCTGGTAGCAGAAGCATTGAGCAAGTCTATTCCAGAGGCTCATCGTGTAAGAACATTGCAAGGAATCAAAATAGGGAAATAAACCATTGTCCATCTTTTATTCATCGATGATGTATTTTCGTTCGTGTGGGAAATTAGGAGAAGGTTCACACTACCAAGAGATATTGAGGATTTTCAAACTATCTATAGGTATGGAAATAAGAGAGTAAAAATCCATGTTAATGACTATTGGATTAGAGAAGAACCTGAGTAGGGTGTTTGAACTTATATTTTCTTTTCAACACATAGATTTCAATACTGGTTTCAAGTACCCGGGTTTCAATCTGCACTTGAATGGATATGAGAAAAAGGATTGGTGGTTGTTGGTTACCAGTATGTAGAAAATAATTAAAATATGGTGCAATCATTGGCTGTCACGAGGAGTTTGATTGATCCTTATAAAATCGGTTCTTGAAGCCATATCGGTTTATTGGCACACTTTGGACCACATTCTCAAAGGGGCGTTGGAAAAAACTCACAAAATATGTTTCAACTTCCTATGGAATGGAGACAATAAGTATAAGGGATTCAATTAGGTGAAGTGGAAAGCTATTGCAAAACCCAAAATTTAGAGAGGCTGGGGCCTTAAAAAATACATGCATTTGGTTTGGCTTTAACAATCAAGTCTATGCGGGAAGTGATTATCAAAAATAATTTGTGGAGCAAAATATTGGTTCAAAAGTATATGGCTCCTCTCAACGAGATTGACTGGATTCGTAAGGAGAACAAGTCCACTCATAATGTGTCCAATAAATGGAAATCACTTGTGAAATATTTCTAGGTACTCAGTCCGTATCTTGATTGGTGGGTCGGTGTTGGAATAATGTTTGGGTAGGGTCTATTGCTATGATTGGTTGTGGTAGAGAGGTTTTCGTACTAGAGGATATGAAATTTTTTCTTAAATATAGGGGAAGGATACAATGAATTGCATCACAAATCCACAGGGTACAACACTATGGGTCTAAGGCCGGCTGAGTGCGAGGGAGATAAGAATCTATTCAAAAGATGAACCAGTTTGGGATACATTTATAGGGGAGCTCTGGTGGTCTCACACTAGAATAATAGAATAACCAGACAAGCTTTTGTGGGTTTTAAATCGATCGAGGGCTCATATTTTGCAAAATTAGGATACCAAGCAATAAACCCCAATGATTATAAGGGGAACAAATTATTTGTGGTGGAAGAAAGTGTTGGATGTGAAAGTTCCCACCAAGAACAAAATTTTGATGTGGATGGCACTTATGGACATGGTCCCAACATGGGATAATCTACAAAGGAGCAGGAGGTAGGGGCCTAATCATTGCTCTCTATGTGACTCCCAAGAAGAAACAAATACACACATGTTTATTAATTGTCATGTCATTGGTCAAGTGTGGAAGGACATAGAAACAACATTGTAGTTATATTCGATCTAGAAATGTACTAATCTAGATGGTTGTCTCCGAATTTGGTACACCAGGAAGGACCTTGAGCTATGGTGAGCTTTTCCTTATTGGACTTATGGGCGATTCAGATCACAAGGAACACAACACTCTTTGACGAAGTGATTACTCCACCTTTAAAAATCGTGGCACAATTTCTTAGTATGTTACCTCAGTTCAAAACCATTCGAAAGAAGGTTAAGACTTAGGTAATAAAGGTGCTGGATATTGATTAATACTCTCCTTGGGGATTATTCAACAAAGCATTCCAAGGAGGAGAAGGAATAGTGGGAATTGATTTCACTCTTCACCTCTCTAGAGATCTGTTGCTTGGTTTTTCAACCAAACATGTGCAAGGATGCACCTGCTAACTAGTAGCAACAGTCTCAATAAAGATATGTAAAAACTAATGTAATCTGATCTAACATTAACATGTGCAAAGAAAAATAAAAAACTAGATTTAAGAACATAAGCAATAAGATCCATGAGAAAAACAAGAAATTTAAAAAATTTGATTTTATATTACCTCAAATGGTGAGGATGGTGAGTTTTGAACAGCTCCAAGGTTAAGAAGCTCCAATGTCCAATGATCTCTTCTTCTCCAATGCTTCAATGAGGATCTTCAAACTCGAAATGGGAGGCAATGGTTCTCAAAGGGAATTTGGCAGCATAAGGATATGATGAATAGTGAGGAGCCCCTATCACATTTTTATAGTTTTTGGTGATGGGGATTACCATTATGGTTTTAAGGAAACCAATGGTATTAACCAACATGGTTTAGGTCTCTTTTTCTCTTTTTTTCCTTTTTTGAAGATTTTTTATATTTTTATTCCCTTTTAATATTTTTGGGGAATTTTGGACCATTTTTTAGGGTTTTTTGTGTTTTTTGAGGAAAAATACATATTTTGAGGGGAAAAAGGTGTATTATGGTCTTTTTGGTGACCTTTTGATGGTTTTAGAGGCTCAAATGGTGGGAAAAGTGGACAAATGGGTCATGTGAATAAGGGAATGAGCTAGTGAGCACTTTTTGGGTGTTAACAAATTGCCCTCTGATGTGTGAGGGCAGGAGCTCATCGTATGGCCGATAGACATCATAGTTCTTTTGTATTTTTCCTGGTGCTTGGAGAAGAGAAGAGACCGATTGGAGACTGGAACAACGGCCCCTTGGAAGCTGCAAAAACTGAAAAAATACATGGCCTCAAAATGAATGAGGAATAATCTCTGATAATGGACGAGGCGGGCATACCCATGCTCGTATCAAGACATATACATAACAATTAGGCCCAAGAAGGGGGACCTGAATAATACATAAAAATATGCTGGTACATCATAATGGTCGAGAGGGGACACAATGATGGGACATACTCATGGTCATACCATGACTGATCTGAATAACTGATACACTGGAAAAAAGAAACAACCGTTCTGAATAAGGTATCAGAAGGGTTGATGAACTGCTAAAACTAAAGATGTCCAACATCTGTAGGGACTCAATAACTGTGAGTCAACTTCTGAGGACTATATGTGACTATATACTTGAGGGAGTATAAAACTGCGGTACATCTGAAAATTGTCGCCAAGCGCAACCCGAATATCCACAGGAATATGTAACTGGCTGTTTTCCTCAATTAGACTCTCAAATGTGGTAGAGTCAGGTGATATCCGTGGTCTTCAACAAATAAATGAAAGGACCGATACCCTGTATGAGTCTCAACGATGCGATCAAGGTGTTGACGTCAAGCATGTGAGAAACAATCATTTGGAGAGGCACCGAGGACTCCTTTCAAAATGAACAGTAGGCACTCATCACTAATGGTGATGAGTCCAAGGCACAGGGACCTCTGGGTCTATCCTCTGGAATAGATTTGGCTGGCGTTGACAGAGGGAGACCGGAAACTGCCAAGGCAAAGATGTTTCCTTAAGAGGAGTGTGAGATGTACAATTGAAATGTGATAGTACTGATGGTAGGACTGACATACTGTGGGGATGGAGCATAATTGGGGTTATAGAGTGGGTTGACTCATACTTCCTTTGCTCAGAGCATGATGACATGGTTGACCTGGCAGCATATGAAACTGATTTTTAGGTGTGGGGATCATAGCTTAAGGGATCAGGGGTATGTATTGCAGACAGGAGTGACCCTGGGGGGACAAGCTGACGGATGCTATTGGGAGACTCTCAAGGTGACATACTGCAGAATACTTTGAAAAAAGGTGACCATAATGGGGAAGCTGCCATATGAGTAGACATGATCTATTGTGGCCCCGAAAAGCACCGTTGGGTCCTTCTTTGTAGTTTTAATGAGCTCCAAGAAGGGATAAAAGTTTGCTCTAAAATGGTACTGTTCTGTGGATTTATGCGAGCCCAGGACTGTTCATGCTCGTGAGTGCTTTCATTTTTAAGGAGTCTGAAAACGATAAGAAGAATCTGAATTGGTGGATGAGTACAGTCCTATGGATTTGTACGAGTCCAAGACGGTGATTACTCGTGGTTGCTTTCGTATGTTAGTCTCCAAGGCCCGAAAAAGCATAAAATTATGCAAATGGAGAACTCTTCTAGCCGATGTGACTAGAGTATTCCTTTTTCGTAATTAGTCTACAAGGTCCGGAAAAGGGGTAAACTTATACCAGGTAGATTCCCTTTCAGATACGTTTAGCGAGCATGAAAGGAAGCAAGATTGCTCGGCGATCTTTTCATTGTTTTAGGAGTGAGAAAAGAGCTTAACAGAAACTCCCTAAGTGCCTTTTTCGTAAAGGAATTGCTCGGCCCGAAAAGGAATAAAATTATACCGAACAAGAAGATATTGGTGAGAGCGAGAAGTGATCTCAAGCATTGTCACAAGCACGAAAAACTGAATCGGGTGATATGAAAAATGTTTTAAAAATCGGGAATCACTGATGTGGCACGTAAATCGAGGCAATGAGGGGCATGGAAAAAAATGCCTTCACAATATGGTGGTGAGAGGGAGAAATGATCTCAAGCTTCATCACGAGTGCGGAAAACTGAATCCGGTGATGTAAAGAATGTAAAAAATGGAGAATGACCGATGTGGCACGCAAATCGAGGCGACGAGGGGCATGGGAAAAATGCCCAAAAAATCTAGTGGTGAGAGGGAGAAATGGTCTCAAGCATCGTCACGAGCGTGGAAAACTGAATTCGACGATATAAGACTCGTAAAAAATGGACCACGGATGATGTGGCACGCAAATCGAGGCGACGAGGGGCATGGGAAAAATGCCCAAAAAATCTAGTGGTGAGAGAGGGAAATGGTCTCAAGCATCGTCACGAGCTTGGAAAACTTAATCCGGTGATACAACACTCGTAAAAAATGGACCACAGTCGATGTGGCATGCAAATCGAGGCGACGAAGGCTATGTAAAAATACCTAAAATGGGACATGGTGGAAACAAAAAATGGGTGGACTATCGTGAAGTTCTTGCTGTGCTGATTCCAACGGTACGAACGGTTTGAAAAATGGACGTCGTATGATGCTGAAATGGTTGATTGAAAATTGGTCAAATTTCTATAAATAGCAAGTGGACCCAATGTGACAAGTGTCATTTTCACCGTTGAGTTTCACAGAGTAATTGAAAGGCTAAGGCTAATAGGCTTACCTGAAACTTGTGGAATGAAAAACCGACGGCTGAATCTCCCACAAATCAAGAAAATGCTCTGACCCAATTTATTTACTTTTTGGTGAGTGTCGGGGTCTCAGAAGCTGTGAATATTCCACGTTGTCTTTCCAACATGGAATATTGCGAGTTTTGGGCCTTTTTCCATGATGCACATCGCGGGTATGGGCTGGACAGCCACGATGTGCATCGTGGCTGTGTGTGCCTACAGCTGCAATGTTCATTGCGGCTGTTGGTTCCTACAACCGCGATGTTCATCACGGCTGTGCATGCTTAGAGACGCGATGTTCATCGCGGTTGTAGGCACCCACAGCCACGATGAACATTGCAGCTATAGGCACACACAGCCGCGATGCACATCGTGGCTGTCCAGCCCATACCAGTGATGTGCATCATGGAAAAATGCCCAAAACCCACGATATTCCGTGTTGGAAAGCCAACGTGGAATATTTGCAGCTTCTGAGACCCCGACGCTCACCAAAAAGTAAATAAATTGAAAGGCTAAGGCACATAGGCTTACCTGAAACTCGCGGAATGAAAAATCGACGGTCGAATCTCCCACAAATCAAGAAAATGCTCTGACCCAACTAAATTACTCTTACAGCTGCGATGTTCATCGCGACTGTGGGCACTTACAGCCGCAATGCACATCGCGGCTGTGACGGATGACAGCCACGATTGACATCGCAGCTGTGAGGGCTGAAAGCTGTGATGATCATCGCGTTTAGGGGGCGGAAAGTTGCGATGGGGATCGCTTGGTTAGGAAATTTTTTTTTTTTTTTTTTCTAAAAATTTCTGTGTTGTTTTGGTAGGATGCTGAGGAGGCTGTTGGTATCATGGAGGGAGAGGGATATTGATGAGGGACTGATGGGCATTATTTGGGAGAGCTCGGATGTGCGGGAGGATTTGGCTTTGGGCGGACTACTGAAGTTCGCTCAGATTCCTATCATGCGTTCAGTCAGGGAGTTGCTGAACAAGTTGGTTGACTTCTGGGACCTTGAGGAGGTAGATTTTATTGTGCAGGGTGAGCAACTGGAGCTTACCTTGACTGATGTATCTTTTCTTACTGGTTTGCCTCATTTGGGAGAGATAGGGGACACCCAGCACAGGATTCCGGTTGGTATGGATATTGAGGATCTCCTTGAGAGATTCTGCATTCCAGGGGCCTGTGCGCAGAATAGTGCACTGAGTATCTTGGATCTACGGGAGCCGGAGATGCAGGCGGTGGCGGCTTGTGTTTTGCGGGTGCTTGGTGCATAGGTGCCTCATCGTTTGTTGGGGGGACAAACGATGATGGTTCACCATGTCTTGGTGGGGACCTATTTTGCTTGGGGCTAGATGTTTCTGGCTTGTTTTCGGTGAGAGTTGAACAAGGTTAGGTGGGAGGGGCAAGAGTTTAGTTATACCTCTTTCCTCTATTATTTCTTTTTCGAGCGGGTACCTACCTTGCAGCCACGTGTACCGGTTCGGGAGGGACTGAGGAGTGAGCCACGGATGGTGCGGTGGGGGGAGATGATGCCCTAGGGTGGTGGTGGAATTCGACAGTTCTTCTCGTCGGAGATGTACTATCAGTGGGAGCAGATGCCCGTTGTGATTGACGACTATCCATATCAGAGTATGGACTTCCAGGGAGACCCTGAGATGCCGCGAGCTCAGGGACAGGCTTGGGGGTTAGACGGTACATCTTTGTTTTTATTTCTCTATTATATCATGTTTAGATGTTTTGTTATGAGTATAGCTAGAGATGTTTATATGAGACTGACTTGTTTCAGTGTGGGTCATGGCAGATGTTGGTTCGAGGCCTCCAGTGGATCATATGGGCTGTAGGGGATGGGTGATGGTGGTGGTACCTCTGCCTCGTGTACGAGGAATTGTGCGTCATCGAGATGATGCCATAGAGGATGTTCGTGATACCTTTGAGGATCTGTTGGGTGATGTACCCGATGATGGCTGGAGAGACCTATATCAGTGTGTATTGGACCGTTGCTTCGATGCTCCACGTGAGTGGAGATCGATTTTACTGAGGGTAGCTGTGTTGGCAGCTGAGAGGAGAGCTCGGGATCAGTATGATCCGAAGGAGCCAGAGGAGCCTGGTGACCGTGATGATTAGGTTATCTTGTACCTTCCCCCAAATGCTGATGAGCATATGGGGATGTATTTTGTTGATACACATTTTGTACGGCTAGTGTACTTTTTGTATATTTGGGTGCTAAGGGCACTCTTGACATTGTGACACTTATGATGATATATATATATATATATATATAGATATATATATGCGTTTTTGGTATATAGTCATGTATGCACGTGGATGCACATCTTGTCTTTTTATTTATGTTGTATTGCACGTTGATGCAATGTTATGATGATTTATTTAGTTTGTTTATTTCATTTTTTGATGCCTGTGTGATGCATGTTGTGATGTCCTACATGTTTTGGTTGACGTACCAGTTTAGAATGTTGTTAGCCATTTGGTCTGCTACACTATTTAGATTTCTTGGGACATGAGTGAATAAAATGGATTCAAAGTGTCGAATCATTTGTTTAGTGCGCACGAATTTTCTAAATAGACAGGGATCGCATACTTGGTAACAGTTGTTGAGCTAGGAAAAAAGGAGCTGGGAGTCCAGGAAAACACTAAGGTGACTTATGCCCATCTAGAGAGAAGCGGCCAGTAGAATGGTCATGACATCGTACTTAGCTTGGTTGTTTATGGCAACACCTATGCACACTCCGTCGAGGTGGACCAACTCATGTGAAGGGGAACAAATTACCTAAGCTACTGAAGCGATATTTGGAGACCAACAACTTGCACCGTCGGCAAAGCCGATATGGTAGAGTGGAACAAGATCCATCTGTGTTCATGCAGGAAAAAATGAAAATGTAAGGTTTTGGATGTGTACAGCAAAAAAATAAATTAAAAAACTGTGCAATATGGACTTTGGTGTCCAGGAGATTTTTATGGATAGAATCGTTTGAGGTACAACCCATTACGGGGGTTGTGCATGAGGTTGCCTTTTGAATCGGTCAAAATGTATGCCCCATGTCCAAGGAAAGTGTGCATGACATATGGGCCTTGCCACATGGACTCGAATTTTCCTTTGCCTGTTTTGTCATGGGCTTGGTCGTAAATGAGTACCAGGTCTCCTTCACTAAATGCTCGTGGGTGAACATGTTTATCGTAATGGAGTTTAGATTTGTTCTTTGCGGCTTCAATTGTTGGGAGAGCTGCGCGGCGATCCTCGTCGGCCTGCTCTAAAAGAAGTAAGCGTTCTTCAATTAGTGAAGTATCCGGGAGGAGTTCTACGGAAATTTTTAATGTCGGTATCTGACACTCAATGGGGAGGATAGATTCCACATCGTGAACTAAATGGAAATGGGTAAAGCTGGTGGCAGTTTTAGTGGATGTATGGTAAGCCCATAATGCGGGAAAAAGCATGTGATGCCAATTGGACTTATGTCAGTCAATAGTGCGCTGGAGGATGGTCTTCAAAATTTTGTTAACGGCTTTGACTTGGCCGTTCCCTTGGGGGTAGTAGGCGGAGGAGAAATGATGTTAAAACTTAAGGAGTGTTGACAATTCTCGCCAAACAGAGTCCTCTAAGTGAGAGCCGTGGTCTGAGACGATTTTCTTTGGTACTCCGAAGCGAGCAATAACATGGTTGAGGAAAAAACGGGCTGCAGTGTTGGCTTTGCAATTGTAAGTAGGCATGGCTTCTACCCATTTGGTAAAGTAATCGACAGCCACAATAATGTGTTTATGGCCTCCGATTGATGCGGGATTGAAATCCATAAATTTGATGGCCCATTTGCAAAATGGTCCAACAGTAATGACTGGATGAAGGGGGGCAAGGGGGGTTCTCGCCTTGGGGGCAAAAAGCTAGCAGTTTTGGCAATGTTTGACTGCTGTGATACAATCAGTGAATAATGACGGCCAAAAATAACCTGTGTGAATTAACTTTTGGGCGGTGGCCATTCCAGAGAAATGGCCGCCGCAGGCACCGCTATGACAGTCATTAAGGACTTGTTCTGCTTCTTCTTGGGAAAGGCACCATCGTAGGATTATGTCGACGCCACGTCGATAAAGGACATCACCCAAGAGGAGATAATGGGGGGCATGGTGACATATGCGACGGCGTCTATCACGGTCAATATTGGGTCGAAACTTCTGTGTGCGAAGGTATACCAAAATGTCGCCGTACCAAGGGTCGTCAGACGAGATGATGAACAAATGTTCGTCAATTATATCAGTATGGATAGCTGGTGATGATGACGAAGATGGTAGGTCCGTAATGAGTTGAGCGAGTGCTAGTGCTTTGGTGCTCTTTGGGGTTTTATGTCATGTCCCAAATTTGGAATTGGGTCACAATGGCCTAATCACATTATCCATATTCATTAGAGTTTGTAAAATTGATGTTAAGGGTCAAATAATTGCCAAGGAGGAAAATTACTAGTTTCCTAGGTTTGGGGTGGAAGCTTTGGGATTTGGAATAAGGGGGATAATAAATGATTTTTAGACATTAGAAGGGTTCAAGTATTTAATAAATATAGTGAATAAAGAAATTCAAGAGAAATCCTAGGTGACAAATGGTTTTGGAGACATATGGAGGATGTGGGACCCACACTAGCTTGATTTTTCATAATACATGGTATCTCTCTTTTGCAAATTCGAATTAATGGGAATTTGAACTCTCTTGGGTGAGTTGGTAAGTCATAACACATGTCATTGAGCATATTAAGTCGAATTGGGAAGGATTGGTAACCTCAATGGAAGATAAAGAGTCAAAGTGGAAGTTGTGGACACGTGGGCTAGATTCCCTAGCCCATATGACACCAATGATGGAGCATCTATGAAAACTATGACAAATTGCAGACCTGAACTCTGACATCTGACCACTATGACATGTCAGCCCCAAAAATAGGCTCAAGGAAGGCGAATTTGGGAGTTGGAGAAGCCAAAGAGACTCAAAATCGAATTTGGGAGAAGATGGAAGGTTGGAACTAGGAGACAAGTGGCAAATGTGGAATATTTCCTAAATGGAAATCTATTGAATCTATTGAGAGGATTTCGACCCTTAGAAGGATAATGTTGGTTATAAAATGTAGACATGAAGTATGAGAATGGCTTTTTGATCATTTGTAGAATTTGCAATCGCATTTGTGAAGAGGGAGAGCTAGTGGATGACTAGTTTCTTGCCTTAGCCAATTTCAAGGGTGAAAGATTCCCATCCAAGTTGGTAATTGGAAAGGCCATTCAGACCTTTCATTTGTAGCTTTAATGGAGTCTTTATTTGCATGTGTAAGCTACAGGGCATCTCATGTCTTCTTCTATTGTAGCTCACTCCTTCAACCATTTCCAATTTTGATGGCATATTCTTGATCCTTGAGGGAGGGCGTTTTTGGTGAGCTATTGTACTCTTTGGGGAAGCTTTTAATGCCCCATTTCTTTTTTAATATGAATTAAATACTCTGTTCTTCATCTCCAAAAAGTTTCAGGTCGAAATTCCAAGTATAAATGTATAAATCTCATTTTTAATGGAAGAACAATGCCATTTCCCCACTACCTTGTTGTGAGCCAATGTATTGATGATGATTTCGAATGAATGGATGATTATCTGATATATTTGTGATCCATATACTGCCATGGATGTCTTATACAAGTTTCATGTACTGTACTTGAGCATTTGAATCATTTTTACTCAGTTTAGTTGTATTGGGAGGTGAAATAGTGCCATTCCCCCCAAGGGTCGAATTGGGGATTTTTGCAGTTGAATGGGAGAGGGTGAGAACAGTTGTAATAAACCATTAATGGTGCATATGAGACCTTAATAAAATAATTAACACATTACATACCTCTTTTCATAAATTTGAGTGGGTTTGGAGGCATTTGGGAAGCCATTTTCAGTACTTACCTCAGGGGGATTTGAACCCCAAATTACTAGTAAAATTGCATACTTGGTCCAGAATATTAAGAGAGTTTTCAGAGGTCTTTTGGTGGCCATATGTCATACCTAAACATCATATTCAAGTACTAATATCATTCATACACCTTACTTGAATATTTGAAGGGATTTGGAGTTAATTTGAGACCTAGAGACCAATACTAGTCAAAGGGAAATCACTAGTAAAGTTACCTACATTGACCAGAATTGAAAGAGGATTTGCAGAAGTATTTTAAAGGTCCAAAGGCATCCCTGAAACACATATTTATGTTCTAATATCATTCATATACCTTCTCAAAATATTTGGGATCATTTGGGGCAAATTTGGGACCTAGAGATCAAAACTAGTCAAAGGTCTAACTAGGGAAAAAAGTGAAAAATTGCCATTTTGATAAAACTCCTAACAAGGGACATTACATTTTAAAAGTCAGGTCATATTCTTGTAAGATAATCACCCATTTGGAAACACGGCCTTGTAGAAGGTGGCGATTCAAGAGATAGACCATTGGGTTGGAATTTTCCACAACCGTAGTATGGCTTAGGAGAATATAATGGCACAACTTTTGTACTGAAAAGACGACGGCGAGGGCCATTTTCTCTTCATGTGGGTAGAGCAATGGTGGGCCTGATAAGGTTTGGCTCACATAGTAAATGAAATGCTCTTGAAGAGTGGAGTCTTCTTGGACGAGTACTCCAAAAACTACATAATTTGATGCCAAAATGTAAAGGGTAAAGTCTCTTGTGAAATCTGGAGGAGAAATCAAGGGGGCACTTGTAAGTGCTTTCTTCAGGTCTGTGAAGGCTCCTTCTACTTGGTCATCCCATACAAAACGGGTATGAAGGCGTAGCAAATGGAGGAAACCATGTACTATGGTGGCATAATCTGGGACAAAGCGACGAAGGAAGTTGGACTTCCCTTGAAGGCTTTGTAGCTGTCTTAATGTACGAGGTGACGATAGGTCTATTGTGGCTTGAACCTTTAGAGGGTCGACGGTGATCCCTTTTTCCAAAATGATAAAAATCAACAGACGGCCTGCTGGAACACAAAAGACACACTTGAGTGGGTTCAAGCGGATGTTGTATTTTCGACAATGTAAGAAGAATTGTCGAAGATCATCCAAATGATCTGATCGTTTCCTAGATCGAGCCGTGAGGTCATCTAGATAAACTAATATGATGTTATTCAGGTTGTGAAAACAATAAGTCATGGTTCATTGGAAAGTGGCTCCAGTGTTCTTGAGACCGAAAGGCATGATGCGATAGGCGAAGGTGCCCCATGGGGTAGTAAAAGAGGTATTGTATTGATCTTCTTTACCGATTTTGATTTGGTTGTATCCGGAGAAACCGTCCATAAAAGAAAGTACCTCATGCCCCGCACATGCATCGATTAGTTGGCCAATAAATGGTGTTGGGAAGTTGTCTTTGGGACAAGCTAGGTTGAGGTCACGAAAGTCAGTACAGACGCGGATGGTGCCTACTTTCTTATTGACTAGTACTGGGTTTGAAACCCAGGTGGTATATGCAATAAGGTATATGAAACCTGCTGCTCGAAGCTTCTCAATTTCTGCTTTGACGGCTGGAAGCTTGGATGGGTGAATGGGGCATTGTTTTTGGTGGACTGGTGATATGTTGGGCCAAGTGTCTATGTGATGTTCTACAATGGTAGGATCAAGACCAGGCATCTCGATATAAGACCAGGAGAAGACATCTAAAAATTCTTGAAAGAGTTTCTTATAGGCTTGGGTTTCCTTTTATGTGCATGATGCGCATAAAGAGATAAGCTCAGGTTTTCCAGGGGTGGTGGAGATGTTGATTTTTATGATTGGCGAAATGTTGGCCATGTTACCTTCTTCAAAGGCTTCTGGAGCTGGGATAGTTGGGTCGTCGTAGATTCCTCAGGGATGAAGTATGATCGATGGTGCATATCATCCCAAGGGTAGTCCGGTGCAGTGAGTGTTTCTAGGATTTCCTCATCGGTGCAGAAGTAGTGCATCATTAAATCAATTGGTTCAGGCTTGTAGGTAATTGAAATCATATAAATGGTATTGATTTCTTTTGAACAGGAAGATTCTGGGGGGAATATTTCCTCAATGAGCGTGGGGAATATCTCTAGGTCGACATTATTCAATTCGTATAGTACTTCTCTGTAATCTGGGAGATCGGGGCAATGATGTGAATAATGGCTGTAGATGCCGCATATCGCACAAGGGTAGTTTGTGCACAAGGATTTATCGCGAGGCTGAGGGGGTAGTTCTAGATTGACAACTGGAACCTTGGTGTCATCATCCAACATATTCATGTGTTCTTGAAGTGCCAGTAGTTGTGGACATAGATGGGTAGCATGGCCTATATCGTCGCATAAGGAGCACTTAGGGAGCACTTAGGGAGCACACGGGTTGTTGGGGGATTCTTTGCTAATTTGGGAGTCACTGGGGGGTGCGAGTTGTGGGTCCAGTGGTGTAGGTTTGTGGACCTCTTCCCCTAGTGTGGCGGGATTGAGGGGGGACATAACTAGATGTCGATGTAGTGGATCCTGTTGGAGGTGGATGGTTTTGTGGGTTCGGCACACTAGGTGGTGGATGGTTTTGGGGGTTCGGTACACCAAGTGGTGGATGGTTCGAAATATTGATGGGTTGTACCGGTTGTAAAATGAAATTCGGTGTCAAGGGAGGGGTTGGGGCATGCAGGTACCACACAGGTAGTCCTAATGTTAATCCTGGGAGATTAAGTGCAGCCATGACGGGTGTGCTGATGGCACCTGAAGGGGGAAATACAAATGGGATAGTATGAATTGGTGTGGCTCCTATGTGACTAGGCACTGTGGGTGGTTGAGGTTGTGGAGTATGCTGCTGTGTGTTGTGTGAGAGGGTGCACAAATCAGATATTTCAGTTATCCGGAGAGGGGGTGGGATAGATGGGAAAGTGGTGGTCATGGGAGTATCCAAATATATCCCGGGTCTGACTGAGGAGATGAACGATGTGGGTGCACTCTGAACGGGTTTTTCGATCATGGGAAGAAAATTTTCAAGTGCTGCGGGGGCATTGGGATCATAGTATGTTATCTGGTCGATTTTGACTATGCGTCCTTCGTGGGGGAACATCATGAGGCAGAAAACTGAAGAAGCGAAAACTTTCATTTTATACATGTAGCTTCGTCCCAGAAGGAGATTGTAATCAAGTTGGGCATTAATGACCTCAGTATCTATGAGAACCAGTTTCCCCCCAAGCTGTATGGACACGTTCACTAACAGACCCTGAGGTTGAGCTGCACGACCATCGTAAACTCGCAATGCGGTAGTTGACGGTTGTAGCGTTGGGGATCCAAGTTTCTGCCAGACGAAAGTCGACATAATGCAGGTGGAGGCACCTTCATCGATTATGCATCGATGAACAACGAGGTTGCAAATGGACACGAAAACCTGAAAAGCTAGAGATGAAGGCAGACGAGGTTCGGCTTGGTTTAAGTCGAAAGCCATCATATTGGAGTCGTTAGGGTCTATGGCACCAATGGCGGATAATAACAATTTTCTCTGTGCAGGACAAGTTTTTAGGATTTCTAGAGTGGACATAGCAGCGGGGGACTGGGCTAGGTCTTCTACGATGTTATAGTTCGAAGCTGCACGAGCGTTAGGGTTGTTGTTCATTCGTCATAAAGGGAAGCGAGGTGCTTTTGGACCCCCATCCATGGGCATATTAGGTATGCGAAGTGGCTGATTAGTTGGGAGGGTACTCGAAGATGGATCAGTGGGAGTGGCCTCAGGGGCTGACATTAGAGGAAATTTGGGTAAAAAATGGGCCTCCTAAGGAAAATAATAAAATAATAGTAGAGAGAGAGTAAAAAACTACTTTTTTGGATCGTACTTTCAACTTATCTCCTTGTAGGTTTACTCAAATTTCAAGCGGGAGGACTCGTTGGATGCATAATTAAATTAGGCATCCAATGAGTACCCATGTTGCATACTTTTAACAACATCCACACCATGAAAAATTGAAAATACATTAAAAAATGTGTTTCTAGTGAGAGAAAACACGTTTTTTAATGTATTTTCGATTTTTCATGGTATGGATGTTGTTAAAAGTATGCAACATGGGTACTCGTTGGATGCATAATTTAATTATGCATCCAACGAGTCCTCCCGCTTGAAATTTGAGTAAACCTACAAGGAAATAAGTTGATAATACGATCCAAAAAAGTAGTTTTTATTTTTTCCCTCCAATTTTTTTAGGTGCTCCCTTGTTGAATTTTAAAGCATTTTGATTGGCTAATACATGATGACATGTAATTTGTATTATTTTTGGAAGGTCCATTTTAAATTGAAATTTCCTCTAATGGCCGTATTGATTTCAGCGGGTTTGAAGGTTGACATCATTTGATGACATCATTAGCAAATGGTGAGTTTTGGACTCTGTATGCTGGTAATCGGTTGCCGCATAGGTAATTTGCTGCTGTGTTGAAGAGGATCCTTGTGGGGGATCCATTGGACGAGTGTTTACTACTCCTTGGTTGGGTAGAGTATTTTGCAATATCATGGGTTACAGCTGAGGAGGTGGTGCTGGCTGTGCAACATGTCCTTATTGTTGCACGTCGTCGGTCCAGAGTTGACACACTCGATCTAAATGGGGGCAATTATGCGTGTAATGGCCGTAGACCCCACATATGGAACACGAGTGGTTTGTTCTCAAATTAGGATTTTTGCCTTGTTTTGGTGTACAATCAGGGTTTTGATTTGCAGGAGTAGCGTTATTGTTATTGGGAGGATGAGGTGGCTGTCCTCCTTGGTTTTGTTGTTGGTTATTTTCGCGGTTTCGTTCTCTTCCATGATTCTGTTGACCTCCTTGATTACGCTGGTTGTTCTGGTTTTGAGGTTGGTTTTGCTGTGCGTATACATGCCCTTGGGCAGTAGGTGGGTTTTGAGGTTGTGCAGGAATTGGAGCAGGCTGCGGTGGGTAGTAAGCGGGAGGGTTCTGAGGTGGACCTGGTGCTTGTTGCGGTTGTGGGTAACTTTGAGCTACTGGAAGTGTTGGAGCAAGAGGTGCTACCTATTGAGGATAATAAGCCGATTAGAGTTGTGGGTGAACCGGAGTTTGATGGGCCTGCTGGTTATAATATGGAGGTGGTGCATAGGCTGATGGTGCTTTCCCATAACACTATGGTGGACATGAGGGTCCATGAGTGTGGTAGGTGTGCATTACTGGAGCATACGAAGTTGTAGCTCCAGAATGAGACGTAGCCCTAGAAAGGTCCGGGGCGTTGTTTGTACTCATCATTGTGAAAGGTTTGTTTTGTGCCATAACCTGGCCAATGATACCCTCAGTAGCATGGGATGCCCCCGACGCGTCGCTCCGGGATGGATTGCCGTGAGGGGTGTCCGATAAGATTGTGTATAAATATCTAGACTGTGCATATATCAGGTCGAACTGCTGAGCTTTTAAAATGGCTTCTTCTTTCGACTGGGGTCGTTCAGAAACTACATATTTGGCTATGAGAGGGAGGAGTGATTTCAGGAACCAATCCAGGAAGATACGGTCGTCAAGCTTTATCTTGCAGAGACTACGACACTTACGCCACTCATGGATGTGATCGGTGATGTGTGTAGCAGTGTTCTGTCTACAAGACAACAGTATTTCCATTCCTGCATCATAGCGTACAGGTAATTGAAATAACTGAAGGAAATTTGAGGCGAGGGATGTAAACGTGGGGTGTGTCCCATGTGGCTACTCAATATACCATTTGGATGCAAATCCAGTGAAAGTTCTTTGTAAAAGTTGTAGTCGAAAAGAATCATCTACTATGGATTTTGAGGAACACCATAGGTGAAACGACATGATATGGTTTTGGGGGTCTTCCCTAGCTTTTCCTTCAAATTTTGGGATGTCTTAGGGGAGCTTTGTGGGCATAGGGGGCCAAGTGGGGTCATTTCTAATAGGATCATTAGTTAGTCTTGCCAAATCTAGAAAATTCAGACTTGCCATAAATGGTAGACTAGCCGAGGGATGTGATGCAGTGGCTGGGGCAGATGTGCTAGTGGTAGCATTATGGTGTGGGCCACTGCCCCCGAAGGGTATTTGATTTGTGAAGGGGATCTGTCCCCCAATCAAATGTGTATGGGTGAAGCCTATGTTCCCAAGTGTAGCTTGAGTTAAAGATGGGTTTGGATTGGGTATAGTAGACCCAGGGTTTGGTATGCTGGAAGTGGTTCCAGTCAAAGGTATACCTATAGCAGGTGTAGGTCCCGTGTTGGGAATCCCTAGAGTAGATTTAGTTCCCATATTAGGCATGCCTAGAGTGGAAGCAGTTCCCAGGTTGGGCATACCAACATTGGTTGTGGTGGTGGTAGCTAATGTAGTAGCCGGGATGGTGGAAGAAGTTCCACCAACAGTCCATTAGAGGAAATTTCAATTCAAAATGGGCCTTCCAAAAATAATACAAATTCCATATCATCATGTATTAGCCAATCAAAATGCTTTAAAATTAAAAAAGGGAGCACCTAAAAAAATTGGAGGGAAAAAATAAAAGCTACTTTTTTGGATCGTATTTTCAACTTATCTCCTTGTAGGTTTACTCAAATTTCAAGCGGGAGGACTCGTTGGATGCGTAATTAAATTATGCATCCAACGAGTACCCATGTTGCATACTTTTAACAACATCCACACCACCAAAAATCGAAAATACATTAAAAAACGTGTTTTCTCTCACTAGAAACATGTTTTTTAATGTATTTTCAATTTTTCATGGTGTGGATGTTATTAAAAGTATGCAACATGGGTACTCGTTGGATGCATAATTTAATTATGCATCCAACAAGTCCTCCCGCAAATTTGAGTAAACCTACAAGGAGATAAGTTGAAAGTACGATCCAAAAAAGTAGTTTTTTACTCTCTCTCTACTATTATTTTATTATTTTCTTATTATTTTCCTTAGGAGGCCCATTTTTTACCCAAATTTCCTCTAATGTCAGCCCCCGAGGCCACGCCCACTGATCCATCTTCGAGTACCCTCCCAACTAATCAACCACTTCACATACCTAATATGCCCATGGACGGGGGTCCAAAAGCACCTCGCTTATGATCCGAAAAAGTAGTTTTTTTACTCTCTCTCTACTATTATTTTATTATTTTCCTTAGGAGGCCCATTTTTTGCCCATTTTTTACCCAAATTTCCTCTAGTGCCTGTGTTGAAAGGGTTGGAAGAAAAATCAGCCATGGGGCTAGTGGGTATGGTGTATGTGGGAATTTTGGATTCTGCCTCAGAGTCAGATGTGAAATGAGGTGCGTCAGAATCGGATGATAGGGTTTTGTGCCGATGAAGTGTGGAGTCAAGGGAACCATACTGCGGGGGTTCACCCCGAAAACATCGAGAACGTCTCGGGGACTCAATGGTGATAGTTGTGAATTAAATCTACTATGTGGTGGTGAGTGGAAAGATCGAAAGCCCTAATGCAACCGTGTGTGCAAGAGGGGAGCGTAAAAAACAATGGCACTCAGGCCAACAACCAAACTCAAAACACTTACTATAACAGCTGTGCTATAGTAAGTGGAGCAATCAAAAAATGTGGTCAGAAAACCAACATGCAAACGACTCCTAAAAATAGAAAAGGGTGTACTCATTGACCAAAGGGAGGTAATGGAGCATGCAAACACCCAACTAAAAAGTATTATGACTCAACAAGGTATATCCTCTGCAAGGTGATGAAATCCAAGTCAGACAATATAAATTGTAGAATCAAAGGCTAGATATCCCCCTACAAGGAGGGACTCTGGGTAGACAATCCTATAAGTTGGGTCACTAAGATACCCCGTTCATGACATGTTCGGTTGGGTGAATCTGTAGTTTTATTCTATCACCGTTGTACTCCCATAAGGGTGGTACAACGAGAACTACGAAAGGTATCCTTCGGTTACTGAATGGATTGTGGTATTTCATTCAGGCTTCCGGAACCAGTCTGGCTACTTCAACCCTTCTAAGGGAGAGACCTTCCCGATGAATTGGTTTTAAACCGTGTCAAAAAAATAAGGGATTTTGGTACCCTAAATGTCAACCACTATGTCTCAACATGAAAAGTGAATGACGGGTGCTATTTGGATACTTATCTCCTCAATCCTACCTAGCTACAAAATTCTTTTGGTGTTCCCCAAGTGGGGTTAGAATGTTTGTTAAGTTAAGGTAATTTTTAAGGCTCACTTGAAATTATTGTGACAGATTGTGTGATGGTGTGGTTGTATACCAAATCAGCTTGCCTCGCATGGGTGACTTAATCACAAACTAAAATAATGATTTCAATTAGCGAAAAATGAAAGACGTTTAAAATTTAAATGCTTTAATAATCTTTGCAAAAAATATGGATTCTTTAAAGAGTTTTGCAAGGTAAAGCAAATAACATATGTAAAAATAAATGGATTTATAAAGTCTTTCTTGGGCAAAATATTGAGCAATTTAGAAATATGGTTCTAACCTTGCAATGTATGAAACTTACCACCTAAGAAATACTTAGCAAATCTTTCTTTCAATTAACTGAAAATTTTCAAAAAGATAAGTGAATCATATAATCGAATATAAATTAATAATGCTGCAATAATGACACAGTAAAATGTAAAAAATTGCAGAAGTTAATGCTGAAAAAAATGGGCTGATTGGGCGAATTTTTTTTGGAAAAAATTGGCCGAACCAAAACAGGAAATATCATGGCTGTCAGGTCAAAACTCGCGATGAGCCGTGCGGCGATGTGGACAAAAGCCACGATGTGAATCGCGACGCGGTGGGCAAAAGTCGCGATGTGTTGCACGGAAAAATGCCGAAAAGTCGCAGTGGACCGCACGGGAAAAGGTCGCCTAGCCACACGGGCGCGATGCGCTGCACGGAAAGAAGGCTCAGAGACGTGATGGACTGCGCGGAAAAAAGGCGCACAGTCATGATGGACCGAGCGACTGTGGGTGATGAAAGTCGCGATGTATGGACGGAAATCGATCGGCGAAAAACGAACCCCAAAATTGAAATTTTGGGCTGTTTCGGGCTGCAGAAAAGGGCCAATGGCTAGGGCAGCTATCAAGAAGCTGACTAGTATGGCAGATTTATAGTTTTAAATGGGAAAAACAACTAAAATATAGATCTAAAGCAAAGTTTTAAAGTTCGAAAACCAGCGGAGTCGCCAAAAACTGTTGCTTGGTTTTTCAACCAAGCATGTGCAAGGATGCACCTGGTAACTAGTATCAACAGTCTCAATAAAGATATGTAAAAACTAATGTAATCTGATCTAACATTAACATGTACAAAGAAAAATAAAAAACTAGATTTAAGAACACAAGCAATAAGATCTATGAGAAAAACAAGAAATTTAAAAAAATTGATTTTATATTACCTCAAATGGTGAGGATGGTGAGTTTTGAGCAACTCCAAGGTTGAGAAGCTCCAATGTCCAATGGTCTCTTCTTCTCCAATGCTTCAATGAGGATCTTCAAACTCGTAATGGGAGGCAATGGCTCTCAAAGGGAATTTGGCAGCATAAGGATAGGATGAAATATGGATGAATAGTGAAGAGCCCCTATCACCTTTTTATAGTTTTTGGTGATGGGGAATACCATTATGGTTTTAAGGAAACCAATGGTATTAACCAACATGGTTTAGGTCTCTTTTTCCCTCTTTTTTTTTTTGAATATATTTTATATTTTTATTCCCTTTTAATATTTTTGGGGAATTTTGGACCATTTTTTAGGGTTTTTTGTGTTTTTTGAGGGAAAATACATATTTTGAGGGGAAAAAGGTGTATTATGGTCTTTTTGGTGACCTTTTGATGGTTTTAGAGACTCAAATGGTGGGAAAAGTGGAAAAATAGGTCATGTGAATAAGGGAATGAGCTAGTGGGCACTTTTTGGGTGTTAACAAGATCACCACTTTTAGTTTAAAACCAATCTGGGCACATGTTCACATAACCGTGGTGAGGTTTCAGCTTTATTCTATTTATCAAAATTTTTAATGCACAGAAGAGTGACTAACTTGTAGGTATTTGGAGATTCTTTATTAGCGATAAGTTTGATGCAAGGAAAAGCTCGAGTTCTTAACATTGACCTCTTGCCACTAGCGGAGCAATTGTCAAATATCTCTGATAATTTTTGGCAAATTGACTACAAACATATTTATAGAGAACATAATAGGGAGGTCGAGAAGCTCTCCAAAGAAGGGTTGGACTTGAAGAACAATCATTTCTATCTTTATGAGTTTCAACAAGGGAGAGAAGAAGTCACTTGGTCAGCTTCTATGAATTGTTTTTGATTGGGGAATCCATATCCTAAGTTTACAATTTTATTATTATAGTAAATATTATATAACTTTTTGTAAGGATTGTTAAATATTTTCACTGTACTACAATACTAGTTACCTATTTGTCAAGACTGGCCAATGGCCACAGTTATAGTTTATATTTTTAATAAGTCTGGTTGATGGCCCCTTAATGTCATAATTTACCTTTTTTGGCAAGACTAGAGAATGCAAGGATTGATAAAGATTATCACAATACTACTAGAGTACTATTACTGGTCACCTGTTTGTTAAGATTGGCCGATGACCACTCAATATATATAGACAAGATTGTCTGATGGCACCTTATTTTTCTAAAGAGTGATGTTACCGTTTATCTTTTTAGTCAAGACTTGCAAGTGGCCACATATGAATGTAAACTTAAATGAAAATTGTGAATTTTTTCTTGGAATATATATGTGTGTCAATTATCTTTATTTTTAAAAAATATAAAATTTGAATGTAAATAATAAAGATAAATTATTCATACATTTATTTTAATAATTTGAATAATTTTTTAAACTAAAATATAAATATATTAATGTTTATCATAAAAAATAATATAAAAAACTTTTCTTAGGAAAAATAAATTTAATATTATAAAACTATTTTGTTTTTAGAAAACATTAACATGATTTTATATTTTTCTAAAATAAGAATAAAAATTTATTTAAAAAACATACCACGTGAAAGAGATTTTCAATCTCCTTCAAAGATTCCAAAACAATAAATAATTTTTTTCAATCTTCTTCAAAATTCCAAACCAATAAATAAAATTTTTCAATCACTTCTTAAAAATTTCCAAAACAATAAATAATTTTTTCAATCAACTTCAAAGATTCCAAACCAACAAATAAATTCTAAATTCCTTTTGTCAAAATGCACTATCCTTGTTTTTTTTAACAAATTCGAAACAAACAAATCAATTCATTTTGTACCGTAGAAATACCATTTACAAATATATGCCCAAAGTAATACCAGTTGTTTCAAATAGAAGACTAAAGTGTATTAAAAGATTTTGACTTTTCAAAGGTTTTGAAGGGAATCCTTACTCTTATGGGTAGTTGGTCCAATTTACGTGCCAAGAGCCCTTCACATGGCATTAGATGCCGAAATAACCCTTTCACACAATGTAAACGAGTTTCAAGTTCATTATTTCCCCCTTTTTTAAACTGTTAGTAAAAGTAAAAACTAATTTATAATGGGTTGGATTATGGTTTTTAAAATTGAACTAAACTCAATTTTCAACATATTATTGTTATTTTTATCAATATATATTTCTTTTAATTCTAAATTAAAAAACAACATATCTTAACAATTTATTTTTCATATCCATTTACTATATAATATTATCAACTTTATAATAATAATATATATATATCACATTCTTATTACTTTATTGCATCAAAAGTAGTGAAGTGCTCTACAACCCACTGTAAAGGAGATGTGGTTAGGTAACGTAAGTAATGCTAATGTAGCAATTATAACCCACATCACAAAAAATAACATGTGGACTCATAAAATAAAAAAAATTAAAACCAAAATAGATCCATCTTAACCTTGAATGTATTGAGCACCAATAGGGTTTCCAATTTCTTGACGTGTAAATTTTTTTATCTTAATTTTTTTGCACAAAAAAATTTACACCTCAAGAAATTGGATCCATTGTGGTGCTTGATAAATCCGGATTTAAGATGAATCTATGCCGATAAAGTATACAAAGAGCATTTTCCATAAATTGATGCACAATATACCAAAATAAGGAAATGGTTCTCCATTTTTTTAATCATTTCAAAAGATGCAAAACTACACTTAAACTAAGCATATATTATCCATAATAATATTATCGACAAATTTATATATAATTGAAATACCATGTTCCAAAAAATAAAGTCTATTTAATGCTTAATGCTTGTGAAATTAAAAATAATATTATAGTCTTCCCGTGTAAATTGAAAAGATGGAAAAAACTCCAGAGAAGAATATTGAATTATTTGACACTGCTCTCCTTTTTTTCAACCTTAATAATTTCCCAGATTTTTTCTTTTATATTTGTCTTTTATAAATAATTAAAATACCTTTCAACCTCCTTAAAATGATATGGTAAGGCCCTTATCAATGCATTAATAATAGGTTGTTCCCCTAACATTCACTTGACAACGAAAGAACAATCTCCATAGACCTAGATATCCTTTATCTTGAGTTTAAATGTCGAATTTAAGAGCGTACTTAATGCTAACAAATAACAACTCTGCTAAATTGTTATAGCCCTTACCCACACTAACATTGAAAGAGAGATTATGAGTATATGCCTCATTGATGCATGATGCCATTTTATTGGAATAAGGTCTAATATATATTTAATTGATAGTCACTCAATGCAAAGGGGTCTCTTTATTAATTAGATTTTTAGTTGATAGTTACTCAATGCAAAAGGGTCTTTTTATTAATTAGTTAGTTAGTTGATAGTCACTCAATGCAAAAGGGTCTCTTTATTAATTAAGACCCACTAAGTGGTCAACCGTATTTAATAGTGGGACCACATGTAGTTAGGGTTTGTTTTTATTGATGCAATATATATAGAGTAGAAGGCTATGTAATGTGATCAAGGATTTTTATTACATTTGGAGCTCTTCTCATAGGATGTTTCCCTCTCAAACAATAAAGTGAACATTGATGTTTCCTTTGGACATTACTTATACAAGGGTTCTTTCTTAGGTTCTATCTATTTTGCTCTTGTATTTCTATTCAACATTGGTATTCTATGACATTGTAGTATTTTTCTCTGTAATTCTAAGGTTAAGTACATTACAAGTGGCATTAGAGCACCTTCTTGGGCCAAGAACACACCCAAATTTTAGAATCTATTTTAGGTTAGATGCGTTCTAATGTCTATAAACCAACATAAATCCATCTTAAACCTGGATCTATAAATCACTGAGAAGGATCTAATTTCTTGAGATGTTTTTTATTTTTATTTTTTTATCTTGAAAAAATTTACACCTCAATAAATTTGATCCCTCCGTGTTTATGATGGGTGGTTTTATTTTTATTTATTTTATGAGCAACATGAATTTTTTTAATTAAATTTAACTAAAACATATGTAAATATTTTTAAGCTGACATGTTTTTCATTTTATTATTAAAATATGTCATGTTACATCACATCACGACATCTCCCCCATATTGGGTTGTAGAGCACCTTGCTCCTCTTGGTGTAATAAAACAAAGATTTGCTTTTCATCTAGTAAAACTATGGTTGCAGAAGAATACACATGGGGAATACAAGTGGAATCACCTTGTTGGAAGCCCTTGTAACCCTTGTACATGCTTACATAATTTCACTTCCACATACCCTCTGTATACCAAAGCCTCCTAAGATACCTAAAACTATTTTTAGATCATCCTATAGATTGTCTTGTTGCTATAGTGGCACTGAGCACAACACTTAGAAATATTACTCTCTAGTACCTAGGTAGTTAAGTAGTACAACAAAGGGAACAATTGAGCCTCCTTAGTTAGTGCTATGAGATATTGTGTTGAGTACCACTATTGGAACCTGCAAGCATATCAAATAAATATAACACTTGACACTCCCTTATCCTAAGGACCATGCAACAATAGCCTCTGTTACAAAGGCCCGCAATTCCTACATAATTTGGAATATTAAGAATTTGAGAATTTCATCATCGTAGTATTAATTAGATAGGAGTAGTACTCAGAAAAAAAGGGCTGGGATCCCAATTGTACCTTACATGAGACCAATCTCAAAAGAATCCTTGTTTCGTGTTGATTGTTGTGGTACCTTTGTCTACTGACATTTTTTTTATGGACTTGACTACACCATTATGGATGACTTGCCTCATCAAGCTCCTTGCAAGACATTGATTGCCATGGTCTCACTCCTTGGTAATATTTTTTGTGGAACCTATAGATACCATGGCGACTTGCTCTAACATCATGTAGTTAATAAAGACTTGAAAACTTGGATGATCCGTATTTGGCACTTCAAGAAAAATTCAAAGACATTACTGCCTAATAGGATCAAGAAATTGCCACACTCCAAAAATCAAACAAAACCCTACAAAATATGGTGGCTATCTAGGGATTATTTAAGGAGTTAACCGGATATAAAATCACTTCCTCCCATCTCATAAGCAATGGCATGCACCAAACATAGATATACCTAGTGAGGAATCTCCAAAGGCAGGCAATTTTCACCAGAAACAACCCCTTTTGAGTCATTACATCCATAAACCACCCTTTAGTAATAGCAATTGAATCACTTTCCTAAAGTGGATATGATCAAGTTTGATTATTTTTACCCCTCTAGTTAGGTCACCTGGATGGAACAATACTTTTCCATCCATGCCATTACTAATGACATGATGAAACTTAGAGTGGGGGTGTTGTACTTGGACTTAGATTGATAGCAATGGTGGAAATTTCATACAAAATTATATGGTGGCTACATAGCATGGAGTTAATTTCTTAAAGTATAGACATTATGCTTGTTTGAAGCAAGATACTCACTATTTGGGGCGGTTGACCAAGTTCCACCAAGCAAGCTCAATAGTAGAATTTATAACAAGCTTTGAGCAATTATCAATATGTACAAAGGGCTTAACTATTTTTTTATTATAAAGAATGGTTCACTAGTGGCCTTAGGGAGGATATTAGAGAACAAGTTAGGATGTATAAATCCTCTACCTAGTTTGAGGCCTCTCAACAAACTTAAGAAGTGGAGATAATAATCAATGCATAAGACAAAAAACCCTCTTTCATGCACCCCAATTTCCCTTCACAAGGCACTCCTCCAAACACCTTGATTTCTTATCCCTTGAAAGTCTAGCGATTGTATCCAATAGAAATGGAAAAAAAATCAAAGGTGTGGACTCTACCATAATTATGATGAGAAGCATATCCCCTATCATAAATGCAAGGAGCATAAATGATTTCAAATCAATGTCACGTCTTCCACCCAATTAGAAGAAATCACTATGGAAGATACCCCTAAGTTAAAGGTAGTTGACAACAAACCTACCATGCAGGAAAATGTGGAACTAGAAGTTCATCAGGAAGAAACCTTAATCTTCCGTCATGATTTATCTAGCATTTATGCTCCTTAAACACTAGAACTTCTCAGCACATAAAGCAAATAAAAGTGATTGTTTTGGTTGACATTGAAAACCCCCACAATTTTATTCATAGGTGCATGGCCAAAGAAGCCCATTGTTATGTCCACATAGTCCAAAAATTTAAAATTTAAAATTATGATAGCCAATGGAGGTATGATGAATTGTGGAGGTAGATGTGATAATGTGAAACTCCAACTGGGGGACTATCAACTCAAAAATCACGTGTTTGGAAAATATATGGGTGGTTGTGATATAGTTTAGGTGTTATAATGGCTATGCAACATAGGGCTAGTGTCCATGGATTTCAAGGAGCTATACATGAGATTTACTGAAGAGGCTCATACACACACCCTCAAAGGAATCCAATCAAGATTATCTCAAATTGTTATCTCTCACCATATGGATAAGTTATTGAAGAAAGGTAGCTATAGCATTATTTCCCAATTCAATGCCATATAAGTTATGGGAAGTCTTGCACAAGGCATCCACCCTAACTTGCAGTAGGTTTTAAACAAATTCCATAAGGTATTTGAGACACCGATCGATTTACCCCCATCATTAAGAGAGCATAGTCATGGTATTCCATTGAATCTAGGTAGACAACCATAAAATGTGCATCCTTATCGACATCCTTTTGCACACAAGAATAAAAGTGGAAATATTATTCATGAATTGTTGGAGGAATGTGTCATATGTCCCAATACTAACCCTTATTCATCACCAATGGTCATGGTCCTAAAAGGAGAAGGAATATTGTGGCACATGTGACTAGACTTTTCTGCTCACAATAAAATTACAATAAAGGACAAATTATCAATTCCAGTGATTGAGATCTCCTGGATGAGCTTCACAGTGCCATATTCTTCACCAAACATGACATTCAATCTAGATATCACCAAATCATAATGAAGGGAGTTGACATCCCCAAAAATCCTTTCCACATGCATAAAGGCCATTATAAGTTTTTGGTGATTCCCTTTGGACTTTGAAATACCCCATCCACCTTCTAAAAGGGAAAAATTTTAAGAACTCCCCCTAAATTTATATGTATAATAAATGGGAAAATCCCCATGATATATAGGAATATGAAGGCTATTTTATCAATGTTATGTTATGTATATAATTGTTTTGGCGAATCTCTCATTGAATTATATAATCTTGTAAAATCATGGCAAATATTTCACTAAATTATAAAACCTTGTAAGATCTTGACGAATATTTCACTAAATTATAAAACCTTGTACAGTCTCAGCAAATATTTTACTAAATTATAAAATATTGTGAAATCTTGGTGATTTTTTTGATAAATTAAAAAAACATATATAGTAGTAGGAAAACATATACAAACAAAAAAATACTAAATAGGAGATAAATCTAAAAGATAAACATTCACACTACAACAGTAGGCTAACCAACCACAAAATACAATGTCAACCCTACAAAAATCCTTTGAGAACCATACAATTCAATAAGCAAAACAAGAAACATGTCAAAATACCTGACAACGCCCAAAGCAAAAGAAGTAGCAAAGACCTAGGAATTCCAGGTTTCTCTACCCATGGCCTGTCCCAGAAAGGAGAATACAAACACAAGTAGAAACAAAATGGAAATGGTTACAAGAAGCCTCATTTCCCCTTGCACACCCAAATATGTGGCTATGAATGAAGTCCCAACCCCAATCACGATGCCCTAAACACATGCAAAAAAATTATTTATGCATTGGAGATCACACGTTTCATCATCCCCATGTTTCTTGGGAAAACTTTGGATATGAGGCGATGATATTCTGAACTCTCCTAGATGCAAATGGGTCGCTATAAGACTTGATAGTAAATATCAATTACCCTTCTCATGCAAACATTAAGAAACTTACAAAACAAGATTCAACCCATAAAATCTAGATGAATGTAACTCCAACTTCGATTTTCATGATTGACAGAAGGCGAAAGAGCCCCTAGCAACTACCATTCCTAAAAATCGGGGGAGAATGGGAGCTTCCTAGTGGTTTTTCGTGGGAGAACAAAGGTTTAAATCCTTTTTTAGATGAGCGAAATTGTTTTATCTTGGATCCCCTTATTAAATTCTATGGGGCTCGCAGAATGTTTCCCACCAATCTTTGACATGGGGAATGGCTTTGAGGAGCGCAAAAGTAATCTTTTCTTTATTCGAAAAGTTATGGACAGAAAAATACCCTTCTAGTAGATTCAGCCACTTATCTACAGCATCTGTGTCTATCTGTCCTTCAAATATAGGGATATCGAAGTTGATTTGTACCTTGAAGGGGGCGGCGCCTCCGCTCGAGGAAGATGCGTCGCTGGTTGGTAGTCACCGAAGGATTTGCGCGAAATTATCCATCATCTCGTTCCTCTGCTGCGTGAGGGCTTCCTCAAGCAACATTTTGATAGGATCTCCTGTCCCGTCATCTTTCTTTTCTCCTGCCATGAGAGGTCGCTTGGGCGTGCGAGAGCTTTTGTCCTCAAGAGAAACAAGCTCGAGACTCAATTCTTTGTACCCTGACCTCGTTGGGGACATGCATTAAGACGACAAGGAGCAGACCGCTCTGATACCACTGATCCGGATTTTATGAGCAGAACGAAATGAATACATATTATTATCAGATGCTTAACACAAAATAATAGAGATACAATAAAACTGGTTTTCTATTCAATAAGGAAATAAACTAGAACTGTAAAATGCAACGGAAAACAAGCTTGCTGGAATGGTGGCGGCTTATCTCTGAGAAGAGATGTGACGCCTGCGCTCATTTCGCAAGAAGATGGTTACAATGAGGCTCTCAAGGCCTTTTTCAATAAGCAGGAATGTCAAAAACCCTAGACATCCAAAAACCTAACCCTAGGAGATGAAGCGCCAAAAGTCATGTGGGCCCCGTTTGGGTAAGTTAGTACATCAACTTCTCGGGGTCGTAACTTTTGCATACGATCTCCGTTTGGGGCGCTTGGTAGCCCGTTGGAAAGGTCTATCCGAGATTTACAACTTTCTACTAGGGCCAAATGTGTGCCGGGGGAAACCATTTGGCCCCCCGAATTGCCAAAAAATCGTTTAGGGCCTCAAAACGGCCCCGGAAGTTCAGGACCCGAAAAACTGCTAAAAATAGTACAATACCAAAATTGCCATAAAACTGTTTTGAGCCAGTTGGACAGGTGGGTGGCCACCAATATCCACCTGGATCAAACCTCCTATTCATTAAAAATAAAAATAAAATAAAATGTGGGTTAATAATACCTGACAGGTGTTTAATAAAAAATTATCCCATTAAAAATTAAAAACCCCTAAATTTAGCCCATGGGCTAATATTAGCCCCTAAAATTTTACATGCTTCTATAGCCTCATGAACAATATCTTTAGACCCCTCCTACACCACTTTCTACTGCTATTCTTTGAAGATATATTGATCTATAGTGCAAATTGGTAGGCACACATGGAACATGTTGGTAAACTACTACAACTATTAAGGGACTTAAATGGTCGAAATTCAATTTTGGTGCCTTTAAGGTTGAATAATTGGGTCGTATTGTTAGTCAACATGGGATATGAGTGGATTCCAAGATGTCTAGGATAACCCAAAGCATTGAAAATATTATCTGGCTTCCTCGAGCCCATAGGTGACAGGTTACTAGGACTCAAAGCGGAAAAATTGCACCGGGGCCTTCGGCCCTGGGGCTGTGCGCAGGAACTTGAGCGGTGGGTGATGAGGCTGAACTTGACGTTTTGGCGTCTTGAGAACCTGCGGCTGAGCTTGGCGTTTTGGCGTCTTGAGAAGCTGCGGAGGCCGGTGGAGATGCTGCGGGAGATTCAGTCGGCGCCGCCTTGGGCACTGCTGCGATGGGAGCCTCTGCATGTAAGGTTGCTGGGCGAAACTCAATGAAGATCAACCAACAGCAACGCAGCAGAGGAAGAGGAACGCAGCGGCGAGTCGAGAGGCGTAAATGATTGAACGGGAGCGAGGGTTCTTGGAGCGAGGGTTCTTGGAGCGAATGCTGTAGCTTGGGCGGCCAGGGCTTGGCCCAGTCGCCCCTCCTTCCATGTGCTGTTTTCCTTGCGTTTTCTTCAATAGTAGTTGCTGGCTGAGTTCGTCGGTTTGGGAGATCCAGAGTTTGCTGCTTGTCCACAGACTTGGATCTACTGTTTCTGCTGTTGAGGGTTTCGTTTTTGATGGAAGCTGAAGACGTAGGTGGCTGGCGGGGGTTCTGTCTCAGGGTTTGGTTTTTCCAATGAAACGATGGCTCTTGATCGGGCACTTGATTGGGTTGGCAGCTGATCATGTTTTCCCAGTCTTGAATAAGCCGTCAGTTGACAGCTGATGGCGCCACGGCTCTACGGCATTCCCGACAGTCCAATGCAGGGCCTCGTTCAAGAAATCCAGGATGCCCCAACCACCTGGCTGAGGTTTGGACGGTGAACCGAACCTCTCGGCGGCAACCTTCGTCGACCAAACCGGTGGTTTCACTTGCTATTCAAGAATACTGTTCTTTTTCTTGTAGCAATGTTTTGGGTTTCTTTTTGCTGTTCAATATTCACCTTCTTGTGGCGAAGTTTTATTGGGTTTCTCTTTTATTTTGGTTCAGCTCTTTATAAGCTGTTGTATCTGCTTATATGGGACACAAATATGTGAAAATGTAGGGATCCATGTGATTCTAATACATGTGCAGAATGTAATTTTAATCATCTTTTTGAAATAAAATTACGGACTTTTTCCCAGGAAAATTTAAATCCAAGGAAAAAGGTGACAGGTTACTAGAGAAAGTTTGTGCAAAATTATGGAAAGATTGTTGACACATCAAAAAATGTACTAAAAGAAAGTTCCCATGCTTGGGCCAAGGCCGCAAAGAAATCCTTTTCAACTTTAAAATAATCTGTGTAACACGTTGGTCATATATATCAATACTTGATTTCACAAAGACTTTTGTACTGGAATGTGGTGCATTGGGCCGTAGTGTAGGAGTAATAATCATGCAAGAGGACACCCCTTAGTCCTCACTCACTATTAAATTTGGGTGCAAATTTTGACGTTGTAGACAAAAATCAATGCAAACATCGGACAATTTTTAAAATGATTTAAAATTACACTTTTTTTCTTTGTTTTTCCTTGATGATTATTGCAATTGTGACAATGCCTTCACTATCTCAGAAATAAGATGCTTTGTCAAAATATTATCTACAATTGATATGTAACTGAAAGCTATATCCATATTAATTAATTTCATGAACGGAAATTACAGCCATAATGCCTATACTCACTAGCTTGTTTTCATACTTGAATGGAGTAAAACACTACAACCATACACTCAATTTCAAGAGTAAAAACTACAGTCTTAAATACTTAGAAAAACAACTAAGAAGTTGTAGTTTTACCTTTATGCCTCTAAATTGTCGTTCTCGAGACAAATGTTTATTACTAAAATGTTAGAATTACGTCATAAAGAGAGAGCACAAAATGGATGCAAACATGAAATGTGGCAGCAAGTTTTGTAAAAAAAGCAATGATTGTCTTGATGAAAAATCATTTTGGTGATAGGCCCTTGGGTGTAGACCAGTTGGAAATAGGGTGCATTGTTGAGGCACTCCTTGTGACATTACAGGTTCAAACCTAGACTAATCCACGTGTGTCGCACGTGGGGCAACATTGGTATTCCTAGGGGTATAGTGGTAGTGGACCGGAATCGACCTCATGTCACATGAGTGGGATCCCAAACCTACTTGTTGATTCCCCTAGTTACAAAAAAAGGAAAAAATAAAAATTATTCCAATGTTTTTTCGACGAACAAATACCTACTCTTTGATTTTCTATATTTTGTTGCTTATGCAACAATGAGATGCTTGAGATGCATTGGATTTGGAATCTTTCTATCATCAATTTACCTTACTTATAAACATTTCTCTTATCCATAACCCTGTATTAATCCCTTCTAATGCTCATATGCAGGTTTTTATGTTCAAGGTGTTTTTCCATTACATGTCTTAGTATTTCATTTGATTTTGACTAACATTGGGGGGATTAGTGTACTACGTATTTGCTTTGGATATTAAATCATCTGTTAGGAAGTAGCTACAAAATCTGTGAGGGAGTCCTATAGCAGATGTAAAACATTTGTATGCAGCTGCGGAAACTCAATAGACAACTGCAGAATCTTTGTATGCAGCTACATAAAATCTATAGGCAGTTGCAGAACCTTTACAAGTAGCTGCAAAACCTTTGTATACAGCTGTGGAAACTCTACAGGAAGCTACAAAACCTCTACAGTCAGTTGCAAAAACTCTACAGGTAGTTGCAGAAACTCTACAGGCAGATGCATAACCTCCTACAGGGGCCTACGAGCGGTGGAAACTCTATAGGTAGTTGTAGAACCTTTGTTTGCAGCTATAGAAACTCTACATGAAGTTGCAGAACCTCTACAGGCAGCTGCAGAACCTCCTACAGAACCTACATATATTATCGAACAATCAATAATTCAAATTTATCCTCAACCACTTGTCATTCCATGGATCAAGGAGCATCATTAACCTCTTGGATATGAAAAGAAACTTGGATAAATATTAGATTTGATTTTTTTCCCAAGAATCTCAGGATTAATTTTGAAATCCAATTTTTTAGGAATTTGTTGAGGATATTTTGGATCCTCATTTATTATTTGTTATGAAGAAATCATGTATAAATAAGAGCTCCTTCTCCATTCTATGGGGAGGACTCTTAGAGAAATAGTCCAAATAATGATGGAATAGATTACAATTTCATCTTGATTCAATATAGATCTTATTTTTATGATTTTCTGTAATGTGATTTTATTTAGTTTATGATCATGTAGTTCTAATTTGCTACTTTTTTTTAATTAGATAATTTTTCATTTCTCGTTATGTAGTTTATTTCTGCAATGTAATTTTAATATGTAGATTAGTTATTGAGAAGTTTATTTTACAATTCATGAATCATGCAATGAATGTGCTTAATGCAATAATGTTTTTTTTGTAAATTAAATGACTATATATTACTACTTAAAAAGAGTACAGAGCTTGTCACACAGTTTCGTCAAAAACTTAGGCATTCCCGGTTGAGATCAGCCAAACAGGAATCTATACACCAACTAGACAAGTCAAGCGCAATCTGAGACATTCCCGGCAGAAGATCCGCTAAACAGGAATTTGACATAGACATGGACATTTATGTTCAAACCCCTTATCATCTAGACCATACAGAATTACCATCTGGTGTATATGAAAAACAAAAAAAAATGGTTCTAAAAACACCGGAAGATAACCCAAAATCCAGAGCCTTAATCAATTATGATACTAAGAGGACCCCTACCAGCGTTATCCAGGATCTGTTGTAGTCCAGTCGGTTGATTCTGGTCTTTAACGGCATTCCCTGCACTCCCTAGAGGACACTTGGTGCCATCACGAATGTTGCTTCCATGCTCCCCGTCACCCTTCCCCTGTATGACAAAGGTGAGACCAATTTTCTTAGCAATGGCATCTATTTTCGAATGCATCACCCAGCTGTCCAAATTATGGGTCTTCCAGGATCTGACCAGTTCTTCCTCCCCTCTGTGCTTGTTGAAGGAATCCATCAAAGCATGTGCCATCAAATTCTTGGTAACCCAGTAAGTCATGAGGGTCTGCTTGTAGATAGAAGCGCTTCCGATGGTGGTACCAGGGTCTACTAACCAATCTTCAATTTCCCGGTGGACTTCCTCAATTGGAAGATTCTAGACAGTATCCCATAGATCCTTCTCAACTCCCTCAATTTATTCCTTGACTGACGGGGAAATACGACCTCAGAAGAAAGAAGTGGAATCCTGCAGGTGAGACTTGGATGAGGCACGAGTCACATGGCCCGCCCAAATGCTTCCCTGCACAGATGATTCTCCTCCGGAAGGAAGCCCACTATCACCAGAACCCTTAGGATTCGACGAATTATATCGACATTTTGGGGCCATTATGAAATCCTCCAGAGCTTCAGGTGGTCTGAACCAAAAAACCTACCCAAGCTCTCACTTGGCAATGCTCTCAACACTATCACTAAACCACCAAGCAGGCGGAGAAATAGGGAGAAAGATGAAAGTGCGAGACGATCCAGCCTTATTTGGAACCTGGAACGTCATCATGGAAAAAACTGCGAGTTGATGGACTATCGTCACAGAGTATGGGAAAATTTTCAGCGGGTTTAAGAGCCCATATAAGGTAATGAGAAATGTGCTGGTGAGGGTACATCAAAATCCGCCCCTGACCTTTTCACCGAATCTGACATGCTTAAGGCTGTGCCCAAACTTGTTAGCCATAGTAACCAAGGGTACGATAGGCGTCATTTCGATCGGGAATGATCCAGAACACGAGGCTCCCTCATAAATTCCCCCACCGCTTGCTGATGTCCTCCTGGATAGTGGCCACCTGTTCAGCCAGCTGACGACATCTCGACAAATAAGCTTCTTCCAGGTGACAACAAGACCTGATCTAATCAACATGGTGAAAATATGCCACGGTGCCGGTCGATAGGGCAATGCCAGCCCCGATACCTTAATTCTCAAGGAAATCTGCCACTTTATTGGCTTCTCTTTTCACATGGGAAAAGGCTATAGCCGACATATTGGCAAGAAGCTCCCTCAAGTACTCCAAACGGGCCAGGAGACGCCAGTTGGAAGACGCTTTCTCTGGGGATTGGCCACCTGTTCAGTCAACTGACAAAATCCCGCTAGATTAGCTTCTTGTTGGAATATGCCAAGGTGCCCTTCTCCAGTCTCTTGCATGACTAGTGTGCCTTTCTCACCTACCACAGCCAGTTAGGTGCCCTTCTCACCTACTAGTCAGTTATCACTCAGTTCTTCCTTGATTTGAGGCTAGATTGACTCCTCCACTAATTGTTTCACTCTGATAGACCTCTAGTGAGACTAGTTTGTCCATTCTGACTCCAGTTAGCCACTCATGCGCCCTTCACTGAGATTCCTTCATTCAATTCATGTCTACCTCACTCAGTTAGACTCCTCATGCGCCCTCCACTGAGCCTCCTTCATTCAGCTATTGTCTACTTCACTCAGTTAGACTTAGTTGACTGACTGTCACATTTGATGACTGACCCCACTATCATTCAAGCCACACTCTGAGTTAGGAATTCGAATGCCCTACTTGGCCTATTCGAATCATATATTATGCACCTTACTGTTCTGTTGTATTCATTCACTTACATTCTTATTCATTGTAGAATACTGAGATATTGTTCTATTATACTGTGTTTATGAGTGATCATTGAGTGTCTCCTTCTCTTCTTCTTTGCAACATATTTGTGAGTTTGATTGTGAGTTGCTACAGCTGCCAGATCATTGCATATTATTACATGGTATCAGAGAAGGAAGCAGCTATTCGAATTGCAGCAGTTGCATCATTTCTTTGAGCAGCTATCTTTTCTTAAGGTAGTGTTCAGTCGAAGTGTAGCATTCTCCATCAACACATTTTTATTGTTTTGTAGGTTTATTCACCCGTTCGGAATGTTCTTCAACTATTGACTTTCTCTGTTCAGATGGATCTAAAGCTTACATCTTCCAACTATGTTGAGTGGAAAGCCAAGATGGCTCTCTTCATGAGATCCAAGAGCTTCACCCGAATACTCAACGAAACAATGGTAGAACCTCTCAGTGCAGTTGAAAAGTCCAAGTACTTGGATCGACTTGATGAAGCAATTGGTCTCCTCCTCCTCTCAATTTTTTATGAACTACACTTTCATGTCATCGATCTTACATCTCCAAAAGAGGTGTGGGACAAGCTCAAATCTCTCTTTGGGCCAAAAGATGATATGGTAGCACACAAATTGGAGAATGAGCTCATATGTTTGAGTCCTAGCAGCTTCGATTCTGTCAATGCATTTCTCACCAAGTTCAAACGCTTGATATCATAGTTGAAAATGTATGAGATAGTGAAGGAAGATAAGCAGCTTATACTTACCATTCTCTCAAAGTCGGGGGAAAATTTCTCAGTTTTTGTCTCTACTTTCTAGTCAGCTAGGTTGTCCATTCCAAGATGGAAGTTTCCCTCATTTTATGATTTCACACAATATCTTACCCAAGAGGAAGAGAAGTTGATTTCAATGGGAATGATCATAACCAAATTGGATTCAGCCCTTACAGTTGTAGAGAGAGCGAATCATATAGGAAAGCTAGAGATTCCTAGTGATACAAGGCCTACACACCAGTAAGCTAGAGTTTCATACTCTAAGAAGGCCAAACATTCTCAAAAGGGAAAGACAGAGCGCACATGCTGTCACAGAGGGCCTCATCCTGAAAGTGCTTGCATGCAGAAGGCCATTGATTTGATGGCTAAATTACTTGAAGAAAACAACCTTCCTGTTCCAGCATGTGCAAGGAAAAAGGATCCTGATGCCGATTCTTCTAGATCCAAAGGAAAGGAAAGCTGTCATGCTCTCACAACAGTTACATCAACTGGTTCTTCTCTCATCATAGATTCAGGAGCATCCTGCCATATGGCTTGCTCAAAAGATCTCTTCTCTAGTCTCAAAAGCTCTACTGGTCATTCCATTAGTTTGGGTAATAATTCAGTTGTCACATATCAGGGGATAGGAAGAATTGATGTTGATCATGGTCACTTTTGTGATGTGCTCTATGTTCCTTCTCTTGCAGCAAATGTCCTCTCAGTATTTCAATTGACTCATACTGGAGATCCCAAAAGAGTGATCTTTACTCCATATGAGGTTGAAGTACAACATATGATTTTAGGGGAAGTCATTGCAAAAGGAGCTGCAAATCAAAAGACAAAAATCTTGAGTTTTCACACTTCCTACCTCTATCAAAGGAGTCTTCCCTTCACTCTCCTACTCATGACAGGTGAATGCTGGACCCATATCCACAAGAACCTGAAGATCCAACACCTATTGGTCCATCTCCTATGGACCTCCATTACTCATCTGATCTTAATGAAGACCTCATACATGTCTTGGAAAATCTTCATGGCATCAATGTTTTTGAATATGTTCCTACTCCGAGTGATGATGAAGAGGAGCCAATGTTACTTACTTCTCCTCATGAGATATTAGATTTAGAGTTTGCATATGAGGATGAGCAAATTTTGCTTGCTCCTCCACTTGAGATTTCAGATTCAGGGATTGAATGTGATGATACTTTTTCACATGATATTGTAGACAGAGATGAGGGAATGCTACATCAAGATCCACAAGAACTTGAAGGTCTAGCAACTAATAAAGAAGATGAGCGAATGGGAGATCCAGATCCATAAGAACCTGAAGATCTCTCACATGTTTTTCCTACCCTTCTTTAGCAGGCATTCACTACTTTCAGAACAACCAGATTAGAGTCTCAACATGGGAGGTTTCAACCTTCCTTCTTTACCGATCCTCTTCTTCGATGGGAAACCACTGCTTCCCGATCTGCCAGATCAGAATTTTCACATGTAAGGATTCATCCTTGTGAAATTCCTGATCCATTTTGAATGTATAGATCCCTCTTTGAGAAAAGAGGACACTTACCTCCTTAGGAGTGAGAGATTCTATGCTTCCCTGACATCCTTCAGTCTATTGTGAGGGAGGGATTTCTTCCCACTAGGTTTTCCCCCTTTCCTCACTTAGTTTATTTTAGATTGATTATACAGGGTGACCTTTGGTCTCAGTAACCAAGGCCCTATCTTACTATTTTTCAGGGTGACTTTTGGTCTTAGTTACCGGGGCTCTATTTTTCAGTTATTTCCTCATAGTATAGCTTGCGGGGGGGTGTTGGAATATTCTCCCCAACATTTTGCATGCTTGCATGCAGATCTGCATGTTGCATGCACTTGCATGCATCCAGTCATCATCATGGTGGTCTCCCCAACACCTAGAGCTTGCTTCTAGCTCTTCTTTACCTGCATGCAAAACTGCATGATGCATGCATTTTCATGCATCTGCATGCATCCAGTCATAATCACGGTGGACCTCATAGCTCCTGGAGCTTGGTTCTAGCTCTCCACAGCCTGTCTACAGCCCCCATGGGGCCTCCCACCTACCAAAGGTTCCCTTCTCCAGTCTCTTTCATGACTAGTGCGCCTTTCTCACCTACCACATCCAGTTAGGTGCCCTTCTCACCTACTAGTCAGTTATCACTCAGTTCTTCCTTGATTTGAGGCTAGATTGACTCCTCCACTGACTGTTTCACTCCGATAGACCTCTAAGGAGACTAGTATGTCCATTTTGACTCCAGTTAGCCACTCATGCACCCTTCACTGAGCCTCCTTCATTCAGTTCCTATCTACCTCACTCAGTTAGACTCCTCATGCGCCCTCCACTGAGCCTCCTTCATTCAATTATTGCCTACTTCACTCAGTTAGACTCAGTTGACTGACTGTCACATCTAATAACTGATACATTGACTGGATGATGACTCCACTATCATTCAAGCCACACTCTGAGTTAGGAATTTGAATTCCCTACTTGGCCTATTCGAATCCTATATTATGCACGTTACTGTTCTGTTGTATTCATTCACTTACATTCTTATTCATTGTACAATACTGAGATATTGTTCTATTCTACTATGTTTATGAGTGATCATTGAGTGTCTCCTTCTCTTCTTCTTTGCAACATATTTGTGAGTTTGATTGTGAGTTGCTACAACTGCCAGATCATTGCATATTATTACACTTCTTCTAGGTGACAACAAGACCTGATCTAATTAGCGTGGTGAAAATATGCCACGGTGTCGGTCGATAGGGCATTGCTAGCCCCGATAACTTGATTCGCATGGAAATCCGCCACTTTATTGGATTCTCTTTTCCCATGGGAAAAGGCTATAGCCGACATATTGGCAAGAATCTCCCTTAGGTACTCCAAACGGGCCAGGAGATGCCAAAAGGAAGACGCTTTCTTCGGGGATTGGCTGTGAAGAATTTTCATTTCCATGTGGACTATAATCAGTGAATCACCTTCCAGGGTCACGAGAAACCAAGCTTTCGATAGAATCAATTTGAGGCCCTAGATAAGGCCTTCGAGTTCTGCATAATTGTTGGAATCATTGCCAATAGATCCAAAGAAAACCTTCACTATGTTTCCTAAAATATTCCTACAAACCCTACCGAAACCCACAAGGCTTGGATTACCCCGGGAGGCGCCATCAAAATTGGTCTTGAAACCAGGAGAAGGGGGAGGAGACCACCGCACCGGAATCGCCGGTCTACATACCACGATTCTCCATCTAAGCCCATCAGGATTAGATCGACTTAACCCCCAAACGGAAGCAATGCGTAGATCCCTCAAAGATAGGTCTTTATCCTTGTTAGTCCATTGCTGGATCCTGATCGTTTTTGTCATGTTTTTGACCAGCTTCATCCACACAACCTCCTCCCTGTGGGGTTTATCCTTGAAGATGTGTTCATTCCTCTCTTTCCAGATAGTCCAAATCACAATTCCCGGGAAAATATGCCATAGAGTTCCGATGATGGGATTCGAGAAAGCTTTTAGATCCCATGACTTGAGAGTTTGATCAGGGTATCCTCTGACCCAGTGACTTCTCCTGAAAATAGTTTCCCCCTCATCCCAAAGTGATGATGAAAATGAACAGGAATCAAGAAGATGCTCAATAGTTTCTTTCGAGTTTAAAAAGAGAGGACATCGGGAAGGCCCACGAATCCCACGCTTCCTCAAATTCTCGCTAGTCAAAATCCTTTTCCACACAACTAACCAACAAAAAACAATGATTTTGGGCCGTATATTCATTCCCAATATTTTTCCCCATATTTTCTCCACTTCCTCCTCATCATGAAGGCGAATCTCGTATGCTTCTTTAATACTGAACATGAATTTCTGGGAGGATCCCCACCTGAGCTTATCAGAGGCAGTGTTTGTCCTGATGAAATGTTCTTGCAACATCAAATCAAAAGAGGATAGATTGTCAGCCGAGGTAGAATCATCCCAACTCTTTGCATGGAGCCAAGTCCTGTGTCCTTCCTGGGCATTGTGATCCCAATAATGAATGACCTTAGTTTTTCTAGCATCTATTCCACGGTACCGAATGGTTTTCCACCTGGGGTCTTCCCCGAGCTTGGGGAGCTGGTTCCAAGAATCATCCCAAAAATTGGCTAACTCCCCATTGTGAATCTCCTAAAAGCAATGGTCATGAACAAGTTTTCTACCTGAGAAAGCTTTTAACCAGATGTGAGATCCCTGCTTTTCCTTGTTATATCTGATTAAATGCCCCAAATATCTATCCCTAGCATACTTGATACGCCATAGCCTTGCCCAAGTTTCTGTTCTGTGATTGCACCATCTCCACCATATTTTGGCACCATAAATTTCACTCAAAATCTCAGGGTCTCTCATGCCAAGACCACCCTTTATCTTTGGTTTATAGATGTTAGCCCATCCAAACAGCGTGAATTTGGCCTTAGCTTACTTGCAACCCCACAGGAAATACCTCTGAATGCTTTGAATTTCCTTCATATTAGACTTGGGAGCCAAAAGCATCGAGAACAAATGGACTGGCATAGCTTGGAGGATAGATTTGACCAAGATCAATCGACTGGGAAGGTTGAGGGGACGAAGAGTCTAGCTAGCAAGTTTTCTTTTCATTCTTTCTAATAATTCCTGCCATGAGACCTTGCGAATCGTTCCTTCAGCCAACGGGACTCCAATATATTTGGTGGGAAATGTTCCTCGGGTGAAGCCAAGAATTCTTATAATATTGCGTTGGGTCAAGACCAGGGTGTTGAAGAAAAACACCGGATATTTTCCAGGATTTACTTCCAGCCTTAAGTCCTTCGCAAAGAGCACTAGACACTTTTTGAAAGCCCTGACCTCTTGGACTAAAGGGTACCCCATAAGCATGGTGTCGTCCACAAACTGCTGGTGCATCTATTTATCCATACCTTCATGGAACAGAAGCCCACGAATACCACCACCACCAACTTGATACTGCAAAAGTTTACTAAGACCTTCTGCCATAAGGATAAAGATAAAAGGAGAGAGGGGATCCCCTTGCTTGATTCCTCGAGAAGTCTGCAGGAGCCTAGTAGGAGAACCATTAAGGAGGATGGAAAAAAATGGGGAAGAGACCAGATTCATAATCCAGGCAATCCACCCCCTGTTGAAACCAAAAGTCTCCAGAATTCCTTGCATATATTGCCAGTTGATTTTATCGAAGGCTTCGGCTATATCTAATTTTACAAACATACCTGGTTTCTTGGTTACCTTGAGAGAGTGCATGGTTTCTTGAACCAAGATGATGCCATCAACAATTTGTCCGCCTTCCACAAAGTCTGATTGCTTTGGACTGATCAAGGTGGGGAGAAGGGGTTTGAGTCGATTGGCAATAACTTTGGATATAATTTTATAGATCACCTTGCACAATTCAATTGGTTTGAACTTACCCGGGGTATCGGCGCCTTCCTTCTTAGGAATGAGCGATAAGAAAGTAGTATTAAAGGCTTTCAACACCCCCTCGCAACATCTCGATTCTTCCACGATTTGGTGAACCTTCGACTTGATAAGGTCCCAAAAGAAGTGAAAAAAGTTTGAGGTAAAATGATCAGGCCTTGGCACTTTCCCCAAATCCATATGCTTCATTGCATCCTCCACATCCTGCATAGATACTGGTTTACTCAACATCTCATTCTGATCTTGAGTGACAAGACGAGGGATGAGTTGAGTGATCCTGGTAATATCATGACTCCGATCAGCTCTATCTTCTTTAGGATAGTTTCGAAATGGTGGACAAGTTCCTCTTCAATTTATTCTTTGGTATCTGCTTGATCCCTGTTAGATTTACGAATCTTGAGGATTTTTTACTTGTGTCTATTTTGGATGACAGAGTTATGGAAAAACTTTGTGTTTCTCTCACCTTCCTGGAGCCACTGGATACGAGATTTTTGCTTCCAGTAGGTCTCTTCTTGCCTTTCCCAAGCTTCAAGATGCTCCAGAAGGCAGTGTTCCCGTTCTATTAACTCCTCATCCCATCCCGAGTCCATTCCCTTCGTTTAGATGAGTTCAAGATCTTCAGTCAACTTCTTTTTGTCCTGAAAGATATTACCAAATTCCTCCCCGTTCCATGTACGAATCTTAGATTTTAGGGCCTTCAGCTTTTGCTGGAATTGAAACATTCCAGATCTTGCCAGGGGAACCAACTCCTTCCACCACTGTGTTAGGATATTCCTATACTCCATCCTAGTCCCACCAGTATTTTGATCATTTACATTTTCAGTCATGCATGCACCTTTTAGGGTTTGCATGCATCCTAGTCATCAGTCCAGCACCTAGCCCTCAGTTAGCCAACACCCAGGAGCTTCTCACTATTCAGTTTTATCCCTCCAGTTTCTTAATGCGCCCTTCTTCCTTGATTTTAGGGAGCAACTCGCCCTTCTTCACCTACCAGTCCAGTTACACTTAGTTACAGTCAGTTACACTCAGCTACACTCAGTTACAGTTAGTTACACTCAGTTACTCTTAGTTACATTGAGTTACACTCAGTTACACTTAGTTACATTGAGTTACACCTACCAGAGTTAGTTTGACTGATGGTTGACAGTTACTTGAGCATTGATGACTCCACTGATGATGATGACGACTTCCAGTTGTGCTCCGATGATCATGAGGACACCTAGTTGTGCTCCGATGACACTCTATTGATCTTATGATCACTCTGAGAGGCTAATTCGAATTGCCACCTTAGGCATTCGAATCCTCTCTACCATTGTACTATTTATTTGTCCATATTGTGATTAATTAACTAGTATGACCGAAGTATTATTGCTTCTATCTGAGTTCTACTGTACCATATTATTCTGTTGCTCATTATAATGCATGTATCACTCTTCTATTTTCTTGCTTAATCATAATTATTCTCTTGTGAGATACATCATCTCTTAGATCTGCTGTGAGGATTTTCACATGGTATCAGAGCATGTTGAGAGAATTGTTTATCTCCATTCTTGAGATTTTTTTTGCAGGTTATTACCAAGATTTCAAGTGCAGCAGTTGCAGCAGTTTCTGCATCTTTGCAGCAGTAGCAGTTGCAGTTATTCTATATTGTTTTTGCAGGTCCTCTACAACTTCAATGTATTCATCAGGAATTACTCCTCTTGATCCACTCAACTATGATGAATGGAAACCAAGAATGATAGTAGACTTGAAGATCCATGATCTTTTGTATTGTTATTTTGAAAGAGAGTTCGAATCCCCTGAAGAGAAGATTGACTGGTTAAATAAAAGAGACATGCACTTTGCAGCAATAATGTTTTCTTTGTGTGCATACTAGAGATTCCAATTCAAATACCGTGATGGTGTTGAAATTCCAAGAGAGTTATGGACTCCAAAAGAGATATGGGCTCACCTGGATGGAAAATTTGGCAGAGAGAATGAAGGACTTGGTCCCAACCCATTCGAAAGAAAACAAAGTGATGCATTTGCTCCTCTTGATGGTCTCTCAGATCATGAACTAGTATCATCTCATATTGAAGTTGTTGACAAAGAACTTGCAGATTCTCTGCTCATGCTCAAACTTTCTTCTCTTTCTGTGCCAACTCACACTCTAGATATTGCAGAAGGTCCTAAATCCTCTCTTGCACCAGAGTCTGTTGGTTTGCATCATGATCACATGATTATTTCAGAGGTCAAAACAGCTTTTGAAGGTAATGCATTCGCTCCTCTCCAGCTATCTCCTCTTTTATACTACTATATGATCATAATTCCATGCTTTCAGAAGGTCATTGAAGAATATGGCCATTGCCATTCGCTTGGGATAATTTCTCATGCATCTACTGGTTTTGATCTCACCTCTCATGGTTCAAAGGAGATCTCAAGAAGCCATGATTCAAGTCTTGTATCTAATTTGGGTTCTAAGCAATTACTGCTTGGGAAAATTTCTCATGCATATCATAGTTTTGATCTCACCCCTGTTGGTTCAAAGGAGATCTCAAGAAACTGTTTTGAAAGTCTTAAATCTGATTTTGATTTCAAGCAAACATGTAATAGTTCTTTTTGGCATAATCTCACCCATGGTGGTTTGAAGGAGAAGACAAAGGACTATATGCACATTCAAAAATTTGATCCTACCTCAGCTGATTCAAATCACAGGTTCAAGGATCATTCTAATACTGTTGGATTTGTTCTCATCACATTCGATCTAAAGAGCAAGTACAAGCACATGCTTTTTGAGCATGATCCACTTCTTCCCAAGAAGAAGATACCTCCAGACATATGACCAAGCATCACACCTGTTTGAGTTTGGAGCATTTATTTTTTATGTGTGCCTTACAGTCTATTTTTTGAGGAGGGGGTATGTTTCCCATGAAATTTTCCCACTTCCTTGGTTTATTGATTGTTATTATTCATTGTATTGGGTGACCTTTGGTCTTAGTTACCAAGGCCCAGGATGGATTAAGGGGGGGTGTTAGGATATTCCTATACTCCATCCTAGTCCCACCAGTATTTTGATCATTTACATTTTCATTCATGCATGCACCTTTTAGGGTTTGCATGCATTCTAGGGTTTGCATGCATTTTGCATGCATCCTAGTCATCAGTCCAGCACCTAGCCCTCAGTTAGCCAGCCCCCAGGAGCTTCTCACTATTCAGTTTTAGCCCTCCAGTTGCTTAATGCGCCCTTCTTCCTTGATTTTAGGGAGCAACTCGCCCTTCTTCACCTACCAGTCCAGTTACAGTCAATTACACTCAGTTACTCTTAGTTACATTGAGTTACACTCAGTTACACTTAGTTACACTGAGTTACACCTACCAGAGTTAGTTTGACTGATGGTTGACAGTTACTTGAGCATTGATGGCTCCACTGATGATGATGAAGACTTCCAGTTGTGCTCCGATGATCATGAGGACACCTAGTTGTGCTCCGATGACACTCTATTGATCTTATGATCACTCTGAGAGGCTAATTCGAATTGCCACCTTAGGCATTCGAATCCTCTCTACCATTGTACTATTTATTTGTCCATATTGTGATTAATTAACTAGTATGACCGAAGTATTATTGCTTCTATCTGAGTTCTACTGTACCATATTATTCTGTTGCTCATTATAATGCATGTATCACTCTTCTTCTATTTTCTTGCTTAATCATAATTATTCTCTTGTGAGATACATCATCTCTTAGATCTGCTGTGAGGATTTTCACACACTGTCCCACCAAATCCTTGAAATCCTTGTGGTCCAACCAAAATTGCTCAAAACGAAAAGGTCTGAAGAGGTTGTTGATCGAAAGATCCCAAGTCAAGCAGATAGGCCAATGATCAGACCCACCTGCTAGGAGAACACTAGCGTTGACCTCGCCTGCCCTATGAGAAATATCCTCCGTGGCGAGGAATCTATCAAGCCTGGACGCCACCAAGTGAGTCCCACCTTGCTTGTTGTTCTACGTATACCATCCATTTCCAGTTTCAACATCAATCAACGGGCTAAGGCTTAGAATATCACATAATTTTTTCTGAAATCTGTCCAACATCCGTATTCCTCCTTTCTTCTCATCTAGGGAGGAGATCAGGTTGAAATCCCCACCCACTATCTAGGATCCCTTCGAAGCTTGAGCAGAAACCCAAGAAAGAAAGTGGAGGAGGGATTCCTTAAAAGGAGCAGCACTTGGACCGTAGATATTGACCAAAGTACCAGAAACTGCAGAATCATTCATAGAGAAGTCATAGGTCAGGGAAAACCTGTTGGCTCTCCAGTTAGTTAACGAGATGGATCGGGGTCACCAAAGGACTTCTAAAACCCATGCCATACCAGAGGTATCGATTACCATAACCTCACAACCTCTCCATATTCTCTGCCCTATCCTCTCCAAGGTTGCAAAAGAGCATTTGGTTTCTTGCATAAAGAGGATATCAGGGTTCTCCTGCTTCACTTTCCCTAGCTAGCGATTTTTTTTTTTTTTTAGGGTGATTGCACCCCCTAACGTTCCAGGATACTATCTTCATTGAGTAACTCTGTTGACATTAGAAAAGGAAGCCCTGATCGTCGGGTTCTGCCCTGACTCAATTAGCTTGACTCTGATTTTTGCTATCCATTGCTTGTTTGATTTTCTTCCCCGTTTCAAGTCCTCCGCTGGAGATTTGCGCTTATTCCCTGATTGAGTGTCTACCCAAATGCCCAATTTCTGACTGGATTTGGTCTTGATGATTGCTTCCTGGATAAGTTCCAATTGTCTTGGTGAAACATACCCCTTCCCCTTTTTTTTACACTCTTTTTCAAGCTCATCCAAGTCTAGTTCCCCCAAATCTACTTCCTCCTCTCCATCCTCCTCCATGGTTGCTGATGGATCTTCTAGAGTCGAATCCTGGATTAGAGTATCCATGGCTTCAGCCACTTCTGGAGCTGAGTTTTCCTTCTCTTTCTTACGGATCTCACCTTCATCAGTTACCTCCTCCAAGATCTAGAAAGGATTTTTGCTGGATGAGCCACTGTCTACCTTTTCCTTCCCTTTCCAATGATTATCACTAGATCTGTTATTTCTGCGATTGCGGGCCTGAGTAAGACCATCCTTATCCTTATTCCCTTCTTGATCAGATCTGGATGGAGGTTTCACTTGGCTGGCACGTGGGCATTTCCTACCAAAATGACCATATTCATGGCACAACCTACATCTAAAAGGTAGTTGTTCATAATCAATTGGTTGGATCCATTCTTCATCTTCCCAGTTCAAACTGATGGCTTCTGGGAGTTCTTTATAAAGATCCATGTAAACGCAAATCCGGGCACAAGCCATGTACCTTTTCTATTTTGTCTGCGCCACCACTTTTATAAATTTGCCAAGGGAATTGCCGATGTCTTGCAGTATTTCCAGATCCCAAAATTTGCATGGAAGAGAGTAGAGCCGGATCCACACCGGAGCCACCTTCAAGTCCTTAGTATCTAGGTTGAAGCATTCTTTCCATGCTCTGAGATATAAGCCAGCTAAAAAGAAAAAATATAGCCCCCCTTCAAGCACTCTATCTCTATCTTCCGCATTGAAAAAAATTATAGTGAAGAAATCCTTTGCCACCAGATGTAAATCATACTCCCCTTTTGGGATCCACGTGCTCTTGATCCATCCGACTAGATATTTCTACCAAGGCCAGATCCCAATAAAATTTCCAATCAATGTCTTCTCCTTCCACTCTTCCACTTTCTCTCTAACTTTCTTTGCATGTATATGGATGGCTGGGATCGCAAGGGTTTTGGGGAGGCAACCCCCAGGCCCCAGCCGCCGCTTCGCTCCTTTCTCCCGATCTCCCTCTGCACCAGGATTTGTCTCCTTTCCATCACCCGTGGATGACAATCCCGCAGACGTCATGGTCTGGGGCATCCGGTCGATCACCCGCAGGGAGTGCGGACCCTACTGCAAGCACTTCTGATGATTACAGGAAACACACGCTTCACCAAACCCTAACCTCGATCCGGTCTCCGTCTCGTCCTTCTTAATGCAATAATGTTATTTACTACCTTGGATCATAAATAATAACTTGTATCTGGAAAGGATAGATTTTAGATTTCATTTCTGCAATTTACCTTTCTATCAAGTGTGGTGTGAATTTAGTTTTAGAATTTACTTTTCCGCACTGTGTGAATGTAGTTTTAGAATTTGGTTTTATGCACAGTGTGAATGTAGTTTTAGCATTTACTTTCATGTCGTGTGATTTAATTTCCTTGCAATTTAGTTTCAATAGTTGTTTAGCTGGTTAGTTCCTTTCCAAGACTATGTAACTGTTCATACCATTGTTTGTAAGTAAGGTTATTGAACTACAACTTCACAATAGACAAACCAGTGTAAGAGAAGATTGTGGCCTTCACATACAGTGAACAGTAACTCGCAAGTTCCCAATGAACCCTGGGTTTCCAGTTAATGTACATACTTCTTAATTGCCCACTGAGAAATCAGAAGGTAATTAAAGAGCCCGTTAACGTCGAAAACAATGTTAGAATTTGTATCCAAATGTAGTAGCGACTAGTAATCAATTGTGTAGTTGAAATTTAGTTAAATCTATTTATGAGAAAGAGATGATGTCCATCCTTCATGCAATTGAAACATGGTACCCCTATCTCATTGAAAAACATTGTTACATCAAAATAAATCATCATAGTTTGTATTTTTTGTTTGGAAAACAGATTGTTAATGCTAGAGAAGCACAAGTGGGTTAATAAGATGGATCTCTACTTACTTTAACCTCACTAGTACTAGCATGGTTAATAGAAGCACAATAGGAGTGGTTGACCAATGATGAGGTGTCTAGGATTATGAAAGGAATTCAAGATGATCCCAATCCTCCTAGTGGATACACATGGAAACTACATACATTAAGTATAAAGGTCACCTTTTTCTAGTACTAAATTCAACTTTGAAACACATGATCCTAGAAGAGTTGCATTCATTTCCTATAGCAAGTCATTACAGATTTGAAAAAAAATATGAATGCACTACGTGATCTTTCTTTTGGGTAGAAAATTAAAAGGATATACATACTTTTGTGACTAAAAGTGACACATGTCGATGGAACAAGGGTGAGGCGATGAAGACTTCAAGGGAATTGCAACCATTTCCAATCCCAACTATTGCTTGGACAAACATCTTTGCATATTTTATAGTAGGTATTCCAAATAAGGCGACAAATTAGTCATGATGGTGTTAGTCAATCAACTTTACAAATATGCTCACTGTTGTTCCCTAAAACACTCCTTTACTCCAGTAGTTGTTTCCCAAGTTTTGTTGGATCGAATTTTTAAGCTCCATAGCATTCCCACTTCCATTGTGTTGGAAAAGGATTCCACATTCACCAACAAATTTTGGTGCAAATTGTTCAAGTTGCAAGGCACCTGGTTGCAAATGAGCACAACTTATAATCCCCAAATGGATGACCACATAGAAGTAGTAAAAAGGTGTCTAGAAACCTATTTAAGTTGTTTTCCCTCGAAAAACCAACCCCAATGGGTGTAGTGGTTATGTCTCGATGAATGGTGGTATAAAACCACTTATCATGATGCTACAAAAACCACCCCATATGAAGCAGTAAATAACCAACAACCACCTTTAGTGGCTTCAATATACCATAGACCTCAATGGTGCATGTAGTGGATATTATGCTTCACAATCACGAAGCCATTCTCCACTCACTTAGGAAAAACTGGTTTTGGCTTAAAATTGCATGAAATGACAAAAATACAAATATCACTAAGAACACTCCTTTGAAGTAGGGGATCATGTGTTCCTTTGTCTTCAACCATGTAAGTAGACATATATTAAATCTAAAAGTCATTAGAAGATGGCACCAAATTTTATGTCGTATATCATATTACACAATGCATTGGATCGATGGCTTACAAATTAGCCCTTCCAGGGCACTCCAAGATCCACCCAATATTTCATGTTTGTTGTTTGAATAAGGTTATGGGGTGAAATTGATGAGTTCAAACTACCTTACTAGAAATCGATGAAGAAGCCTCCATTTGGCTCCAACTAGAAGCAATTTTGGTCACCTGAGAGCGTCGCCTCTTCTAGCACACTATCCAAGAATTTTTCATTCAATGGAAGGATATGCAGCTAAAATATGTTACTTGGGAACTTTCAACCATTTCACAACAGTTTCCCCATCTCCAACCTTGAAGATAATGTTTCTTTCAAATGGGGGGGTATGTTAGGGTTTTACCCTAGCCCCTCTATTTCGAGGATGCTTAGGAGTAATTTATTGATGTACGAGTCCATCCTCTTTGAATAAGTGATATTTGATAGTTAGTTGATATTTAGTCAATGTAAAATGGTCTCTTTATTAATTAAGGGCCCACTAGGTGGTTAACCCTCTTTAATGATGTAACCACAAGTAGTTAGGGTTTTTTTTATTGATGCACTATATCTAGAGTAGAATGTTGTGTAATGTGATCAATGATTTTTATGTATTTGTATCTATAGTCATATGAGGTTTCCTCCTTGAAGAGGCACGTGAACATTGTTTTCTCTTTTGAATGTTACTAATACAAAGGTTATTTCTTAGGTTATATCTATTTATATCTTGTATTTTTTGTCAACACTAGTATTATATGGCATTATGTTATTTTTATCTCTAATTCTAGGGTTAAGTTCATTACACCTCTTATGTTATCTAATGAATTTGAACCATAAATAGTTGAATTAGTATCCCTGTAAGTATGGACTCCTATAAGTCAACACAACCCCTAGACATACTAGTATGTGATGATAACCATCATGATCACTCAGGATGACTAGAGATAGGGTTTACCCCTCTACATTAGATTTTCTACCCAATATTCGAACTCCATTAAATGGACATGTTCAATTCCCCTTATCGAATTACTTAGAAATTATTGAAAGGTAGGGGGATAAGAATTAGAAGATATCTAATTCAAGATAAGCACCTTTTTCTTTGAGTCTATAACTTGTAGATCCCAACATATAGTGACCGATATCAAGTCCATTTTGGAGGGATTCCATCTTCTGAGAATAGTCCATGCCCTACATCTTTGTGGGTTGTACCTCCATCATAATATCCTCAACTAGTTATGTTAGCTTATTCCACTTCTCCTCAATAACCAACCTCTCATTACAACCTAACACCTTTTCCTCCTATTAGAAACACTTTAAATCTTCCTTCATCTCCCTGGACACTTCAAGAAACAATCCTTCTATATATATATTTTCAACCAAAACTATGGAGATAGTAATTATCTCCTCCCCCCAAGCTTCTCTGCAAGAGTTGTCTCAAAATATGCAACATCTGACATTACAAGGGACTTATTGGATACTTGTGTATTTGATCCCACATCAATATAATATCTCTCCCATTCCTCTTAGACCTTTTATAAATATAGTATCCATCCCATTCCTCTTCAAGGACCAATTTAGCATCCACCCGACTCTTCTTTGGGCTCTCCTCCTTACCTCATTGAGCAAAAACCTTTGAGTTAAGTCCTTTGAGAGAGGAGATATATATTTTCCCATAAAATATTTGCAGGAGAACACCCTTTTTTTGTATTCCAAACCTTTCTCTAAAATGGTTTTCAATAGGCTTCCACCACATGGTCATAAATATGGTGCCTAGAACATCTAAAAAGAATGTTAAATAATGCAAAACCAGGGAGAAGACTAAATCACCAACCTCGATTTTGATGCTTTTGAACAAATCCTTCTAGAGATTAATATTGAACAAAACCTTCACCATATAATGGTAGAGATTATATTTATACGCGGGTCAACCAATAAGGTCTTACCTAGAGAATTCAAAGGTCCCAAATAAATTTGTCATTCCAGAGCTCCAATGGTAGTCCCAAGAGTTTGAAACAAATGGGTGCTCATGACATTGCCACTTCTCTTCTCGAGTTGAAGCATAGGTGCCAAAACTTCAAACGCAAATGACATGAATCCCAGAACCAATGCCCACTTAATATTTTAGCCACATCCTTCTTAACTTTAAATTTCAAACTAATCCAACCTCTAGTCATTATATTAAAGGAGGGTCCATAGTCAATTATATGATCTTATAATTCCTCTATCCAAATCCTCATATTTACATATGAGATGTAAACCCTAAAAAAGAGTCAATGAGAGTCTTCCCCGTGACTTTAGCACTTGCTTGACTTGAGTTTCATCACCCATAGTCACCCTTACACTTGACTTCTTATTTTTAATCACTTTCTTCCGATACTTTCTCTGTGCCACTCTCTCCACCTCAGAATCTTGACCAAACATACCACCTACTCCTACCAAACATGTGATATCCAAATATATCCCCAAGAAACCCTCACCATAATCCTTCTTCCCATTAGAATCTTAAACCAAAGATTGATATAAATCCAAAGGAAAATCCCATTTAGAACTATGTGTAGACACCAATGGATTTGAACCAGAGGGAGGACATGGTAACACTAAGTTTTTCCACTCTTGTAGCTACCAATTCCCGACATAGAACCAACCACTAAACTACCATAAATCCCCTCTTATAGATCTATCCATTTTTTACCTAAAATCATTGCATGATCCTCCATCCTTTCAGAACCACCTACACACAATTGTTTAATGTTTCTAAAAATCTTGGGTTGCACCCTTGATGCATCCTCAATATCATCCCCTTTACAAAAATCTATATTTTTGTTTTGAGTAACAAAAGGATCTCAGGCCTCTAAATCACTTAATATCCTAGGCAGTCCCCCATACACATAACATCCCCCTCCACTAGTAAATGGGGGTTTGAATAAACAAATATATTTTCCTCCTCAATCAATTCCAAATTATAGTCCACTAGTTGGCCATTCACCTCATAGTGGTTTAGGGTTTCGTTAGGCCCTCGTTTTACTACAAATTCCATCCTCCTTTCAGAAGGCCAAATGATCTCAAAGTTGTGATCATAAGTTAAATATTTTATTTTTAGAAATTAGACTAAGATGTTGGACCTCGACTATCTTCTCTAACTCTCAAATATTTTTTCATGTAAGCTCTATCTTTGAACTCAAACATTGGTGGAAGTATAGGGGGCGCTAGTGAGGTGCACACAAATAAAAAAAAAATACATAGAAATTGAGTTTATCTTACTAGATTAAGTGCTTCAAACATGTTGCAATGAAGGTGAATACACCAAAGGTTGCGCTTAACATGGCTAGTAGGAACGAGAGATTCCACTTTAGTAGTTTCCCCTCCATGATATCATTTGACGGGGATGTAGTTTGAAAACCCTAAATGTCTCATCAACATAAATCACATACTTCCACAGTGTCTTAGATCTCTGTACCAAAATAGTGACCTTCAATTTCATAAAGAAAAAATATTGAAAAGGATCTTAAAAAAGTAAGTGGAATTTGAATTCTTTTTGAATGATCAAATTTTGGGTTTGAAGTTCAAATTTTCAAAATATTTGTTTGAAGAAATCAATTATTATACTATATGATTACTAAGTCAAGAATTAAATTGATAAATGAATTCTCATGAAAGATTATTGATATATTTATTGGTGTCTAATCTATGCAATTTAAAGAAGATTGAAGATCAAGTTCATTTCTTTATAAAATACTTTTTACTTAATAATATTAAATGTATTTATAGCTCAAGAGATTGAGTGTTGTAAATGTAAATGTTGAGGGCCTCACTCAATGTCCCCACTAAATTAAATTACAAAAATTACACTAATAGTTTACTGTAAATACCATCCTTAAAATTAAAAAACTCATGGGATCAAATCCCTACGCTGGATATCTATGTAAATGTTGAGGGCCTCACTCAATATCCCCACTAAATTAAATTACAAAAATTACACTAATAGTTTACTGTAAATACCATCCTTAAAATTAAAAAACTCAAATAACAACAAATATCAAAATATATATTTCTATTTTTCTTTACTTACTCTAAATCATATACAAAATGTAAAAATTATAAGTAAAATTGAAATGCAATCTAAATTTCTTATTAAAAAATGTTTTTGAAAAAGTAATCCCGGCACCAACTTGATTCTCATGGCATCTCTTTAATAAAATCTAAACCAAAATTCATTATTTTACTTTGAATGCAATTTTCAACCCTTTCACACAAAATGTTCCTACATATTAAAATTTATAATTTTATAAAATAAAAATAATTTACTAAAATGTTATATATATATATATATATATATGAGATTTTAGTAAATTATTTTTATTTTTATAGTTATTAAATTAATATAAATTTATTTATTTTTAATTTTAATTCATAAATTGAAGTTGTTATCTTAATTAATATAAAGTCTATTTTGATATATAAATTAAAATTGTGATTTAATAGTATTATATTTTATATTTTAATATTTGATAAATTTGTTTTTTGGGGAAAAATATTGTAATTTTATAGTTATAAAATCACTTGGCGAGGTCCATTGAGCCTTGCCATACACAACGTTTTATGATTTTTTAGTCCATATTGGATTGTTACAACTATAAAAAAAATTAAAAACTTCTAGAGCTATCCTAAAAAGTGATAGTTTCATCATCCCGTAACAAAAAATTAAAAAAAAATATGAAAAAAAATCTTCCAATAGTTCTTACATAAGAGATCATCTAACTGTCATGTATGCTGCTCTCTACAGGTAGCATATTTATCTTCTTGGGACAATAAAAACTGTTGGAAAACTACTGTCTTCCTGGCAAAAGTCTAGGGTCATACTCCTCAATCTGATCCTTTGTCTATTCCCACCCATGCCATAGTGCAAATCCAGTGTGTAGTCCTGCTTTTGAAAGTTTATCATCCTCCATATTCCTCTATCTCTATATGTGTTGAAAAAGTGACTTGTTGGAAGGTCCCAAGAAGTAATTGAATTTCCTCATACAAAGGCCTGAGGTAAATAATCACGGGGGGTCTTCGTTGTTTGAACCAATCAATGAAAAGTTGTGAGTCACCCATAACTTGAATCCTTTTAATCCCTTTTTTTGACTCTACAAGTGACAAAAGGATTTTGAGAGCTAATAGAGCTAACATGCTATTTGTACTTGGTCCAAGGCTAGTGATGATTTTTATCCAATGGGATTCATCAATGTATAGAATAACTCCACCTCCCCCTATTTTTGGAGTGCCCTATGCATTCTTGTCAAAATAAGCCCAAGCACCATTTTTTCCAATATCTTCTACCTGAATACTCCTTTGCTTTATCTCATCAGCCACCTATGGGAAATTTTTAAGAATGGAAACACCTTTTGTTGCATATACATAGGGGGAACTATGAGAATCCTAAAAAATTGCTCTGTTCCGGGCTATCCAAATCCCACACATCAAGATAATAGGTAGAGCCATATAATTTTTTAAGGCTATATTTTGCGTCCAAGTCAAAAGGGCCTCTCCGATGTCATTCTCATTCCATGTAAACTACATGCCTTATAATTGAGAGGAGTGATCTATACCTTGAACCATGTATGAGCACTTGATGAGAAAATGTTCCACATTCTATGAATTGGCCTTACATAGAGGGAATCTACTTGGTATTGACCATATTCTTTGTAGTTGTTCCCATGTGGGTACCTTTTTTCTCAGGGACAACTAAATAAATACCTTATTCTTTAAGGGGCATTGAAATTTCCATAAAGTTTTGTACCACCAGAGAAAATTACGATTGTCTTCCTCTTCTCTTAGCACTTTGTATCCAAGCTTAGGGACATAGGTTCCACTTGCGGGATTTCTAGTCCATATAAGTTCATATTCCTTGTCAGATAATATAGAAAGGATGTTATGTAGGGAATATGTATATTCATTCCATAGTTCCAATTCTACATCCTGAAAACCAAAGTGTTTTCTAGGTAGCCAGACCTATGTATGAAGAGTGTTGTGTCTAGGATCCCCAAGATGAGCCAAATAAAAGTATCCCTAATCCATCATATCTTGAACCATAACTATTGGGAATGTATAGTCCCCCCCCACATCCTATCCATGAACCAATTCCAATTTTGACTTTGTCATATGCCCCTATTTTCCATGCAATCCACTCTCCAATGAGATCAAAAGACTGGAGTATTTCCTTCCATATTATAGAGACATTTGTAAAAAAAAATTCCCTGGTTCTAAACCACTCTGTAATATTTAAATGGGAGATGCATTTTTGCTAGACAATTGTAACTCACTGTCCCTTTCCTTTAAGGATTCTCCAGACATTCTTTGTTGGTAAAGCTTGTGAGAAACAATGAAGGTTCTTCAATCGCTTGCCTCCTAGCTCCTTTGGAAGAGCTATTTCCCCCCAGGCTACCCAATGGAAAGTATTGTGTTCTTTTCCTCCTTTCCATAGAAAGTTGTAACTGATCTTTCTTATCCATTCGAGAACACCTTTCGGGATGAAAGATAAAGAGATCGATGGCTTCTAGGACAACCTTCATCTATTAATTTTTTAGCATTAATTCAACATACTCTAAGATATTTACTGAGAGAATAACATGTACAACATATCAATCATATCAAACAAAACAAGCAATCACATAAGACAATAGACACATAGAGTTTCACTAGGGAAAACCATAAAGGTGAAAAACCCCACAACTTCCTCAGAGATAGAAAGAGCAATGATACAACCCAAGTACAAGAGATAGTCTTCTCTAGCAGCTACTCCTCCTTCCTCACTTGTGCGCCACTTTCTGATTAGTGTAGAAGTGAATAATGAAGTGATCAAATAGAGTGCTCCCACACTCTATTTATACATGACTTGACCTATCTAATAAAATAGCAGGGCCGACTTGTCTAACTCAGTCTAATAACCCATGGTAATACTAATCAGGGCTGACCCCACACTTGGTGGTCTAATAACCCATCACATGCAAGTTGAGACACTTGCGACACTTGTCAATACAAATGACGACACTTTCGTATAGAGTAATAATACCATCTCTATAGGAGAACAATATACATAGGTGAAATACATTCCAAAGTTACATATACATCAACACTCCCTCTTAACTAGGAAGGTATTTCTCGACACAGATCTTCTAGCACAAGTCTTCTTCTCTGGATCATTGTCACTGGATCATCGTCATCGTCACTGCTACTGCTATCTCAATAAATCTCCAATCTACTTGTCATAGGAAGTTCTATAGAGCCAGTCCTTTTTCATACTGGATGTAGGACCACCACCTGTAGGTCTTCATCATCTGTGTGAACGGTTTGATAGAGGTGGACTCTTAGGACTAATTATGTGTTAATGCAATACCTGACTAGAGCATCCCAGGAACATTTATGTGACTAAGCACGACCGGAAAGATCTCTCAGGACTGATTACATGCATCCATTCACAATACCTTTAAAGAGCATCCCAAGAACATTTATGTGCCGCAACATGACCAGCAAGATCTCTAAAGAGCATCCCAGGACTTATTACGACACGCAGCTCAACTTATCGAATCTCCAGGACTAATTACATGTGAATAGACAATACCTTTAAAGAGTATCCCAGGAACATTTATGTGCCGCAGCTCGATCGACAAGATCTCTAAAGAGAATCCCAGGACTTATTACGAGCACACATCTCAACCTATCGGATCTCTAGGACTGATCATATGTCTCCATGGCAATACCTCATCCTAGGATTGATTACGAGCACATAGATCAACCTATCGGATCTCAGAGGACTGATTACATGCTACTTGCACAACCTGCCACATATCATCCATGACCTCTAAGTATCAACCTGATACCCATGATCCAGCTGATCATCATGATGCTCATACATCATCCTGATGTACATCATCTAGAATATCATCCTGATACTCATCATAACATAATCCCGATGCATGTCATCTGGAGCAACATCCTGAAGCTCATCATCCATGATCATCCTGATCATACAATGCATCCACCTGATGCATACAAAGTATCTACCTGATACATATCATCATACATGATCTACCTGATCATACAAGTATCCACCTGATACATACATAAGTACATGATCTACCTGATCATACAATGCATCCACCTGATACATACATAAGTACATGATCTACCTGATCATACAATGCATCCACCTGATACATACATAAGTACATGATCTACCTGATCATACAATGCATCCACCTGATACATACATAAATACATGATCTACCTAGTCATACAATGCATACACCTGATACATACATAAATACATGATCTACCTAATCATATAATGAATCCACCTGATACATACATAAGTACATGATCTACCTGATCATACAATGCATCCAACTGATACATACATAAATACATGATCCACTTGATCATATCAAGCATCCAACTGATGCATATACAAAAACATGATCCAACTGATCATATCAAGCATCCAATTGATGCATATACATATACATAATCCAACTGATCATAAAAAGCATCCAACATGATGCATATATAGAGCAGTAACTAGAGCATCAACCTTATGCTCATCATCCAACGCTTACATCCACAGTCATGGGAAGGATCCTCCTCTCACCATGCTTGGAATGGCTTCTACAAATGTGTCCGTCACTTCTTCCTCGAAGTGTCATCAATCTGAAGAACACCAAGCCTCTCTCTGAAGTATTCAAACTTCGCTCTGGCTAGTGGTTTTGTCAACACATCTGCAACCTGCTCATCCACCACAACATAAGGAGCTTCACTGCTCCTCTCTGCACCATATCCCTGATATAGTGATATTTGATCTCAATGTTCTTCGACCTGTCGTGGAACCCTGGATTCTCAGACAAATTCACACAACTATGGTTATCACAAAAGATACCAGTATCCTCCAATGGGAGATCAAATAACTCAGACAGTAGCTTACGGAGCCATACTGCCTCACAGGTAGCCGAACAAGCTACAACATACTCTGCCTTGGCTGTACTCAGTGCTACGCAGGACTGCTTCCTGCTAAACCAAGAGATCACACCTGATCCTATACTAAAGCAGCACCCAGAAGTGCTCTTCCTATTTGTAGCACTGCCTTCCCAGTCCGAATCGACATAACCCTGCAAGTTAAACCTTTGATTCGCATTATATTTTATCCCATAATCAATTTTACCCTTCAAGTACCTCGGAATATGCTTTACAACAACTAGGTGAACACCTCTGGGATCCGTCAGAGACTGGCTCAATGTGTTCACCATAAAGAAAATATACGGTCTCGTGTTCGTTAGGTACATCAAGGACTCAATCATCTGACAATACACAGTGACATCAATCGGGTCAGATGAAGCATCACACAGAAGCTTTAGGTTCAATGCCATAGGTGTGGCCATGGCCTTGCAGTCCATCATCTCGAACCTCTTCAAGATCTCTACTGCATACTTCCCTTACCCAAGGAAGATCCCATCTGTACTCTGCCACACCTCCATGCCTATAAAATAGTGCATCATCCCCAAGTCCTTCATCTCGAACTTGGCTGCAAGCTTCCTCTTGGTGTCGGCAATTAACCCATCCTCTCCTATAACAAATAGGTCATCCACATATAGGAGTAGTATCATAGGATTTCCTTCCTCAACCTTGTAGTAGAGGTTGGAATTTTCTTTACTCTTGGTAAAGCCCAAACTGGATAGAAAGATGTCTATCCTACCGTACCAAGTCCCTACTGTACCAAGTCCTAGGAGCTTGCTTCAAGCCATACAAGGCTTTCTTCAGTCTGCACACATATGACTCTTTGTCATGTGTCTCAAAACCAAGTGGCTGCTCCACATACACTTCCTCTTCAACTACACCATTCAAGAGAGTTGTCTTGGCATCCATTTGGTGTATCTTCCATTTCATCATTGTATCCAGAGAAAGTACTGATCTGATGGAAGTGTACCTGGATACAGGAGCAAAAGTCTCTTCATAGTCTATCCCCTCTTTCTGGGAGAAGCCACGAGCTACAAATCTCGCTTTGTACTTTTCTATGCCGCCATCTGCAGCATGCTTGATCTTGTAGATCCATTTGGAAGTCACAACCGACTTCCCTTCAAGTCTTGGGACTACATCCCAAACATCATTCTTCATGATCGACTGGTATTCCTCGACCATGGCATCCTTCTATTCTTTCTTTTCTACTGCTTCTTCATAACTGGAAGATTCTTTGTTCATAATATCATAGAGTAGGGAAACATAACTGGTATGTGATCTAGTCCTCTTCCTTTCTCTGTGTTCTTCTTCTAGAACGCCATATCTTTCTGCATCTTGAATGAGCTCTCTAGCCCATGCAGGTTTCCTCTTGTGAGAATTCTTCTCATGGGGTGGATCTACAGGTTCTTGTGGATCTTCAACTTCACGATCTACTTCTAGAATTGATTCAATCATGGTGGTGTCTTGAAATCTGGTTTCCTTTGGTTCTTCATGATCTTCAATAGGTGTCTTCCTTGATTTGATGAAGGCTGAGTTTTCATCAAATGTTACATCCTTGCTGACATATATCTTCTTGAACCCTGGAAAGTGTATTCTGTAAGCTTTTGAGCTTTCACTATACCCCACAAAGATGTCGTTCTTTCCTGAAGTATCTAGCTTTGTCCTCTTTTCCTTTGGAACATGTGTATATACTGGACAACCAAATATTCTGAGATGGATGACTTCAGGTTTCTTACCAGAGAATACCTCTTCTGGTGTCTTGTTCTCCAATATCTTGTGAGGTGTTCTATTCTGCACATATACAGTTGTCCTAGCTGCTTCTGCCCAAATATGCATAGGCAGATCCTGGTCATGCAGCATTGCCCGTGCTGCTTCCATGATTGTTCTATTCTTCCTTTCTGCAACTCCATTCTGTTGTGGATTGTAGGGAGCAATCAACTCCCTCTTAGTCCCTGAATCACTGCATAACTTCTTTAAATCACCTGAAGTGAATTCTCTGCCATTGTCAGATCTAAAGGTCTTGATCTTCTTATCAGTTTGATTTTCCATCAAGGCTTTGAACTCCTTGAACTTATCAAACACTTCATCTTTGTTCTTCAAGAAATAAACCCAAGTCTTCCTAGAGAAATCATCAATGAAAGGGGCATAGTATACATACCCACTCAGAGAACTGGATTACATCAGACCGCATACATCAGAGTGGATAATATCCAAGATTCCTTTTGCTTTGCTTTCACTGCTTGGAAATGCCTTCTTAATGTTCTTTCTTTTTTCACATCCTTTGCAAACACCTTCATGCTTTGTCTTGATTTCAGGAAGACCCTCTATAGCTTTACTTACAATTGGTAGTGCCCTATAGTGCACATGTGCAAGCCTTCTATGCCAAAGTTCACTTGGCTCCATGGATTCATGTACCATGGCATGTTCAGGTTGTCCCTTCAATTTCTACAATCCTCCCTCTTGCTCTCCAATCACTACTACATCATCTATAGTTTTACCCTTTGGCCACATTAGGACTTGGCCATATACAAATGCAACCCTCATGCCTTTTGCATCTAATGCAAAAATGGAGAGTAGGTTCTTTTTGAGCCCAGGTACATATAGAACATCTTTCATCTTCAAAGACTTCCAGGAGTCTAGGTTGTAGGAGGCTTCACCACTTCCCTTGATAGGATATTGATAGTCATCCCCAAGTTTCACTTTATGGGGTGACTCATGTTCAGATAGATTTACAAAAGATTCTTTAAACCCAGTCATGTGTTTGGAAGCCCCACTATCAATGAGCCAATCATTGCATCCATGAGAGATAGTACCTGCGAGAGCAGATATTAGAACATATTCATCTTCACTAGATGAGTCATCACTTTCTGCTCTAGATTTCTTCTTGGGAGGTTCATCATCCTCAGCAGCATGAGCATGAAATATCCTTTTGTTGTTCTACTTCTTCTTGAAGTTGTTAGGACCTTCTTTTCTCTTCTTGGGACATTCTGAGGCAAAGTGTCCTTTCTCATTACAATTGAAGCATCTCAGATCTTTATTTTCTTTGTGGTATGGGTGGGAATATTTCTTCTTGTGATGGGATGGATCCCTCTTGAACTTTCCTTTCTTGGTGTGAGATGTGAGAGTTTGATATTCATTTCCCATCTTTTCTTGTCGGGCTACGAGCCTAGCCTCTTCTTGTGAACATTCCTCCCATAGTCTACTGAAGGAGACCAACTTCTTTCTTGCACAGATTCCTTGGATAAAGGAATCCCATGACCTAGGTAGGCCATTCAATGTGGTCATAACAACTTCACCATTATCCACTACTTCATCCAAAGCTTCAAGTTGTTCCTTGATTTGAGAGACCTTAGAAAAATAGGATTGAATGGTCTCTCCATTATGAAGCTTTACCCCTTTCAATTGGTTCCGCAGATTCATCTTCCAATTTATGTTCTTCCCTTCAAACAACTTGGTAAGGGAATCAAAGGTCTCCTTGGGTGTCTTTAGAGATGACACATGTGGTATGAGATGGTATTTGATAGAATCAGCAATGATTCTCTTTGCCTTGATCAAGTTCTTCTTATGTAGGGCTTTAGCCTCTTCTTCCTCTGGGACAGGGACCTCAGAGCTTATGTAAGTATCCAATTCATTTTCTTCCAGGATTAACCCAATCCTATACTTCCATGCTTGGAATTTATCATCCCCTTCAAGCTTATCCTCAATCTTGGTGTGGTGAGACATCTTTAAAGAGTACTTCAAATGGAAATAGAAAAGATTTAGGTCTTACCACTTGATTTGTAGAAATCTGGATCTAGTGCTGAATTAGGGTTTGTCAGAGAAACCCTAAAAATTCAAGATGTGAATTTCAAATTTCTGAAAGGATAGAAAGATGCGCCTTGATGAGCGGATCAACCTGGTATACTCAGAAATTGAAAACTGCAAAGTTTCACCCTTCAGAAATTCCTTTTAGTCTTTACGGATTCACTAGGGAGGACCTTGAATTAGGGTTTGAGATTCCCGGAGCTTCACCCAACCAAAAAGTTTGATCCAAAGCTCTAAACTTCGATTTTTCCAAGGAGCTTCCAGCTATGGTCTCCTATTTCACAAATTCCTATTTTTGTGGAAACCCTAATGTTTAGGGCCAAAAATGAAAGTGCCCAGAATTGAATTCTGATTGGACAGAAAGATTCACCTTGATGAGTAGAGTCAATCTACCTTACTGCCTTTCCAAAATCTGTGGAGAGAAACCCAATAAACGAGAAACCCTAGTTTCCGCAACTACACAGTGTCTTCTTCTCAGGTTAGATCTGATACCATGTTAATTTTTGAGCATTAATTCAACATACTCTTGGATCTTTATTGAGAGAATAACATGTACATCATATCAATCATATCAAGCACAACAAGCAATCACATAAGACAATAGACACACAGAGTTTCACTGGGGAAAACCATAAAGGTGAAAAACCCCACAACTTCCTCAAAGATAGAAGGAGCAATGATATAACCCAAGTACAAGAGATAGTCTTCTCTAGTTGTTACTCCTCCTTCCTCACTTGTGCGCCACTTTCTGATTAGTGTAGAAGTGGATAATGAAGTGATAAAATAGAGTGCTCCCACACTCTATTTATACATGACCTGACCTGTCTAATAAACTAGCAGAGCTGAAGTGTCTAACTCAGTCTAATAACCCATGGTAATACTAATTAGGGCTGACCCCATACTTGGTGGTCTAATAACCCATCACATGCAAGTTGAGACACTTGCAACACTTGTCAATACAAATGACAACACTTTCGTATAAAGGAATAATACCATCTCTATAGGAGAACAATATACATAGGTGAAATACATTCCGAAGTTACATATACATCAACATCATCACCAACAGTTTTCCACCCCTAGAAAGCCATTTGTTGAACTAGAGAGGGAGTCTCTTCTCTACTTTCCCAATAATCCAACCCTATTAAATACTAGTGTAATCATTTGGATTAAGTTAGAATCCAAGATACTTAGTCTAGTTTGCATATCAACAAAAGGAAAGGAAAACATATTATTAATCCATTCCCTCTGTTCCTCCTCCAAGTGCATATAAGATTATTCATTAATAGTTCTTTCAACTTTGAGGCTTCCCTTCTTTAACCATTTCAAAACAATAGGATTCCATCAACACTTAAAATATGTGTAACATAAACAATACCCCCCATCTTTATGCCACAATAAGAGACTATAGATCTAACATGAAAAATAACTCTACTCATACCTTCTACAACTAGAAAAACCAACAAAGGAGCAAGAGGGAAAGCCTTCCTGATACCTCTCCAAGGTATAAATAGACTTGTAGTAGATCCATTAACTAAAGCTGCAAATTAAATAGATTGTATACAAGACATGATCCAATTGACTAAGTCAAGATGGAAACCCACTTGAATGATTATGAGCCTAAGGTATAACTAGCTAACCCTTTCATATGCTTTTGATAGGTCCACCTTAACCACCAAGGCATGTAACCTTTTTGTTTTGACCAAATGCATGACCTCTTGAGCCACAATAATAGCCTCATGTATTTGTCTACTAGAGAGGAAATAAAATCATTCTTTAGAAATGGATTTTGATAGGGTTCCCCTTATTCTCCTGGCTATGGTCTTAGCAACAATTTTATAAATACAATTACAGAGGGATATAGGTCTAAATTGTTCCAATTGTATAGGGATGTTGGAATTAGAGATTAAAGCTATAAAAGTAGCACTGTAAGCTGCTAAGATTCTTCCATTTTGTCTGGATTCTTCAATGATTGCTAGGAGATCCTACTCGAAAAGTTCAATGAAATTGTTGAAAAATTCTATCGGTTGCCACCCATCAGGGCCCAAGATTTTTGCCTTATGGAGAGAGTGAATGAATTGCTTTAGTTCATCCATAGTCACTTCCTCCATGAGAGATGAATTTTATTTCTCATCCATAAAGGATGGAAAGAAAGATGCCATTATGATCATATCACACATAGAATCCCTTTCATTTTCTTTATACAAATTATGTTGAAATGAGAAACCCCTACTTCTATCAACCCTCTAAAACTTATAATCACATTCCCATCATCATCCTCAAGCTTCCATATTGAAATGACATGTTTCCTATGGTTGAAAAAATTGTGAATTTTTTGTGTGTTGACATCACTCTTATGTAGACAGATCGCTATGCCCTTAAGTCTCGAAGTTGCCTTGTTCTCATCCAAAATTTTCCTTCTTTTATGTTCAATATCATATACTTGCTTCTTCTATATGCTATCTTTGTATCCAACAGAATCTGACATATATATCTTCTCTAGGGATTCCTCGATATCCCTTAATTCCTGGTCCATCCTTGCTTTCCTGTCAGTTTCCCAGCTAATATATATTTTCTTCACAGATTTCAAGTTTTGTAAGAATTATATACTAACATATGCTCTACTGGAATCATCATAGGACACCCAATTTGTTTTTATCATATGGATATATTCCTAATCTTCAAGCCAATTTGCATTAAATTATAAAGGTCTTGGGGATTTTTCTTGACTCATGACTACCTCCAACAAGACTGGAAATGATTCGATTCTCCAACGAAGCCCACCCATTGCCTAATCAAAAAAAAATATCGAAGAGTTTTTTCATTTATAAAAATCCTATCAAAAATATCTTCAACCTTATCTGATTCAGATCTCATATTTCTCCAAGTCAGTCTCAATTTCACAGGAGGAATATCATATAGGTTATTCTCCTCAAATATTTTCAAGAAGAAGTCTACAAGAGCATTTTTTTGGCACGAGGACCCCATATCTCAGCCTCACCTAGATATAGATTTAGATTTACACCTAGGATTTCTCTACCTCTATCCAAAACCCTTGATATGAAGATCATGTCCCAAAAACTAGCTCTATCTTGATAAGGGCCATACATGTTAATCATGATAAATTCCTTTTATAGCTCCATTGAAAAAGTGAAGTTCCTAAACTTCAAGGAAAACCCAGCTATTAGTGCAATTCATAGAATTCAATGACCATCCCATTATAATTCCCCAAAATATTACATTGGCATCCACATTGACAAAATCCCATCTCGGAAATAAGGAAACCAAATTCTCTATGACTAAGTCCCTTTGGGATAGAGTTTCTTAAAAGAAGAGGATATAAGGTTTCTAATTGCCTACCATTCTTTTTAGGGCAAGTTTCTTGGAGGAAATCCCCAACCCTCAATAGTTGAAAGAGAGAGCTATCATTGAGTAACCTAGCTTCCGGGGGGGCATGCTCTCTGGGCCCTTTTAATGAAAATTTGGCGACCAACATTGATAAATTTGTTATTTGTGTGTATTGATGAAATTGATATAATATGTATGTTGTAACTTTATAATATAGATATGTATCATTGAAATTCACAACCCTATTGATTTAAATGAGTATATTATATACACTAGTACAAAATGGGTGATAAGTGACTAAAATGTGACTAAAAGTGGGTGATAAATGACTAAATTTGGTCACGTGACCACTGGTCACAAATTAGCAGTCACTTATCACCCAACCAAATTGTTCATTTATCACTTGGTCATAAATTGCTTGAATTGCTTCATGTGTTGGTCATATATTTAGTCATTTATTTGGGCATTAATCATTGCTATTTGGTCATTAATTATAGTTGTTTGGTAGTACAATTAGTCATTTATTTAGTCACTGATTGTTGTTAATTGGTCATTTATTTAGTCATTGATTGTTGTTAACTAGTTATTTATTTAGTCATTGATTGTTGTTAATTGGTCGTTTATTTAGTCATTGATTGTTGTTAAATAGTCATTTAATTAGTCATTGATTTATGTAGATAGGGCACGGAGGAATCGAACCACCAACCTCCTTCCTGTAAGGCAAGTTCTATTCTATTGAGCTAACATCCTTAAATAGAATCAAAATATTATAATATTTTTTAAAATTTTATTAAAATGAAAATATAATTATAAAATAATATAGGTAGGATTAAATAAAATATATGTATTTTTATTATATTCACAACAGATTCTATAAGATTTATAGAATTAAAATTTAAAAAAATTAAAATTTACATTATTGTTGTCTTTTATTTTAAATGTAGAAGCACTAGTATTATTAGATACACATGGATTATTTAGATACACAAGGTAAGCATACAATTTTTATATTTTCCCATCTCCCAAGCTTGTAATATCTTTTTTTTTTTTGGTTTTTTAAACATCTCTATATGCAAGCTATTCAAATCTTTACTATACTTCTTCATATGCAAAGAAAATTTAGTGTTATCACATGCACATTGATTTTAATTTCACCTTAAAAAAAGTAAACATATAGGGGATATATTCTTCTTCTCTATTTTACATTACAACATGATGAGAAAAACTTGGGTAATAGAGAATGTAAATGTTTTTATCTATGGAGATTTTATCATAAATGTTTTTATGCATAGAGATTTACGAGTATTATTGTTCCTAAAATTTTCTTTATAAAAGAAATAGAATGATATTCTATTTTTTTTATAAAGAAAATTTCACGAAATGTATATCAAATCTTAACCTGCAAACCATAGATAGGCATATTTATATATTATTAGAATTTTGAAGAAAGGAAACGAATAAAGGATACTTCATTTTTACAGTTGTACTTGGATTTAATGGGTATTCTCGCACACTTCTTATTATTTTTCCCAATGATGGTATTAGAGATCCCAAGAACAAACTTATCGAAAATCCTAGATTCAGAGAAAGAAACAACTTGTGGGGGGAATATGCTCAAGGAAAAGTCCTTCGGATATTGTCTCCTTTCTCATCAAGATTCCAGACCCATGACAAAGTTAGTGAAATGATGTGCTAGCATTAACTGGGCCAGATACTAAATCACTTCTCTAGTGTGACAATCATCATGCCAGAATTTGTTCATATGTTGATGATCTATTGATCCCACGTGTAATTGCTTGGATTTACCTTTGGCACTATTAGAAAATGTCTATATATATATATATATATTTATTTATTTTAATTTTTTTGGTATGATATTTGGCATTACAAAATATTAGTTCATGTTACACCATACACCATGGAATTATATCTATACAATTTATATCAAAAATAAAATCTTTAATAAATGTTAATTTATAATTATTTTTTATTTTTTATATGATTCTTGACATTACCAAATATTAGTTCATGTTGCAATATAAATCATGGAATTCTATCTATACAATTTATATCAAAAATATTTTTTTTATTAAATTCTAATTTTACAAAAATAAAATAAAAAACAAGTTAAATCCATTTCCAAATCTCACATTTACATCAATAATTTAAAATTCAAAATTTAAACTTTAAAAAATGTTAGCTCCATTTCCATATCCTCGCATTACACCACTATTTAAGATTCAAAAGAAAAGTTCAAATATTGATGTCAATGTAGAACTAAAAGATCACTTTTATTATATTAACTAAATCATTACCAACTTATCTACCTGCTATTTTGTGTGTTCATCCATAAATCCTATCTTTTTTCATTTTATTTTATTTTCCCATTTTAAAATTTATATTTTCCCATTACCACTATGTGAACCCCACCAATACCACTGCCTTGTGTGTTGATCATAGTTGTAAGGAATCAGACTGTGGTAAAAGAGATCAAACAACTGTGGAAGTTTTGAACTGTACTGTGGACGTGTCACAAACGAGTTTTTATTTACAGTGGATTTTCTTATGGGCGGGAAAAGATCATTGTACTTTACACAAAATATTTAATATTTAATTATATTTAAATGAAATATATAAAAAATAATCCATTAAAATCAGATTACAGTCTATCGAAAGGACATAAATCCATAACCCTATTCTAAATAACCAAAGTTGAACATAAATCCACATTTTAAATACTGAAAATTTTGCATAGCTAATCCATATGATTACTTACGATCCGAAATAAGCACAAATAGAGAACATGAGCTCATGATTCCATCAATGTCACTCATTCCAATTGAATTTCTTTGAAGCATTTAGTGTTTCATTTAATCACGAGGTTTGAAAACTCAACAATGAAATCATGTTACTGTTAGATATTGTGCATGTTTGTCTACACATTTTTTTTTGTCACTCATTGATAATACCAATCCATTGAATGTTAAAAGGACATCATAGACATCATAAAACTACAAAAAAATTATTCCATTTCATTTTTGGGAGATTTTAACAGCATTCCAAACTTTTTCAGGTCAAAAACATGCATTCAAATCTCAAAATGCAAACACAACAAAATTGAGAAAATCCATTCATCATCGTGATCATCATCCAGGAAAAATATTGGTAGTATATTCTAGTACATTTTGCAGACCCACCTGTTTCCTTTATCATGTCCACCAAATCCTCCTCAATCATCATTGAATTGGAGTTCCCACTGCTGCTACTGTCACCATTATAGATAGAGGAAGAGAAGAAGGTCTTGATATCCTTACTTCCAACTATAAGGGAAGGTTCTTAGTTCCATCTAATTCCATCGATAAGGGAGGGTCTTGCGATCCTTAGTTCCAGCTAATTCTTGCTATAAGGGAATGTTCTTAGTTCCTACACGCTTATATTGTAATTCTACATGATAGATCACACAGCTAGAGTAAACCTCACAAATCTCACTTAAGAATTGCAAAGAAGAAGAAGAAGAAGAAGAAGAAATGAACCAATTATCACTCATGAACTCAGAAATGGAGAAATATGCAGTATAATTATACATCAGTTGTAAGCTGGCACTGTGAAAAATGAATACAATAACAATATTGTCAAGTGAAATTGAATTATCCAAAGGTGATTCGAATTCTCCTCAATGTGTGGCTTGGATAGCATTGGAAACATCACCTAATCAGTGGTAGTAGTCACAAATAGTCATAATTCAGTCAAATGAGTCTAACTGAGCCATGTGAGCACAAATCAAGGGATGGAGACTCCAAGGAGGGTGCACGAGGCTGTTAGTAGGTCAAGTGGCACTCCGATACATACAACTGGAAGCTACAAGCAGTTAAACTGAGCAATAAATGCATGAACTGGGAAATCAATGCTGCAACTGACTATTACAATCCAAGTAGGTGTAGTAGGGTGCATTTATAATCTAGGTGAGGAAAACAAGGTGCACTAGGTAGGTAGGAGGGATACTGAGGGCTAAAAACAAGATCTAGGGGGATGAAAATAGGCTCCAAGTGTTGGGGAGACTACCATACTTATGGATGCATGCATGCATGCAAAGCATGCACATATAAAAATGATGGTGAGAATATTCCAACACCCCCCGCAAGCCAAACTATGAGGAAGTAACTGAAAACTAGTAGGGCCCTGGTAACTAAGACCATAGGTCACCTCGTACAACAATCTAAATAAATAAAGTGAGGAAAGAGGGAAAACCAAGTGGGAAGAAATCCCCCCTCCAAAAAAATAGACTGTGGAGATGCTACTGTAGCATGGCATCACTCACCCCTAAAGGAGGCAAGTGACCTTCTTTACCGAAGAAGGATTGATCGACAAGAAATGGATCAGTAATGTGAGAAGGATGAAACCTTCCATTTTGAAAATCAGATCTGGTTCTCCTCAGATCAAGTGGATCACCAACAAGATATCTGACAGATCTAAGAGTAGTGGCTTCCCATCTAGGAAGAGGAGGATCTACAGGTGGTAGATCATTAGGTTCTTGTGGATCTGGATCTTCCATTTGCTCATCTTCACTGTCAGTTGCTAGATATTCAGGTTCTTGTGGATTTGGATCTAGCATTCACTCTTCATCATCTTCACTTTCAGATTCATAATTTGATCTCTCATGGGATGAAGCTTCACTCTCTTTCTCATCAAGTAGTGGAGGTGTGGTAGGCAAGCTCTCTTGCTCAACAGGATGAGAATCATGAAGTGTCCATTCCTCAAACTGTACACTCCTTTCAAGGAATGTTGACATAGTAGAAGGATCGAGAAGCTAGTAGGACTTTGCATTCAATGCATATCCCACCAGTATACACTCTCTTCTTTTTGGATCTAGGGCTCTCCTTTTCTCTGTTGGAATCCTTTCCCATGCTTTGGATCCAAACACTCTAAGATGGGATACATCAGGTTTGTATCCCATCCATGTTTTGATAGGAGTCATATTTTTCAGTCCTTTATGAGGGAATCTGTTCTGATGGTAAGAAACATAGTTGATGGCTTCTTCCCAAAGACTAGGGTGCAACCCTTTTGACTTTAGCATGCAAGTTTCCATCTCCTTTAATGTTCTATTCTTTCTCTCTGCAAAACCATTCTGTTTTGGTGTGTAGGGAACAGTATCATGCATCTCTATGCCTTCATCATCACAAAAGGATTGGAAGTCACCCTTGACATACTATCCTCCATTATCAGTGCGAATGGCCTTGATCTTTCTATCTAAAAACTTTTTTGTAGAAGACTTGAAAAACTTAAAGTATCCAAACACTTCTGATTTTAATCTGAGAAAGTATATCCATGTAAATCTTGAATAATCATCAATAAAAGTAAGAATATACCTTGCCTTGTTCAAATATATATCTGAAAATGGCCCTGCAACATCACTATGAATCAGATCTAGAGGTTGCGAGGCTCTCCTAGCATTTCCTTTCTCAAACTTCTTTTCAGGATGCTTGCCCATCAAGCAACCCTTACAGTTTCCCTTGGAAAACTTGATTTTGGCTAGACCTTCAACCATCTCTTGAGTATGCATATCTTGCAGGTACTTGTAGTTGAGATTCCCAAATCTTTCATGAAATAGCCTACTCTCTTATTTTGCATGTGTGTGAAGAGAAGACTTCTTGGAGAGAGGAAGAAAGTGATAGAACTCATAGAGTTTTGAATTGTGGTTTGCAACACCTTTTGCAATGATATTTACTGAAACTATGTCTTGTATTTTGACCTCACTTGGAGAGAATATCACCCTCTTGGTCTCTCCAGTATGGGTCATTTGGTAGACCCAAAGTAGATTGGAAGTAAGTGTAGGAACATAGAGGACATCCGAGAAGTACTCATGATCAAGTTTGATCCTTCCAATCCCCTCAGAGGAGACCTCAGAATCATTCTCCAACATGATGGAAGGGCCAACAGTGCATTCGAAACCAGTAAAGAGATATTTGGAGGAAGACATGTGCCTTGATGCTCCTGAATCTATGATGAAGGAGGACTCTCTTGATGCACCTTCCATGAGAGCATGGCATCTCTCCTTGTCCTCAAATATAGAAGGTTCAACTTCTTTCTTCCTAGCACATGCAGGTACTGGAAGGTTATTCTTTTCAAGTAACTGAGCCATAAAGTCTATAGTCTTCTTCATACAAGAAATCTCATGATGAAATCCTTTATTGCAATAGGTACATTTGGATTTATCCTTTTGAGATTGCTTTCCCTCCTTGGAATTCGAAGCCCCTTCTGACTGATAGGGAGCCTCCTTTTTCTTCTGTTCGTTCAACTTTCTGTCAATTTGTTTTTGTTTTCCCTTGCCATTCACTCTCTTCACTTCAGAAGCTGCAAGTGTTGAATCCATCTTGGGTTTGATCATCCCCATTTGAATCAAATTCTCCTCCTCTTGTGTGAGAGAGGTAATGAAGTCATCAAGAGTGGGAAACTTCCATTTTGGGATGGATAGCTTTGCTCTATAAAAGATAGAGACAAATACTGAGTAGTTAGGGCTCAATTTTGATAGTATGGCAAGGATGAGCTGCTTCTCTTCCTTCTCTATTCCATATCTCTTCAATTGTGAAATCATATTATTGAAGTTGATAAGAAACTCATTGATGGAGTTGAAACTGCAAGGGATTAGTGAGATAAGCTCATTTTGCAACTTGTGACCTTTCAAATCATCTTTCTGTCCAAGAAGACATTCGAGCTTGTCCCAAACTTCTTTTGGAGTGGCTAGATCAATGACATGAAAATGGAGGTCTTCGTAAATGCTGAGGAGTAGCAGTCCTACTGCTTCATCAAGTTTATCCAGGTACTTGGATTTCTTTACTGCACCAGTGGGTTCGACTGCAGTCCCATTCAATACTCTAGAAATTCTCTTAGACTTCAGGAAGGCATCCATCTTGGCTTTCCATTCGACATAATTGAATGAATTCAGTTTTAGATCCATTGGTAGCTGTTGAAGTCGAATTGAAGATGAATTCAAATGATGGAATAAACCTGCAAAACAAATGAAAATTTTGATGGATATTTGATGCAAATTTGAATGAACACTGCCTTAGGACAATGAGCACACGTGACTGGATCCTTCACACCTGGCTAGACCTCACTGGATTGCTCCAGTGAATTCAAGACAATTGCACCAGGAATTGATGTGGAAATCCAGAGGCTTCTGGTGCTCAATGAATTGCTGCAACTACTGCTGTTGGAATTCGAATAGTTGGATCCATCTTTGATACCATGTGTAATTCTACAATATAGATCACATAGCTAGAGTAAACCTCACAAATCTCACTCAAGAATTGTAGAGAAGAAGAAGAAGAAATGAATCAATTATCACTCGTGAACTCATAAATAGAGAAATATGCAATATAATCATACATCAGCTGTAAGATGGCATTGTGAAAAATTAATACAATAACAATATTTTCAAGTGAATTCGAATTAGCCAAAGGTGATTCGAAGTCCCCTCAATGTGTGGCTTGGATATGATTGGAGACATCACCTAATCAGTGGTAGTAGTCATGAATAGTCAAAAGTCAGTCAAATGATTCTAAGTGAGTCTAACTGAGCCATGTGATCACAAATCAAGGGATGGAGACTCCAAGGAGGGAGCATGAGGCTGATGAGGCTGTGAGTAGGTCAAGTGGCACTCCGATACAAACAACTAGAAGCTACAGGCAGTTAAACTGAGCAATAAATGCATGAACTGGGAAATCAATGCTGCAACTGACAGTTAGAATCCAAGTAGGTGTAGTAGGGCGCATTTTTCATCTAGGTGAGGAAAACAAGGAGTACTAGGTAGGTAGGAGGGCTACTGAGGGCTTAAACCATGCTCTAGGGGGTTGAAAATAGGCTCCAGGTGCTAGGGAGATTACCATATTGATAACTGGATGCATGCAGTATGCATACAAATCATGCAAATATAAAAATGATGGTGAGAATATTCCAACACTTATATCACAATTTCTAATCATGAAACAATGCCTCAATACTTATGATTGTATATATCTTCTCTTGACAGATTATTGTCCATTTTAAGAATTATACATTGTGAGGATTTAAATTATAGATCTATGATGGATATTTTACAAGAGTAAAATATGGCGTGGTTTCTCTATGCACTAAATTTAGCATTGGTACAAGTTATTTGAAGCTCCTTTGGAATATGTGTGGCTCATATCAGTTTCCAAGTAGGTCGATTTGCTTATTAACATTGTAGTTAGCTCTTACACTATGATTCTATCTACTGAATGATGTTGTTTCAGGTTTGGAAAAATAGTAGTTGCATGAATAGTTTATATACGAAGTGTATGGTTTGGATGATCTGTATGTAACTCTGAAAATTGTTCATTTGTGTCATGCACAACTTTCTCCAGAAGCAATTGATTATTATTATATGCAACGATTATCATGGAGGAATTGGCCATTTCCATTCGTGTTGAGTTGATATACCATGATTCACTTAATTCACCTAGGAAAAGCGTCCCATAAGTTTTTTGGCAATTTTAGTTTATTTATATATATTGATATCTTGCTGGCCAAAAATGTAAAATATGTACAACAAGGTTTTTATTACCCATAATTCAAGCACAACAGATTCTTCCTTCATATTGTTTGGTTGGAAGTGTCTAGGACAACATAGAACTAGAGCTTAAGGCTAATCCAACCCATAGACTACCCAAATTTATGTTCTACATGCCCATGTCTCCACAAGATCACCTAGATTTCATGTTTACATTTGTTTCAAATCTATTGTGAAATCTATTCAAACATAAATATATAACAAATAATTGGAAATAACATAGAACAACAAGAGCTGGGAACACATGCTCAGTTTTAGGTGGTCAGGGCATTTCTACCCTCCACATCGGTGCATCACTTATTATATATTTTACCATCATATGTGCTTCACATGATTTTATTCCTTGAACATAGATGAAAACATTTTTTATCCTATACCCCTGAGAAGGCTTCCCGGAATATTCTTGCAGATAGATTTATGCTTCTAAAATGATAGGAATATCCTAGGAGTAATGGCACCTCCATTTCCCATTTTTCTAAGGAGAAAACTACCACAATGCCCTCTCAATTTTCCTAAAGGATGTTGGTCTGAATGACTACCATAAAAGATGCTTTGAAATTGTATTGAAAGCTAGAAATGACCCTATGCAGACCCAAAATATACTAAAGGGTTTGATAAGTCACTGTTAAAGAGGCCACAATTAGAGAATAAAGGTGTATCTGCAACCATCGATAAAAACAAACAAACAAATCATCGAATGGAAACAAATCACTGCACAAGAATATAGGAGCTGCCATAAGCATAATCCAACCCAAGATATACAGTCATTGAAATGATATAAGCTTCATATCACTACCTGGAATGAAGGATCCCTAAATTTAAAGGCAAGGATAAAAGGAAGGGAAAAAATTACGTACCACTTTTTCTCGAGCTCCTGGTTCAATGTGGATGCCTTGAACTTATGAATGATCATGGATTGAAACCTGTCGAGGCATGAAGCCTTGATTTCCAAGAATCGCTTCTTCTAGAAAGAGAGATGGGTTGGGATTCAAATCTAAAATAGTTGGCATGATTCATATTATATGTCTTCTCCAGTGATGCCTTACATGGTTGGATCTATAATGCCCAGCTGGTTCAAGATGCCCAAATAGTTTATGCAACACCTCTTCCTCCTTAGGGAGTCCTGAACATAACACTCAGAATCTTGAAACCCCATATAAAGATTCAACAACTCAATCCTCGAGCACACTCGCTCTTGATCAAACCCTTGTTGATGGATATTTCATCATTGTTGGGCATTGCCGTCAATCCTGGTCCTGATCTGAGTTCTAGACCCATAACCACTGTAGGCGCGGGGTTGAATTTCAACCTAAAATCCATAACTATACCCTTGTTTTCTCTGCCATTATATTCTAGGTCTAATATATACCTTCATTTCATTTCAATTTCCATTATGACCAAAATATGATAGATCACTCACCTAAGATAGCAAGAAATTCCAATTCGTTAGCCCATGATAGAAAGCAATTCCAATTCTATAGCCCAAAATCACAAGTTAAGGCAGGCTTTTTGTTTAGATTTTAAACCAAATTCATGAATTTATATATCCTTCATCTAAGGCTTAAGCGTCTCGTAAGAGATTATGGTCCGACCACTCAATTGAATCCACTATCCAAGGCTTCAACGCTTCATCACGGTTGACAACAATAATAAGGTAAAATTTGCACTTTTTATATATAGGGTATCACGAGTTACTTAGTCCTTTTTAAATATTATTATATATATATTTTAATATTATTATAATCATATAGGGTCATTAGGTTAAATTAATTTATATATAAGAATTTTTTTAATATGATAAAGGATTTATTTTGTGCTAATTTATGAATGTAAGTTTTTCATCACTATTAGTAATCAACATAATTTACAATAAGCTAAATTTTTTTTTTATAGAATAATAATAATAATCTAATTTTAAAGTGTCACAAGTATGAGAACCCTTTGTTTGTGGGACAATAGACTCTACATGGAAGTATACATACCATGATATACTTAGCCTTATTTTATTTTATTTTTAATATTAATATAATAATAATAATATAGTTTAAGGATCATTAAGTTAAGTTAAACATTAAAAGGTGTTGTCGTTAATGGACACTGAAGAGGGAAGGGTGGAGGAGGAGATCCTCATGAAGGGTGTTAGCATTTCTTAAAAGAGCTTAGGGTTTTTGGTGTCATGTTTTGATCTTGCCGTGGGTTTTGCATTTTTAGGGGTGTCACATGTGAATGTTTAGATTATATTATTTTGGATTGAGGTGTGAGGATGTGGTGTCAAATGTGAATGTTTAGATTATATTATTTTAGATTGAGGTGTGAGGACTATAAATGTGGGTTATATCATGATGGTCATATGTGGATTAGTAAACAAAATGTGACTAATGATAGTGTGTTATTCATTGTAGGGAGGGTTTCATGGATTCCTCCACTATGTGACGTCTCTTATTATCGATACAAATTGGGTTAGTATAAGAAGAGTGCATTGAGAAGAATTGATAGTCAACATTGAATGTTGTAAACATTGAAATAAGAAAACAAACTAATTCGAAGCTAGGAATGTGTGAGTACATTTGCTAGTGAAATAATTTGATTAGTTTCAATAAAGGAATATTTGGTTGTGGTGTTTGATTTTTTAATCCATGTCATGTAATGTATTTACAAATTGAGTCTAAAAGTAAATGTTATAAGTTATATTGTTAGTGTTGTGGATAGTGAGCTTGTAGAAACATTGTGTTGTTGGATTGATTCCTAACTCAACTTTAATTGGCCCAAAAAACATAACATCGGTTTTTACATTTTGTCCATGTACCCAAATAAACCATAGGAGGTAAAAGTCCAACTTGAAATTTGGAACCAATTGTTAACCATATGAAATTATATATGTATTGAAACCCATCACACATGTATGAAAAACAATGTATACAATTGGACGGGTCACTTCTATTACAACATTCATTTCTAAAGATTTTATTACTTCAAGATTTTTCCAACATTTGAATAGTTTACCCACAAAGGCATATTTTGGTATTGCATGTGCACAAGACAACCTTGGTCTTATAAAGGGAAATTGTTTCATGATAATTTATGTAAACCTGTAAACAATGAAGAGTAGGTCTTATGGTCATACTTATCTATGCAAGAAGATAGGATGGTGGCTTTGGCATGTCCTTTAGAAATTGAGATATAAAGTTACTATATAATCAACATAATACTATTATATTAATCACCAAATGAATAAACTTGGTTATTCAAAAAATATCATGATACACAACTAGGGATGATTTTAATAACCCACCCAAAATTTATATGTATAAAAAATGGGCAAATCTCCCCGATATATAGGAAACATTGAAGGCAATTTTATCAATAATATAATATGTATATATAATTTTTTTGGCGAATCTTTCATTTTATTATATAATGCTATAAAATCTTGGCGATTTTTTCACTAAATTATAAGATATTGTAAAATCTTGGCGAATATTTCACTTAATTATAAAAAATTGTAAAAACTTGGTGAATCTTTCACTTATTTATAAAATATAGTAAAAATTTGGGGAATCTTTTGTCACTAAGAATCAAGCTTTTGATTCTATAGATTAATAAGGTAGTGCAAAAGAAGAACATACACTGGATCTCAACTATGGACTCTCTCGACTCCTAGACTCTCGAATGAACAAGTGTACGAATGAGGAGAGGATTGATTTATTTATACATTTCACAAGTAGTATTTGATCACTCACAACTAGAAGGTGTCGACGAAACATGACTGCACTAACTAGATTCATGGAATTAAGTAGGGACTCTACTTGTTATCTCGTCCCTTAATGGTCCAATGGACACGTGGGGTCATGAATCTTGACAGGCCAACAAACTGATATAATTAAGTGAATATCCTCGTAGTGGGCCACTTCCTTTATATAGAGAGATGGTTCTTGGACCAATTCCAAGCTTCCAACCAATATTCTCACCAAAATTTCTTCTCTTTGTTGTCGAATGGTAGGAGAGTTGCATATTTTTCAGTGAATACATAAAATGGCTCAATCCACACAAATTTTCCTCAACAAGTGATAACTTTTCCCAAAACTATTTTAAAACGTCCCAACACTATAAAAGCATCCATAAATTGATAAAGAACAACCCCATGCACGTCTAAAGTCACCCAGTGATGAGAAAAATGACCCATGCACTTCTAAATTCACCCAATGATGAGAAAAATGCCCCAGACACTTCAATACTTGCCCCGGGCACTTCCAAATTCTCCCAAAGATGATAAAAATTCTCTAAGCACTTCAATATTTTCCCAGTCACTTCTAAATTCTCCAAAGGATGATAAAAAAATCCCCATGCACTTCAATATTTTCCCCAAGCACTTCAAAATTCCCTCGAGGCACTTCAATACTTACCCCATGCACTTCTAAATTGACCCAATGATGATAGAAACGCACAATGCACTTCAATACTTGCCTTATCCACTTCAAAATTCTCCCAACGACGATAAAAACACCCAAACACTTCAATATTTGCCCTAGGAACTTCAAAATTCTCCTAGCAAAGATAAAAATGCCCCATCCACTTCCATGATTTCCCAAACATTTCATTACTTTCCCACACACTTCAAAATTCGTCCAATGATGATAAAGATGCCCTACGCACTTTAATAGTTTCCCTAGGAAAGGGAGAAAAACACCCGACAATGATATAATCACCTAGGAAATCACAAAAATGCCTCAATCCACAAAATTTTCCCTGACAAGTGATAACTTTGTCCATCATTGTTTTAAAACGTCCCAACACCGTAAAAGCATTCATGCATTGATCAATAACAACCCCAAGCACTTCTAAATTCACACAATGAGGAGAAAAACGACCCATGCACTTCTAAATTCACCCGGTGATGAGAAAAATGCCCCATGCACTTCTAAATTCACCCAGTGATGAGAAAATCGCCCTAGGCACTTCAATACTCACCTCGAGCATGTCAAAATTTTCCAAAAGATGATAAAATTTCCCTAAGAATTTTAATATTTTCCCGAGCACTTCTAAATTCTCCCAAGGATGATAAATACTCCCCATGCACTTCAATACTTTCCTTGACCACTTCAAAATTCTCCCAACGATGATAAAAATGACTAGACACTTCAATATTTTCCCCAAGCACTTCAAAATTCTTTCGGCGAAGATAAAAACACCCCCATCCACTTCCATGTTTGCCTAGCCACTTCATTAATTTCCATAGACACTTCAAAAGTCGTCCAATGATGATAAAGATTCCCTAGGCACTTTAATACTTTCCCTAGGAAAGGGAGAAAAACACCCGACAATGATATAATCACATAGGCAATAAAAAAATGCCTCAATTCACACAAATTTACCTTGGCAAGTGATAAATTTTCCCATCACTATTTTAAAATTTTCCAACACTATAAAAGCATCCATACATTGATAAACAACAACCCCAAGCACTTCTAAATTCACCTAGTGATGAGAAAAATGCCCCATGCACTTCTAAATTCACCAAGTGACGAGAAAAACGCCCCATGCACTTCAATACTTGCCTCAAGCACTTCAAAATTCTCCGAAAGATGATAAAAATTCCCTAAGCACTTCAATATTTTCCCAGGAACTTCTAAATTCTCCCAAGGATGATAAAAAATCCCCATGCACTTCAATATTTTCCCCAAGCACTTCAAAATTTCTGCTAGGCACTTCATTACATGCCCCATGCACTTCTAAATTGAACCAATGATGATAGAAACCCCCCATGCACTTTAATACTTGCCTTGGTCACTTCAAAATTCTCCCAACGATGATAACAAACGCCCATACACTTCAATATTTTCCCCACGCTCTTCAAAATTGCACCCAGGCACTTCAATACTTGCCCCATGCACTTCTAAATTGACCCAATGATGATAGAAATGCCCCCATGCACTTCAATACTTCCCTCAACCACTTCAAAATTATCCCAACGATGATAAAAACATCCTGACACTTCAATATTTTCCCCAAGCACTTCAAAACTCTCGCAATGAAGATAAAAACGCCCTCGTCTACTTCCATATTTTCATCGGCACTTCATTACTTTCCCTAGACACTCAAAATTCGTCCAATGATGATAAAGATTCCCTAGGCACTTCAATACTTTCCCTAGGCAAGGGAGAAAAACACCCGACAATGATATAATCACCCAAGCAATCACAAAAATGACCCAATCCACACAATTTTTCCTCGACATGTGATAACTTTGGCCATCACTGTTTTAAAACATCCCAACGCTATAAACTCATCCTTACATTGATAAAAAAACAACCCCATGCACTTCTAAATTCACCCAGTGATGAGAAAAACACCCCATGCACTTCAAAATTCACCCATTGACAAGAAAAACGCCCCATGCACTTCAAAATTCACCCATTGACAAGAAAAACGCCCCAAGCACTTCAAAATTCACCCATTGACAAGAAAAATGCCCCAAGCACTTCAATACTTGTCCCTTGTCTCGAGCACTTCAAAATTCTCCGAAAGATGATACAAATGCCCTAAGCACATCAATATTTATTGAGGCACTTCTAAATTCCCCAAGGATGATAAAGCTCCCCATGCACTTCAATATTTTCCCCAAACACTTCAAAATTGCCCCCAGGTACTTCAATACTTGCCCCATGCACTTCTAAATTGACCCAATGATGATAGAAATGCCCAATGCACTTCAATACTTGCCTCGACCACTTCAAAATTCTCCAAACGATGATAAAAACGCCCATACACTTCAATATTTTCCCCAGGCACTTGAAAATTCTCGCAACGAAGATAAAAACGCCCTCGTCCACTTCCATGTTTCCCCAGGCACTTCATTACTTTCCCTAGACACTTCAAAATTCGTCCAATGATGATAAAGATGCCCTAGGCACTTCAATACTTTCCCTAGGGAATGGATAAAAACACCCGACAATGATATAATCACCCAAGCAATCACAAAAATTCTCCAATCCACACAAATTTTCCTCGGCAAGTGATAAATTTTCCCATCACTGTTTTGAAATGTTGCAACACTATAAAAGCATCCATACATTGATAAAAAACAACCCCACACACTTCTAAATTCATGCAATGATGAGAAAAACGTCCCATGCACTTCTAAATTCACCTAGTGATGAGAAAAACACCCCAGGCACTTCAAAATTCTCTGAAAGAGGATAAAAATGTAGTAAGCACTTCATTATTTTCCGAGGCACTTCAAAATTCTCCCAAGGATGATAAAAACTCCCCATGCACTTCAAAATTTTCCCCACACACTTCAAAATTGCCCCCAAGCACTTCAATACTTCCCCCATGCATTTCTAAATTGACCCAGTGATGATAGAAACACCCTATGCACTTCAATACTTCCTAACAAATGGGAAGTCCTTATGATTCTAACATGAAGTTTTCTTTGGAGACTAAGTCACCAAAGAAAGATAAGGATAAAGTGCAAATATAAAGTAACCTATTAACATCCACTCAGACCTATTTTTCCTGTCAGACGTGTTAAGTACCATTGCTAATGAAGGGAAACCAACTCTTGGAGGTCAAACACCTCCACCCCCCCTCTCTCTTTCTCACAGACACTCACAAGGGTTCTACACCTGTTGAGGTTTGAACCAGAGGTGTTTGCATGGAGGCATGCCATCCCAACCACTAAGCAAAAACCTGGCACAAAGTCTCATAAAATGCATATGGTACACCATGACTACTATGAAGTAGATCACACAATTTAATCATTTCTCTTATCACCCGTCCATATACAATCATTGAGTATAGATGACAGGTTGTTTGAAGGTGACAAGATCCATCACAGATTGATTGTTAATGGGGGTATGACAAAGTAGACAGATATTCTAAAACAATAGAAAATTGGGACAACCTCCAGTATATTTTGGTTATTAACAGAAGATGAATTTTGTTGATAACCTCCAAAAAAACAAGAGAACAATAGTGCATACACCTTAAATATATGTGCCATACTTAGAATCATAGATATCAAATGCTTTCCCTATCTACATAATCGTATTGAGAACAATATGTGATCATTCAAGAGAGATATAGTGCTTGTAAGTTTACAAGAGGTATATAGTCCGATTCCAGAAAGCCTCGAACACATGGCAAAGCACCACTAAGAGCATAGAAATGATATTGAAAGGAAGAGTTCAGTGAGGACCAATTCCAATCCACCATGACATATCTACAAGTTTACTTTCGTATGTTTATGAACACAACCAAACTACTTCTGCTGCCAGTCACATTGAAACAAATGGGAGACATTGACATACTGTGTTATTGCTCATTTCTTAATACTGAATAAAAAAATCACATAGTTATATAACAAGAAAATAATGCATGGTTTAAGTATAGAAGATCAATCCATTCATCTATTTATATCCTTCCCTTTAGGATTTAATCTTTCCGTCGGTATATTTGAAGTCTACTAATATAATCCAAGGAATATAATTCCCTGTAGCAAAATATCAAGCATGAAGAAATGAACAGTATGGCACCAAAATCTATGCTCCTAGTGATTCTTTTGCTGTGTCTAATTTATGTCAATGGAGGAGAATAGGAATTTGGTATTGACATAGGATTCACAAAGGCAACAATAGAGATTTCAAACAAACATTTCATAGACAATCATGTCCATATATGAATGTTAAGGCATGCTTAGGTCCTACTTAGAAGTCAGAATTACAAGGATTGTGATTCCAAATAGAAGCTTATGTCCTGATGATATATTTCAACGATTATTTTCTCAATATAAATATTCTTCAAATTATGAAAAAATCTCCAAACTAATTCATTATCAATGCATGTATCTCTAAATGCTTCTTCATGATATTTGGAGAAAGAGATACAAGTTTATGTTGAGTATAAATATGAATCATGGAAAGCTAACAATGAATTGACAAGTGGAGACAAAACCATGTATTTCAACAATGTTTAAAAAATGCACATGGAAAAACTCAGCTAAAAAACTGTCAAAAAATACTGAATTCAACAAAAAATGAAAATTTTCAGCCACTACAAACCTACAAAATTTCCATTTCCCAATTAATTTTAAACATATTAAAAATCCTTGAAAATAGTCCACATCCAGATGCAATATGCATGTATATGGATTTATTTTGAAGTTTTATGCTGCTATATAAAATGAAAACATATTGAACCCAACAAAGAATGAGGGTTTTGTTTTAAACAATTTGTCTATGAACTCAACAAGTTTTGGCAAATTTGCCAACTCTTGTTCAAAAGTGCCAAGCCTAGGAAAGAAAACCAGTCATGGAATGCATCATTTCAACATATCTGAAAATTAGAAAACAAGAGTAGGAAAAATAGGTTGTTTTTCATACCCTGTGGCTTGAATTCAAAAAGAGCAGGCAAAGGATGGCCATTAGGAGCTGAGTGTTAGGATCATGGGGTTCATAAAAAAATGGATGCACCAAGATTCCATACTATCTCTTTGAGTATTTCTTAATAGTAGACACTAGAATTTGTTTGAAGTATTGGTAGAGTAGGTCGTTTCATTCTATGATTTCCATCTCCTAGGTAGGTGCAACATATTTCATGGGTTTGATTGTGAGCATTGAGGTGAGGGCAGTTTCAAAGTTTTTGAGCTTACTATTTGGTATGTCACTTTTTTTATGTAGTCTCTTATTTTTTTGTACCCGGTATTTCATGTTTTCCATTTATAGTCTCTAGGGAGTTAACATGGAAGTTCATACCTTCCATGGGGATCATGCCACTCACATCATTTTTATCTTGATTGAAATTAAAAACTGTTGGGACAACACCAGATTTCAGCTTCATATCTCTTGGTGTAGCAGCCATAATTTTAACAGATCTGTGTCTTTTATTATATTTGGAATCCATGTGTTGCTGCTCATATTGTTGTGGCTGAAGTATACCAACATTGGTCAGTGCAAACTACCAGTCTTGATTTCTTTTGTTATCTAACATTTATTGAGACCATGGATTTTTACTGATGGATTATGCACTGGTATTTGTGTCACATACCAAAACCATCATGGATATAAGCCATTTCCCTACAAAGTTGAAACAAAATAACATTTTTTCACATAAGAAGAATGCCACTAACAATGGACTAACTATTGTGCCAAAGCATAAGACCATTTACTGACCTGATAAGTATAGATATTTGTATAAATGAGGGGCATCTGGTGATTCATCCTACCACAATGCCTTTCAACTCTGTAAAGAGTCTCTGGCACATATTCTAACACCATATTCAGATACAATTCATCCTTGTTGGTGGAAGAAAAGAAACAATGTTGCAAGGAAACCACATTTGGATGGTCTAGAAAATGCATCCTCTGCAACTCTTTATTTTTGTACCATTTATCTTGTAACACTTTTTTTATATCCACACTCTTTCCTGTCTCCAAGCATTTAGCCTAGTTAACAACCACAATAAATTCAGTGTAGATCTTGCAAACAATGATGAGTAGATTTATACAGATGACTATCCTTTATTGACAAAGCATCTAGTAAACAATGGACAAACTTGTTGATGTAATTTTAACTTCGGAATGTATTTCACCTATGTATATTGTACTCCTATAGAGATGTTATTATTCCTCTATATGGAAGTGTCGTCATTTGTATTGACAAATGTAGCAAGTGTCGCAACTTGCAAGTGATGGGTTATTGGACCACCAAGTGTGGGGTCGGCCCTGATTAGTATTACCATGGGTTATTAGACTGAGTTAGACAAGTCGGCCTTGCTAGTTTATTAGGCAGGTTAGGTCATGTATAAATAGAGTGCGGGAGGCACTCTATTTGATCACTTCATTATTCACTTCTACACTCTCCAGAAAGTGGCACACAAGTGAGGAAGGAGGAGTAGCTGCTAGTAGGACTATCTCTTGTACTTGGGTTGTATCATTGCTCTTTCTATCTCTGAGGAAGTTGTGGGGTTTTTCACCTTTATGGTTTTCCCTAGTGAAACTTTGTGTGTCTATTGTCTCATGTGATTGCTTGGTGTGATTGAAATGCTTGATATGTTGTACAGGTTATTCTCTCAGTAAAGATCCTAGAGTATATTGAATTAATGCTAAAAAATTAACATGGTATCAGAGCTAACCTGAGAAGAAGACACTATGTAGTTGTGGAAGCTAGGGATTCTTATTTACTGGGTTTCTCTCCACATATCTTGAAAGTTAGTAGGGTGGATTGACTCTCCTCATCAAGGCGCATCTTTCTGTCCAATCATAATTCAATTATGAGCACTTTCATTTTTGGCCCTAAAAATTAGAGTTTCCACAAAAATAGGAATTTCGGAATTCTGAGACCATAGCTGGAATCTCCTTGGAAAAATAGAAGTTTAGAGCTTTGGATCAAAATTTTTGGTTGGGTGAAGCTTCGGGAAACTCAAACCCTAATTCAGGGTCCTCCCTAGTGAATCTGGGAGATTAAAAGGCATTTCTAAAGGGTGAAACTTTGCAGATTTCAAATTATGAATATACCAGGTTGATCAGCTCATCAAGGCGCATCTTTCTATCGTTTCATAAGTTTGAAATTCACATTTTGAATTTTTAGGGTTTCTCTGACAAACCCTAATCCAGCACCAGATCCAGATTTCTGCAAATCAAGTGGTAAGACCTAAATATTTTCTATTTCCATTTGAAGTACTCTTTAAGATGTCTCACCACACCAAGCTTGAGGATAAGCTTGAAGGGGTTGATAACTTCTGAGCATGGAAGTATAGGATTGGGTTAATCCTAGAAGAAAATGAATTGGACACTTACATAAGTGAAGAGGTCCTTGTCCCAGAGGGAGAAGAGGCTAAGGCCTTACATAAGAAGAACTTGGTCAAGGAAAAGAGGATCATTGCTGATTCTATTAAAGACAATCTCATACCACATGTGTCATCTCTAAAGACACCCAAGGAGATGTTTGATTCCCTGACCAAGCTATTTGAAGGGAAGAACATAAATCAGAAGATGACTCTGCAGAACCAATTAAAAGGGGTCAAGCTTCAGAATGGAGAGACCATTCAATCCTATTTCTCTAAGGTCTCTCCGATCAAGTAACAAGTTGAAGCTGTGGATGAAGTAGTAGATAATGGTGAAGTTGTCATGACCACATTGAATGGCCTACCTAGGTCTTGGGACTTCTTCATACAAGGAATATGTGCAAGAAGGAAGTTGATCTCATTCAGTAGACTATGGGAGGAATGTTCACAAGAAGAAGCAAGGCTTGTGGCCCAAGAAGAGAAGATGGGGAATGAAGATCAAGCTCTCACATCACACACCAAGGGAAGCAAGTTTAAGAGGGAGAAATACCATAACAAGAAACATTCTCACCCTCATCATAAGAAGAAAGATCTCTCTCATGTTCGATGTTTCGGTTGTAATGAAATAGGACACTTTGCCTCAAATTGTCCCAAGAAGAAGAAAGACAACAACAAAAAAATTCAACAAGAAGAAGAGGTACAACAAGAAGAGATTTCATGCTCATGCTATTGAGGATGATGAAACTCCCAAGAAGAAGGCTAGGGCAGAAAGTGATGCTTCATCAAGTGAAGATGAATATGTTCTAATATCTGCTCTCACAGGTACTATCTCTCATGGATGTAATGATTGGCTTATTGATAGTGGGGCTTCCAAACACATGACTGGATTTAAAGAATCTTTTGTAAATCTATCTGAACATGAGTCACCCCATAAAGTGAAACTTGGGGATGACTATCAGTATCCCATCAAGGGAAGTGGTGAAGCATCCTACAACCTAGACTCTGGGAAGTCTTTGAAGATGAAAGATGTTCTATATGTACCTGGGCTAAAAAAGAACCTACTCTCCATATATGCATTGGATGCAAAAGGAATGAGGGTTGCATTTGTAGATGGCCAAGTCCTAATGTGGCCAAAGGGTGAAACTATAGATGATGCAGTAGTTATTGGAGAGCAAGAGGGAGGAATGTACAAATTGAAGGGACAACCTGAACATGTCATGGTACATGAATCCATGGAACCAAGTGAACTTTGGCATAGAAGGCTTGCACATGTGCACTATAGGGCACTACCAATTGCAAGTAAAGTTGTAGAGGGTCTTCCTGAAATCAAGACAAAGCATGTAGGTGTTTGCAAAGGATGTGCAAAAGGAAAGAACATTAAGAATGCATTTCCAAGCAGTGAAATCAAAGCTAAAGGAATCTTGGAAATTATCCACTCCGATGTATGCGGTCCGATGTCATCCAGTTCTTTGAGTGGGTATGTATACTATGTCTCTTTCATTGATGATTTCTCTAGGAAGAATTGGGTTTATTTCTTGAAGAACAAAGATGAAGTGTTCGATAAGTTCAAGGAATTCAAACCCTTGATGGAAAATAAAACTAATAGAAGATCAAGAACTTCAGATTCGACAATGGCGGAGAATTCACTTTAGGTGACTTCAAGAAACTATGCAGTGATTCAGGGATTAAGAGGGAGTTGACTACTCCCTACAATCCACATTAGAATGGAGTTGCAGAAATGAAGAATAGAACAATCATGGAAGCAGCACGGGAAATGTTGCATGACCAAGATTTGCCTATGCATCTTTGGGAAGAAGCAACTAGGACAGTTGTATATGTGCAGAAAAGAACACCTCACAAGATATTGGACAAGAAGACACCAGAAGAGGTCTTATCTATTAAGAAACCTGAAGTCAGCCATCTCATAATATTTGGTTGTCTAGTATATACACATATCCCAAAGGAAAAGAGGACAAAGCTAGATCCTTCAAGAAAGAAGGGCATCTTTGTGGGTTACAGTAAAAGCTCGAAGGCTTACAGAATATACTTTCCAGGGTTCAAGAAGATTGATGTTAGCAGGGATGTAACATTCGATGAGGATTCAGCTTATATCAAATCAAAGAAGGCACCTGTTGAAGATCATGAAGAACCAAAGGAAACCAAATTTCAAGACACCACCATGACTGAAGCAATTCCAGAAGCAGATCGTGAAGTTGAAGATCCGCAAGAACCTGTAGATACACCTCATGAGAAGAACTCTCACAAGAGGAAACCTGCATGGGCTAGAGAGCTCATTCAAGATGCAGAAAGATATGGAATTCCAGAAGAAGAACACAGAGAAAGGAAGAGGACTAGATCACATACCAGTTATGTTTCCCTACTCTGTGATATTATGAACAAAGAACCTTCCAATTATGAAGAAGCAGCGGAAAAGAAAGAATGGAAGGATGCCATGGTTGAGGAATACCAATCGATCATGAAAACTGATGTTTGGGATGTAGTCCCAAGACCTGAAGGGAAGTCTGTTGTGACTTCCAAATGGATCTACAAGATCAAACATGCTGTAGATGGCAGCATAGAAAAATACAAAGCAAGATTTGTAGCTCGTGGCTTCTCTCAGAAAGAGGGAATAGACTATGAAGAGACTTTTTCTCTTGTAGCCAGGTACACTTCCATCATATCAGTACTTTCCCTAGCTGTAGTGATGAAATGGAAGATACACCAGATGGATGTCAAGACAACTTTCTTGAATGGTGTAGCTGAGGAGGAAGTGTATGTGGAGCAGCCAATGGGTTTTGAGACACATGACAGGGAGTCATATGTGTGCAGGTTGAAGAAAGCCTTGTATGGATTGAAGCAAGCTCCTAGGACTTGGTTTGGTACGATAGACAGCTTTCTATCCAGTTTGGGCTTTACCAAGAGTAAAGCGGATTCCAACCTTTACTACAAGGTTGAGGAAGGAAATCATGTGATACTACTATTGTATGTGGATGACCTGTTTGTAACAGGCGAGGATGGGTTGATTGCGGACACCAAGAGGAATCTTTCTACCGAGTTTGAGATGAAGGACTTGGGGATGATGCGCTATTTCCTAGGCATGGAGGTGTGGCAGAGTGCAGATGTAATCTTCCTTAGACAAGGGAAGTATGCAGTAGAGACCCTGAAGAGGTTCGGGATGATCAACTACAAGGCCATGGCCACACCTATGGCATTGAACCTGAAGCTTCTATGTGATGCTTCATCTAATCCAGTTGATGTTAGTGTGTATCGTCAGATGATTGGGTCCTTGATGTACCTAACGAACACTAGACCAGATATTTGCTTTGCGGTGAATACATTGAGTCAGTTCCTGACGGATCCCAAAGGTGTTCACCTGGTTGCTGTAATGCATATTCTAAGGTACCTGAAAGGTACAATTGATTATGGGCTCAATTATGATGCAAATCAAAAGTTTAACCTGCAATGTTATGTTGATTCAGATTGGGCAGGCAGTGCTACAGATAGGAAGAGCACATCTGGGTGCTGCTTTAGTATGGGATCAGGTGTGATCTCTTGGTTTAGGAGGAAGCAGTCCCGTGTAGCACTGAGTATAGCCAGGGCAGAGTATGTTGCAGCTTGTTCGGCTAGTTGTGAGGCAGTATGGATCCGGAAGCTACTGTCTGAGTTATTTGATCTCCCATTGGAGGCTACTGGTATCTTTTGTGACAACCAGAGTTGTGTGAAGTTGTCTGAGAATCCGGTGTTCCACGACAGGTTGAAGCACATTGAGATCAAATATCACTATATCAGGGATATGGTGCAGAGAGGAGCAGTGAATCTCCTATATGTTGCGATGGATGAGCAGGTTGCAGATGTGTTGACGAAACCACTAGCCAGAGTGAAGTTTGAGTACTTCAGAGAGAGGCTTGGTGTTATTTAGATTGACAAAACTTCAAGAAAGAAGTGATGGACACATTTGCAGGAGCCATTCCAAGCATGGTGAGAGGAGGATCCTTCCCATGGATGTGGATGTAAGCGATGGATGATGAGCATCAAGACGATGCTCCAGTTACTTCTTTGTTGGATGCTTTGATCGGTTTGATCATGTATTTGTATATGCATCATGTTGGATGCTTGATATGATCACTTGGATCATGTATTTGTATATGCATCATGTTGGATGCTTGATATGATCAGTTGGATCATGTATTTATATATTTATCAGGTGGATGCATTGTATGATCAGGTGGATCATGTATTTATATATGTATCAGGTGGATACATTGTATGATAAGGTGGATCATGTATTTGTATATGTATCAGGTGGATACTTGTATGATCCGGTAGATCATGTATGATGATATGTATCAGGTAGATACATTGTATGATCAGGTGGATCATGTATGATGATATGTATCAGGTGGATACATTATATGATTAGGTATATCATGTATGATGATATGTATCAAGTGGATACATTGTATGATCAGGTGGATCATGTATGATGATATGTATTAGGAAGATAAATTGTATGCATCAGGTGGATGCATGGTATATCAGGTTGATCATGGATGATGAGTATCGGGATGATGCTCTGGATGGCATGCATCAGGATGATGCTATGATGATGATCAGGATGATCATAGATGACGAGCTTCAGGATGTTGCTCCAGGTGACATGCATTAGGACGATGCAGTGATGATGATCGGGTTGATCATGTATACATCAGGATGATGCATGTTGAGTATCAGGTTGATACTCTATGGCTGTGGACAAGTTGTGCAGGTAGCATAGAAAAGGTCATTTAAAATACGGACAGGTAAAGCGGTGTGCTCGTAATAGCCTGGGATGCTCTATCGAGATCCGGATAGGTAGAGAAGTGTGCTCGTAACATCCTGGGATGCTCTGAGTAGATTTTGCTACGGTTTCACATAGAAAAGATCCTTTAAAATAAGGACAGGTAGAGTGGTGTGCTCGTAACAACCTGGGATTCTCTATCAAGATCCGGACAGTTGGAGTGATGTGCTCGTAACATCCTGGGATGCTCTGAGTAGGTTTTGCGAAAATTCACATAGAAAAGATCCTTTAAAATCCGGATAGGTAGAGCGGTGTGCTCGTAACAGCTTGGGATGCTCTATCGAGATCCAGACAGGTAGAGCGATGTGCTCGTAACATCCTGGGATGCTCTGAGTAGGTTTTGTGAAGGTCATCATGTAAAAGATCCTATAGTCTGCGCTAGGTTTTGTTGACACATGTAATCAGTCCTAGGTTCCACAGTATGGCCACTATTGATGAAGACCTGCAGGTGGTGGGCCTACATCCAACATGAAAAAGGGCTATCTCTGTAGAAATTCCTATGACGAGTAGATTTGAGATTGATTGAGATAGCAGCAGTAGTGACGATGACGATGATTCAAGGATGATGATTCGATGACGATGATCTAGAGAAGAAGACTTGTGCTAGCAGATCTGTGTCGAGAAATACCTTCCTAGTTAAGAGGGAGTGTTGATGTAATTGTAACTTTAGAATGTATTTCACCTATGTATATTATACTCCTATAGAGATGTTATTATTCCTCTATACAGAAGTGTCGTCATTTGTATTGACAAGTGTCGCAAGTGTCGCAACTTGCAAGTGATGGGTTATTAGACCACCAAGTGTGGGGTTGGCCCTAATTAGTATTACCATGGGTTATTAGACTGAGTTAGACAAGTCGGCCCTGCTAGTGTTTTAGGCAGGTCAGGTCATGTATAAATAGAGTGCGGGAGGCACTTTATTTGATCACTTCATTATTCACTTCTACACTCTCCAGAAAGTGGCGCACAAGTGAGGAAGGAGGAGTAGCTTCTAGGAGGACTATCTCTTGTACTTGGGTTGTATCATTGCTCTTTCTATCTCTGAGGAAGTTGTGGGGTTTTTCACCTTTATGATTTTCCCCAGTGAAACTCTGTGTGTCTATTGTCTCATGTGATTGCTTGGTGTGATTGATATGCTTGATATGTTGTACATGTTATTCTCTCAGTAAAGATCCTAGAGTATATTGAATTAATGCTAAAAAATTAACAAAAATTATGCAACAAAAAAAATGAGCACATGATGCTGGTACCCTAGGAAGAAGCATAATATTGAAATATTAAATTGCGAACACTGTAAGCTGGAGCTACATCATCTTGTTCATTTGATCTTCCTTCATCACTTGTTTCTAAGATATTGGATTTGTTGCAATCTGTCAAACTGCATGCTGATTGAAATGAAAATTTTGTTTTCAAATAAGTCCATTCCTATTCTAGAGAGCTTTGTTAAGGAAAGGTATTTGCATGAGAGGCATCATCTATGAGGTTAAGGCTGTGTTACCAGATCTGCCACCCCTGTGTATAGGATCCATGAAACCAGAGATCTGATCCAGACCCACGTAGGATCCATCACGGAGAAGGATATGGATCCTAAGCCAATGAAAAGGATCCTGAAACTTCTATTTCTTTGTTGACTTCCTTAAACCCCATTCATGGTCAGGGTTTAATCTATCCTTACGTCAAAATATGCTCTCAAGGTCTACTCTCAAGGTTTGATCTATCAGTATGGTCAAGGTTTGTTCTCAAGGTTTGATCTATTGTTATGGTCAAGGTATGATCTATCCTTATGTGCTACATTGTTGGTCACTTTATCCACATTGTTATTTAGTCCTACCATAACATTAAAAAAAACAATGTATTCACTGTTGACACGGACATTTAGATGTGCCTCACAAAAACCTTGTTGTGACCAACTGTTAAAATAAGGTAGAAAAATATTCCCATGATTAATAAGTAATTTTTCTTGTCTGGAGGGAGTTTGAGTCCGAGGGACATTGCTACAACAAGAGAAATTGGAAGAGACAGATTGCATTGTAAATACTAGAAACTCAATCCATTTAAAACCTAGTCCCTTGTTTGCTGAGAGGCATCCAAACAATATCTTTTTTGTTATTTACCATTTCAAATTTGACACTGACAAGAAATTTCAATTAATAAGTGGCTTCAAGTATATGACCATAAAATAGCAAGTTGTACTTGTAACGGCTAGTTCCTAATTTCTAAAAAAAATGGATATTTATGTATATACTTCATTTATATATATATATATATAATGCGTCCCTTGTGTCTTGTTTCCGGGGTTGATGTGTCCCATGTCATTCATATACTTGTATCCACATGTCCTATGTATCCCATATCCCCATATGACTCAGCTCTGAAGCATATCTAATGGACAATATTCCTCAATTTGAAGGCTTTCGTTAGATTTCAAAATAATCGCATTACTAAAAATTAGGTTTTCATTTATCATATTGAATCGTTTACTCCAAATTTCATATGCAATTATTTATTTATTTAATGAGATCATTTTCTCATTTACCTTGGATCTCAGAAATAATTTATTTATTTTCTTTACTGGTATCATTTTATCTAATCAAGTTCTTCACAAATTTACAGTCCACGAAAATTGGAAACTAGTCCATGAAGCTAGTTGAACAACTTAGTTTCTCTATGTTTGCTTTTGCATCAACCATCTTCCCTTGTCTTGATACATTTAGTAGCTACAATTTACTTCTAAGTTTGAAGAGAGTTGAGCATCTAAAATAAATGGAAAAGCTAAAAATCCGAAACCAAACCCAATTCAAAATCACCTACAAGTTTGACTAAGGTAAATTGTACTCCACAATTCAAATACCATTGCGTATTATACACATTCTATCACCAAAAAAGGCATAAGTAGGTGTGGATTGGTGTGATCTACCTGTTTATGGCGTGTTTATATTTTACCCTATTGACTGCTGAGGGCGATTGGTGTGATCTACTTGTTTATATTTTACCTTATTGACTCCTAAAACAATTTGCATGCATATTAATAATAGCAAAATAACATCTTCACATTGCTTCCTATTTCAAAAGAACATCTTCACAACTTATTTATATACTTGCAAATATTTCAAATAAACACATATTTACACCACTACTAATTAAAGGAATATTTTCAATGTTTATGAATCCTTCCCTTCATAATGGGATTCTTAGCCATGTCATATATTCCAAACATAACAACTCAATCAATCTCATTCATATAGGTTTGGATCCATGACCCCCTCCTTAACCAAATCTCTAGGATTGAAACCAAACATCAAAATATGATAGTGATCCAAGTCCCATTACATGTGATGCCAAATATCAAATCAAAATCAATGATTCTACATGAAATCAAACATTGATGCTACCAAGATTTGGTAGAGCACATTTAATATCCCACTCAACCATAGTTGTCTCCTAGTTGGATATCTCCTGTTATGCTTCAAAGAACCGCACTTCCACAATAGAACCACTAACCAATCCAAGTTCGGAGCATTCATAACTAATTCCCACTACCTTTTTCCCAGGCCTCCAGGTAACTCTATACTTCATTTCCCATGAGGAATTAAATCCTCTATATCCTTGTCTCTTCTCTCACCTTCAAATCACACCATCTGATATTTCCAATAACAATTTGTTTTTAAGTCCCCAAATTCCAACCACAAAACCATTAAACTTCCTTTCCAATATTGGTTAAAATAGGAACCATATGATGCAATCTCCAACCTTCACACCAAAATTATTTTGGACTATCAAATACTACATCGACTAATATTCAAACAAAAATATCAACTATGTATTTAATGTTTGCATCTCATTATCGTTGCAAGCACATCTTTGATGCCCATCATCCTACATAGATAAATACTCTCAAATGCTTATTTTTTTTTTCTACTAGAATTTTTCATCATGCACTCACCCTAAGGGGTATGATCGACATTCATAGAGTGGTAGTGTTCTCGTTTGCAGTGTGAACACCAATAATTATGATTTGATTTACCACTGGAGGTTCTACTACACAACCTTATCATTGATATCATCATAAACTTTGTTGCCTTGACTAGTGGCACTGTTTATTAATACACAAATGATTCTCATAGGTAGGGTTCTCTGTACATTTACTAACAAAATCTATTAAAATATATCAAATTATATCAAATTTAAATTCATTTTCCTTGTATCTCCACTCAAATCCCATCTACCTCACATGGGACATCCAACTAATGTCTAGCAGAACCCTTCTACCATATTCACCCACTTCATAATGTTAAATGTAACCATACTGTCTTTGGGGAATAAAAGCATCTACTCCCAGTATTGCATGTCACTTCTATCTGGAAGGCTATTGTTGTAAATGTGGTAGAAGTAATACTACATCTCACAAGCTACCCACCATTTTTGCAACCACTTGGGGCTGGATCTACATATATCAATGCTCATGGTGGATGTTTGGTCACCTCATTCAAATTCCCTTACCTTAAAACATAAGGGTATAATGTAACCAACAACATCCAAGTGATTAATAAATATTCAAATATACAGAAATATCAAATATGCCATTCCTGAGCTAAACCATAAATCACTAATGGAATAAATGGAACATTAAAATGACAAAAAATGCAAGTGCAAGAAAATGTCAATCCATTGCCAAGTTGAGATCCTTTGACTAATTCCTTGCTACCTACATTGAATGGGTGATTCCCTCAAATACTATTATCCAATGTGCCAAAGGTATTTTAAATTTTGTGCCTCTATAGCCTACAAGAAAAACCTTTCTAATCCAAATCATAGTTTTATGCACTCATCATAGATTCAAGGGATTGTATCCACAATCAATTGAGTTGGCCAACATGCCACATAGGCACTAGTCTTCCACATTCCAAAAACTAGTTATCAAGTTCAAAAGATAGAACCGTTGGCACACCAAATGATACTAGATCAATCATGCCAGACTTGTTAACCATACTGTTTATTCACTGCCCATCTACTAGGCAATGTATAGATTGGAACTCATCCGGTAGTAACACACAACAACAAGACAATAACAAATGATTTGTCAAAACAACCAATTTTTGTCCTCTTTAGTTTGTTGTTTTAGATTTTTTTCTAATGAAACTTCTTATGGGTTTTCTAAATGACAGCTTGGTTCTATATCATAGACATTTTATCTACAAAAATTTACCTATCTATACCAAATGTAGCATTGTATTTGTGGTTCCAGTCTTTGACAAGTACAAGTTGTCAAGGTGAATTATGTAAAAATATTATAAAATATTATTAGTCTTCTTACCTAAATATAGTATGTATGAAACATAATCACCTCACAAGTTTTGCATAGCTCTTACCAACTGCTATTAGTGGTGGTTTATGAATGAATTCTTTCCTTGACTAACAAGAGGATCTACGAAGAATCCATGGTCGATGATAAAAAGAGATGAAGATGGAGGACATAGCAAAGTTGTCCATTGGATGTAGCTTGAGTGGTTGGGATGGATGATTGTTATCCTCCCTATAGACACGGTAATCTTGTAAGTGACATGATTCCCTTGTTGAGGTGAACCACCCTTGAATTGTTTATTATAAAAAGGATCGAGCAAAGATGATATCACCAACACAAATACAACATTGGATCATTGGTCATTGTGGATCATGTGCACAACTAATTTCTACTGCATAGTGGATAGACTAGTATTCTAAAAGTTTCTTTTTGTTTTTCTTGACATTTTATCAATTATCTTTTAGTTATATTTATCCCAAAAGAAATGTTGATCAAATATCAAAGCTCATTTTCTAAAAAGAACCAATTAGAGGCTGTTTTTTTTTCCAGGTTTTGATAGTGTGGAAAAAAACATAGTAGACATGTTGAACAAAGTGGATGGTAGAATCAATTGGATAGGGAAAGTTACAACATTTATTCAATGGATCAAGGTCCTCCAACTAGAAGTGATAATGTGGGTTCTTTCCAATTCAGTTACATGCCAAGAATTTTACAGGAGCAAGGCAACCTTGCTACTATGTCATGAGTCATGACTCACCTTTTAACTATTTCAAATCTGAGATTGAGAATACAATCGCTATATCACACACTAGCCACTAGCAAGTTGAACATTAATGTTGACATGACGCCATTTTAGCAAAAGGCCATTAGAGAATACATAATGTGGTCTGTAGAGATCAATAATGGACCATCCAATCAATGCAGATTAGGATAGGTAGAAAATTCCAAAAGGCAATTCAATCTAGCAAAAAGAAATGTTGTGAAACAAGGCAATTTCATTAAATATAACAATTGATAGTATTGGAGATAGCAATTTGGGTTCTCATTGAAGGCCATGACGGTCAACTCATGAGGAACAATGCTTGGGAATCACAAGTTTCCTCCATGTAAGAAGCCCATTGGTTACAAATGGGTTTACAATATAAAATATGAAGTTAAGGGATCATTGAATAAGTACAATGGGAGGTTGGTTGCAAAGGGATTTACACAACAAGAGCGGGTGGATTATAAAAATATTTTCATCCCCAAAACGGATTTGATTACAATCAAGCTAGGTCTAGCATTGGTGGTTCATTTCGATTATTAATTGTATTAGATGGAAGTAAAGAGTGCCTTCCTTCATGGATACTTGGAGGAAAAAGTACATATGTATCAGTGGTAGGGGTTTCCAAATTCAGAGTTATAGGTAAAGAGCATCTGGTATGTAAATTGGTGAAGATGTTTACAGGTTGACGAGGGACTTGGTATATCAAAAATGACAAACATCTTACAGATTTGGATTCTAAAGAAGCCCTTATTCAAATATATGTCAAAAACACAAGTGATGATATAGTGATATCGGTGTGTATGTGGATGATATAATCATCATAGGTAGTGAGAATGACATAGTTTAGCATGCAAAATATTATTTGTGTAAAATTTTTGTGTCATGTCCCCCCCCTAATGACCTTGGTCACCACTTGGATCTTCCTATCCCTAGGGGTCTAAGTTCACTATTAATTGAGTATTTAATTCATGGGGATATTTTGAGGCAGATACACCTTAGGAAATAATTGATTATTGAGTTATTTAATTAATTATGAAGATGGAATTAATATTGAGAAGTATTTTGGTGTTTTTATTATTTAAATGCTAATAAATGTTGCCAAGTTGGATAATGAAGGCTAGGAGGTCGAATTGGTGATAAGAGGATAACCTTGCCTAAGTGGAGGATATTTCAGAAAGGAAAGAAAGTCAGAATGGAATTAGAAATTGGCAAAAGCTAGAAAAATTTGGCAAAAGCAGAAAAGTAGAAAGTAAATGGAATGGAAAGAATCAGGAAAAGCATTCAGAAGATAATTAGAAACATCCAAAAAAGCAGATAGGGTGCACTTGCCAATTCTGACTGAAGGAGGTTGAGGAAAGAAAGTGGAGAAAGCTCAGAAGTTTCCAATATCAGAGAGGATGAGCCCTACCTCACCCACACGTGTGGTATGTATTTCAAAGCAAGCTATCTCATCTATTTAAGCATGATTCCAACTTCAGAAGAGAACTTTTGATCAATTGAGAATTTTGTATGAGAGCTCTAAGCCCTCCAGTTGAGTGATGTGCCTCAGCTACTTTTCTTGGGTGATGTGCCCCAAGGCCATGAGAGTTTTCTTGTTAGTATTATTCAGATCCAGTATTCATTATTGCAGCCATTGTTATTCAGTACAACTCACCATTGAAGATTCAGTGCTAGTTTGGAGAGGAGATCACCAGCACAGCAGTTTACTAGCTAGTTTTGGAGAAGGTCCACCAGCAGATGAAGATAGCTAAGGAGGAGAGTTTCCAGGACCTCCAATGAGCTCTAGAATATTTTATCAGCATATTTCATAGGCTGCCATGTCCATAGGTCGATTTCAGACTTGATCTCCCATTCCTGTCATTGCTCTAGTTTGTCCAGTTAAATTTGGAGGCGTTTCCCCTGATGGAGACATCTAGTTGAAGTACGACGTACCAGTGAAGAATACCAGTAGAAGGAGCATCCAAATAATATATATTATCCATATAGGTTCTGATCATTGATCCAAGAACAGATCTAATGTAAAAATCCTTCTCCCTATTCATCTTCTGCACCAATGTAATGCAATTTATAGCCTCTTAGGCACTATGTTTTGAGAAAGGAGCCATTGAAATAAAAATAAGAGTTCTGTTATGTCTATTTCGATTCATTACTATTTTTAATACTGTATCAGAGATGCATAATACTTCAGAACAGAAAAATCAGTTAATGGGAGTCATTTGTCAAGTTAAATTCCAAGACTAGCTCATTGAAGGGTTTTTCTAGACTAGTTTCATTGTTTTCTTTATAAAATGCAATCTGTGAATCCATTCAACTTCCTGTTTGTTGTATTAGGTTAATAAATCAATATATTAACGATATCAGCCCTTAAAACCAGAATCTGGAAGCTTCTTCCTTATGTTTGGGAAGCCAGCAAAATTCCTAGCCCGACAATTCCAGCTAAGCACCTGTCACACAAATCTTTCCAAACTTGGTCCAATATCCTCCAGAATCCTCCTGAATGTATCCAGACACCATTTGACTGATATATACACTGCCACTAACTCCCAGAACCCCTACCTGTCTAGTATGCATATGCCAGCTACCCATGAAGCCTCGAAGTAGGCAATAGACTAGCTCTATTGTTGAAAAGTGAAAGGTACTGGTACATGGTGCATAGGACACCTCCGATCTGCACTTTGACCTGCTGTTGCACCTAACCCCATATAAATTCCAGAATTGAATATCCATCCCACCATCCTCAATCCTTACATCAGTACCCCGCACTTACCTCCTGCCCAATTCGAAGGATCTGATAGAAAATTTTACTAGTAAGAATTGTAAAAGTTTTTAAAGTGGAGTTAATATATGGGTCTAATCTTGCCCAGGATATTACAGTGGTATCAGAGCATGGTCCTCTGAACCTGCTCTTGTTGTGGTGATGAGCTCAAGAAAAACCCCTGGCACCAAAGGAAAAGGCCACAAAGACACTAGGGAAGAAGAGGTAGATTCTACTGAAGGAGAAATACATGGGAATAAGACATGTCTGAACATGAAGCTAATGATGAGTTTAGACAAATGCTTATTAAAATGGTTATAGGGATAGAAAATCTAACACATAATGTAGCACAGAATGGTCATGAAACTAAAGATATCCTTAGTAGACAGTTTGCACACAAAGAGGCAGAAGGGAGTGCTAGTGGTTCTCACCAGGGTGAAAGAAAAACATTTGGAGAAACCATTTTTTCAAAGACTGGTCCATTCAATAGGCCTGGATAATTTAAAATGGATTTGAAAGATCAACCTTGACAAACCATGCCTACCTTCTTTGAGGAAAATAAAGAAGCACCCAGTGCACCTGTAGCTACCTGTGAGGAGAGACATGCAGTATATCTGACCTTGAATGATGAGTGCAGAAGAGATCTCACTTTCAAGGATTTTTCTGAGATTTACCTTAAAAATCAGCCAAGGGGATATAATAGGCAGCCAACAAGCAATTTTGAGTTGAGGAATGCTGTAGGTAGGGTCCAGAGACCTTACTTTGATGGGACTGCAAAATGCAATGCTATTTCCTAGGTGTAGAAACTAGACATATATTTTCAGCTGCATCCCATGGCAAAAAAGGATGCCATCAAGATGGCAGTTTTGCATTTGGAAGGGGAGTCCAGTGATTGGTGGTTTCATGGCATGAGAAAATTGGGACATGATTTAGTTCAGTCTTATGAAGATTTCACCAGGAGGTTGCTGGAAAGATTTGATAGGAGGGATCCTGAGCTATCTTTCCGTGAGCTAGCACATTTGAAACAAACCAGCACACCAGAAGCATATATATCAGAAATTCAAAAGTTGGCAGTGATGGTCACTGATGTATCAGAACCTAGGTTGATCCTACTATTCATAGAAGGATTAACAGAACCTTTGAAAGGGCTGGTTAAATCCTATCGACTAGTCACCCTACAAGAAGCTATGAGCAGAACGAGGGATCTGCAAGATGCAATCCCAAGAACCAGATACCCACCTAAGTTTAATCCACCTGCAAAATTTCAGAATTCAAAGCCACCATTCAGAAATAATTCTGCCCCAAACAAGAAAGAATACTCATTCTGAGATCGGGATGAGTTAAGGAGAAAAAGCTATGTTTTTCCTGCCAAGAACCATGGGTTCCGGGGCACAAATGTGCAAAAGGAAAAGCTCACTACATAGAAGTATTTTCTGAAAGTGATGAAGAGGAAATGAGTGCAGAAGCACAAGTGGAAGAACCAGTAGAAGAAGGGTATAATAAAGCAGAAGAAGAGGAACCAACACAAACAGAAGCAAAATTTGCAGTTTTGAGTGGAGTTCCCCGCTACCACATTATGAGATTTAAAGGAGTAGTGCAAGGGCATAAAGTTTTAGTGCTGGTCCATGGGGGTGTCAAACATAATTTCATTGATACAGCCATGGTGGAGAGAAGAAAACTCCAAACTGAAAAATTTGGGGGTTTCACAGTTATTATTCTTGGTAAGAACAACACTATGCAGTGCAACAGATGGATTCCCAAGATGCAGGTAACTATTGGAGACCATACTATAACTGATAGTTTTTACATTGTTGATGTTGATGATACTAATATTGTGTTGGGGGTACAATGGCTGTTGTCACTTGGGGATCATGTGGTAAATTATAGGATTCCCCAAATGTGCTTTAAAGATACTGAGGGCAAGCAAGTGGTTTTGAGGGGTGTTAACACCTACCCAAAACAAGTGATTTCTGCACATAGTATGAGATCTGTTTTGAGGCATGGAGACATAGAGTGGGATGATGAATGTTTTATCTCTACCAAAGGAACTACCATTGATGTGTCACAACATCTTGAAGATATCCAAAAACTGCTGCAAAAACACAAAAAAGTGTTTGAGGATCTGCCACATGGAAGGCCTCCTGATAGGGGTACTGAACATTGGATAGAGTTGGAACCTGGTACTTTTCCCATAAAAACCCATCCCTACAAACACCCCAATAGATTCAAAGATGAAATAGAAAAGACCATCAAAGAGTTGCTGGAAATGGGGTTCATAAGACCAAGCTCAAGCCCCTTTGCTTCATCGGTGGTTTTGGTCAAAAAGAAAGATGGAACAATGCGCATGTGCATTGATTACATAGCTTTAAATAAGAAAACCATCAAGAATAGATATCCTATTCCAAGGATTGATGAGCTGATGGATGAGCTGCACGGAGCCAAGTATTTTTCTAAGATTGACCTTTGTTCTGGTTACCACCAAATCAGAATGAAAAGTGAAGATGTGCAGAAAACTGCCTTTCGGTGCCATTTTGGGCATTTTGAATTTCTGGTCATGCCTTTTGGCTTGACAAATGCACCAGCAACCTTTCAATCTTGCATGAACAAAATCTTCAACAAACAACTCCGTAGGTTTGTACTTGTTTTTTTTATGACATTCTAATTTATAGTATTACATGGGAAGATCATTTGCAGCATTTGGATAGTGTACTAACTCTACTTGCAGAACAATCCTTGTATGCCAAACTGCTAAAGTGTGAGTTTGGTATGAAGGAACTCCTCTATCTTGGCCACATCATTGGGAAAGGAGTAAAGGTACACTTGGAGAAGATCCAAGCCATCTTAGATTGGCCCAGCCTAAAGAATATAACTGCTCTAAGAGGGTTCATAGGCTTATGCACATATTACAGGAAATTTGTGAAGGGATTCTCCAAACTCACTTCTCCCTTGACAGACCTTACTAAGAAGGGAGCTTTCTGCTGGAATGAGGAGGCTGAAAAAGCCTTCAATAAAATGAAGGAAGTTATGTGCAGCTACCTAGTCTTGGCACTCCCAGATTTTAGCCAGCCTTTTGTATTGGAGTGTGATGCCTCGGGTGAAGGCATAGGAGCAATTTTGATGCAGAATAGACACCCGATTGCTTATGAGAGCAGAAAGTTGCAGCCCCATGAGAGGCTGTATTCGATATATGACAAGGAGATGTTAGCCATCATGTATGCATTGGAAAAATTCAGGCAGTACCTGGTGGGAGGTAAATTCATAGTTAAAACATACCACAATAGTTTGAGGCATTTCGTAACCCAGAAGGAGCTGAATGATAGGCAGCAAAAGTGGGTAAGCAAAATTCAATCTTATGATTTCGATATTGAATATAAGAAGGGTAAGCTGAATGTAGTTGCTGATGCCCTTTCTAGGAAGCCTGTTTTTTCCTTGTTGCAAGTGCCTACCGACTGGAAGGCACAACTAATTAAAGAATATGTAGAAAATCAGTTTGCTAGTGAATTGCTAGATAGAGTAAATCAGGAAGATCATTACCAGGTCATCAATGATGTCATCTATTATAAGAACAGAATTTTTTTAACTCCTGAATCTAAGCTGAAGGAGCAGATTTTGATGGCTTCCCACAATGCTCCGGTAGCAGGCCATCCTGGTATTTTCAAAACTTACCGGAAGTTGAGAGAAAGATTCACCTGGAAGGGACTCAAGGAGGATGTTCTAAGACATGTTAGTGAGTGTACTGCATGCCAGCAGAACAAGGTGGAGCACACTTGTCCTGCCGGTCTCCTACAACCTTTTCCAATTCCTGGACAGAAATGGGAGAGCATATCAATGGATTTCATCACAGGTTTTCCCAAATCCCAGGGTAAAGACAGTATTTTTGTAGTAGTTGACAGATTAACCAAATTTGCTCATTTTTTTGTTGTCACATCTACTATTTCTGCTAGTCAAGTTGTTGCACTCTTTTTTAGGGAAGTATTCAGATTGCATGGGCTGCCAAAAATCATAATCAGTGATAGGGATAGTAAGTTCGCCAGTTCCTTTTGGAAATATTTGTTCGAATTGGTAAATACTAATATAAACCTCAGTACCAGCTACCATCCCTAGACAGATGGGAAAACTGAAAGAGTTAACCAATGGCTGGAAGGGTATCTCAGGAACTATGTTACAGGGTAGCAGAAGGCTTGGGTCAACTGGTTACATCTGGGGGAATTCTCTTATAACACCACCTTCCACATGTCCATTGGAATGACCCCATTCAAAGCTTTGTATGGGTAAGAGTCTGCTACTTTTGCAGATCTGGTTTTTGGAAACTGCAAGACACAAAAGGCAAAATATTGGCTGCAAGAAGGCCAGGACATCCTCAGAGCACTAAAAGAAAGTTTACAGGTCGCACAAAATCAGCAGAAAATTAATGCAGATAAGAACAAAACAGATTGAACTTTCCAGGAAGGAGACTTGGTTTATCTAAGATTGCAGCCATACAGGCAAACCACTCTTAAGACAAAGGGGGCTGAAAAATTATTGCCAAGGTTTTATGGGCCCTACAAAATAACAAGGAAAGTGGGTGAAGTAGCCTATGAGTTAGATTTGCCAGCAAAAAGAAAAATACACAATGTCTTTCATGTGCCTTGTTTGAAGAAGGTAGTGGGCAAATAGGTTAAGGTTTCAGAAATACTACCCCCCCTTGATGATGAAGGACATCTGGTACTAGAGCCTGAAGACATCTTACAGACCAGGGAGAGGAAGCTGAGAAGCAGAATTATTAAAGAATACCTAGTACAATGGAAAGGTCTTCCTAGTGAGGATTCCACTTGGGAGGATGAACAAATTTTGCAACATCCTACTTTGAAACTGCTTGAGGACCAGCAGTCTTGGGAAGGGAGGACTATCATGTCCCCCCCCTAGTGACCTTGGTCACCACTTGGATCTTCCTATCCTTAGGGGTCTAAGTTCACTATTCATTGAGTATTTAATTCATGGGGATATTTTGAGCAAGTACACCTTAGGAAATAATTGATTATTGAGTTATTTAATTAATTATGAAGCTAGAATTAATATTGAGAAGTATTTTGGTGTTTTTATTATTTAAATGCTAATAAATGTTGCCAAGTTGGATAATGAAGGCCAGGAGGTCGAATTGGTGATAAGAGGATAACCTTGCCTAAGTGGAGGATATTTCAGAAAGGAAAGAAAATCAGAATGGAATTAGAAACTGGAAAAAGCTGAAATTTTTTGGCAAAAGCAGAAAAGTAGAAAGTAAATGGAATGGAAAGAATCAGGAAAAGCATTCAGAAGATAATTAGCAACATCCAGAAAAGAAGATAGGGTGCGCTTGCCAATTCTGACTGAACGAGGTTGAGGAAAGAAAGTGGAGAAAGCTCAGAAGTTTCCAATCTCAGAGAGGATGCGCCCTACCTCACCCACACATGTGGTTTGGATTTCCAAGCAACCTATCTCATCTATTTAAGCATGATTCCAACTTTAGAAGAGAACTTTTGATCAGTTGAGAATTTTGTATGAGAGCTCTAAGCCCTCCAGTTGAGTGATGTGCCTCAGTGACTTTTCTTGGGTGATGTGCCCCAAGGCCATGAGAGTTTTCTTGTGAGTGTTATTCAGATCCAGTATTCAGTATTGCAGCCATTTTTATTCAGTACAGGTCACCATTGAAGATTCAATGCCAGTTTGGAGAGGAGATCACCAGCACAGCAGTTTACTATCTAGTTTTGGAGAAGGTCCACCAGCAGATGAAGATAGCTAAGGAGGAGAGTTCCCAGGACCTCTAGTGAGATATAGAAGATGTTATCAGCATATTTCATAGGCTTCCATTTCCATAGGTCGATTTCAGACTTGATCTCCCATTCCTCTGATTGCTCAAGTTCGTCCAGTTAAATTTGGAGGCGTTTCCCCTGATGGAGACATCTAGTTGAAGGAGGACGTACTAGTGAAGAATACCAGCAGAAGGAGCAGCCAAATAATATCTATTATCCACATAGGTTCTGATCATTACTCCAAGAACAGATCTACTATAAAAATCCTTCTCTCTATTCATCTTCTCCACCAATGTAATGCAATTTATAGCCTCTGAGGCACTATGTTTTGAGAAAGGAGCCATTGAAATAAAAAGAAGAGTTCTGTTATGTCTATTTCGATTCATTAATTTTTTTAATACTTTATCAGAGCTTCATAATACTTCAGAATAGAAAAATCAGTTAATAGGAATCATTAGTCAAGTTAAATTCGAAGACTAGCTCATTGAAGGGTTTTTCTAGACTAGTTTCACTGTTTTCTTTATAAAATGAAATATGTGCATCCATTCAACTTCCCATTTGTTGCAGTAGGTTAATAACTCAATATATTAACCATATCAGCCCTTAAAATGAGAATCTGGAATCTTCTGCCTTATGTTTGGGAAGCCAGCAAAATTCCTAGCCCGACAATTCCAGCTAAGCACCTTTCACACAAATCTTTCCAAACTTGGTCCAATCTGCTCCAGAATCCTCCTGAACATATCTAAACACCATTGGAATGATATATACACTGTCACTAACTCCCAGAACCCCTACCTGTCTGTTGATGTATATGTAACTTCGGAATGTATTTCTCATATATGTATATTGTATTCCTATAGAGATGTTATTATTCCTCTATACGGAAGTGTCGTCATTTATATTGTAAGTGTCGGGTTATTAGACCACCTTGTTTGGGGTCGGCCCTGTATAAGTCATGTGGGTCAAAGGTTTATTAGACCACCCTATTAGGGGTTGGCCATGTGGGTCAAAGGGTTATTAGACCACCCTATTGGGGGTCGGCGCAGTCAGCATTATGTTATGTGGTTAAGTTCGAGCCTACATGAGTTAGGTAAAAAGGCAAGTCAAGTCAAGTATAAATAGAGTGCGGGAAGCACTCTATTTACTCACTCACTTCTCACTCATGCACTCAAGGAGGAGTGGCGCACTTATGGAGGAGGAGGATCTGCTGCTAGGTTGTGTCTATCTCTTATGGTTGGTTGTATCATTGCTCTATCTATCTCTGAGGAAGTTATTGGGGTTTTTCACCTTTATGGTTTTCCCCAAGTAAATCTTTGTGTCTCTTGTGTGCTTGCATTATTGTCTCCATGATTGATATGCTGTAGATATACTGTACATGTTGTTCTCTCAGTTAAGATCCTAGATCAGATTGAAGTAAATTCTGAAAATTTAACATGGTATCAGAGCTAGCCTGAAAGAAGGCATGATATGGCATGTATGACACTTGTTGCACTTACGATGCTAGGGCTTGATATAGAAAAAACCCGTCATCGTAGCACTTTCGCTATAAATCCGTTTTGGCAAATTTTTCGGATCTGAAATTGTTACAGGACGATGATTAACTCTCCCTGTACCTTTTTTCCAAAGGACAACCTCTAATTCGTTGTACTTTGTGATTTACGATCTGTGCAATATAGGGTTTCTGCCTCTTCCAGATCTGAGTCAAAATCAGGTGACCTTGGGAAAAAGGTCATAACTTGGGCTAGGAAGCCCCAAATGAAATTTCATAAAAAGTGACAGGTAGTACACAGATTGTACTGTCTCAGAAAATTTTTGCAGAGGCCGAAGTTGAACCAGTGACATGTGGCACGCCGTACAAGTTCGCTCTCCTGTATTATCCCATAAACAGGTCACATTGCGACACTTGGCATAAATCTCTTTCAGAGAATCCAATTGAGGTCAGACCTTTCAGGATGGAAAGATAACAGGCCGAGCTATCTCAGGAAAAGTTTTCAAAGGCCGAAGTTGAAACAGTGACATGTGGAATGCCGTACAAGTTCGCTCTCCTGTATTATCCCAAAACAGGTCACGTTGCGACATTTGGCATAACTCTCTCTCAGAGAATCCAATTGAGGTCAGACCTATCAGGATGGAAAGATAACAGGTCAGGATATCTCAAGAAACGTTTTCAGACCCTGTGGATCGAAAAGTTCAGAGTTACACTAGAAACAATCAGGTACATATTTCTGTCAAAACAGAATTATTTTTGAGTACCTTCATTCATGGCTTCCGGAATTTAGGGTTTTGGAGAAAGTTGGAATTTTTGTAATAGAAGACCATGGCTGGATGCTACTCATCAAAATATAAATTTAGAGACCAAGATCAGAATTTTTGGTTGGGAAGAAGGCCGGGCTTGATCAAACCCTAGTTTGGGACTTTGATCAGAAAAGTGGAAAATTAGGGCTTCTGTAAAAATGGGAATTTTTGAAATCTGTGACCACAGCTGGAAGCTCCTCAGAAAAATAGAAGCTTAAAGCTTTGGTTCAAACCTTTTGATTGGGCAGAAGAGTGGGCTTCATCAAACCCCAGTTTAGGGTCACGTCCAGTGAATCCAAAAGTTTCAAAGGCAAAATTGAGGAGTGAAACTTTGCAGTTTTCAAATTCTGAATATACCAGTTTGATCAGCTCATCAAGGCACATATTTCTATCCTTTCAGAAGTTTGAAATTCAAAGTTTGAATTTTTGGGGTTTCTCTGACAAACCCATATCTAGCTCTAGGTCCAGTTCTTGCAAATCAAGTGGATAGGGTTAATCCTAGAAGAAGATGGATTGGTCACCTGCATAAGTGAAGGAGTTCTTGTTTCAGAGGGAGATGAGGCTAAGGCTTTACATAAGGAGATTACAAGCGATCTCGACGGGTATGACTCATCGAGGTATGTTTTGATATTTTTTCATGATTAAGTTTATGGTATGTTTGTCTTCATTTTATTATGGTTAGTACAATCTTGATTTTAGATTTGTCGTATCACCTTAAAAAAATTATGAATGCATGATAGAAGATATTCATTGGTTAGGGTATTGACACTTATGATTGTACTAATGCATTATGGTGTTGTATGAGGTTTATGTTGTCTACTAACATGAAAGGTACACCAAGAAAGACAAATCATGTTCCAGTTCAAGAACATATGATCATGATGACATGAGGATAAAGACTCATCCATTGTCATGGATCTCATAGAAGATCCATTTACGAGGTATGTATAACTTGGTTTTATAATGGCTAACCTATGAGATATACAGGTTACTAGCACAAGTCATTGAAGAAGAACAAGAAGACATCATGTGAGTATGTTAGACATAAATAACTAGCATGCTAATCCAGGTATGTTTTTCCTATATCAAGATAGAATCCTACCTTGTGTTAGGATCTTATACTGTTGTTGATAATGATTATTCATGAAGTCATAGGTTTGAATAATCATGGTTGTATGCATATCATGTTTCTTACCATAATTGATGATATGACTAACCAGAAGAATCATGAAGGTATAGGTTTGAATAATCACAGGTTTTATGCATATTATATCTCTTATCTTGATTGATGATTCAACTAACCTGAAGAGTCATAGGTTTGAGTAATTATAGGTTTAGATATGTTATGTTTCTTATGATTTGACTAACCATAAGAATCCTACATAAACCTTGAATAATAATGCTTACTATTTCTGTTTGAAATGATCATGACTATACATGCTTGAGATTATTGTGTTTTAATAGTATACTAATGAATGTATGATTTTATATTAGACCTAGAGGATAACACAATGATGATACTAACAAGCATGCATAGGGATCGAGAATGTATATAAGTTCAAGGACATGTAATCCAGGGAGCACAGATCAAGAGGGAGTACACTCCAGTGGTTTATGAAAGGATACAGATATTCAGAGGGAGTTGTCCATCTCTCTACATTCCACAACAGAAAGGTGTAGAAGAAGCTACTGCAGATTAGGACTCCAGCAGCTCCTGCAAGAAAGCAAAGACTCAGAGGGAGTCCACCCAACGAACAAACAAAGATAAGTATTTTAATTATCATTTCTTGCATATGTGTTTGTTTAAATAAAATTGTTCAATGATGTATATGCTCATGTTCCTAGACTTAGGATATGTATTGTGCATATTAGAATAGTTGCATTGATGAATAGTATACTACTAATATACATGGGTAAGTGGCCTATGGCACTGTACAAACATTCCGTTGCTACTTATCTAGAATGAAACCTCTTTGCTGACATGTTGGGCGTTGTGCACACTCTTAACAATGTTCTGGTAGAGATTGGAAGGCATCTAGAAAGTTACGAGATATGGATAAATGTTGTATTGAATCATTGGCTAAGATAATTGCATGATTGTATGACATATTTCATTATGTGTAAGAATTTGTTCTGAAAATTATGAGATGTTTCTAATCATGCAATTTAACCTGTTTTGTAGGAAAGACCGTATATCTTCACCTACAAAAGGACTACAACATTTGTTCCAGCAACAAAGATATCTATTGAAGATATTGAAGTTCCCAGGATCTGGGATGAAGAAATGGAATGCCATGATCCGTCGATCATGAAGAATGATGTTTGGGATGCGATCCCAAGAGCTAAAGGGAAGTCTGTTGTGACTTCCAAATAGAACTATCAGATCAAGCATGTTGCAGATGGCAACATTGAGAAATACAAAAGTGATGAAATAGAAGATGCACCAGATGGATTTCAAGACAGCATGGTGTAGTCATATATGTGTGCAGAACTTGATATGGTATGATAGACAGCTTTCTATCCAGCTTGGGCTTTACCAAGAATAAAGCGGATTCCAACCTTTTCTACAAGGTTGAGGAAGGAAATCCAGCGATACTACTATTTGGATGACCTGTTTGTATCAGGTGAGGATAGATTGATTGCCGACATGCAACGGAAGTTTGTTGCCGAGTTTGAGTTGAGGAACTTGGGGATGATGCACTATTTGTTTTTGGCATGGAGGTCTGGAAGAGTGATGGAATCTTCCTTGGACAAGGGAAGTCTGCAGTAGAGATCCTAAAGAGGTTCGGGATGATGGATTGCAAGGCCATGGCCACACCTATGGCTTCTATGTGATGCTTCATCTGAGCCGGTTGATGTCTCTTTGTATCGTCAGATGATTGGGTCCTTGATGTACCTGACAAACACGAGACCAGACATTTGCTTTGCTGTGAACAATTTGATCCAGTTCCTGACGGATCCGAGGAGTGTTCACCTGGTTGCTGTAAAGCATGTTCTGAGGTACCTAATGGGTACAGTGGATTATGGACTCAGGTATGAGGCGGATCAAAAGTTTAACCTACAGGGTTATGTTGATTCAGATTGGGCTGGCAGTGCTACAGATAGGAAGAGCACATCTGGGTGCTGCTTCAGTATGGGATCAGGTGTGATCTCTTGGTTTAGCAAGAAGCAGTCCTGCGTAGCACTGAGTACAGTTGAGGCAGAGTATGTTGCAGCCTATTCAGCTAGTTGTGAGGCAGTATGGCTACGGAAGCTACTGTCTGAGTTATTTGACCTCTCGTTGGAGGCTACTAGTATCCTCTGTGATAACCAGAGTTGTGTGAAGCTGTCCGAGAACCTAGTGTTTCATGACAGGTCGAAACACATAGAGATCAAATATCACTATATCAGGGATATGGTGCGGAGAGGAGCTGTGAAGCTCCTGTATGTTGCAACAAATGAGCAGATTGCAGATGTGCTGACGAAGCCACTAGCCAAGGTGAAGTTCGAGTACTTCAGAGAGAGGCTTGGCGTTCTTCAGATCGAGAACACTTTGAGGAAGAAGTGATGGACACATTTGCTGAAGCCATTCCAAGCATGTTGAAAGGAGGAACCTTCACATGGTTGTGGATGTAAGCGCTGGATGATGAGCATCAGGATGATGTTCTGGTTTCTGCTTGGATATGATCAGTTGGATCATTTTATATATGTATGTACGCATCATGTTGGATGCTGGATATGATCAGTTGGATCATTTTTATATGTATGTACGCATCATGTTGGATGCTAGATATGATCAGTTGGATCATTTTTGTATGTATGTATGCATCATGTTGATGCTGGATATGATCAGTTGGATCACTTATATGTATGCATCATGTTGGATGCTGGATATGATCAGTTGGATCATGTGTATGTATTTTGTATATGCATCATGTTGGATGCTTGGACCATGTATCTGTATATGTATCAGGTGGATACATTGTATGATCAGGTGGATCATGTATGGTGATATGTATCATGTATTTGTATTTGTATCAGGTGGATACATTGTATGATTAGGAGGATCATGTATGATGATATGTATCAGATAGATACTTGGTATGCATCAGGTAGATGCATTGATGATCAGGTGAATCATGCAGCAGGATGTTGTAGTGATGATTAGGATGATCATGTGTACATCAGGTTGATGAATGGTGAGTATCAGGATGATAATTTGTGGCCGTGGATCAGGTTGTGCAGAGGAGCATGTCTGGGAGATCCTATAGGTCGGAGTTGTGTACCCGTAACAGCCTGGGATGCTCTTTCGAGACATTGCTCTGGGAGGACATGTAATTTGTGCCCTGGGAGATTTCAGGTCGGATTTGTGTACCCGTAACATCCTGAGATGCTCTTGCGAGGTTTTGTCCTATGGCATGTAATTTGGGCCCTAGGATATTTCAGGTCGGAGTTGTGTACCCGTAACATCTTGAGATGCTCTTTCGAGGTTTTGCCATGACCACATGTAATTTGTGCCCTGGGAGATTTCAGGTCAGAGTTGTGTACCCGTAACATCCTGAGATGCTCTTGCTAGGTTTTGTGGTGACCACATGTAATTTGTGCCCTGGGAGATCCTTCAGGTCGAAGTTGTGTACCCGTAACATCTTGAGATTCTCTTGCTAGGTTTTGTGGTGACCACATGTAATTTGTGCCCTGGGAGATCCTTCGAGTTGGAGTTGTGTACCCATAACATCCTGGGATGCTCTTTCGAGGTTTTGTGGTGTGGTCACATGTAATAGCGCCCTGGGAGATCCTATAGGTCAGAGTTGTGTACCCGTAACATCCTGGGATGCTCTTTCGAGGTTTTGTGACACACGTAATAAGTCCCGAGGATTCCACAGTATGGCCAGTGATGATGAAGACCTACAGGTGGTGGGCCTACATCTAGTATGAAAAAGGACTGGCTCTGTAGAACTTCCTATGATGAGTATATTCAGAGATTGATTGAGATAGCAGCAGCAGTGACGATGATGATGACTCGATGACGATTATCCAGTGACGATGATCCAAAGAAGATGACTTGTGCTAGAAGAACTGTGTTGAGAAATACCTTCCTAGTTAAGAGGGAGTGTTGATGTATATGTAGCTTCGGAATGTATTTCTCATATATGTATATTGTATTCCTATAGAGATGTTATTATTCCTCTATACGGAAGTGTCGTCATTTATATTGTAAGTGTCGGGTTATTAGACCACCTTGTTTGGGGTCGGCCCTGTATAAGTCATGTGGGTCAAAGGGTTATTAGACCACCCTATTGGGGGTCGGCCATGTGGGTCAAAGGGTTGTTAGACCACCCTATTGGGGGTCGGCCCAGTTAGCATTATGTTATGTGGTTAAGTTCGAGCCTACATGAGTTAGGTAAAAAGGAAAGTCAAGTCAAGTATAAATAGAGTGCGGGAGGCACTCTATTTACTCACTCACTTATCACTCATGTACTCAAGGAGGAGTGGCGCACTTATGGAGGAGGAGGATCTGCTGCTAGGTTGTGTCTATCTCTTATGGTGGGTTGTATCATTGCTCTATCTATCTCTAAAGAAGTTATTGGGCTTTTTCACCTTTATGGTTTTCCCCAAGTAAATCTTTGTGTCTCTTGTGTGCTTGCATTATTGTCTCCATGATTGATATGTTGTAGATATGCTGTACATGTTTTTCTCTCAGTTAAGATCCTAGATCAGATTGAAGTAAATTCTGAAAATTTAACACTGTCTAGTATGCATATGCCAGCTACCCAGGAAGCCTCGAAGTAGGAAATAGATTAGCTCTATTGTTGAAAAGTGAAAGGTACTGTTACATGGTACATAGGACACCTCCGATCTGCACTTTGACCTGATGCTGCACCTAACCCCATATAAATTCCAGAATTGAATATCCGTCCCACCATCCTCAATCCTTACATCAGTACCCCTCACTTACCTCCTGCCTAATTCAAAGGATTTGATAGAAAATTTTACTAGTAAGAATTGTAAAAGTTTTTAAAGTGGTGTTAATATATGGGTCTGATCTTGCCCATGATATTACTTTTCGCAATGATTGATTTAGGCCTCTTACATTATTTCCTAGAGTTATAATAATGCCAAGCTAACGACTCTGTGCTTGGTTCTCAAACTAAGAATGCTAAAATTCTATTAAAGAGATTTCTTATGGAAGATTGCAAAGCAACATATACACCTATCAACTATCAACTATTGACTAAGAGTCAATACTGGCTAATGAGTTAGTGTATGCACAATTTGTGGGTAGCTTGTTCAATCTTACAACAACCATGTTAGAGTTGAGTTTTGTAGTCAGCAATATTCCAGATTTATGATAGCTCCAAAGGCTACGATTTAGGCCTCTTATAATATTGAATAGGTGTAAACTTTTGGCCAACTGACGACTATACATTTGTTTCTCAAACTAAGTAATTTAGAAGTCTATTGGAGATATTTTGTATGGTAAATTGTAGGTCAACATCTATACCTATAAAAGTTGGGTTCAAATTATCAACCAATGATTCAAAGTCAGCTAATGCGTCATTATACATACAATTGTTGAGCAGCTTGATTCCTCTTACAACAACCAAGTCAAACTTGAGTTTTGCGATCAACAATGTTTCCAGGTTTATTACAACTCCAAAGGTTGAAAATTAGAGTACAATGAAAAGGATTTTGAATGTACACAGACTTGTGGATTTCAGATTAAGATGGTTTATAAAGTTCGATTGGACAAATTGAAGATGTTAGATGAAGATGATACAATGGGAACCATTTCAGAAGAAGAATAAAATGAAGAGGAAGAGAAATAACCAAGGAAGGTTTGTGCAAAAGGGAAGAAGGATTCCAATGGGAGAACCAAAAAGGCCATGGTTGTTAGTGACAGTGATTCTGATTTTGGACTTGAAGAACATGATGACACTGATTATGAATAAGCCATTCCTAGGAAAGGGTCAAAGAATCTTGCTGTTGATAAGGCCACCAAGACCTCAAAAACAAAACTTAAAAAGCCTACCTCTACAACTACTTCCCCTGTACCTAGAAAGAGAGGACCCAAAATGGCACCCCAAGGACAAAAGTTGTTGATGAAATGATAAGGCCTAGTACTATAGATGATGCTATTGTTGATATTACTGTAGATGATGATGTTTTTGATATTGCACACATATATAATCATATAAAATAGGTATCTAATGAAGGCAATGGAATTCAAACCTGATTGGTTAGACATGGATTGCAATCTTGTTGTTCCTACCAACACATCTTCACCGTTAGACTGAGATTGAACTATAACTTGAGTTGATGGTTGTTCTAGATATTGTGATTGACTTGCTGCTTGTTTTATAGCACCAAGAAGTATGCTTGGGTGATCTATGAATAATCACTTCACAGGAGCGCACCATGCAGGATGGGTAAACGGAGACCCATACCCATTCCACTATGGCATACCAGGAACAACATATAAGAGAATGAGATTCCCTTAAGATTCTCTATGATTTTTACATTCAACACCTTGCATGATGAGTTTATATTATATAACCTTCAGAAGTACTTGATGCTGTTAATATCAGATGTTGTTAATATCAACTCCTCCTCTTTGTAAAATTCCTCAATATTCATTCCCATAACTGAGCTAGAGCAAGCCCCACCTATAATTCCTTCATGCACTATTTCTTCATGCAAACACCTTACAATATCAGTTCCACTCTAGCATCTGCTGATCCACTGTACCTATGTCACAAAAATAATTCAAAAAATGAAACTAATAAAATGATATGACCATTAACAGTTGAAAATATCCTCTATAGTGCAAATAATGAATTGAAAATAGAGTTGAGAAAAATAAGACAATAAACATGCTAACCTATATAGTAGCAAGGTTTGGAATGCTCCTTTGATAGTATGCTTCCCTATAGGTGATGAGATTCAAGTGAATAATATATTGACAATCTATGGACAAATGAAAATTATGCCAATTATATTAGAGGAATGTCGGTCTCGTGCCAATAGGTCACCTACGATGAATGCGTAGGAACCTAGTACATAGACCATTTTTCTCTTCGCTTAGCTATGCAGAGCTCATTTCCATTTCTGTATACTGATAATTATTTTCAAAGAAAATATGAAATAATTGAATACATTCTAAAAAGTGAAGATGCTTAATTCATGAAAGTGAAAGGAAATAAATACATATTTCCTCGAACCGTTGAATCAAAGGAAATCAAATGAAACCAATGAAGCTACAACAAAGTGTTCAATTATCATCGAATAATAACTAGAAGCATTCAAGGGACTAACACAATCTCTAACAAACATAAACCCAAACTTCCACAATCGACATAATACTACAAACATAAGCAGTAAACAATCCATAGAAATTTTCCAAGGTATCAAAGCTAGATTCTAAAAAGTGAAGACAATTAATTCATGCAATTGAAAGGAAATAAAAACATCTTTCATCAAGCCCTGAATCAATGGAAATCAACTGAAACCAAAGCAAGCTAGAACAAAGGGTTCAATCAAGCATAAAAATAGAACTATAAGCATTCAAGGGACTAACACAATACTTAACCAAAATACACTCAAACTTAAAAAATTGACAAAATGCTTCAAATAAAAGCAATTAAAAAACCATAAAACTTGTCAAGATATTAGAGATAAACACCAACATAGTTCATGTACTTGAATGATCCCATGCTTTCTTAGCGAAAGTGTTGTAAAATCAATTATTTATCCTTTAATGCTAGGACACTATCTATGTGAAGAGATGTTACACAAAAATTTTCCACCCTGTGAGCATCAGCATTCTTTGGCCTATAGGATCCATTCCAGTGACTCAGATCCATTTTTATCCTTCAATGATACCATTTTGTCCTATTTTTGTTCCTACCCACATGTTGCATCACTATAGCATGCGTACCTACGAGTTGTAGCCATGCGAGTATCAAGTAAAATGGTAAAAACCACTAGTAATTACTTTTTACTCCCAAAAAGCGGTCATTGGGTGACCTTTGGCTCTCCATCTGCCCAAGTAACGTCTCGATGAGTGCTTTCACCTACCTTTGATAGGACTATATATTGAGCACATATGGCTTATGGACGGGAGGGAGAAGAGAATAGTAAAGGCACTCTAGTGGATTTTTTCCCTATCTTGAGTCTACACTCATTGATCCTTGTAGTTGTGAACCATTTATGTTCACCTTCCAAACTCCTCTCTAGTTTGAGTTTGCCATTCATGGAGGATTGAAGTGGTGGAGGCACAAGTGGATTGATCTAGATCTTGGTTCATATTGGTTTCTGGCAAGAGGTCATATCACTTTGTATATCTTCTTGTTCATTAATAGAAATACTCATATTCTCATCCATTCATGGTGTGAATGTTGTTTATTATACATTGGGTTACATTTGCTTATGATATTATGGACCATTGTTATTGATAATGTTAATGCCATTTATATATTATATGTACTTGTTGGATATCGACTGTCAAGACTAATTTGCAGATTACAAGTGCTTGGATGTGTGCGGATTGAAAGCTCCAACGGGGATCTACATCAAACGTTGGATCGAGGTTGGTTACATTTCTCCATTATTTTAACATTGTCATTTATAATAGCATTGCTTTGAGAGTTGAGTAGATTTCTGGTAGTCATCTGTCTGTTGTGGTATTCCCAAGCCATAGTAAGTTTTCTCCAATACAGAAATGACGACTCCATTGGAGAAAACATCCATGTTTGGGAAATTTTTTGAGCATTAGTCCATAATTAGAGTTGTTGTTTATCAAAGCTCCACCTCACTGATTGGCCGTTAAGATACACTGTAGAAAACTTGCTTTTTCTGAGCCTCTGGACTCTTTATTTGACCATTTTCTTTTCCCCACCCACGGGCTGGCTTAGTTTTTCCCGCGTATACACACCTTTGTTTACTCTACTGCTCGCGGGTACCCGCAGGTATTCCTTCGACAATAGTGTGTAACTCCGGCTTTTGTTGGTTTATGGCTATTGGTTGTTGTTGGGTGAGTTTGGTTGGTTCCTGAGTCTTTGTTGGCCTCTTTCTTAACTGTTTCATGCCTTGGTTGTGACCGGATCTCTTCATTTCTCTTGGTTGAGCCTTCTTAGTTTTTTACCAATCTTTGGTTTTAACCTCTTGGTTTTTTCCTTTGGAGCTCTTTCCTTTGGCTGAGTCTTGCTGTTTAGGATCTGCTGGGTTGTCTTAGTGATCTTCTTAGCACTTCAGTGACTGAATAGTAGGATTTTGCTTGCATTTTTTCATTTCATTTCTATTGAAAAAATACAAAAATATTCATTTAGTTTTTTTGCATTTTCCTTCTCATTTATAAGCGAAAATGCAAAAAATATTTTACTTTCATGTACTGCATTTTGCATTAAGTGCTTGTTGCCTTCATCTTAGGTTCTTCTTGTGCATCGAAAAGATAAAAGATTGCATCTTTATTTAGGAATTGTTGGTTGACTGTGCATATTAGTGTCATTGTTTTATTGGATAGATGCGTCTAGGATTGGACAATGTTGCATACTATTGAGTCTACACATCACTAGTTTCATGACCATATCCCTTGAGAAATCACAACCACTAAAATTAACCCTTAATCATTAAAATTTATTAGACTGATTTTATTTTATAGGGTACACCAACTAGCATAGGTTTAGAGTCTTGGAATAGATCATTGTGAGTTAACAATCCAAGACTACTAGACGAAACATTAGGTGTCTGACCAGGGAGTGGAGGAATCCATGGTATAGATCGGTGTTCTCAGGAAGCTCTACTCAATCCAGAGTTAAGCACGATGTCACGGGAGGTTGGTTGAGAAGATATCCCTCTGATACCAGTTGAATGTGGGAGATATATCCAGGATTTGTTCGTATCTGGGGGTACTGGAGGTTCATCCTCTTGTGCTTCGGGATTAGCTACCCTTCCCATATGACAGGTCCCACCTGCAACTGTCCCCCTGATCATTGGTTATATTGCAGTGAACATAGTTTCCTTACCTAGGTACCGCACAGGGTACTTGCAGTGGTTATGTTGTTTGTGTCCTGAGTCAGATAGGGATTGGACAACACAATTGTGTTCGTGCAGTGGACTTGACCCTGTCGACACAGTGAAGCCTGGGTGTCTCTATAACTGATTCTGTTACCTTTGGCTATAGTTTGGGAGTCTCAAGCCTCTCCTAGGCGAGACATACCGGCTCTAGTGTCGGGAGCTCATTTAGTCACTCTATTTGTCTACTCTTGGCTATAGTTTCTCTAGGTGTGTGCTTTTGATTTACTGTTTTTTGATTGATAGTTGGCCTTTAGGAGACGTTGTGTCTCTCTCCAGAGAGAATGTGGCGCAGAGCCCTACTCTCTATCGGTCCCGTCATTTGGCTAGTTTAAAGCCACTCGAGGTTACACGCCGTATTGCTAGGGGACGCCAGAGGGCTCCCTCTGAGTCTTCGGATTCATACAAGACTTACGTTGAAGGTTACATGGCCGCACATCCTGATATTGGGAAAGACCCTTTTACTCCTTCGGGTAGAGTTGAACATACTTCTGATCCCCAGACTCCTCGTGAGGATTGGGAAGGTGATCCACCTGAGACTCAAGCTGGTTCTATTTGGCCTAATCCACTTGACTGGGATCCGTTTGATCCTTCGAATCCAGATAATTATCTTTACGGGATGCCCGACCTACCCGAGGATGTAGAATAGGACGAGCCTTTCGTTCCTTCGTTTCCACGTGATTTTAGATATGGGAGGCCTGAGACTCATGATAATTTCGGCCCTATGATCAACCCCACCACACTCTCTTTTGGTATGCCTAGTCACAATACTGTCGAACCTTCCACTATGGTTGGTACTCACGCTGGCACTAGTCAAAGTGTTAGCCATACTATGCCCACTCGGGGCACTACCCTCGCTGGGGGCACTACGTTGTCCACCCACTCACATAGTATGGGGATTGGTCAGATTCCTAACAATGCTTATGTTGGAGCATGACCACCTCCTAGGAATACACAACTTGGCCGAAATGCTATTCGGAACACGACTCGCCATCCAGAACCCAATACACGCATCACTACTCATCAACCTAGGACTACTTTTGCACATGATACTGTTCCTCCCAACCACGGGGGTGGACACATACCACATACTTTTGCATCCACCGCCACCACTAGTAATGCTAATGTAGGGGGTGGGAATATTTCCTATCCACATGGACATCACACCACCAACCCTGCTACTGGTCACACCCATATTGGACCTGGGAATGCTTCTCATGCTGCTGGTCACCACACGACTGCTCAAGATAATCCTAATGTTGGGGGTGGGAACATACCATACCATTACGGTCAATACAACACGGTTCCCACTATGAATAGTACATACATGCTCCATACTTATGGTGGAAACCCTTACTACAACATAGTCGGTGCTGGCCCCCAGTATCACCCACCCCCCCAATATGGTACTCAAAACGCGCATATACCTGCTTACTCTCAAATGGGTCAGCCAGGAGGAGGTTGTCAATCTTATGGCCATGGGAAAGCTTATGGGCTATCAGGTCCTTAGTATCAGCAGTTTAATCCTCATGGTCAAGCTTTTGGTCCATCTTATAACATAGTTTCATTTAACCAACCTTTTATGGGAGCTTATAATCAAGCTTTCCAGCCTCAGCTCCCATTCCTTGCACGCTTGAATCTCCCAGATCTTTCAAAGCTCACGAATGATCCGGTGTGTCACAACCCTACTTGGCCTCCGGTCCCTACCAAGCTCCCTTTCGACATTCCGAAGTTCGAGGGGAAAGGTGGTGAGGACCCGAGAGATCATGTCACGACGTTTCACCTTTGGTGCTCCTCCAACTCTTTGAATCATGATTCCATTCGATTATGACTATTTCAACGCACCTTCACGGGGGTAGCCGTGAAGTGGTATGTGGAGTTTCCCGAAAACACCTATAGGGGATTCAACGAGATTGCTTTAGTTTTCTTAGACCATTTCCAGTTTCCGGTTCGTTATGATACTGGCAGGGATAATTTTAAGGACCCATAATTATTTAAAAGTGTATAAACCTTGGTGAATCTTACCAATTCTTAAAATGTCAACTATAAAATATTTGGCAATATTTTTCAAAAATTATTTCAATTTCTAAGGATTTTATACAGTTTATATAATAATTTGGCGATTTTTAGAGTGAAAAAAGTTTACCCCATCAAAATTGGGCGAAATGGGGCTTCAAAAAATGCAATTTGGTGAATCTTTTCTTGGAAAAAAACATGGAAAAATAGCCCATGGGCTAAATTTTGCCCCTAAAATTATCCTTGGATACTGGTACTGAGTTGTTGTCCACCTTCCGTTAGAATAAGGCCACACATATTTCTGACCACGTTCAAGAGTGGCGTCAGCGGAAGAGATTAGTGAAAGCCAACATTCCTCCAGAGTTCCTGTTGGAATGGTTCCTTAAGTCTTTACTCCCATACATTGCTAAGGATGTTTCAATGTCCAGCATTGTGACTGAGGAACAAGCTATCTTGAAATTCCAGCAGTTAGATCTACTTTATTCTCAGTCTGGCATTTTGTATGACATTATTCCTTATGCATCGAGAACAAAATATGAGCCCATGTCAGTTCCTGGACCACATGCCGATGGCATCGTGGGGTCCGCATGCACTCGCCCTGTAGACTTGGTAGCTAATAAAATGCAAAATTTGTCGCTAAACCAGTTTGCACCCAAACAGGTTCACACCTTGTCCGCTTCCACTCCGTCGTCTGATGTACACAATGTGCAATCAACGAAACCATCGGGTAACCAACAACCTGGTGGTAAGAAAAAGGGGAGAAACAATCGTAGGGGTGGAAACAATGGAAGTAACAACAATAGAAATCGTAATACTCCTCGTAAAGAGAATGCCAACCCTCCTCGGGAAGGCAGTAATGCTGGCGAGGATCGTAAACCTAGGTGTAAGGTGAAATTCCCTTGCAAGCTTTGTGGGGAAGATCATCTTACTCACTTATGTCCTCGTATTGAAGAAGAATCGAAGCATTTGGCACAGAGCCCAACTGTGTTGAAGGATCCCCTTCCTCATCATCAAAATATGGCTTCGCATGCTCCCACCACTGGTTATGGTACTAATGAAATGGCAACGTCTTCTTCCAATACTAGTGGTTATGGATGTGTGAATATGGTTCAGTCAGAGGTTTGTGTTGCTACTCGTCAATGTGATTATGGTGCACCACAACCGAATTTGGGGAATGAGCCTCCCCCTCCTCCTGATAATTCCTTGCATATCGAGAAGCCTTATATTATGCCATGGATACTGAAAGGTGTTCTCAAGCACTCCACGCATAATCCTAATGCTCGAGCCGCCCATAACTACTCCATAGTAGAAGATTTGGGCCAAACTCCGTGTGCCATGTCGGCTCTTGAAGTTTTGCAAGCTTGTCCTTCTTAGAAGCATGCCCTTTTGAGTGCGTTAGGAGTTTAGGATGGGGGAAGTCCTACTGTTATCAAGTTTGATACTACGGATGTCCAACCTCGCTTGCCTTACCATGTGGCTTTTCAAATCTACGTGGTTTTCCTTAAGAGATTCGTCAAACGTACTATGGTTGATGAAGGTGCTTCCGCGTCAGTAATGTCGTTAACTTGTTGGAAAGCTCTTGGCTCTCCTCCTCTACTCGCATCTAGAACTACACTCACTGCATTCGACGGTAGATCTTTTATGCTGCATGGAATTATCCCTTCCCTTGTTGTCTCCTTGGGAGGTAAGTCTGTGCCTATTGAAGTCAAAGTGGTTGATGCGCCCATCAGCTACAACCTTTTACTGGGTCAAAACTGGATGTACGCTATGAAGGCTATCACGTCTACTGTATTAGGAGTTATTTGCTTTCCCCATGAAGGAAAGATTGTGACGATCGATCAGCTGGATTATGTTGGCACTCCTTCCATAGCATCCACGGGATCAGTAGTCCCGCAAGTTTCTGATTCTCAGTCGACAACTGGGAACATAGGTGTTGGAATGTACCCCTCGTTGATGGGAATATGGCCAATATTTCCCCAACCACTTCGATCAACATCTCCCACACTCCTGGAAAGATTGAGAATGTTTACGGCAGTGCCGATTGCACTCCTGAGGAGGTTTCTATTTACACTGATTTGTTTACTGAACTCCGGGAAGCTTTCTCCCGATCATATGAGGAGATGCCAGGAATAGACCCCCGCATTGTTGAAGACAAGATTAGAACGTATCCCGATGCTAAACCGGTTCGACAACGCTTACGTGTTGTGAACCCTAGGAAGGCAGCTACTATTAAGGCAGAGGTGGAGAAACTGCTCAAAGCTAGTTTCATCTACCCCGTTCCCCTTACCAAATGGGTGTCAAACCCCGTTCCTATGGATAAGAAGCAGGGAACGATCCGTGTATGCACTGATTTTAGATATTTGAACCGTGCATGTCTGAAAGACAACTTCCCCATGCCATTCATTGATCAATTATTGGATGCTTGTACGGGGAGTGAGATTTTTTCATTCATGGATGGCTTCTCAGGTTATAATCAGATTCAAATCAAACCCACGGACCAACATAAAACGGCATTTATTTGTCCATGGTGAACCTTTGCGTACTGGAAAATGCCCTTCGGCCTCAAAAATGCCGGAGCTACTTTTCAACGAGCCATGACCTATGCCTTTCACAATCTTAAGAAGATTATGGAAGTTTTATTGGATGATCTTGCTGGCCATTCTCGCAAGAGAGTGGGCCACCCCAAGCACCTTCGTATGATTCTCGAACGATGTATCCACTACAAAATTCGATTGAATCCGAACAAATGCATCTTCGTTGTTAGGACTGGTCGCCTTCTAGGATTCATAGTTTCGAAGGAGGGTATTAGAGTCGATCCTCTCAAAGTTGAGGCAATACTTCAGTTGCCTCCTTCGCGTAATCTATTACAACTTCAGAGCCTCCAAGGGAGAGCTACTTTTCTGCGTCGGTTTATAGCTAACTATGCCAGTATTACTAAAGGTTTCGCATGCCTATTGAAGAAAGACACACCTTTTATCTGGGATGAGCGAGCCCAACAGTCTTTCGATGCCATTAAGAAAGCTTTGGTATCAGCCCCTGTGCTTAGTCCGCCGGACTTTACACGAGATTTCATCCTTTATGTGGCCGCGTCTCAAGAGACTATTGGCATGGTCTTTGTTCAGGTAGATGATGCGCTTGTCGATCATGTTATCTATTATCTTAGTCGAAATTTAGTAGACGCTGAACTAAGGTACACCCACATAGAAAACCTAGCACTTGCGACTGTTCATGCAGTCCAGCGGTTACAACATTACATTTTGCTTCGAACAACCACCGTTGTAGCTCACATCAATCCGTTTCAGTTCATGCTATCACGACGCCTTATCGGGGGTAAATATAATAAATGGATTGTGATCCTTTAGGAATTTGATCTCGATTTTGCTTCTGCGAAATCAGTGAAATCATTGGTGTTCGCTGAACTTATGTCGGACCTTCCACGGCTTGATGAGGATGTCATTCATGAAGATTCTTTTGTGGATGAACACTTATTTCTTATCTCGACCGAGGACCCTTGGTATGGGGATGTCATTAGATATCTCCAAACTTTGAAGTTTCCTCCGCATTATTCATGAGACGAGCGACGGCGTGTGAGACATCATGCGAAAGATTATACTATTGTTGGTGGCACTTTGTATCACCAAGGAAAGGATTTCGTTCTCTGTCATTTTTTGACTCACGAAGAAGCGGAACGGGTACTTAAATATTATCATGCGAGGGCGTGTGGCGGTCACTTATCCGAGCTTGCTATAGCCCAGCGTATTATGCGAGCGGGTTATTTTTGGCCTACTATCTTTAAAGATTGTATTAACGCTGTGAAGAGATGTCACCCTTTCCAGGTGTTTTCTTGGAATATACACTTGCATCCAGCGCCCCTCCATCTGGTCATCACTGTCAGTCCCTTCACTAAGTGGGGGGTAGATTTCATGGATTGCAAACCAGATTCGGCTAGGGGGAATCATCATATTATTGTGGCCGTGGATTATTTTTCCAAATGGGTTGAGACCATGCCTACCGTTAAATCCGATGGTGCTACTGCAGTCCATTTCATGTTCAACCAGATTATCACTCGGTTCGGTATCCCGAAAGAGATTGTCACTGACCATGGTAGTCACTTTCAAAATAAGATGATGGAGGATTTGTCTCTCAATCTTGGGTTTCATCAGGAACACTCATCTTCCTACTATCCTCAAGTAAATGGTCAGGTTGAAGCAGTAAATAAGTCTTTAAAGACCATTCTCCAATGTACCATCCAACAAAGCAAGACCAATTGGCATATCATGTTATATCCTACTTTGTGGCTGTATCGAACCGCAATTAAGATTGCCACTGGGTTCTCACCATTCCAGTTAGTTCATGGTGTGGAGTCACTTTTACCGATTGAATGTGAGATCCCTTCGCTCAAGCTAGCCATAGAGCTCCTCCCTGATACGATGGAGATTGAGCAACGTTTTGTACACCTCGAGAAACTTGACGAGCACCGTCAAGATGCCGCTATGGCGATTGATGCTAACAAGCGTCATGTCAAGGTTCAATATGATAGGTCTGTCTGTCCCCGGAAATATGCTGAAGGTGACTTGGTACTCTTGTATGACCAAGCTAAAGAACCCCTGGGGGCAGGCAAGTTCAATCCCATGTGGCACGGTCCTTACATTGTGAGGTGTGTCCTGGAAAAAGGAGCTTATGAGTTCGAAGATTACGAGGGAGTTGTCTTGAAGGAGCCTAGAAATGGGCTCTACCTCAAGCGGTATTACGCTTGAACCTCTAGTTCAAGATGATACTTTTGTACACTATTGTATAGTTTTTCTGTACATAGTCTAGGTAGCCTTTTTGGTTGTCGGGTCTGCTGATTAGCCTCTGTTTGATTGATAGATGTCAGCGGGATGTCCTATGTTCTTAGGTTTCGTGGATGGTGCTAGTCGACATACACAACAACTTTCTTCTGCTGCCTGGGTTATCTTTTTGCCTGACCATCTAGTTGTGTCCTCAGGAGGTGCTTGTCTCGGTCCTACATCTAACAATGTGGCTGAGTATAGTGCCATTGTTGAGCTACTTCAGGATGCCATTTCACATGGTATCCAGTCTTTAGAAGTCCGCCTGGATTCACAACTAGTTGTGTCTCAGCTGAATGGGAAGTGCTGTGTATGAGACCCTACATTACTACGGATTTTCCTTAAGGTACGACTCTTGGAGAGACATTTTGTTTCAATTACATATATTCACATTCCGAGAAGTCATAATTATATATCTGATGCATACGCTAACTATGTATTAGATTGGCATTTGTCACATTAATCATGAAGCACATAAATACAAAGACATTCATACATTTGTACCATACACACATATAATAGAACCAAGAACCAAAGTTGTATATATAAATATGTTCAAAAATGGTAGTGTCATACAAGACTGGAGCCCATAGCCCTAAAAAATATACATATCGATACAAAAAATGATGAGACCCTAGGATATCTATTCCCTCCGAGGAGGTCTAGCTGCCACCTCGATGGGATGTGTCTCATAGTAATACTATGTTGCGTTGACCATCCACTGCAGCAACCGCACCCACTCCCCGGGAATACCCACTACCTGGCATTGCATGGCCTCAGGTAGTCGGGCCACCTCTATCAGTGGAACTCAAGCAAACATCCGTGATATGTTGTGCCACAACGTTTGGAGAGTGCACCCTGCTGCGGCATCTACTGCCACCTCATCTCTACCTCGACGACCATGTCTCGGGAATCCCTCTGGTCTCGCTGGGCCTTTGTCTACGAGCAAACATCCATTACCCATTAGCACATGGCACTACCACCAAAAATATTTTTTTCATTTCAACTATAATAAAAAAATTCATAAAAATTTAAAAACACAAAACCAAAAGAGTACTCACCGATGTCTCTGAAAGCTGCGCCTGGTGGGAGCGGCATGTCACGGTCGTGTCTGAAGTCGATCCCCGCATAGGGATAGTCCTCTATAGATATCACCTGATGGTTCCACCAATGGAAGAACTCCTCAGTATATGGTGACACCAGACAGCCACCACCTTGTCTTGTCAGTATCTCAGCCCACCGGGTCAGTGCTGGATCTCGGAGACTGTGAGGAGAGACATCCACCCTCGGGCTATGTCTCGAAACTCTCTCAAAGAAGAAACTGCAGAGGATTCTACCATACCCAAATTTTTTGGCCTTTCCCTCTTTGCATTCTATTAGTTGTGTCTTCATAGACACCAGCAGAGTAGTACAGTAGTCGAATATAGTAGGTTGCAAGCATTGTGATGCATAGAACATCACTAGTCTAGATGCCTGATGTAGTGCTTTGGATCCCGTGATCTGCACCAGATTTTCCACAATGATCTTTGTACTCAGATCCGTTATGGCATTGATTCGCACTTGGCTTCCCACTACTTGTGTGTTGGTGGGACAATACCACATTATGTAATCTTGCACAGTGATCCCACCACCCACGGTTCGTGACAGAAGACTAGCCACTTCCCCTCTACGGGACAAACCGGTAATAAAATAGATATCCTCTACATCTAGTGTTAGTGTTTTCCCGTTGAGAATGAAGTGTTGAGCATCCACATCCTAGTAGTTGATCAGATGACGAAGTAGTAGGTTTTGGGCCCTTAACCCCCTGAGACTCCAGTATTTATATAAGCCACATGCTTGCAATGCTTGTTGCGCTTGCAAATCATTCCGCACAGCCTCATCAACCTGGTCATGATCTCGTTCTCTCCACTCTAGAACCATCTTGGAGTGCAAAGCAAGAAATTTTTAGTCAATTTCATATTTAAAAACCTCTTCACGGCCATACCCGTGGGCTAGATTGTAGACAGTTGCGGGTAGACACGGGCAGTCATTTTTTTGACTGCACGTTTGGTGCCCTACTCGCGACCTGTACACCTACAACCCATCGGTAGCGCCGAGGCCATTTAGGGCTTGGCCAAACAAAGGATCCCACCAACCAAAATTGAAATTAAAGCACTTAAATGAAAGGTATGGCAGTGACCACTAACCTACTCCAGACGGTTCGCTGAATGGTCGCTTGTAGCTACCACGATTGGCACTCGAAGTTTCAGGTGAAAACTTACCACTAAACTCCAAATTGGTGAATAATGCAAATGAATTGAAAATTACAAATTTTTATTACTATTTATAATTTTATGGACCCACTTTTCTATAGTTTTTTCCATTTTGAGCCATTATGAACTAATATCGTGTCCTGGAGTAGTGTTTTTTCAACAGATTTCCTCGGCGAGAATTGTTCTGAACCATTTCACACCTATGGAAGGTATGCTTCACACCTGGCATATAGGTTAGATGCCATTTTCACATGCATTGTGCATTTGACCTGTTGACAATTTTTCATAAAACCTAGGTGCAACCCCTCTTCGTGACTGACACGGAACCTTCATACTGTTATAGAAGTGTCGTCATGTGGCGGTAGGGCTTTCCTGAACATGGGTACCCTAGTTAGAACCCCATTATGCTTTTGGTGCCCATGTCATTGTTTGTCCTCGGGATTGGGAGTCCTTTGTAGTCACACCATGACGTTGCGATGAAGACTCATACTCTACTTTGTCTTATGCTGGCCATCTCCCTTAAGGACTCCACTCAGTTATATCATGTTGTGATTGCATTGCATCATCCTGCTTGCTGCTTGAGCCTTGTGCTGGCTCCCGCTTACTCAATTGATAACTTGGTGCCTGATCACTTTCCCTTGTCGAGCCCCGCAGAGCTTATATTTTCCCTTCACAATTTAATGACCTTTTGACCCTGAGGGAACGCACCACCGAGTGTCCACATCCTGCACGCACTTCCTTGCATTGAGCATAGGTATGTTCCACTGCTTGGGACTAGTCTGCTAGCTATTTGACACTCGTTCCCTCACTTGTTGTACTATAAGAAATTTTATTCTTTTTCAAGATTTTCCCAAATATGAAAAAGACCAAAAAAATCAAATATTCCAAAAAGCCGGACGGGATTATGGTCACTATTTCTTGTTGGAAGCTATTATGTTGCCTTTGAATAGAGCATTCATTCCACTCCGTACATTATGAGTCGGGACGATAGTTGGGACTTAGGAGCTGTACTTGTTTCTCAGTTTTCTCCACTGATTGGTTAAGCTTCCAGTCATTATGGAGCCCTTTGTAATGCCTCCAACATTGCACAGTTTATGTCAAGTATATGCTGCCTGAGTCTATCCATCTGCTCATGCTCTTGTTCAAAGGAATTCCTGAAACTAGTGTCGGCCACTCCTCAAATCTCTTGACTATTGCATGTCGTCCATCATTATTGAGTCAGTCCGTTTCACCTGAGATCTTCCAAATCTTTCAGCATTGCTGGTACCTCGTGCTGGTTGATGGGGGATGCCTTAATGCCCTCCTTCCAGCGAGCCTCGTTCTGTCGACTTCAACTCATTTATTCCGAGACTTGAGGCTTAGAGTTTGGTTGAGTACCTTGAGGCTTGCAGTCATTAGTGGCAGGTTCTCTCGCCATCAACATTTTTGGGAATACATCAATGTCCCCTGATTGGTGGATTCATCCTAGTGTTCGACTTCAACCCATTTATTCACACTCTGATGATTGTGCTCTGTGCCTTGATGCCCGTTTTCATTATTGGTGGGTCATCTCACGTCTGTTAACGGTATATATCATTGACCGGTAATCAAACGATGTCTCATCAGGTTCGACCCCAACTCCTTTATTCACTTGATGGGACTTGCACCGTCGAAGACTTGTGTAGAAGACCCCAGGCGATTGTGGCATTCAGTATGCTACATATGACTTTGACTTTACATCTGAGATATCACCTCTCAGATTCCAACAATTTGTACCTCCAGTTTTACACCAGTTGTCTTGTTTTCAGTAGAAGACCATATCTTACTATAGAGGGATCATGGCTATGATCACTTATGACATGTATTTACTTATGTACTTCCTATTCATGGCCATTGTATCAGATTGTTGTACTATACCAACATGTATTCAGAGATATTATTGTATTATGACGAGTGAACCGTTCTTTCCACTTGTGTCTCCATCACTCCACTTTTGATTTTTATAATGTATTTCGGCCATCATAGCACTTTCAGTATCTGACCTCACACATTAGGGGGCATCTGTTACACAAAATCTTCCACCCTGTGAGCATCAACATTCTTTGGCCTGTAGGATCCATTCCAGTGACTCAGATCCATTTTTATCCTTCAGTGATACCAGTTTTCCCTATTTTTGTTCCTACCCGCATGTTGCATCACTATAGCATGCGTACCAGTGAGTTGAAGCACTATAGCCCGCGGGTATCAATTAAAATGGTAAAAACCACTATTAATTACTTTTTACTCCCAAAAAGCGGTCATTGGGTGACCTTTGGCTCTCCATCTGCCCAAGTAACGTCTCGATGAGTCCTTTCACCTACCTTTGAGAGGACTATATATTGAGCACATATGGCTTATGGGCGGGAGGGAGAAGAGAATAGTAAAGGCACTCTAGTGGATTTTTTCCCTATCTTGAGTCTGCACTCATTGATCCTTGTAGTTGTGAACCATTTATGTTCACCTTCCAAACTCCTCTCTAGTTTGAGTTTTCCATTCATGGAGGATTGAAGTGGTGGAGGCACAAGTGGATTGATCTAGATCTTGGTTCAGATTGGTTTCCAGCAAGAGGTCGTATCACTTTGTACTTCTTCTTGTTCATTAATAGAAATACTCATATTCTCGTTCATTCATGGTGTGAATGTTCTTTACTATACATTGGGTTACATTTGCTTATGATATTATGAACCATTGTTATTGATAATGTTAATGCCATTTATATATTATATGTACTTGTTGGATATCGGCTGTCAAGACCAATTTGCAGATTACAAGTGCTTGGATGTGTGCGGATTGAAATCTCCAATGGGGATCTACATCAAACGTTAGATCGAGGTTGGTTACATTTCTCCATTATTTTAACATTCTCATTTATAATAGCATTGCTTTGAGAGTTGAGTATATTTTTGGTAGTCATCTGTCTGTTGTGGTATTCCCAAGCCATAGTGAGTTTTCTCCAATACAAGAGATAGCTCCTAGATTTTTCAAATTCTAGCATCATTTCTTGTCGCATACAAGAAAGAGACAATGTAAGAGATAAACATCAAAACATCAATCATAAAATAAATTGCATAAATGAAATGTGTCTCAAATCATCAATGTTAGAACAAAAAAATACAATGTAGAATATTTTTTTACCTGATATGCAACCTCAAATTCACATATAGTGATCACCAGCAAAGGTACATGGAACACCTAGACCAAAATAAGACTTAAGAGTCCCTCATGTACATTGGATCATATACAATATTAGCTTAAATCCATTTCCCAATTCACATTTGGGCCTTGGTCCTCATTTACAACATTCTGAGCATGATCTTCTCTAGATGAACCGTCATTCTGATCCTCAAGAACATTATGTTTGATACGAACCGTTACACCAAAACCTCAAGATGTTAGTGAAGGCCTCCCACTAGGATCTTAACATCCCACCACGCTCCGCAGTCCAGACTCTAGGCTGGATGTGCACCCATACGGTGGTGTCCCTTTTGAGCCGTACGAGACTCGGGCGAACACTGCAATGCCGACGTTGCCACCCGCTCTGTGACTTGAACCTGGGTGGAGGCTCTGATACCAAATGATACGAACCATTACACGAAAACCTCGAGATGTTAGTGAAGGCCGCCCACTAGGATCTTAACAATGTTCCATATAATGGTTCATTAGAGAAATTTGTTATATTGTTTTCTCCCCTTCTTTCACAATCTGATCGCCAAAGAGCTAGTGCTCATTCATATGGAAAATTTTCAACCTCGTACCTTGTTACATATAATTTTAAGCATGCATCCACATTTTTATCAAGCTTGTTCCTCAAGTTTGACTTCAAGAATGACAGTGCACTAAAAATTATCTCATCCTCCACTGATCCCAAAATCATGGTTTGACATAAATCCACTAATTTGAAATATTCTGACATTCTTTGCCGTAGGATTTCACTACCACTGAGTTTAGTCCATAATCTTGTAATTGCACCCTATTCTAGAGGATTATCCAACTCAGAAAATTTCTCCCACATTGTTGTAGCAAAGCATTGAGCTTGTTCTAATAATTTTTTTTGATCTAAAATGCCTTGGATATGTTCTCCTTGTATCTCGGCCTCTCGACAAAAATGGCTCTGCAAAATCTTGCATTTCGCTATAAATTCAACCTTTAAAGTCTTTGAACATTGACGATGGTTCCAATATTGAGGGTATACCATAGCCATGGCCTCCAACAATTGATCTCTAGGAAATCATTCTCTTATCTCTAATGATAGTGATTTTGCAATTTCTATCAAGTTGCGCCTCACTGAAATCACAACATTGTCAAATCATTCTCTTAACACGGGGCACTCTTTGGTGGATCTTCCTATATTATCATTATAATAAAAGGGAACCATTTCCCATGCACTACCATACATAACATCCATTTTTCATCAAACTTTTAAAAAAATCATCATTTTCTATATTGATTATCTTAGTCCAATTTGTAAATGCTAGACCTGTAAAATACTCTGCCATAATATACAAATTATCCAATGCAAGGCATGATAATTTTCTTGCATTTGTGTATTCAACAATATACATTGTGCGACTCTGAGACATCTTCACGAGGTTATTCATTTCATGAAGCATAGGAATAATTCCAACCAATGTTAATAATGTCTGTATATCAGTTACTAGAAAGAGAAGATTTTGATCTTTTTATACACTTAAGTGATGTTCATACATTACCCCTACCAAGGATTCATATTCATCAAATAGTCTTCCATCTGGTCCCTTCAGTGAGATCCATCTTGTATCAACATATTTTAATAGTTTTTTCCCATTTGTAACACCGCCGACAAAAGTTTTAAACTCTAAAACTGTTTGGGACTCCGACAAAAGTATGCATGAACCTCACGTACAAGATATTCAAATTTTGAAACCAATGGAAAGTTGCTCACTATTTTAAATGCAAGATTCATCCTGTAAGCCATACAATGAATACTAAGCATATATGGTGAAGCTGAGAGTCAATTTATTCTAGCACAAAGGTCATTCCTTTGTCCCCGCATTACTGATGATCCATATGCTCCAACACATGCCAACTTTTTTGCGATCATTGAATGATCCATACCACCAATTTCCTTCAAATATTAATAAAATGTTCATAAATATTTTATGTTGTAGAAATTTTGCTCATTTTATGAATTCCAAGTAGATAGGAATGCCTGATATGGTCATTGACCATATAAATTCTCATGCAAATCCATGAAGTTTTATCGACAGTCGTAACCTCATCCAAAGACAGTGACAAAAATGTAGCATTCACAATCTTCTCTTTCATATCATCATTTTATACTTGAGCTAGATATTTTCCCCGTTCCCAACCACTCGTTAAAGACCAATGAGAAGATGGAAAATTTGGCACTTGAATAAAAGATAGCTATTTCATCATTTTTGGATAATCTGTCATGGGATGACCATTAGATAGGCTGTGAAATACAATGCTTAATTGTATCGTCTTTGCTAACAAATTTGTTTCCATCATCTTTCCAAATTGAGATGTGATGGTTCCTCCACTTTCCTCGATTTTTTTCTTATTTATTAAAAATTTATTATATTCATATTCATATTGGAGATGTCAACATTGGATAAGATATTTCCATCTAGTAGTATATTCCTTCTCACCATTTACAGTTTTCTTATCATACACCTTTCCAACATGCTTCTCTATTGTGTCTAGCTTCATCTACAATTTCACTACCTTGCCAAGCTTCCAACTACATGAAATGCATTTAAATTCGCGTGAGGTATCATTCTCATTTGATGGAGGTATTGGTTCAATAAATGGGTATCTTGAGACCCAATCAAGTTGGAATTTTCTCCCTATGTCCCATTGTCCCTTTTTCCTTTTCTATGAATGGACTATGTCACCTTGCAAGGAAAAATATTCAACATTTGAACTACCAATTTCTGATGAAAATGCATTTGTCTCACTTTGATCACTAGAGGAATTTATTCTACCATCCATTGCATGGGTTGCAGATGCATTCTCAAAAGTGTTGAAATATCTCTTACCGATACCTTGCTCAAGAGAGCTTGAATCATGAATAGGATGTGGATTATTGGATTGAGGCTTTTGAAAATATGATATTACATCCTTTTATTTTGATGTTTTATTTTTCTTTCCACGATCCATGTTTGAAATCTTACTTAATATTCCACAATTGAAATTCCAAATCGATATAGAAACCAGAAGTGAAGTCTGCATGAGAAAAATGATATAAAATTAGTACAATAACACATTATATTGCGAAAAAATATAATGAGACAAGACAATGAAGTAGGAAATCAAGAACAATAACCGCTCCACAGAGAACTACTATCAATGCACTATTTTTTTTTTAAATGTGTCTCCTTGTTCTTGCTACACTGGAAGAGCTTCTAAAAAAACTAGTTGTAGGGATCATGACAAAAATGCATAAAATGCAATTGCAAGAAGATGAAAATGATCCACTTTTAAGTTTTTCTATTTAAATGCCATTTCTTTCAATGATTTCCATTATTTTTAATATGATATGTTCAAGAAGGTTTTAACTTCACATCCTGTATATATTCCACCAAGTTGAAACAATCATAGGACCCATAGCTATCAAGAGTTTTAAAATATTGATCTTTACATCATGGAGAAAAACAATCATTCTATCACATATGAAACCTTTATTATAGTAAAATCAACCTTCTATTTTGTCGAAAAAGGGCTTAGTTTCCCTTAGATCTAAATATTTCTTCAAAAGAAGTGCATAACCATCCATGTAAAAAACTTGGTTTTATGATAGTTTGGTTTATATATATATATATATAGTGTGTGGGGGGGGGGGGTACTATTTTAGTTTTTCTTGCCCCACTTGATGTTTTTGTGCCTTTCTTGCAGTTTTCAAAGTTGTTTTGTGGAGTAACTATTAGGATTCAAGGCCCCTTCTCCAATGCTTCAAATGATTTTGTATGTTCATGAAGGCCGAGCCCTTTTTTGTCTTTAGCCCACAAGCTAACTTAAGCTCTTTGTTTCATCCTTAAGCCACCTCAACGATGCTTTCCTCATCAAATTCTTTCTTTCCACAGTTTGTGCCTCTCTTTCTGGAAGGCCACTAGTATGTGGGTTCATTTGGGTGTGGGTGCCCCCTTTCACCAATTGAAATATTGTAACTTCTAAGAATATTATATTTGTACTTTATTATTCCGAAGATGTTACATCCCTCCGAGGTGACCCTATTTTATATCCGGAGATGTTTATTCCTCCGATGGATTGTGGTAACTAGGGTTATTATATCTCCCATGTGGGGGTCGGCCCTGAGTTAATTCATTAGGGGTTATTAGACCCTCTTAGGAGAGGTCGGCCCCATAGGGTAAAAAAGTCAGTCGGGAAACAAGTATAAGTAGAGGAGGATGCTCCTCACTTATCTCACTCTTCCATCACTTGGATAGTAGTGCACAAGTGAGAGAGAGAGGTCTGCATAGGAGGTAGAGAAGGAGCTCTAGTCTTGGACTACATCTTGTATTTGGTTGATCATCTTTATTGAGGAAAGCTTTGCTGGGTTTTCTACCCCATGAGGGTTTCCTAGGGTAAAATCTCTGTCTATCTTGTGATTATGTTTCTTTCAGTGATCTTACTATCCAAATTAGTATAAACTTAACATGGTATCAGAGCTAGCCTGAATAGGACATCTTTCACAAGGTGAAAATATCTCTCTCCCTTCCTCCGGTGAAAATTAGGGTTTCTGTAAAAGTTGGAATTTTTGGATTCTGATTACATGGCTGGATAGCCCTCCTCAAAATCGAACTTTTGAGCCCTAGATTGAAATTTTTGGTTGGGTAGAACTCCGGGAAATTCAAACCCTAGTTTGACAAAAAGTGCGGTAAAGCAGAAAACCAAAACCAGATTTCTATAGTAGGTCCGAAGTTCGCTGGTCAAGTTTGGGGGCTGAAAAATTGAAGTTTCCAGAAATTAAGTACACCAGTCAGTTTTTCATTTTTGGAATTTTCAATTTTTGGTAATCCCCTGGGCAAGATGGCCCCAAGCATTAAGCTTGAGGACAAGCTAGAAGATATAGAGAATTTCTGGGCATGGAAATATAGAATTGGTCTCATTCTTGAAGAGAATGATCTTGCCCAATATATCAAGGATGAAGTTGCAAAACCTGAGGAAGATGAATCCAAAGAGAAGTATAGGAAGGACCTAATTAGGGAAAATAGAATCATTGTTGATTCTATTAAGGACCACTTGATTCCCCAAGTGGCATCCAAGAAGACTCCAAAGGAAATGTATGATGCCCTAGGCAGAATGTATGAAGGAAGGAACATCAATAGAAAGATGAATCTGAGAGCTCAATTAAAGAGCACCAAGATGAATAAAGGAGAATCCATTCAAGACTATTTCTCAAGGGTTTCCCAGCTCAAGGAAGACCTAGATGCCAGTGGAGATACCCTTGATGAAGATGAACTAGTCATGACTGCTCTAAATGGTCTAACTAGACCTTGGGAATCATTCATTCAAACTATGTGTGCAAGAAAATAAAGTATGGAGTTTGATGTGGTATGGGAGGATTGCATTCAGGAAGAAGCTATGGTAGCCAATAGAGAAGCCCTTCTCAAGGAAGATGATCAAGCTTTGGCTACTCACACCAGAGGAAGAAGAAAGAGTCATTTCAACTCCAAGAAGAATGGTCACAAGGAGTCACAACCTCCTCGTAGATTTAAAAGAAAAGGGGGAGTAAACTCAGAAAGAGATCTCTCCTCAGTTCAATGTTATAGTTGTCACAAACTAGGACACATTGCTAGAAATTGTCCTTCAAAGAAGAAGAAGAATATTCACAAAAGACATCAAGCACATTTGGCAGAAGATGATAGTGAAGAAGAGGAAGAGGAAAGGCCTCAAAAGAAGATAACTAAAATATAAAAAGAAGAAGTGGAAGAATATGTTCTATTCTCTGCTCTCTCTGGGTCTCTGACACCTGGAGAAGATACATGGCTCATTGATAATGGTGCTTCAAAGCACATGACAGGACAAAAGAAGACTCCCTCAAGACTTGAAGAGAAGACCTCTCCACAGAAGGTATCTCTAGGAAATGACTATCAATATCCCATCAAGGGAATTAGTAAAGCAAGCTACAAGCTTGATTCTGGAACCCCATTGAAGATGAAGGAAATCTTATATGTACCGGGTTTGAAGAAGAACTTACTCTCTATCTCTACTTTGGATAAGAAAGGCTACACGGTTGCATTCATAGATGGGCAAGTACTAATGTGGGCCAAAGGAAAATCAATTGAGGATGCAATTGTTATTGGTGAAGAGGAAGGAGGTCTATACAAACTCAAGGGCCATCCAAAAGCTTCCCTTGTTCATTAAGCCACTAGTCCAACTGAGCTATGGCATAGAAGGCTTGTTCACATTAACTACAAAGAACTACCTCATGTAAGCAAGGTAGTCATAGGATTACCAGACTTAAAGATTGATCATGATGGCACTTGCAAAGGGTGTGCAAAAGGAAAGAATGTCAAGAACCCATTTCCAAAGAGTGATACAAAGACTAAGAGTACATTGGAATTGATTCATTCAGATGTATGTGGACCAATGCCATCCACATCCTTACGTGGATATGAATACTACCTTACTTTCATTGATGACTACTCAAGAAAGACTTGGATATATTTTCTGAAGGGAAAAGATGAAGTTTTTGGAAAGTTCAAGGAATTCAAAGCCTTGATAGAAAACCATTCAGAAAAGAAGATTAAGATACTCAGGACAGATAATGGCGGAGAATAGACTTCAAAATATTTTGAAGTCTTTTGTAAGGAAGTTGGAATCAAGAGGGAACTAACCACTCCCTACAATCCCCAACAAAATGGTGTTGCAGAAAGAAAGAATAGAACTATTATGGAAGCAGTAAAAACAATGATACATGATCAAGATCTACCTATGTATCTATGGGCTGAAGCAACCAAGACAGCAGTCTATGTGCAGAATAGACTATCTCATAGTGCTCTTGATTTCAAGACCCCAGAAGAAGTATTCACAGGGAAGAAGCCTGAGGTAAGTCACCTCAAGCTATTTGGATGCCCAGTATACATTCACATTCCAAAAGAAAAGAGGACCAAGCTGGATCCTTCTGGGAAGAAAGGAATATTTGTCGGATATTGTGAGGCATCCAAATCATTCATAATATACATCCCAGGATTCCATCATATGGAAATAAGTAAGGATGTGACATTTGATGAAGAGGCGTCTCTCAAGAGATCTAGAAAGTGCCAACATGAAGAAGTATATGAGGAAGAGGCACCTTCCATAGTTACAGAAGTTGCACCCACCCCTGAAGAGACAACTCCTGAAGATCATGACATGATGGAACCACAAGAACCCCCTGTCATAGAAATTTCAAGGAAGAGAAAGCTAGCATGGGAAAGAGACATTATACTAGGAGCTGAAAGATATGGAGCTCTTGAAGGATCCACCAGGGTAAGCAAGAAACCAAAGCCATTCTCCAACTATGTGGCACTATTGTGTGATCTTGTAGATAAAAAACCCACCAGTTATGAGGAGGCATCTCGTAAGAAAGAGTGGGTAGAAGCAATGACGGAGGAATACCAATCAATAATGAAGAATGATGTTTGGGATATGGTTCCCAAACCAAAGGATAAGAGTGTGGTATCCTTCAAATGGATATACAAGATAAAGCATGTTGTGGATGGCAACATTGAAAAGTAAAAGGCAAGATTTGTGGCCAGAGGATTCTCTCAGAAAGAGGGAATTGACTATGAAGAAACATTTGCACCAGTTGCAAGGTACACTTCCATTAGAACCATCATGGCACTTGCATCCATGATGAAGTTTAAATTACACCAGATGGATGTGAAGACAGACTTCCTGAATGGAGTGATTGAGGAGGAAGTGTACATAGAACAACCACAAGGATTTGAGGTGGAAGATGGAAGAGCCCATGTGTGCAAACTAAAGAAGGCCTTGTATGGACTGAAGCAAGCTCCTAGAGCTTGGTATGGTAGAATTGACAGTTTCTTGACTAGCTTGGGCTTTACCAAGAGTAAAGCTGATCCTAACCTTTATCTCAAAGTTATGGATGATGAACCTGTCATATTGTTGCTATATGTGGATGATCTATTTCTGACTGGAAATGAGAAACAAATTATCGAGTGCAAGAAGAAGCTCTCTTCAGAATTTGAGATGAAAGATCTTGGATTAATGCATTACTTCCTAGGTCTAGAAGTATGGCAAGGCCCAAGAGGAATCTTTCTCAACCAGGGAAAGTATGCTGTGGAAATATTGAAGAGATTTGACATGTTGGAATGTAAAGCCATGGCCACTCCCATGGATTCCAACCTGAAGCTGTTAGCTGATGACTCATCAGAGTTAGTGGATGTGACTTTGTATAGACAGATTATTGGGTCATTGATGTATTTGAAAAATACCATACTAGATATATGCTTTGTCGTGAATACCTTGAGTCAGTATCTAGTGGAACCTAGACAAGTTCACCTGATAGCTGCAAAGCATGTGATGAGGTACCTAAAAGGTATGATAGACTTTGGTCTATGTTATCTTGGAGATCATGATTTCAAATTGCATGGCTACATTGATGCTGATTGGGCAGGAAATGTATTAGACAAGAAAAGTACATCGGGAGGATGTTATTGTCTAGGATCTGCCATGATCTCATGGTTTAGCAGGAAATAGTCTAGTGTGGCTCTCAGCATAGCTGAAGCAGAATACATAGCTTCTTGCTCTGCTAGTTGTGAAGCAGTATGGCTTCGAAAACTATTATCAGGACTATTTGACTTAGAGAGGGACCCCACTATGATCATGTGTGACAACCAGAGTTGTATAAAGATGACAGAGAATCCAGTGTTCTATGATAAGTCAAAGCACATAGAGATCCAATATTTTTATATACGGGATATGGTGCAGAAAGGAGCTATCAAGCTCGAGTATGTGAGCATTGATGAACAAGTTGCTGATATATTGACCAAACCTTTGTCTCGAGTAAAGTTTGAGTATTTCCAAGACAAGCTTGGTGTAGTTCAGAAGGACCCTCCTCGAAAGGGGGAGTGATATGGTCACTGATGATAAGATTTCCTGCATCGACAGTGAGGTCGATGATGTGGATACCTATATTGGTGATACCGATAGTGAGGTTGATGAATGGTCCTTAGACAAGGTATAAGTTGACGAGGGGATTGCATCATCCTTGAACACATGTTCTAAAAGGATCCGTAGACATTTGTCTTCGAGAAAGAAGTCCCCAATGGATGAGAGGGATTGCATCATCCCTGGACTTTGGTCCCCTGAATTAATCTATAGACATATGTCTCTGATAAAGAAGAGGGATTGCATCATCCCTGGACTTCGGTCCCCTGAATGGATCTGTAGACATCTGTCTTCGAGAAAGAAGTCCCTAGTGGATGAGAGGGATTGCATCATCCCTGGACTTCAGTCCCCTGAAGTGATCTGTAGACATCTGTCTCCGAAAAATTGATGATAGGACTGCATCGTCCCTGAGTGTTTAGTTCAAAATGTACATGATAAATCCTAGATCTGATCTAGGTCACATCTAGTATGAAAAAGGATTGGCACTGTGATCGGGACTGCATCATCCCTAGACATGGATTTTTCTTAAATGGATGAAGGACTGCATCGTCCCTAAACATGGATTTGTCTTAAATGGATCAAGGACTGCATCGTCCCTAGACATGGATTTGTATTAAATGGATCAAGGACTGCATCGTCCCTATACATGGATTTGTCTTAAATGGATCAAGGACTGCATCGTCCCTAGACATGGATTTGTCTTAAATGGATCAAGGACTGCATCATCCCTAGACATGGATTTGTCTTAAATGGATCAAGGACTGCATCGTCCTCAGACATGGATTTGTCTTAAAAGGATCAGGATTGATCATCCTGGGAATTGGATCTGGATTTCATCGTCCATAGACATGGGACATGTCTTAAATTGATAAGGATTGGACATCCAGTAAGTAATATATGGATTGTATCGTCCATAGACATGAGAGATGTCTTAAAGTGAGCAGGATTGATCATCCTGGAATTGGATCGTGTGTTGATCGTGATGATATAGATGACGATGCTGTTGATCGTGATGATCTAGATGATGATGTTGTAGATCGAGATGATCCAGATGCTATAGATCGAGATGATCTAGATGTTGTAGATCGAGATGATCCAGATGTTGTAGATCGAGATGATCCAGAAGCTGTTGATCGAGTTATCTAGATGATGATGTTACTGTAGCTGTTCAAGTGTTGCAGAAGATTAAGACTTAGTACTGAAGATGTTGATGTTCCAGTATTGAAGATCTTGAAGATGTTCCAGTAACTGGTTGAGTTACTGATGATGTTGAGAAAGCTTCCAATGATTTATAGATGTATCATGTACCATGTAGTTGATGACTCCTTGCTCCTGCAGATGTTGTTATAATATCCTTCTCGTTAAGGGGGAGTGTTGAAATATTGTAACTTCTAAGAATATTATATTTGTACTTTATTATTCCGGAGATGTTACATCCCTCCGAGATGACCCTATTGTATATCTGGAGATGTTTATTCCTCCAATGGATTGTGGTAACTAGGGTCATTAGATCTCCCATGTGGGGGTCGATCCTGAGTTAATTCATTAGGGGTTATTAGACCCTCTTAGGAGAGGTCGACCCCATAGGGTAAAAAAGTCAGTCGGGAAACAAGTATAAGTAGAGGAGGATGCTCCTCACTTTTCTCACTCTTCCATCACTCGAAAAGTAGCACACAAGTGAGAGAGAGGTCTGCATAGGAGGTAGAGAAGGAGCTCTAGTCTTGGACTACATCTTGTATTTGGTTGATCATCTTTATTGAGGAAAGCTTTGCTGGGTTTTCTACCCCATCAGGGTTTCCCATGGTAAAATCTCTGTCTATCTTGTGATTATGTTTCTTTCAGTGATCTTGCTAGCTAAATTAGTATAAAATTAACATCACCACACATCACTCTGTCAAGTGAGCACATTTAGGCCCTCCACTTTGGGTAGTGCGCAGATGCCTTTTTCACATGGCCCTTGCACTTTGACCATCATTGGACCCTTTAAAATCCAACCACCATACCTATTGATCATTACCAAGAATTTCACCCTCCTTGGAGACCACCCCTGAGGAGAAGTGCCATTTGATGTGGCCATTACATTTGGTTATGACAGCTAATTAGAAACCAACCTATTGGATGAGTTGTATCAATTTATTTAATTATGCGTAAATTCCTTAATTGTTTTGGATTTTTTTTCTATATTTTATAATGTATTGGAATAATATATATGTTTCCAATGAAAACCTCATAGTATCCCCCATCTTCCCTGGAATATTTGGATAGAGAGCGGCTCAACGAACAACCACAATAGAGGCTGCTAACACCTAGGGACTCTACTAGGTTTGAACCTATGACCTATGGACTACCCTTCAACAAGGTGCCTTGAGTGGATGGTACAACCAATTGATCTAACCCTTGTGGATTTCTTAGAATAATATATATATATATATATATGCATTTATGTATATATGCATGTTCAGCATTCCCTAAAGGCTAGAAATTTAAAATTTTTGTTTCAGTTTCAATTGACATTTGCTTTTAACATGTTTCTCTTAACTAAATAGTTGATGCTCACTAATATTGGGATATTATTAGATTTTATAGCCACCTTAGAGAGAGTTCCAAGAATATATTTTCATCTGAAATAGTTTGTTTTTGCAGTTGGATAGTGTGTTTTGCACTCTTTTCTTGTTTGCTTTCCTAAATCTTCCAAGTACTTGTTTCTTCCCTCTTGATCATTGATGATGTAATCACTTTTTGAACTCTAACCTATTAATAGAAACACTATTTGTGGGCTCATATTGTTTCTATGTTCTCAATTTATGCTATTTGAATAGTTGTATCATTTTATTTTAACTCTATGTAAATGGATTAATTTTTTGTTTTTTTTCTATTTATAAAATGTATTAGAATAATATTTTTTTTCTAAGGAAAACCTCTTAGGACCCCCCCTCTTCCACAGAAAATCCAAATGTAGGGCGACTCAACCACCAGACACAATAGTGGTTGTTAAACTTGAGGGACTACATTGTATTTAAACTTGTGAACTATGGCCTCCCCATTAGCAACATGCCTTGGGAAGATGGTTCAATTGATTGAGTGAAGCCTTGGGGCTTTATCAGAACCATCCATATATATATATAGCATTTTTATATATGCCTCTTCCTCATTCCCTAAAATTTTGAAAGTTTTGTTTCAGTTTCAGTTGACATTTTCTTTCAACATGTTTCTCTTAACTAAATAGTTGGTGCTCACTGAGCTTGGGTTCTTGTTGGATTTTCTACCTAGCTTTGCTTTGGTTATACCAATCAGCCAAAACAAAAAGAGATTATCAATTTATTCCATTGGGTAGATTAGCTGCAAGCCAGATCTGTGAAAACAAGAAGAATAATTCTGATGCCTCAAAGTTGAAATTGCTCTACACATTAACACTCTGTATTGAAAAGCCATAACTTTACAAAGTCAATATAGAATTCTAGCATAAAAATGTAAGTGTTTGTAAATGCAAATACAAGTTTGAAAGAGAGGAAGACCACTTACTTTGAAAAATAATATTGTTGCAATCAGGCCATTTTGAGCATAATCCAAAATTGTGTACACCAAATTAAGTAATACTCTTTGGCAGGTATGCACATTTAAAAATTTAAAGCCAAAAAATTTCAATAGTCTGTAATGCTAAGAAAGGAAACAAGCATAATTTACATTACATGTGGACTACAATTGTGCCATTAAGTTCAATGCTAAATGTAAGATACAATTATAACACATGTATCTTTTAATTCGTTATGCTTCTGAGGTTTATTTCACCAACAAATATAACTACCATATAACTCCATCCCTCTACTACAACACTATAAAATACTCCAAATATTTGGTAATATAGTTAAATTTGAGCGTCTAATATAGAATGAGCATGACTAACATTTTTCTACGGTTGCACTAAAATGATATGGAGCATTTTAACAATCTCTATTGTTAGATTAGTTCAAATTTGAGCCCAAAAACCAAGCACAATAATTGAACAATTGCATATTGAGAGAGTTCAACTCTCATACTTCCTAGGATAATGCACTACATTATCGCAGTTACTTATGGAAGTAAGGTTTTGTGAATCCTGACTTTTCCATGAAATCATTTTATCATGCCTTGGAAAAAGGTATGGGAGGCACTTCTGTATGGAAGCATAGTTACCTAGTATGCCAGAGTTTTTAGAAGATGCATGTGTATAGATCCATATCACATACCTTTCCGTGTACATGAAATTTCACATATCTGTTAGCAAAATGGTTGACAGACATGCCAAAAAAGATCTTGGAGTGTCATCAAACTTACTTAAATGAAAATGTAGTGTTCTCACTGGAAACAAAGGAATACGCACATAATATGGCTAAAGAAATAGAGGACTATATGTCCAAAACTACAGTAAATGAACTTATACAAACACAAAGTGATAGAGACTAAAACCATTATTGGGATATATGTGCTATGGAAACTAACCTCTGTAAAGACTGCAGAACCCAAGGAACCTTGAACTGGAACAAATGTAGATATTTCCACTCAGCAACTGTCGAACTGCTTTCCACTCCACTCTTAAACTGCTTTCCACTCAACAAATCAAGCTTCATGCAAAAAAATGGTATGGATAAATTGCCGACTCTTGCAACATTATATAGGGAAAACATGGTGCCCATTTTACTAGATTTTTGCACGTTTTTCCCCGTCTGGACCATTTTGGAATTTAAAACATCTTCACCTGACAAATTTGGGAGCTAAGACCCTCGAATTTCTCATTTACCACGAAATGTGGAGGTCAAAAACATCATCGAAACCTCCATTAGTGAAATTCCACGGACGATTTGGCCCAAGAAAGTATAAATGTGAATTTTTTGGGGACGAATTCAACCCATAAGAGCCACAACCTTGAATCCAGGGCTAACTAATCACTCATTTCTCTATGGTGGTAAAAAAAACCATCAAAGCCAAACCTCCATTAGTGAAATTCCAGTTCCATGGACGATCTGGCCCAGGAAAGTGATAAATTTGAATTTTTGGGGGGCTAATTCAACCCACAAGGGCCACAACCTCGAATCTAGGGATAAGTTATAACTAACCATTCATTTACTTGGACCCTATGTTCCATAAATCAAGGCGAACACCTTCATGAATGAAAAACAAGGGCGAATGAAACTACTTACACCTCCATAAATGAAAAACAGGGGCGATTGAAACTACTAATGCCTCCATGAACGAAAAAGTAGGGCGAATGTAAGATCCCTACTTTTAGCCTTAGTCAATTTTATAAATGTATAATGTAGCTATGTATATGGCCCTGGTGAGGAGCTCAAGGCCAAGGCCCCACTAGCAGACCTTGAAATTATTGTTATGTTCATAAGTGTCATTTTAGACTTAAGAGACGAATGACATCAACGTAACTAAAACAACGACAACTTAACTTATAGGGGAAGGTAAAATCAAGGGAAACCTTGAGAACTTAACGACGATGTCTAAGAATTTCTTGATGCTTTTTCGGTAACCTAATTATCTAAGGTGAGAGTCTAAAGAATATAACTATTATACAACAGTAGCCGAGTTTGACAAAAGAGTACCAGATAACTCAGTATTACCTAAGTTTAAGGAAACTTAACCTATTGATAAATATCGAGTGGTTAAGTTGAACCTTGGATGTAGCGAGGTCATTACAATTATTTAGCAAAATAAATTGCTTGCTTGTCTCAATCACATTAAGAGATTAAGCAATGAGTATAATTTACCTATATATATATATATATATATATATATATATATATATATATATATATATATATATATATTCTTTTTTTTTTTCCTAGAAAAAAAAGCGCAATTTCATTTCATCTTTCGAGTGCGAAATTACATATGATCATCAGCACTCTGTACGAGTGTATGTGCTATCTATGAGAATGATATTCTCTCTAATAATATTAAATAACTGTAAAAGCCTTGATTTTCTTCCACCATCAGTGGGGTGTGTCAGCATCATTACAATATTTTGACAAAATTCAGCAGAGATTTAAGTCCAACAAAAAAGAAGCACATGGATCAATCGGTCAATCCTATAGAAGACTGGTACCATCTATACATTTAACAAGAACCTCTATAACCAATCAATCTTTATCAGCATCAACAACATTGTTTCAAGTGTAACCAAAAACCATAAAACCAAGAAAATAAAGTAACTATGAGGCCAACTCCTCATTCGATGAATGGTCTGTGATAGAACTCCCTGACAGTGCCACCCAAAGATTCCTTAATTTTCCATGTCCCTATTCCCAATAGCAGCCCCTCTTTCAAATCCCTATCCGCTTCTGCATTTTTCTCCCTGAAAATATGCCTGCAAGTAAAGGTTTCAAATATATGAGTGGCATTCTGAACCTGTCCCAAAATATTAGAAAGTTTACGGTTGTGACAATGATGAGTCCCCGTAACCCATTGTATCATGTTCAAAGAGTCACCAAAAGAAATGAAATTCAAAATCCCTTTCTCAAAAGAAAATATAATGAGGTAATGCAGGCTGAGAAGCTCTGCCCAATTATTGTTGCCTACCCCTAAGCCCAACGACATTACATAGTAATGTTTAGGTGAGATGAAAAGTAAAGCCCCACCCCCACAAATTCCGTTCTGACAGGCCCCATCAAAATAACCCCACGGCTTCGAGCGATCAATCTCCAAAGGAAAAATATCCCTCCTTTTAACAGATTGAATATGTAATTTACAGGAAAGATAAATACCACAACTGTTGACAACCATTAATGCTGGACATCCTGCCACCTCCATGAACAGATGCTTGTTACGAGCAAGATAAACTCCCCAAATAACAAGTAACAGGAGGGATATGTAGGACATAAACAGAGGGTTCGGATACCAGCTTCTCCATGCTTCATTTACAGAGGCCCCAACCCATCTAAAAGGAACCTGCAAAATCTGGGAAACCAAATTCCATACCTCCTTAATAAAAGTATAGGAAAGAAACAAATGACCCACATTTTCTTCATTACTTTGGCATAGAAAGAACCACCCCGGACCCTACCGATTTCGTTTCTGCAAAAAATCCCAAGTCAGGACCCCATTCATCAGGATACACCACATAAAGAGCTGAGACTTATGAGGGAAATGAAGCTTCCACAACGACTTCCACCACCATTCCGATACCCTAGGAATTAAATCGTTGCTGATCCAGAGATAGCCTCCCTCTGGAGTATAATTGCTCGAGGGATCACCGTCCCATACAAAAAAATCCTCATATTCTCCCAATAAAACATGATCTAAACCAAGAACCCGGAGATATCTCCCCAGCTCCAACTCAGCTTCACCCCCTAAGCCGAAAGAAGCTTCCTGACACCAAGCCGGATATCCAAACACCAAATCCTTGGGATCAGCAAGTTGATGAAGAAATTGAAATCCCCTCTGACCTAAGGCCTCAATCATCCCATCTGTCATAAGATGTTGTTGATCACATCCAACCCACAGATCACGCCCTATGCGGATCTTTAGTCCATTACCAACCTCCCATACCAAATTTTGACCGATCACCTGAAAGGAGGACACCACCGCCTTCCAGATGGTAGAACCACCCATGTGAGATTTCAAAGGATTCTGGATCCAGCTTTGAACAGAATCAGGGGCAATATACTTACAAATCATAACACGGGCCCAGAACCCACCAAACTTAATCATCCTCCATCCACACTTCGCAGCAAGAGCTTTAGAAAAGGAAAATATATTCTTAAACCCCCACCCACCCAATGCTTTAGGAACAACAATCTGATCCCACTTAACCCACGGAGCAACAAAAACATCTTCCTTACCACTCCACAAAAATTGAAAGCATATGCGCCTCGCCTTGTCCAGAATGCCACGTGGTATCCAAGCCAAAGACATCTAGTAAACTGGGATAGCCTCCAACACAGACTTTACCAATACCAATCTACCAGCCCTAGATAACCATTTGAAACTCCATCTTTTCAGTCTCTTTTCTAGTTCCTCAATCAACCAAACCCAATCTTGCTTCTTGTAATCATTAGGTTTCAGATTGAATCCTAAATAATTGAGTCCCTCATTAATATTGAGAAGAGTATACAGGAAGAGTTGGAAGTACGTCTACAGTTCATCCTCACCCAAAAATGAACCAGACATAGTGGATTTGTCTGCATTATCTTCCATACCAGTAGCATCAGAGAAAAGATTCAAGATTGCTTTCAACTTATTTCCATCCCTGCGAGAGCTTGAGCAAGAAATTAATATGTCATCCACAAACAACAAATGGGTGATGAATAAATCAGGAGCCACTTGAATATCTTCGAATTAACCCTCCCTTCGAGCTTCCTTGATAGCACGTCTTAAACTTTCAGCGACCAGTAAAAATAAGAGAGGGGAAAGCGGACAGCCCTTTCGCAATCCATGACCCGAATGAAAAAATGGTGTTGTAGCACCATTTATGAGAACCACAAAGGAGACCGTTGTAATGTAGCTCATAATCCATCGGATGAAGCCAATTTCAAACCCCAGGTGAGTAAGCAGGAGACGAAGATATAACCAGCTTACTTTGTCATAAGATTTTGACATATCAATTTTGAGTACTGCCCCCTTCAGCTTCTTTGATTTAATGTTATGTAGTCTTTCCTGTGCAATTTTGATAGCCTCATGGATCTTAACAATCTTATAGATATAGTTACATAATGAGATGGGCCTGAATTCATTAAGAGAGTTAGGAGTGTCCACTTTTGGAATAAGGGCTATGAAAGTTGAATTGATGCTAGTAGGGATTCGTCCTTCCCTCCAAGTATCCTCAACCAGTCTCAGGAGATCACCACCAATACAATCAAAGAGGCCAAGAACGAATTCAATAGTCCAACCATCCAGCCCGTGACTCTTGTCCTTCTGAAAAGAACCGAGAACCTCTTTCAGTTCATCCACCGTGATCTCCTCCATCAACATCCGATTATCCTCCTCCTCCACAAAACGAGGGAGCATCTAAGCCACTCTTATTACTTCTTCAATATTCACCCTCTCACTAGCCTTGAAAAGATCATGAAAGTATTGAACACCAACACTTGCCAACCCTTCAAAAGTAGTATGTGTTGTACCCCTCTAATCATCAAGACTCCAAATAGGATTAGCAGATCTTCTCCCTTTGGCATATGCATGGAAAAATTTGGAGTTCTCATCCCCACTCTCGATCCAAATAGCCCTTCTCTTTAACCTCCAAGTCTCCTCTTTTTCCATAAGAATCAGGTTCCTATGTTCTTCCAAACGAACGAAAGAGTCCTTCGATGCCTGTGAAACAAACCCCCCCCGGGACCCATAGAAAGGGAGGCAATCGAATCTTCAATCAAATTTAATTCTCGATCATTGTAGTTTCTCTTATCAGCAGCCCACAGCTTGATCGACCCCTTAAGAATTTTGATATTATCCGCAAATTGAAATGCAGCAGAAAGATAGTTGTCTTGCCGATAAGGAAATCAAGTGGATTGTCTTAAATTTGTAAAGGATGGATCTTTCAACCAAGTCTTGTTAAACTTCAAAGGAGCTAGCGGCTTTTCAGGACTATCTTTAATCTCAGGAAAAATAGGTTCATGATCCGAGCAACCCCCAGATCCAATCCACTGCCTAATGTGGAAGAAGGATTCCACTAACTATTCAGCAATCAAGAATCTATCCAGGCGCTTCGCCAACCTATCATCCCTTTACCCTCTTGTTCCTCCACGAGGGTTTAAGACAAACTGGTTCAACATCAATCCAATTTCCTTCCACCAATTTCCTTATGAAGAAATCTGTTAAAGAATCCACCTGAGCATGAGCGCCCCAAACCTTGGCCTGTCCCAAAGAGAAATTTAGATGCCCTCCAAGGATCACCGATGCACCCTTAATCACATCTTTGACCAAAAGTGACTCCCAGAAGGGAATTCTGTTGCAGTAAGAGCTGTAAATGTTAATAATAGTAAACTCACAATCAAATTCCAGGGTCCTGCAAGTCAGACCCAACACAGATTCCATCCCCCACATGACAAAGATCTTAGCAATCACCTCCCGCCATCCTACCGCCAAACCCCCAGAACGATCCCTTGCATCGGAGGCCTCAAAACCCCAACCTAGGAACCAAGACTTTAACCTACCAGAAACCTCAACACCACCACCCATGGTTTCCTGAAGTAACAAAATATCTGGGCGCTCCCTCTCCAGCACCCACCGCAACGCTGATCTTTTAGAGGGACCAACCAGACCCCGGCAGTTGAAGGACATAATCTTCATCAATACCCCTCTGATTGGGATTGCACCGCTCTAAGTGCACGTTCAATAGAGAGTTGTTTCCCTTCCAAGAGGTCTGAGCATGCCCTGGACTTTGCTTTAGAAAAGAATGACTTCCAACCTCTGCCCTTGGCCACCCGAGGTTTATCCTTCCCAAGACCACCTGCAGTAGGCTTGGTCATAGAACATAGAAAATACCCCACTCTGTCGAGCTTGTGGGCGAGGGGGGAAAGGCCTCTCCAATATGAGAGTCCAAGGGAACAAGGGGGAGGGGATCAGTAGTAACATCCAACAAGAGAGAATCATAGACAGAGCTGACCTGGGGAGGGCAGGAAGATTCAGGAAGGGGGGACAAAAACTGGGGGGAAATATGTAAATTCTTGAGACCCTCCACCTAATCAAGCCTAGGAAAAGAAAATTTCTTAAAAAATAAATTAAAGGAAGGAGAAGAGTAGAGAGAAGGGGCAGTACCCGCAAGCAAATACAACGGGCGATGGGAAGAAGCCTGAATGTCTCCACCAATCTCTTCTGGAATCAATGAGGGAGACTCCATGTTCCTGTCAGCCAAAGAGTTCGAATCTGTAACTACTGCAACCTCTACCACAAGAATAAAATATCCCATAGATAATAAAGGTGAACCATTATTATCTGGAAATGCCATCCCCGAATCCGAAGCCTCGGGTTTACAGCAGTGATCCTCTCGAGTGTGCCTTCGTTTCAAAGGAGTATCGTTCTGAATGCACGCCGGAAGATGGAAATCAATAGCTGGGTGGCCATATTCATGACAGCGGTGGCACTTGAACAACACATTCTCATAATCAAGATTTTGTGGATAGATATACGGTCCCCATCGTAGGTCCATACCATCCGCCAGACCGTCCCTAACATTGATGCTGACCAAAATGTGTGCAACCTTCTAAACCGAGGTAGTTGTAAAAGAGAAATCCGCATCCAGATAGGATCGCAAAATATTTCCAATCTCCCGAAAATGCTCCTCCGCCCAATAATGTAATGGAAGACTCGGCAAACGAACCCATAAGGGTATGGTGTCCATGCGTTCTCGACTTGTATCAAAGAGTGGATTCCATGGTTTGAGAAGAAACGGAACATTTACTAGGATCCAGTTCAGCCCCAACGCCCACAGGGCATGTTCCTCCATGTTAAAGTGAAGAGCAAACCATCCCCCGGACAAGGCCACCACCCTCGAGACATAACCACGGTGCCCCAACCATGCCTGAGAGGCCCATTGAATGATAGTCCCGAGGGCCACCAACTAGCCATAGACCCTCCCAACCAGGACCGACTTCACCAAAGTCAATATTTGTTGAAATCCAATATCCTCCCCCAAGGAGTAGTTTGGAGCCTTACCGGTATTATTTAGCCACTTCCTGCGGGGTTTGGCACGTGAGCATGTCCCCCCACCATTCACTGCCCCACCACCCGAAACTAAAATACCATGAGAAATTCCCACCGAGGGACTGGGAAACCCCCTCTGTTCTGTCGAACCCAAAAAACCCTCCAAGAAACCTCCCACAGGCGAAGTTGACAAAACCCCAGATTCACAAACCCCCAACCTCGACGTAGCACCTTCCACTTCCAGATCCGGCACAAAAAGCCCCAAGAACGTGCCCCTAGATGAGTTCAACAAATCCGAAACACTGCTAGAGTCGAGAGACAAACCCACAGGTTGAAAAAAATGCGAACAGGTGTCTGAAAATCCCCAAATATGTAAACCTCGGTTATCCTCTGTCACCACCTCATCTAGAGCAGGTGGCAACTGAACATCCGCTGACCTACCCACCAGGGTCGTTGAAACTGCACCAACAACATCACCGTAACTGTGATTGTAACCAAGAACCGGAGACAATGACTGAGCACCCTCTCCTTCACACTGAAACCCAACTCCAAACACATCCCGAGGGCCACCAGGTGGCAATGCTCAAATATCACCATGTGACAGGTGATCACTACTGTAATCGGTAGCATCCAACTCCATGGTAGAATAGGCAAGGAAACCATCGGAAAACAAAGTGGAAAAGGGTAAAAATTAATAAAAAAGATGCCCAAAAATCTCCCTGAGCCGCACCAGTTCACCACAAACCATACCTCGGTAATCGTGCCCCCATCCTGACAGTAACAGGGGTACGGCAAGCCTTCCGCCTACAAAACCCTACCCGTAGCCATTCGCCATCATCACCAAACCCTAACATCCTCCCCCAAATATACATTCTTATGTATAAAAGAAGGAGGTGGAATTAATTCTTAAAAGTATATATATATATATATATATATATATATATTCCATTGATTGAACTCTTTAAATATATATATACACTTCTATGTATATATAAGAAAATGGTTGAAATAAACTAGATATTAATTTATGGAATTGTACATAGCTGGATATTATATTATATATATATATAGATAGATATGTGTTATATATATATATATATGGGAGATTTACATATAGTTGAAGATAACTATTAATACTAACTATATGGACATTATATTATGTATATTTATATATATGATAAGGTAATCCATATTGTAACCAATTATATACACTCATATGTATATTTTTAAAAGAGAAGTGGGGAACTAATATTTGAAATCGAATCCTATGTACCTAGAAGAAAACCATTTTTGAGAGAAAATGGGACTTGGTAATATATATATATATATATATAAAAGTGTATTAGACAAGAAAAGTATTATATAGTATTTAGAAACCACATTCTTCCTTGTTCATTTTTATAATTGTATTAGTTGGTCCCTTCTCCATGAAAAAGGAGACACGATCCTTAATAATAGGATTCTTGCTACCACAAGATCGTGGGGAAGTTAATCCCTTGAAGGAATTTGAGCCCCACCTGTCATAACAAATGGGAGACCTCGTGGAAGAGAATCGAGCGTAGCGAATTTTCATCCATCGTGGGCATCAGAATTTTTATGAGAAAAGGGAAACCGCTTTCCATTAAAGAATTCATAACCACTAAGATAAAGCACATCCAGAATATGGATGACACCTTTGCTCGTATTATGGAGTGTTGTCCCTACCACTTATGCCGAGTCTTTATGAGGAAGATCTCTTTGGAACTTGAAAAGTACAAACCAACTTCTATGATCGTACGCACGGATCAAAATTGAGGCCGTCACAGCCCGTCAAAGGGTCCCCAGCCCGTCTCAGAAGTGGTATTAAAAATTTCCCCGTCATTTAAAATGCTAGATTTTATTTTTGACATTTAGAAAAAAAATGTATGATTTGATTAAAAATGTCATTAAAAGGGCAGAGGTTAAAATTGCCCATCAAGTTGTCAACTTCATCATGGAGATCGTGGCAGTGGCACCGTGGCTGTGGGCCTGTGGCAGACTGGTAGTAGTGACTCGTGACTCTGCGTGAGTACCGTGGCAGCCTGGCATGAACCAGATTCGGAGGTTAATGGTTCCAAACTTCAAATCCCGGTTCAAATGCAACTGTGCAAGTTTGCAACATGGTTCAACTGGGACGGAATGGATCAGATGGTTCCCATTTTCCCAATGCTCATAATCCATTGCCCAACTTCCCGTTAAATTGGTCTGGTCGTGTAAGTTGTAAGTTGTAACATGTTCAGATTCAACATAAATTCTTTCATGTCATATTAAATGCCTTCTTATCAATACCAGCTAACTTGCCTAAATGCCAACTACCAACTTTACCAACTCCAAGCCTGCAACGCGGCAACACTGCAGTCTGCGTCGATTCCCCGCAGCCCCTAGCCGCCAAAGTTCATTGTTCACAAGTTACAACTTCACTCTCCACTCGGAACTTGGAACTGGAAGTATAATTCCAGTTGTGCAGAAAGAGCAAGCTGCAAGGGAATCAGGGATCATCCGTTATTGCGAGTTGCAGAGTTTCAATGCCATCAGAGCTGCCGCATCTGTGGCTTCACCTCCACCGGCGGTCATAATGTTAAGCTCGGAGATTCGGATGGTGGCGTGCCTGAGATCATCAAAGACGCCATTACAAAGATAAGAAGTAGCATGAGATAAAGATTGAGCAGTCCATACTCGTTGCGGGAAACCCTATCTCAGATTGCAAAGATGGATATGGAAATTTGGGGGATTTAGTGTTGTTTCCCTGTAACGTGTGGCTGCACTCTTAGAAGTCAAAAACTAGGCAATTCTTTGAATTCAGGTATGTAGCTACAGGCTGCTAGTGCTACCAGTGCAATGTGCCAGTAAAATGACAAATAATGCCTAATTTCCTTCATTGTTTGAGAAATTTCCTTGCATAAAACCTCGAATTTCCTGTTGTTTCCTTATTCAAATTTATAATGATTTTTTTTATATATATTTGTAATTGTCAGTTTTAACAAATCCTACTACTAACGCTGGAGGCAATGCTTGCAAGTTGCAAACTTGCAACCATTCTTCTATGCCAAGACCCAACGGAATTGCACTCGCCAGTTCTAATGATAAAATACAGTGACATGTTAAAAGGTTCTGCTCAATCCAAATGGTTATGGACAATGAATTCAATTTCATTTCTAAATTCAAATTAAAAGATCTTGCTCTATTCAAATTGTTATGGAAGATTGTCTGAATTTCCTCACTAAGAAACAAATTAACAGATTCTGCTCGATTCAAATGGTTATGGAGGATCATCTCAGTTTTCTTAGGAAGATTCCAATGAACGGGTAGGATCATAACTTGCAACAACGGCTTGGAGTTCACCTCCGGGGCCATTCTATGAAGAAATGCGCTGATTTTTACCAGTAATTTGTTAATTGATGCAGGGGCGTAAACTAACAGACCCTTGACTGCTGCAACCACAACACAGCTCACTGAAAGCTCAAACACAAACTCAATTATGCACACAGGCACATAAATAAATAATTACAACAGTTTTTTTTTATTAGTTATCCTGCTAAATGGAATTTTGAGTGCTTGCAGCGTCCAAGGGGTCTCGTTCCTACAACAATTAAAACAACAGGGCCAAGGCCTTTCTCACAGGATACTTTTCAGTCTAAGTCTTCAATGGACTAGGCTTAAAATGTCCTTACAAATTAAGGATTTTCCCTTTCTAACTAATTGAGCAATTTCGCTTGTTAGGTTGATCTTTCGGTTAACTTGTTTTCCTCTCTGGCTGTAAATTACTGCTGCATCGCCTTTGTTCTGCCCCGTCTTTACTGAAATTGTCCTCTCCTTCCTTCTCTTCTTTATGGTCTCTGCCACTGTTGTCTTCTACCCTTTTCATTTTATTCTCAGTTTTATTCACTTTTCTAGTTAGTGAAGATTATCCAGCCTGCTACAAGTTATTTAATGCCACAGTAACAAACCTATTAGTCATTAAATCTCAAATAGTTTGAGAATTTAATATCCAACAAGCTGAATATTTTTTTAGTACATTTTTTTTTATGAAGTGTGCAATCAATTTAATATTTTCATTTGAAATGTTAGATTTGTGTAAGCCATTCATCGCTGAAGGGCAGCATGAATATATAACCTGCAATATGAAATTAAGACCAGCCCTTCAAATTTGATCCCTGATCCTACGTGATCTTTTCTTAGTAAGATGAGACAAATTAGGGATGCCAAAAACATTAGGAGGATGTTCCCACTCAGCGGTGGACCTCCCAATGTGAGCAACGCTTACATTAATTATTTGTTCTATATCGTGGAGGGAGTGGGGGGAATATTGGTTACGAAGCTACCTTCCGGTAGTTATAAATTTGGGCTGCAGCAGTGAAGGAAGGGGGGGTTTCCATCGCATTCTTTGGGGGGAAACTGATCCTTGATTTCCTTGCTTACGATATTTTCTTCCGCACTTCCTGCGATGGAGTGGATGGCGCCATAAGGGAATTCAATTTCCCTTTTCCCATTCTATGTTGTGGCTTAGGTTACAAAAGAGAAAGCTCACCCACCCTGTAGTCTGCATTGGATGAATGAGATCTCGTCTCCAAATGAGCATGTCTGCATGGGTTCAGAAATGTCGGTGAAGGTATGGCGATTCTGGTATTCTTTTATTATCCGATATCTGTTTTATAAAGCCTGGTGTGAGTTATATCAATAGAGGGAAGAATGAAATCTCTGCATGCTTTTTTTATCCCTTGTAATTTTTGTTTCTCTGGTCTCCGGCGTACTGCTGTGATCCCTGTTAGGGTGCGATCTCTGCATACTTTTGTTTTTAGGAATTTGACTCTGCGATATGGTGGGAGATCGTCGAATTTCCTTAAGGTCTCGGCAAGTATTATTTATACATAGTATCTCTACATCTCTTTATTTATAGGCGATTGGCTCTGCCTTACGGGGAGATCGTTGAGTTAAAATTAAGATCTGTGTAGATGTTTGGATAGATAGATCGCTATGTGCAGGCAATAGATACCTCTGCGTAAATAAATGGATAGAATCTCTGCGTTAGAGGATAAGAACTCGGTGCGGAGGATCCCTACGACCGGAGAAGTCTCAGGACATTTTGTTTCATCTCTGCGATAATTGTTGAGAGAGAGAGGGATTTAACCTCTGCATATTTTTGTGTGTTTTCAACCTACTGCAACTCAGACTGTTTGGTATTTGCTTGTCTGCGATAGTATGGAAGATCTCTTAGTTTACTGGTTCGGGAAAGAGCTGAGTTGATTGTTACTAATATTTTGTATGTATTCAAACTACCGAAACTCTCGGATTCAGCATAGATCTGAGTTGAATGTTTATTTTTCTTCATTAGTTAATCTTTGGTATATATAAAGGATTCCATCATAGGATCTGTAATGTTAGTGTGGTACCTATGCCGAAGATGAGATCTCTGTAGAGATTGCGTGGAAGGCCAAAGATAATTTTTCTACCAGGTTATGAGTTGCTCTTTCTGTAGCGATATGCTGGCAGATAGTTGTAGTAAACCCCGAGCTTATCGTTGTTTGATATTTATTTATTAGCCTTTGTTTTAATATTGTAACACACACATATATATATATATTGGAGGTCTTATGCTTGTGACTCGGTTTATTTTATCACCGCTGAAATGAAATCGAGCATTCCTTCTGATTCCCGTTTAGCTTATTACAGCTGCAACGAAAACTTAGATTTCTGTCATTGTGTGTAAATGCCAACGTTTGTAATTTGTATATGTATATTAATCTAGAGATAAACCTGTGTAGTTATGTATCTCCGTGTAGATATATGCTGAGTGTTTTAAATAGGTTCATATATTCATGATTTCATACAGGTTCATATATATAGGATTTATCATAACTATGGGCATGTATTATACTGGTTGACTGCTCAGATTCTAGGGGAGGATCTCCGTCTATATTTTATTGATATAGAGATTTTTTGTGCTTGTATTAATTGTCTTCTAGAGAGCTAGAATCCAAGATTTCATTACTGTAGGATTTCAGTTTGATATCTACATTGGGAGCTGATTGGTATCATCGTGGAAGAGATCCTTGTAGCACTGGCGGGATCAATTATTTAATACTTTGAAGGTAGCCTCCATGTGAGAGGTGTTACTGCAACGATTGAGTTGCAGGTTGTAATTTATATATGTTTATTAGTAATATTTGACACAACATTTTGTGGACTTGGCCCTAGATTGGGTGAACCACGTTATCTTTGGTCTCTTGTTTATGTGTGTGGTTATGTTGGGGTTACTTATTTATATGTGTAGTATGATGTTTTGAATTGTTTAAATTAGATGTATCTTCTGACTTAATCCTTAAAACATGCATAAATGTTTTAGTCCCTTGCATATAAATGCCTCGAAGAAACACAAGGAGTTTGCGGCTGTATTACTTAATTTGATAGATAAAAGACTTGTGTAAACATGGAAGTTTTGTTTCGATATTAGCATAAGTAAGTAAAGAAAGAATGATAAATTTATATAATTACGCATGCTGAATATTTCCTTTTAAAACACCTTTTATCAATACAAGTATGGTAGGCATTGATCCTTATCACACATAAATTCCATCGAAAGGATCTTTTACATGTTATGAAAGTTTTTGAAAATTCACTAATTTACTAACTCGCAAAATTGGGTTTGTGACAGCAAACCAACTTCCCTTGGCCTCCATTATGGGAATTACGAAGGAGAACTCATAATTTAGACCAGCTTTCTAAAATATATTTTTCCCTCTCTAAGATCTCTCACGGGTTGGCTATCCAATTTTTATTCATTGTGGTAATTGTTAAGAGTTGTAATCTCATGTGTCAAGTTGGTTACTTAGTTGAGTCAATGGTCCTAAGTTAGTTGAGTTAGTTGTTGACTAGGTCATTAGTCAACCCCTGGTTTACACTTCCCCATAGTATTAGCTAGTGGTTTTGGTCTTATGAGAAACTATATATATGTGTGCTTAGTAATGAGAAGGAAATCAATATGCGCTTTGTGTTTCTTCTCTATGTTTTGTGTATTACAAACTTTATCATGGTATCAGAGTTGACGGCCTGATCCTTCGATCTTGCTTTTTGGGTAAGTCTTTTCAGAAGTTCGAGAGAACACACACATGGATGGAAGTTGTAGCACAGGACAGAGATGGAACACTCAAGCCACAACAATTTTTTTTTTTAAATAAATAAAATTTCGGCGAAAAAAAAAAATCGACGGAAAAAAACCCCTGAAAAGAGGTTATCGCACCCTGTCTGAAGGAAAAGTGCGATGTCTCACTCTTCCTAAAGCAAAACTGCGACAGTGTCGCACCTTGCTTGAAGACAAACTGCGACACTGTCGCACCTCACCTGAAGACAAACTGCGACATTGTCTCACCTTGCTAGAAGGAAAAGTTCGACGAACTGCCTTTACTTAAATAAATTTTGACTAGCGCACCCTGTCAACGCCCTGTGTCAGTTAGAAGCCTGTGATGGTCATTTTAACAGTTGTTAGAATCCATGGCAAACTTGAACATGAAGCCAATTTCAAGTTCAATGCTAAATGGAAAGAATTATGAATTTTGAAAACTACGCCGACCAGTTTAAGAGTTGTCATAAGCCATGACAAGTACAAAGCATTGTTCAGATCCAGTCTTGAAGAGAAGGTATTGCTGACACTGAGCCAAAATATTGGACAACATTCCAGCCTTGATTGCAGAAGATAGAGTCTTGCAGAGATTGATCCAAGAAAAACCTGTGTAGAAAAGGGTGGTGAAGATCTGGAGTTTCTATCCAGTTTCCAAGGATCTGCAGTCTGAAAGATCGCTGATACCAAAGAAGAAATGACCAAGAAGATCGAAGATGGTGCTAGAAGAGCTACCAGAAGAAATCATAGAGGTAATAAATCTGTTAATTTCAATAGGTTTATGGCAAACCTTTGATGGTGACAATTATGATTTATGCTCATTAAAAATTAGGGATCTGTTAAGGTCGCAAGATTTGTGGCATTTTGTAGCTGAAGTGGATCCTAGTGATCTAGAAGCATTTGATAATTTGACAAAGTATCAAAAGGAAAGAAGGCAAGTTGTTGCCTTAAGTATCATACAAAATGGTATAGATTATTCCATCTTTTGTAACATTTCAGACGCTTCTACTCTCAAAGAAGCTTGGGATATATCGAAAGCAGAGTTCAGTGAAGAAGAACCTGATATAGAAGAAGATGAAGCATATTTTAGTGAAGAAGAACCTATAGAAGAAGATGAAGTAGAGTTCAGTGAAGAGGAACCAATTGAATTTGCAAGCCATTTAAAGCACCAGGAATCTCCAACAGTAAGTGTGAAATACAAGATACCTGAAGAAGCATGGAGTGGCACTCATATTAGTGTCTCACATCTCAGGATCTTTGGATGTGTTTCTTTCGCACACATACCTGATGAGTTAAGAAATAAGTTAGACAAGAAGAGTGAAAGGTGTATTTTCACAGGCCATAGTGAACAGCAGAAAGCCTATAAGCTGTATAATCATGTCACCAAGAAAGTAGTGGTGAGCAGAGATGTCAAATTTATGGAAGATAAATGTTGGACTGATACAGCAGATGTTCAGCAGTCCGACACTCCAATACCACCAGAACCACTCAAAATGCTCAGACTTGAGGTGCAGTAGCAACAGCAAGAAGGGACACCAGCAAACAGTCCACAACAGACCCAGAGAACCAAAATCTTAAGGGATTTATATAATCAGACTCCTATCATTGATGAGTAGCTACAGTATGCACTATTTTCATGTCAGCAAACATGTTTTGAAGAAGCAACAAAAGATCCATAGTGGATCCAAGCAATGAATGAAGAGATTGATTCTAGTGAGAGGAATCGGACTTGGGATCTAGTTGATCTCCCATCAAATAAAAGCTGCATTGGTGTAAAATGGGTCTATAAGACCAAGTTGAATGAAAAATCAGAGATAGAAAAGTACAAGGCAAGGCTTGTTGCAAGAGGTTTTGCACAACAATATGGTGTAGACTATGAAGAAACCTTTGCTCCAGTAGCAAGGATGGACACCATCAGAGCTGTACTTGCAATAGCAACTCAAAACCAGTGGCATGTTTATCAAATGGATGTAAAATCTGCCTTTCTCAATGGCATACTTGAGGAAGAAGTCTATGTAGACCAACCACCTGGTTATGCTATCAAAGGTCAAGAGCACAAGGTATGTAAGCTGAAAAAGGCCTTGTATGGTCTCAAACAAGCTCCAAGAGCTTGGTACAACAGAATTGACTCTTATCTCATCAACAATGGGTTCACCAGAAGCAGCAATGAACCTACTCTGTATGTTAAAATAGATCAGCAAGGTAACATTTTACTTGTTTGTCTTTATCTTGATGATATGATCTATACTGGAAATTTGATGCTAGAAGAGTTTAAGACAATCATGAAAAAGGAGTTTGAGATGACTGATCTTGGTCCTATGAAGTTTTTCCTTGGTCTGGAAGTTGATCAAAGTGAAAATGGGATCTTCATCTATCAGCATAAGTATGCTACTGACATTCTCCCATTGCTACAGGAACCAAGTTAAGCAAGAATGATGAAGGACCAACAGTAAATTCTACACTTTATAAAATATCAATAGATAGTTTAATGTATTTGACTGCTACTAGACCTGATTTGATGTATGTTGTCAGTCTTATTTCTAGATTCATGGAATCTCCCAAAGACTCTCACTGGAAAGTTGGAAAAAGAATATTGAGATATGCTGCAGGTACAATTGATCATGGACTTTGGTGCACTCATTCATAGGACTATACTTTCACAGGGTACACAGATAGTGATTTTGCAGGTAGCATTGATGATAGGAAAAGCACATCTGGTTATGCTTTCCATCTTGGTACCAGTCTTATTTCTTGGGCTTCTCAGAAACAGCCCATTGTGAACATGTCTTCAGCAAAAGCAAAATATATTGTAGCAACTACAGTAGCATGCCATGCAGTTTGGCTCAGAAGACTCTTGAAGGACATGGGACATACAGAAACAGAACCAACAACCATCTATTGTGACAACAGTTCTGCTATACAGTTGTTTAAGCATAATGTATTTCATAGGAAGCGTAAACACATTGACACTCATTATCACTTCATACGTGAGTTAGTCAATAATGGAGAGATCAGTTTGTTGTTTTGTGGCTCTAAGGAGCAGCTTGCTGATATGTTTACCAAACCCTTGGGAACATCCACATTTGAGTTTCAGAGGAAGCACTTAGGCATTGATAGTGCTGACCACACCATCCCACCTGAGCTTAAGGGGGTGTGTTAAGAGTTGTAATCTCATGTGTCAAGTTGGTTAGTTAGTTGAGTCCATGGTCCTAAGTTAGTTGAGTTAGTTGTTGACTAGGTCATTAGTCGACCCATGGTTTACACTGTCCCATAGTATTAGCCAGTGGTTTTGGTCTTATGAAAAACTATATATATGTGTGCTTACTAATGAGAAGGCAATCATTATGCCATTTGTTTCTCTTCTCTATATTCTGTGTATTGCAAACTTTAACAGTAATAATAAATGGTGGGATAATTTTTATACTTTCAAAAAACCTTTTTAATATTAAAAATTTTCCCAATGGTTTTTTATTACCCCTCTAAATTTGCCCTCTGGGCTATAATTCGCCCCTAAAATCATCCCTATACACAACTTTATTTCTATTTAGAAAATATAAATTATTTAACTATCTTAATATTGTTATTTATATCAACTCAAGTGGTAAATATGAGAAGTTGTAATCAGTTGTAAATGGAAGGTCACGTGTTCGAATCCCCCAAACTTACCCGTGCACCATCGTTCTGGCCCTGTAGATGCACCTAGGGGTATAGTGGTAACGAGATTGGATATCTAGATCCCATGTCACACAAATACCAACCCAACTCCAGTTGTCAATTCCCCTAGTAAAAAAATAAAAAAATAGATGAAAATATTATTATTTATATTTAAAACATTAATGAAATCAATAAACTTGTTTATTCCACTTCTTTTCTTTTATGTTAAAAATAAACCATCATAATGTTTTTTCACACAATTCCTTTTAAAAAATAAAATATATGCCATTTATATTATATAATAAAAATTTAAAATTTTTAAATGCCTGGAAGTTTTTTCACATAGTTCCATTTTAAAAATAAAATATATGCCATTTATATTATATAATAAAAATTTAAAATTTTTAAATACCTAAAAATAGATGAAATGTTTAAAAGCATATGTTAAGAAATTGGAATTAAAAACCAAAACAACATTCAAGTCATCGTAATTTGCATAATATGCACCCTCTCATAAATACCATCACAATGATTACAACTATGTAGTTTCAAAGTCAAATGAATATAAAATATTTTGACAATTGGGTACGTGACAGTAATCTGCCAAGGGAAATTCTATCAAAAGATTAAAAGCACCAATCTCACAGCGAGCGTTTACATTGTAATGATTTGGTAGCCAACGTTTACCTAGTAATGATTTGGCTTAGCCCAATCAAGCACCGACAATGGCGTGGCGAATCATGTCCTCAAACTTGGCTGCCCTTGCATTGTACATTGAACTTTCATGCCATATCAAGTAATCATAAAATTATTTTTCATGCTTATTTTTAAATAAAACAATTTCATTAATTGTTTTGTTTCATTTTATCCATGCATCATAATTTATTTCTATCCAAAAATTCAACTCATGAATTCGATTACATTGAGAGTGGGTTTGGAACTGGAGAGAATGGCATCATCAAAGTAGTAGATAATGATCATAAGTCACTGGAGCTATCGCCATTTATCATTGGGAGGCCGTCTCACGTAGGTAAAAGCGGTCTTATAGAATTTAGGCGTGTACTGGTTTACACTTTGCAAAGTTCCTAGGTCCATTCTTTGCCTAATTCATCGAAAGTTGTTTAACTTCTTATGGTTGGGTGGAGGAAATCATGAAAAATATCATCTTATTAATTGGTCCAGGTTGGCCTGTCCGTGGAATTTGGGGGGTTGGAATATTAAGGATCTTGACCTTTTTGTAAGGGCTCTGCATGCGAAAAGTCTGTGGCGTGCACTCTTTGACAACTCTGTTTGGGGCCAGATTATTAGAGCTAAGTACTTGAAGAATACCTCTGTTGAAAAGTGGCTTAGATTGGACTGGCCTATTATAGTGGGTGTGTCTAATATTTGGAATGGCCTGCTGGGTTCGTTTAAGGTTATCACGCAGTGGATTGCTTGGATTCCTGGCAATGGACGTGACATAAGGCTGGGGCTTGACCCAATATTGGGGGGCCCTGCAGAGCATACTCTTTCGATGGAATTAAGGACACATCTTAGATCAAAAGGATATTATACTCTGGCACATGCTGTTGGTCTATTCAAGGAGGGTCGGTCTCTATGGATAACGACGCCTCAGCTGGGATTATCGGGTTCGCTGGGCTTGGAATGGGATGGTTATATCAGATCCTTTTATCAAGCAAACATACAGTTATCTGATTCGGCTGACAGATTGATTTGGTCATGGGATGTGTCTTGTGGAAAGGTTTCTGCAAAATTGGCTTATGAGGCATTGTTTGCCGAATCATTCTCTGTTGTTCACTGGTGGGAGAAATATATTTGGAAGCTGGTCATTCCTCTCAAGATAAAGTGTTTTATCTGGCTTGCGTTATCTAACAGGATTCTCACTTGGGATAACTTATGCCGGCGCGGCTTCAATGGCCCAGGTTGGTGTCCTCTCTACTGCAATTTGGAGGAGATTGTTGATCACCTTTTATCGACATGCTCTTTCATTAGGGGACTCTGGGAGCAAATTGCACTTAGAGTCAGTGTCCATTTTAAATGGGGTGAACATACTCTATGTACTTGTCTGGAGGCTTGGTCTCGGCTTTCCACTGACTGTGTGGAACTTCCGTACTTTTTGATCTGGGAGGTTTGGAAAACCCGTAATGCACGCATCTTTGAAAACATAAAACCCCACGGAGCAGCTTTATGCTATAAGATCTTAGCTGCTCATGAGGAATACATAACATCTTTTGGTGCAGGTATTGGCAAGAAGACTCGGTTGTTGAAAAACAGATTGGCTCCTCCAATCTTGGTTTTTCCCTGAGGTTTCTTTGACGGGGTCGCTGTGTGCCAGAATGGCAATGGGGGAGCTAGCGCAACAATCCACATTTCCAACACTATCTCGTTTCACTATTAGCTTAATCTGGGAATTGGATCTAATACTAGAAGTGATATTTGCGCACTTTGGCTCTTACTGTTTTGTGCCCGACATAGGAAGATTACTTGTCTTCTTAGTTTTGGCGATTCGTAGGATATCATTTCTTGGGCTCAGGGTTCTTCCCCCCTGAATGTACTTCTGCTCAATCATTGGCTGGAAGCAGCTCGTAAGCTCATTCTTGAATTTGAGCACATTCATTTTGAACATATCTATAGAGAGGTGAATCAGGAGGCAGATATGCTTTCTAAGCGGGCTCTTAACTCTCAGAATGGGGTCATCATGTGGCAAGAATGGCAAGATGATCTACTTATTTCACATGGTTCTCAGCTGTTACATTGGACTTGAGGATTGTTGTCTTTTTTGTTTGATCTTTTATATTTCCCTTATGGTATTTGCGGCATGTAATACTTATTTGATTTTCAGTTTCCTTGTGCAGATTCTTGAAAACTGCTATGTCCAATTACTTGTTGGACATTGCTATATACCATCATATTTTTGCGGCCTTTATATCATCCTCTTGCAGGTGCTGTCCCGTTGTGCTCTGATTGGATGTTATCTCTGTATTTCACTCCGATTTCGATGACTTCTTATCTGTTGGGGATGCCTCAGATGTTTGGCATATGTGGTTATTTATATTTTGGACTCTATATGACACTTATGTATTTTTGATGATATTTTCTGTTATGATGCTGGGCGTAGCGAGATCTGTCTTATGGGAGATGTTTGGGTGTTGTGGCACCTTTTTTGACAGTTTCTAGTTCTTTTATTGATACATTATGGTGATGTAACCGAAATGTTCCAGGGGCTACTTCTGATAGCTCTGTTATGACTTTGTTATGGACTGACAGCTGGACATATTTTACTATTTCGTATATTAATAGTAAGTTATATTTTTCTGTGAAAAAATGATCATAAATGAGTTATGAGGTGTTTAATAAAACAAATCGATGATCACAATATCTGCAACCTTCACATTTGACCGTGGGAGATTTAACTGCAGCGTACTCGTTACAATCAACCACATAGCCAAGAATTATGATGGACAAGGTGAATTGTGTTTGTCCATCGATGGGGTGAAATTGAGGGAAACTTTGATGCTAAGACCATAATATGAAGGCATATGGAAACCCAGATCCATCGATGGTTTCACATGGGCATATGATGATTGTTGGCTTAGATGTGACCGATAACAAGCCTAAAATTTCATGGACAGTATGATGCATTTGTGTGTTTGAAGTTTGTTACGCTTGCATGTATATATAGTCTGAAATGTCAAATCTAGACCCTTCAAATCTCAAGTTCCCCATTACCAATTTGAAACTAAATACAAGTTCAAAGATAATTCTGTAATGGTCATTGGAAAATTGTAATTTTGACAATAAAATTTTACAATTTCATAAATTATAATGTTGTAAATGGATTCAAAACCTCCTTAAGGGGGTCTCTGAATTCATATGCAGTGGGGGTCCGCGGGGGTCTCTGAATCTATCTACAGCGTTGTGGGCGACTTTCAATCCATCTGCAACGTTAAAATTTATGAAATTATAATAAAATTATTACAATTTCATAAATTTTAACAATGGACATCTTATATAATTATTAACTTAGACTGTCTAGTCATATTTTGTATCCTATAAATAAATTAGTTATTTGTTTTATCCAATGACTAAATTAGCTATTTATTTTAGTCTTTTTTAGTTGTGATTACTTAAAATTGCTCAAATTTGGTCATATTTCATTTAAAAACACTATGATGACCACCTTTTTTGTTTGCTTGGTCATTTATCACTCATTTTTCTACTAGTAATATATATATATATATATGTGTGTGTGTGTGTGTGTGTTAATAAATTATCATTACATTTGAAATATATATTTCTTTAATTATTTGGATGCACTTTCACTATCCTTAATAAGTATTATATTAATACAAATATTTATTATTGAAATTCACAACCTAGGTTATATATATATATATATATATAAAACCTATATATATATATATATATAATGAATGATCTTCACCTCATTTGAAATGTAATTTGTTGTAATGTACCCACCTGCTGACCCACTAAGAGAGGGAAGATGATAACCATATGTGGGGCTTTCTCATTTTATCAGCCCATTCATTAGAATGAGATGGGTAAAGCATTTGTGTGTAGATGTAAATTTAATCAAGTATGCACAATGGAATTTAAGTTATCCACACACATTACTCATACATACAACATATCAACAGTCATCAAATTAATACATGACAGAAGTAAATACATAGATAGAAAAACACTTATTTCCATTTTGCAATTGTCCGAAACAACTAGCTATGTTGCTGCAACGTTCCACCCAACCATAGGCTCTTCGACAGCTTATACTGAGTCTGTCCGAAGGCCACCCCTGAGATGGGCATGATTCTCACAAGAAAAAGGGGGACAAGGCTCATTCACAACCAATTAATCATTCCATCTGAGCCAAGCTAGTCCATAGCTGGGTTTATCAGGCTACAATTGCACCCTGGATACTTACTCTCAAGCTCGAGCCAAAGCAATGAATACCCATACCCATACCCCAACATATTTATTTCTCACACAACAAGCACAAACATTGGGCATAGATACACATTTCTAGCAATGGAATTCACAAATAAGATGGCCATAGATTTTCCCCAAATCATGGCTCACCCAAAACGAGCTGTGGGAAGAGAAATGCATCCACAGGGAGAAAAAACGTTTTCTCCACAACTCTCTCAGCATTTAACAACAAAAACGGTCTATATGGAACCCCCGTTCCATTCCCCTTCTTCCCCACTGGTATACAACACAAAAGCGCCCTTCTCTACTAGGAGAATGAAGGAAAAACACAGCAAACATGCCTGGAAAATGCCCAGGTAGCTCTCAATTCGTGGGGGAGAAGGGATGATCATGGATAATGGCTTGGGAGAGGAATTCATGGCTCTTTTCTTTCCCAAGAAGCAAAACACGAATTCCCATGTAGGGTGGTTTTCCCATACCCGAATTTGGACAGCCATACCTCCCATTCCCCAAGGCATTAACTACCTCAACCAACTCTTGGGAGAAATCAATGATTGGGTACAAAAGTCAACATGGGTAGTTGAGGGTTTGATGGATTCTCTCATTGACACTTGGCTTGACCTGATTGGCTCAAGGTTTTGAATGTTTTCCCTCCCAATTCCTTGTGAAATCATGCCCCCATCTCTTTGTTGCATTGCATAGCTAGTTGTGGGTATTTTTATTAAAATGCATATTACATGATATTTGAATTTCCAATGTGCATTGCTAGCACGCAAATCATATGCATCACTAAATCGATGGCGGGGCCTGGGCCTTGAGCTCGTCACCATGATTTCATAACAATATTACATCATTTATAATGTTAATGCTATGGGGTCAAATTGGGGACATTATATTCCCCTTCCCTTAGAATAACATCGTCCTCGGTGTTCCAACACTTCGAACTATATACCCACTTTACACATGATTCAAAATTCACAAAATGTGACAGGTCTATCCTGCGTTTCATCCCTTTACTTTGAGCTTTCAAGACTAAGTCCTTTGGCTTCTACAAGCTGCTCTTGCTGGCTTGATCTTCCAGTTCTGCAGGTGGGCATCGCTCCATAGCAACCCCTTCTGTTTGTTTATCTTCCAGCTGATCTACAAGTCTGGAATTTCATGGATTTCATCTTCCTTGCTGTCCTGGTAACTAATTGAGGAAGACTTCCAGCCAAAACAAATAGCTTATGATCTGCTACCATGATCATGGTGCACAAATGGCTCTCTCTTTTCTCACCAGCAACACTTGCCTAGTAATAACTATAATCAATGGCTTTCAATTTCTCACCTGTGAGACTCATCATGGCAATTCCTGTTAGGACAAGCATAACACAATGTTAAAATTAGTCAATTATTTTCCCAATTGACATGGAACTTCCATGCTTTACTCATGAGACTTCCACACATTTCACGCTTTCCCAATATAAACATGAACTCATCCATGTTCATCCTTTCATCGGAAAATGACCATTTCAGCATTCACAATTCATTTCAAGCAATTAAACACAAATTGTTTTCATTTATGACATGCACTCAACAGTCTTTTGTTTCTGAGATGCATCAGTCAAAAGGAAAGAGAATAGTAAGAATTTCCCCCTCTTAGTCTTGTTCCAAGCCGGAGCCACACCATCACTTGTGGTTCTATGCTCCTTAGCCTCTTTCACTTCAATGTGAATGCTTGGCGTTCCATTTCTTGGCTATGACATTTTAGCGTCTAAGGTCTGTCTAATGCTTTTCAACTAGGGAACCCTTCCCTGTTGTTGCTTACAGAACCTTTGGCTGCTAGGACCCACACAGTTCCACTAGCACCATCTTTCATTACTGCTCGTACTGAGCTCTTTAGGACAGTCATATGTCTACATGCATCCTCCATATTCTCTCATAATCCTTGCTTCCAGCAATACCTACACTCAAACATTGAATTAATTCACATGTTTAGTGTATTTTCATAGGGTCCATCTCTAGACAAGAGTTTGAGAAAATCATAATCAAATCATATACACACGTATATTCATAAGTAAGAAGTTGCAAGATAACCAAATACTTATCTATATTGGATGTCTTCACTTTACTCCACAGGGTCCTTCTTCGCTTTCCAAGCATTGGATTTCTCATGGATACAACAATGAATGTTGGGCCAGCACACAGGCTACTCCACAACTATTCGTATAGGCAATGCCAGGCCAGTATGCTGACTGGTTTTATCAATTGTTTAAGGGAATGTTTGGCCAGCACGCCGGCTGCTCCATAACATCAAGTGGTTAATGTTCCCACCAACTATTCCCTGAATTTACCAAGAATTTTATAGCACCCAACCATTTACTCTCTGGCTTTACCAAGAATTTATAGCGCCCAACCAGTTATTCTCTGGCTTTACCAAGAATTTATAGCTCTCAACCAGTTACTCTCCTGGATTTACCAAGCATTTGTAGTTCTTTCAGGGTCCTTTCTTCCTGTAATGGCCAAGGTTCCCAATAAATAAACAACAATGCATTATCTTGGTTGTCATAAGACTTATACCTGAAGTCTTCATTATTCCAAACAAGAAATAAATGAAAATGAATACTTATCTGTATTGTGCATTTTCCTCGCTACTCCACAGGTTTCCTTTTCTGCTTTACAAGCCTTGGATCACCTGTGGGGTGGATGCTTGGACAGCACACCTGCTGCTCCACAACATCATCCGAATAGGCAATGCCAAGCCAGTGTGCCGACTGGGTTTATCAGGCATCCCAAAAATCAGCATGCTAAGCCAGTACGCCGACTGGGTTTATCAAGCATTTCAAAAAAAATTAGTATGCTAAGCCAGTACACCGACTGGGTTTATCAAGCATACGACAATCATTTCCAAGCTAGTTCTCCAACTGGGTTTGTCAGGAAATAACACCCAAATAACCAATACCTCCACAACATGCAAATAGGCAATGCCAAGCCAGTACGCCGATTGGGTTTGTCAGGCATCAATCTAATAACATGCCAAGCCAGTACACCGACTGGGTTTATCAGGCATCCAACAACCATTACCAAGCCAGTACATCAACTAGGTTTATTAGGCAATATGAACAACATAAGATGATTATGTGGCTCTTTCTCTTATGTAACCAGTGGTTCCTTCCAAGAACTCCATAGGTGACTCACTTGACTGCAGGCTAGCATGGCTCCACAATACCCACTCACACTACACAAGGATGATACCCCTTTTTTGCAACACAGCTCCTTGAGCCTATCCACCTCTTCTAGTGTCCTTTAGTGTGAGCGTAGAAAAGTTACCACTGCCCATACAGTCCTCTTGAGCACCCTTTCTTCACTTTGCCTCTTACGTGCGACACCAAATTGCATCTATGTAAGCTGATAGCACAAGAAGGATAAGCAGACTCATCAGTATTGTTGCTCAAAAATCGTAATCATATTTCATATCATTCACTATCAAGTATTGAAACACCAGGAATGCGTCCATTCCCTTAGGGTGTAGTCAATATTTAAAACCCTAACATAACCCATCACCCGAAAGGTATGCATCCCTTTCCGATGTGAGCCATGTAGACCTTAGTCACACTCAAGCAGTCTGGAACAATAATGAAATAATAAAACATGCTCTGCATATTAAATCTAATAACCAGACATGTATATCCTTAGTTAGGGTTACCGAATACTCATTCGTTTCACAGATGTATATTTTCTTCATTTGCGAAGAATGGGGGCTCCCTTCTCTGAGTCAACAGTCCTTCGGTTTGCCACCCCAATCTTTTCTCATGCCATAACCCACACATGCCTTCTTGGCATAATTTACTATCTCACTCACATGCTTTACCAACATGCAGTTTGGCGAAGACATTATCAACATTTACAATGGCGTTTCACCCGAAACCCATTTCCAAAGCATGGGATCCTTCCCATCTAGTTTGGCTTTTGCAGGCCATCACACATGGTCTTCCTGCAATGTGTCATCCTGGCACACCTTGTCAAATAGCCAAACAGTCAGCAACATTTAGCAATAAGCTTCAAATATGATTGTTCCATAACAAATCAATAACATTAATAATTAAATTCAATATGAATTTACAATTATGTCTCCTACAGAAATTGATTTGCTTAGCAATGAGTCTCTCCTCATATTGTTTGGCTCTTATAAGTGGTATCACTTTGCCCATTATGGTTTCACCCTTGCTACCATACATGAACATCCACCTATAACATTTCCTCCTGACACAATTCTATATAAGCCAAACGGTCATTAGCAATTATAAGCAAATTCTCAAATCTGAAATTTGTAAATTTGTTTTCCTACAGAAATTAGATTTGCAACTATGAGACTATTCTCATAAACTTAAACCAGACAATTTTCAGATTTGTCTCATGCATAAATTTACAACCATGAGAACCTTCTCATAACCTTTGGCTTTTACACATGGTAGATATCGGTCTTTACTATGGACTTATCCTCATTGCCATACGCAAGACTTTTCTACTTGGAAGCTGAAACTTCAATCAACCAAACACGTTGTGAGTATCTATGCACATAATCATTCATTGCCATAACAATCACTGAAGTGATCTTAGAATTATAATACTCAATAATTCAAACACCTTCAGTTGTTTAACATTTGAAATGCAATGAAAATATATATACATTTCTATATATGCATCATTATCACAATAAAATTGCAAGACATAGTCACACTATCCATGCAATTTAAATAATTGTAAATACTCATTACTTCATACTCCATGCAGCTCTGTCCTTCCAACAGAGTGCTCTAGTAGCCCATCACATGTCCACCTTCTTCATGCAGTCCTTCTACTACATTCATAGCAGCTTATGGGATGGTCTCAGGATTAGCAATAGCCCACCATTTCATCTATTATCTAACTGCATTGAAACATATATATGTCATACCCATGCATTCACACAATGCATTTCAACATGTGTACTTACACATGTATGCATGTTTACAACATTTACCGGATATTTCAATGCACATCTCTTCAATGCCATCTTGCATGATTTCCTGAATACTATGCATTCAAACATACTATGGCCTAATCGTAATAGGTCCATAAGTCCTCAGTTGCTTTGGTTGTTAAACTCTCAACCAATATTCACCAATGGCATAATATGAATTCATATGAATGCATTGAGGTTTCTAGAAACTATAGGGTGTAAGGCTCCTTGCCTTCATTTACCCACACCTGACCATACTTGGTAGGTTAACATTCGTATTTAGGCACTCAATACCGCATGCAAACCAAACCATCATATTTTAACTGTAGTTGAAGGGATCTTACTAAATCCTCCTTCAACATTCATGCAACTAAGCATAAATAACCATTACCTGCATGGCTGTTATTAATATCGCTTGATGTTACCTGATCAGTCGGCCTCTTACCAAGGCTACTTAGTCCTTTTGCCAACATCATGATCATGGATTTGTTGCACCATCCTCTCTTCATGAGGTTGTATGCAACAATCATCATCCACATCCTTTAGCCATGCTTCGGTTGTCTCTGGTCCTACAACCAATATGTACACAACTTAATTATTAGCAACCACCATCATTTGATCTTAAGTGGCTCATTACACATGTAAATCCTCACTTTTTACCAATATGCAATATCATATACATGCAAAAACATTTTCATATGCACTTGTGCAATATGCCATCTATCTATCCCTTTTGCATTTCTAGCATTCCTATGCCATAACTTGTAAAATACAAAAACAATAGCAATAGGGGAGTTAAGAAATTATCCCTTTCCAAGCATGACATGGAGTTCCTTCTCCACATCACAGCTGATCCTTTTCTTGGTTTCCCTACCAAGCACACAAGGAATCATTAGCTATGATCTTCTCACGAATTAGCAATTTAGTATATACATATGTATATAACATTCATTATGCCATTCTTATGCTATAAACAAAGATAGTTTAAGGTGAGGAATTTCCCCTTTCATCCTCGATAAGGGGTATTACAACCAATTACTCTTATTGAGGATTCTGCAACCTTCTATGAAATTTTTGCTCTTCATCCTAAGAATGCATTTCACACTTTCAACGACTGTCTTCCGGGGAATGACGGGGGTCAAGGGGTCTTGCCCCCTTGTGGCTTCCCTATGCCACTGCAAGGCGAGTCGAGGGCAACGCCCTCGTTTTTTTTTTTTTTTAGAAATCTTGTCGCAGTTGCAGGGCGGTTTGCTGAACGGTTCCGCAATTGCGGGGCGATTCACCAAATGCTTCCGTAGTTGCGGAGCAATTCGCTGAATGCTTTCGCAGTTGCGGAAGACATTGGAAAATTCTTTCCGCAATTTCGGAAGAGAATTCCTTCCACAATTTCGGAAGAGAATTCTTTCCGCAGTTTCGGGGCGGTTTGCCGAAGTCTTCCGCAGTTTCGGGATGATTGGTTGAACTCTTCTGCAGTTGCGGAACGATTCGCCGAAGTCTTCCACAGTTGCGAAACGATTCGCCGAAGTCTTCCGCAGTTGCGGAACGATTCGCCGAACTCTTCCGCAGTTGCGGAACAATTCACCAAACACTTCCGCGATTGCGAGACGACTTGCGGAATCCTTCTGCAGTTTCGGAAGAGAATTCCTTCCGCAATTTCGAAAGAGAATTCCTTCAGAAAATTTCCTTTCGACGCCGAACACTTAGAAAAATTTTCCACTGTTTCGGAACAGTTTGTCGAGTTCTTCCGCGTTGCGGAACAACTCGCGGAATCCTTCCGCAGTTTCAGAAGAGAATTTCTTTCGCAACTTCGGGGCAGTTCGCGGAACTCTTCCACAAATTTCAGAACGATTTCCCGAACTCTTCCACGTTGAGGAATGATTCACAGAATCTTTCCGCAGTTTCAGGAGGATTTCCCGAACTCTTCCGCGTTGCGGAATAATTCACGGAATCTTTCCGTAGTTTCGGGACGATTTCCTGAATTCTTCCCGAAACATATTTAAACAATTTTTTTCAAAAACACTTGAAACAATTTCCGAGTTCCTTCTTTTCTTCTTCCTATGATGACTGCTGCCCAACAGAAGGTAACCTTGCCCTTGCAACTATCCAACTGAGCCAGCTAGTCTTGATGCTAGTACCTATGGTGATTAGGAAGGGATCTTCCCTTGTAACTGTAATTGGATTTGGCCCATAGAGGCCCAATGCTGCAACCAATAGCTCTGATACCAAAATGTAATGTACCCACCAGCTGACCCACTAAGAGAGGGAAGATGATAACCATATGTGGGGCTTTCTCATTCTATCAGCCCATTCATTAGAATGAGATGGGTAAAGCATTTGTGTGTAGATGTAAATTTAATCAAGTATGCACAATGGAATTTAACTTATCCACACACATTACTCATACATACAACATATCAACAATCATCAAATTAATACATGACAGAAGTAAATACATAGATAGAAAAACACTTATCTCCATTTTGCAATTGTCCCAAACAACTAGCTATGTTGCTGCAACATTCCACCCAACCATAGGCTCTTCAACAGCTTATACTGAGTCCGTCCGAAGGCCACCCCTGAGCTGGGCATGATTCTCACAAGGAAAAGGGGGACAAGGCTCATTCACAGCCAATTAATCATTCCATCTGAGCCAAGCCAGTCCATAGCTGGGTTTATCAGGCTACAATTGCACCCTGGATGCTTACTCTCAAGCTCGAGCCAAAGCAATGAATACCCATACCCATACCCCAACATATTTATTTCTCACACAACAAGCACAAACATTGGGCATAGATACACATTTCCAGCAATGGAATTCAAAAATAAGATGGCCATAGATTTTCCCCAAATCGTGGCTCACCCAAAATGAGCTATGGGAAGAGAAATGCATCCATAGGGAGGAAAAACGTTTTCTCCCCAACTCTCTCAGCATTTAACAACAAAAATGGTCTATATGGAACCCCCGTTCCATTCCCCTTCTTCCCCACTGGTATACAACACAAAAATGCCCTTCTCTACTAGGAGAATGAAGGAAAAACACAACAAACATGCCTGGAAAATGCCCAGGTAGCTCTCAACTCGTGGGGGAGAAGGGATGATCATGGATAATGGCTTGGGGGAGGAATTCATGGCTCTTTTCTTGCCCAAGAAGCAAAACGTGAATTCCCATGCAGGGTGGTTTTCCCATACCCGAATTTGGACAGCCATACCTCCCATTCCCCAAGGCATTAACTACCTCAACTTACTCTTGGGAGAAATCAATGATTGGGTACAAAAGTCAACATGGTAGTTGAGGGTTTGATGGATTCTCTCATTGACACTTGGCTTGACCTGATTGGCTCAAGGGTTTGAATGTTTTCCCTCCCAATTCCTTGTGAAATCATGCCCCCATCTCTTTGTTGCATTGCATAGCTAGTTGTGGGTATTTTTATTAAAATGCATATTACATGATATTTGAATTTCCAATGTGCATTGCTAGCACGCAAATCATATGCATCACTAAATCGATGGCGGGGCCTTGGCCTTGAGCTCCTCACCATGATTTCATAACAATATTACATCATTTATAATGTTAATGCCATGGGGTCAAATTGGGGACATTACATTTGTTTTAATAAATATTATATTAGTCGTGAGAGAGATTCACCTTTTTTATTTATTCACATATTACAATTTACATATATAAAAATTATATGATTTTTTTTTTATATTTTAAGATGTTTTTAATTTAATTAATTAGTGTTATGTAATTAACATTTGGATGTGAAGTTGTTCATAGGGATTTAGATTGATTGGCAATAGAGTGTACTGCTAAGGCATTGTTTGTGATGTAATAGGTTCAAACTTCAATTAGGATGTGCCCCATGTTTATGGGTTGTGTGGGTGCAATTAGGGGTATTAGGGTAGCAGATGGGAATTAACCCCATGTCACGCAAGTAAGAGCCATGCCCCATTGATCAGCTCCACTAGATACAAAAATAAACATTTAAATGTGAAGTCATTAATGCTAAAGTCAAAAACTTTGTTCATTGCTTTAAAAATTTATAAATTTGATATGTAAAATGTTTTCTTTTTTTAATTATTTAAATAAACTTCGACTCTCCTTAATAATGATTATATTATTAATGATAAAAATCACCTTTTTATTTATGAGTATATTATAATTTACATATAAATATCTAAAAAAACTTTTGTAAATTTTAGAATGATTTCTACTCAATTAATAAGTGTTACATAATCTACACTTGGATGTGAAGTTATTGGTATTACGGTTCCATTCCTATATCGTAGTACAGATACGATAATGATAAATCCCCATTTTTAACAAAACTAAAAGTGGAAGAAAATCAAACATTTATGAATAATATCACCACTACTTATTATGTCTCCAACAGGGGATATATATGGATCGTTAAAACCCTATTAATGTGGGATAATTCCTATGCTAACCTATAATTTTTTTTTCATTGCCCTATAGTTTAAACAAAGGTTGGAATATTTTTTTTATAATTTCAAATTTTAAAAATGATTTTTCTTAAATTTTATTGGTTGCAGACCCCGATGTCATCCTTGTTTTTTGGTGCCCAGGAGGGGAATGTTGGTTGAGCTTAGGTCCTATAGAGGACAGGCATGACAGACTGCCATAATTTATCTCAAAAAAGAGGTTTTCCTTGGCTGTCATTTAATGTTTCATGACTAAATGCACCCTGGCGAGTGCTATTTTTCAGGTGGAAATGCAGGATTTCATTAGTGGAATCAAAAGTGGAGGAAGGCATGCAAGTAAAAGGAATGTGGCCATGGAGAAAGGACCTCGCAGCAACGAAGCTTTAACTTCCCGATCATGTGATTTTGATGGCCCATTCTCTCCTCCTAGGACTCGCACAAGAGAAGTAAAGTATGTACTTAGAGTGAAGGGCTGGAAAGGGTAAATTTTTTCAAAATACCAATGAAGAACCCCACCAACTATATATGCATTGAATATATCCTTATACGAAACATTGTTGATAGATACATACCTTCTCTACATCTCTCAACTATCATTTTCCATTGAATTATGTATGTCTTGGGTTCAAATCCAGTCGCACAATTTTCTTTGTGAATATTCATGTCTAATGGGCATCGTTGCCACTCCTTCCACCATAGAAAAGATGAGGATGATAATAGAATCCATGTTATGTCTAGACTCTTGTTTGTAGGAGAAACCTCAGGCTAATGTTCCCTCGATATCACCCTTATTTGGACGTAATCAAGGTTCTTTCTTTATTTAGCGAGATAAGCTTAAACGAGATTCATCCTATGGGTAAGGATTGTCCTCTGCATAATAGTTTGGAGAGAAAAGTAGTGGATACCTCGGTCTTGGAATAAATTGAAGATGAAATATTGAATCCTTTGGCTCTTCCTATTGGTGAGCCGAATACTTATTCTCTCACACAATTAAGTTACCAAAAGACCTGGTAAACTAAATAAGCCATGAATAATGGATATGATATTGAGTATTGAATAGATAAAAATATGATAGATTACAATGATGTCTTGGCATTAAATATGGCTTGGACACTTGATGTTGAGGATACGCCTCCTTTCATAATAACATTAATTAACCTAAGTATTAATTATTTAATTATTATCTTATTTATGTTCGTTACATTGCCACTCTCTTAGAAAGGCTTTGTCTTCAAAGCTTTATAATTTTGTCACATCGTTCTTTGCGATGCCGTTGATGACTAAACATGTCGATATGAACTGCTAAGTGTAGAGAATAACTTTTGGTATGTGGATGGGTCAATCCATCCCAAATTGATTTGTTGATAGAACTATTGGGATTCCCTACTGATCTGTCGTTAAGAGCTTTGATCACATTAGTACCATTATCTTTCGACATTTCCCAATTTTAGAATATTGGTTTTTATGGTTGGGGTGTCGATAGGGAATTTTAACAATGTCATTTTCTTTTACGAGTGTTGTCTTTTGAGCATTGATCTAAGCTGGAAGTTGTATTTTCGTCCCTTGAGGTTTTGAGGTTTCTTTTTGTAGCTTTTCCAACTTGTTTTCTAACTGCATGTTATCATTTTGAAACTTCTTAATCAATTCTTCTTGTGATTTTATGTCATCTTCAGACTTCTTAAGTTTTTCCTTAAGATCTTCGTTATGAATTCTGATGCAACTATTTTCTTCCTGTTTGTCTAGAAGTTTTCCTTCAATGTCTTGCGTAGATAGTTTTGTCTTTCAACTATTTTTCAACTTCTTAATTTTTGTGACTAGTGTCTTGTTATGATTTCTTAATCTGAAAATTTCTTCGGAATTGTTGGATAGTGCTTTATTACTCTTTGCAATCTCCAACTTGTGTGTCTTTTTAGAGTCATCATTTTGTTGTTGAAGAACTTTTATCTATTGTCGATACTGGTCGACCACTGATTCTTGATCTTCTAATTTATGTCGTATCTACGCCAATTCTTCATCCTTGTCGCTAACGATTTTGTTCAAGCGTATTATTTCTACTTTGTAATCGTTTATTTCTTTCTTTGTATATTGATTTTTCAATATCTTATTGAAATTGTTTTCGTCTTTTAATCCTCAATTTGCTCACATAATTTTTCTATATGATTTTTCTGGTCGAAAATGTTTTGTTCCTTGTACTTTTCTTGTATCTTATGTATTTCAATTATTACTTCCAATTTTGTATTCTTGTCGCGTAAATCTCAGTTGTCTCTTCGATAACGCTTTAACTTGGCTTCTAATTTCTCTCTTTGTAATTGTAAACTAGCTTCCATGGTTTCTGACTTCTTCGACGTTAGATGCTCGTTCTGGACTATAGATGGTCTCTGAATTTTTTTTTTAATATGAGTTGTCTTCTTCCTTTGACTACTTTGGTGCTAATTGGTCTTCGATTTTTCTTATCTTTTTTTTTTCCAAAATAATTGTTATTTCAATAAAACAATAATTATTATTTCTTTTATTTTTTATTTTTTTCCAATAGTTATTATTAAAAATAATAACTATATCCATAATAACAATAATATATGTTATTATAATTAATAACAATATTTAAAAAAAATTGGAATTGAGTAATTTTATAATAATAAACGTTATTATTATAATTTAATATATATATAGTTTTTAAAAAATAAAATAAAATATTTAAACAATATAATAATACTATTATAATGTTTAATATTTAATTTCAAAAATAAAATGTATGGTTTCGATGGCAGGGAGATATGGATAGTGGTTAGAGGAGGAGGAGCTGGTGTGGAGCAGCAGGAAGGAAGGAGGGTCGGGGATGGATGGGAGGTGTGGTGGCAACTGAGCAAGCTGCGGGGGGAGCAGTTGGTGGAGGGAGGCGTGAGGGAGAAGGGGAGGAGGTAGGGAATGCACAGAAGGAGAAGGCCGGTGGCGTGAGCAGGCGGCAGGAGCAGCTGGTGGAGGACGACATAAATACCTGGTAAACTAAATAAGCCATGAATAATGGATATGATATTGAGTATTGAATAGACAAAAATATGATAGATTACAATGATGTCTTGGCCTTAAATATGGCTTGGACAATTGATGCTGAGGAGACACCTCCTTTCATAATAACATTAATTAAAATAACTATTAATTATTTAATTATTATCTTATTCATGTTCGTTACAACTGGGTGTGGGACTTTCTCTAGATTTGGGAGTGAAAGTTTCAGAATTACTGGAGAAGCAGTTCCCTCTTCCTTCAGACATCGAACAAAAAGGATGCTGACGTGGAGAGTTTTGTTCAACGAATATATATATATATATATATATATATATATATATATATGCTCCTAGATCCACCACCATTTTAAATCCTTTCATAAGATAAGTTCCGTCCTAGAGTTTTCTTGATTCCGTTGTGTCTCTAACTGTAATTTTTTTGAAAGGATAAGTGTATTGTACATTTTAATTTCCTCATTTTCTAAGGCACTGAATTTTGTAATCCTTCAATTAATTTCCCGTTGTTTTTCTTGGATGTTCCCATCTATTGTGGTTACCTATAATTCTGTGTAATGTCCCTTTTTAATAATTTTATTAAAATTGCAAATTTTTCACTTTTTTTCCTAATTCGACCTTTGACTAGTTTTGATGTCTAGGTCTTCAATTTGCTCCAAATGCTCCCAAATATTTTGATAAGGTATATGAATGATATTAGGACTTGAATATTATGTTCAGGGATGATATAGGACCACCAAATACTTTTTCAAACCCATTTGATATTCTGGACAAAGTATGCAATTTAACTAGCAATTTGAGGTTCAAATCCCCCCAGGGTAAGTGCTGAAAATGGCTCTCCAAATGCCTCCAAACCCATTCTAAATTCAGAACAGAGGTAGGGGATGTTTAAGGTAAATTAATAAGGTCTCCTGTGCACCATTAATCAGTCATTAGGTCTGTTCTAACCTTCTCCCAAACAATAGCAAAATCACTAGTTTGACCTTGGGGGAAATGGCATCAAATATTCCTCAAATGCAATGAAACTTCGCAAAATTACTTCAAATGCTTAGATAATGAATATGAAACTCTGAGAATAAATCATTAACATTCCATACATCCATAAAAAATTATTATTTTACTTATTCATTCGAATCCATCAACATTATATTGGTTCACAACAAGGTAGTGGGGAAATGGCACTGTTTGTTCATTAAACAATAGATTTACATCATTCCAACTGTATTTTCGACCTAAGACATTTCTGAAGATGGATAAAATATTATATTAATATTATTACAACATAAATGGGGCATGATAATCTCCCACAAAGAGTACAATAGCTCACCAAAAGCGCCCTCCCTCAAGGAGCAAGAATATGCAATGAAAACTGGAAATGGTTGAGTGAGTGAGCTGCACTAAAAGAAACCACGAGCTGCCCTATAGCTTACACCTGCAAATAAAGACTCTATTAAAGCTCCATGAAATACCTGAATGGCCTCTCCACACACCAACTTGGATGGGAATCTTTCACCCTCGAAATTGGCTAAGGCAAGAAACTAGTCATCCACTAGCTCTCTCTCTTCACATATGCAATTTCTCAAAATGATCAAAATCCCTTCTCATGATTGATTCATGTATTTTATAACCAACCTTAGCCTCCTATGGTTCGAATTCCTCCCATTAGCTTCTAGATATTTCCACATAGGAAAGATTTCACTTTATGCCACTTGTCTCCCAAGTTCCAACCTTCCACCTTCTCCAATTTTGAGTAGGAGTCTCTTTGGCTTCTCCAACTCTCTTGAGTGCAACGTGGAGCCTATTTTTGGACCTGGCATGTCATATTCGTCAGATTTCAACAATCATATCTGAAATATGTCATAGATGTCATAGATTCTTCATCATTGTTGTCATAAGAGCTAGGGAATCTAGCCCAAGTGTCCACAAACTTTTAGTTTGACTCTTCCTCTTCCATGGAGGTTACCATTCCATCCAAATTCGACCTATGATTAAATTCCATGTGTATGATCCTACCAACTCATCCAAGAATGTTTTCCTTCTCATGAATTCGAAATGGCAAGAGAGAGATGTTATGTGGCATTGAAAAATCAAGCTAGTATGGGTCCCACATCCTCCATATGTATTCAAAACCAATTGCCACTTAGAATTTCCCTTGAATTTATTTATTCAACCTATTTATTAAATATTTGAACTATTCTAATGTATAAACATCATTTATTATCTCCCTTATTACCATTCCAAATGTATCCATCCAACCTAGGGAACTAGTAGGATTGATGGGATTGTCTTGTTATGCAATTATTTGAATAGGGACATTATAGTCCTCCCCACCCAAGATTACTTGTCCTCAAGAAATTTCAGATTTGTATGCTGCAAAATCTTCTCCTCTTCCCATGTTGCATCTTCACTTGGTAGATCTTTCCACTGTACTAAGTATTCTTTGATAGTTCTTCTCCTCAATTTCCTTTCCCTTGTCTTCAAAATATTTTCCGGAACAAGTATGAGCTGACCTTCATCATCCAAAGGAGGAAGTATTTTTGAAGTGACAATTTTCTAACCAAGAGCTTTCTCGAGACAAGAAACATGAAATACATTGAGGATTTTACTTCCTTCCGGAAGTTCTAACTCATATGCTACGTCCCCAATCTTTCGAACCACCTTGTATGGGCCATAGTATCTTGGTCTTAGCTTTTCTACTCCATTCTTTTTGAGAGATGTTTGTTTATATGGATGAAACCTCAAATATACTAAATAATTAACCTGAAAGGTTCTTTCTTCTCTATGTCTATCAACATATTGTTTTTGCTGATATTGGGCAACCTGCAAATTGTCTTTCAAAAGCTTTAAAATCTCTTGGCTCTCTTCCACCCAATATTTAGCTTTTGGGGCTCTACTATCACCAAAGATAATTTCAACAAAGGTAAGTACATCATAACCATATAATTATTTTAAAGGAGACATCCCTATTGACATATGATAAGTGGTGTTGTAGCAAAACTCACCCAAATGTAGCCATTTTGTCCATGCTTTTTGCTGCTCTCCCACATAGTTTCTTAGGTACCCTTCCAACCATTGCTTCAACCTCTCTGTTTGTCCATCAGTTTGTGGATGATAGCTTGTACATGGATTCAACTAAGTTCCCACCAATCTAAAAATTTCTTTCCAAAAAACACCCATGAATCTACTATCTCTATCACTTACAATGCTCTTGAGGAGCCCATGCAATTTGAAGATTTCTTTGAAACAAATATTAGCCACTTGTGCAACACTAAAAGATGATGTAACAACAAATAAATGAGAAAAGTTTTTGAACCTATCCACTACCACATATATGCAATCCTTACCCAAAGATTTGGGTAAACCGGTGATGAAGTCCATTGAGATACTGTCCCATTTTTGCTCCGAAATGGGCAATGGTTGCAATAGGCCAAATGGGCATGTAAGTTCTGATTTGTTTTTCTGACATATCTTACATTCATTCACATATTTCTGAACATCTTCCTTCATCCCCTTCCAAAAAAATCTTTGCCTCAATTGCCTATAAGTTTTGAAGATCCCTGGATGGCCAGCTAGTGGGGAATCGTGTGCTTCTTGCAAAATTTTGTACTTGAGTTTTGAGTCTTGAACCAAATAGATTCTTCCCTTAGAATATATCATCCCATTCAAAATCCTGTAGTTATCATTCCCTTTGATTCCATCTAATATATCACAAGCAAATTTGTCTTTGGCATATTCAACTAGTAGCATGTTTTTCCAATCCTTGGCAATGTCCATAAGAGAAAAAGAAAGTCTTCGAGATAATGCATCTGCTACAATGTTATTCTTTCCTTTCACATATTCAATATCAAAATCATAAGCTTGAATCTTGCTTACCCACTTTTGTTTCCTTTCATTTAGATCCTTTTGGGTGAGGAAGTGTCTTAGACTATTGTGGTCAGTTTTTACCACAAACTTGCTTCCTACCAAGTATTGTCGAAACTTGGCCAATGCATGCATGATGGCCAACATTTCTTTGTCATAGATGGAGTAAATATTTTCATGAGGCTGCAAATTTCTGCTCTCAAAGGCTATAGGGTGTTGGACTTGCTTTAGGACAACCCCTATTCCTCCACCTGAAGTATCACATTCAACAACAAAATGATTAGAAAAATCAGGTAATGCAAGTATGGGACAACTACTCATTACCTCTTTCATTTTTGGAAGGAATTTTCATCCTCTTCATCCCTCTTGAAATCATCCTTGTTAGTCAAATCAGTGAGTGGAGAAGTCAACTTGGAGAACCCTTTCACAAACTTTCTATAATATGTGCATATTCCAATGAAGCCCCTTAATTCTGTAATTTTTTTGGTGATGGCCATTCTAAGATGGCTGTGATTTATTCCATGTGTACTTTCACTCCTTGCCCAATAATGTGCCCAAGATACAATAGTTCCTTCACCCCAAATTCACATTTAGACATCTTAGCAAACAAGGACTGTTCTTGCAAAGTTTTCAACACAATCTCTAGATGTTGCAAATGTTCTTTCCAAGTTTTACTGTAAATGAGAATGTCATCAAAGAAAACCAAAACAAACATTCTAAGCTCCTTGCAAAATATCCTATTCATGCATTCTTGAAATGTTGTTGGATCATTAGTCAATCCAAAAGGCATAACAAGAAACTCAAAGTGGCCATAGTGACATCGAAAAGCAGTCTTTTGCACATCTTCTTCCTTCATTCGAATTTGATTATAACCTGATCTAAGGTCAATTTTGGAGAAATATTTGGCCCCAAATATCTCATCCATGATCTCATCAATCCTAGGAATAGGATACATATTCTTGATTTTCTTCTTGTTCAAGGCTCTAAAGTCTATAGACATCCTCAAGGTTCCATCTTTTTTCTTCACCAACACTACTGAATAAGCATAAGGGCTAGAGCTTGGTCTAATGAGTCCCAAATATAATAGTTCTTGGATGGCCTTCTCAATATCATCTCTGAATTTCTTGGGATGTATATAATGTGGAATTTGAATGGGTGAAGTACCCTCCTCCAAAACTATGTTGTGCTCAACCCCCCTATCAGGTGGTCTACCATGTGGAAGATCTCTAAACATTTTTTCATACTTTTGCAATAGTTTTTCTATCTCTTTTGGGTGTTCAACAACCTTTATGTTTGGCTTGGGATATTTGATATCACATTCAGTAGTGCATTCTATGTCCCATGCCTCAATATAGATCTCATACTATTGCAAGTCACTACTTGATTTGGGTAAGTGTGCTTCCCTCTCACAACTCTTAGTGCACCTTTCGAATCTTGAAATTTCATCTCTGGAATGTGATAGTTTACTGTATGCTCCCCTATAGAGTACAACCATTGCAATCCCAAAACCACATTAGTATCAGAAAGATCAACCAAACAAAAACTATCAACAAAAGTATAGTTACCTACGGTGACTTACAGCTTTGGAACCCACGTTTTGCACTGCATTTTGTTGTGACCGGGAATGACAACTGTGAATCCATTGAATGGTTCAATATGTATCTTCCTTTTCTCCACCATTTATGCATCAATGAAATTATGTGTGTCTCCTCCATCTACCAAAATTGAATCTCTTTGTCCTAGTACCACACCCTTTCATCGAATAGTGTGATAGTGAGGCACTGCTGAAAGTACTGCCATTCTTGCTTTGTCCGGTGAAGGATGATTTTATTCTTGTCTTTCTTCTTCAAATGCTGTCTCATATGAATCCTCTTGATCTAAAATATATCCATCTTCATCCATACCCCCTTCATACTCATCATTATCAGAAAATACTTCTATGTATTGATCTTTTCCCTTAGTACATTTGTACCCCGATGTCCATGGTTGAAAGCATGTGAAGCACAACTTTGTTCTTCGAAGTTCATCCCTGGTTAGTCCTTCTTTCTTATTATTTTCCAATGAATCTCTTTTCCGAGGCTTCTTATCATATGCATCTCTTTTCCAAGGTTTCTTTTCAACCTGAAGTTAGGCTTGGGAGGAAATCTTGCTCTAGGAAGCACATTTTGGAGATCTCTAGTAAAGCTCATTACATCTTTTAATGTAGTGGGCTTGTGGGCTTTGACCAAACCTTTTAAGTGTTCATCCAAACCTTCAGTGAAAAGAAATACTAACCTTCCCATAGATATATCAGTCACCTTGTCTGATAATTTTTGAAAGTCCATCATATAATCAGCAGGGGTTCCCACTTGTTTCAATTGAGCGAGTTCTTTGAAAGGAATTTCTGGATCTTTTTGCTCAAATCTCTCTAGTACCTTGTCAACAAATTATCCATATGTTTTAACCTAATCATGACCCAAATTTTTCATACCATGGAACCACCATTCATTGGCATCTCCTTCCAAGTGCAAAATGGCCATTTTTAAGGCATCTTCTTCCACCATCGGATTCAGCTGAAAGTACACATCTAGTTTTTGCACCCAAGTGTTAGCATAACTTTGAGAAGAACCATCAAAAGTAGGAAGTGGCATTTTACCAATGGCACAATTTAATTCTTTGTTTTGGTATAGAGACCTATTATATTCCTTCTTTTTGAGTTTATTTGCAACAATAAAGTACTGATCAAATGGCAGACTTTTCTTACAATATTCATCCAATTTGTCCCATTTTTTCGCCATTGTATCAAGTTCAAATTGAATGTTAGGCTCTTCTTTGGGTATAATAAATTTTGGTGCAGTAGGCCTTGGTGTTCTTTGAAATTCATTGGGTCTATTATGGGGTCATGTGCTTGAAAAAATATGCCCACCCATTGTCTGCTTTTCTTCTGAATGTCAGCTACTGCTGCCTCCCATGACTCCTTTGCCTGCTAGTTGACTAGCCATCAATTCAAATCCCTTAATCATATTTTTATTCATGTCTTCATAGAAAGGTTTTTTAGGACTGCAATAAATTCCTCCTTATGTTCTGAGTTTCCCTTTTCATCCCTAGTCATGATTTCTTCAAAAAATTGTTTTTCTTCTCCTACTACTTCCTCTTCAACAAAAACCTCTTCAACTATAGGTTCTGAGGGTGGTGGATTATTTGTTTGGATACTTTTCAATATCATCATGTTCTAAGACCATGCTATAATACCACTTGTAATGTCTCTTTTTAATCATTTTATTAAAATTGCAAATTTTTCACTTTTTTTCCTAATTCGACCTTTGACTAGTTTTGATGTCTAGGTATCCAACTTTCTCCAAATGCTCCAAAATCTTCTGATAAGGTATATGAATGATATTAGGACTTGAATATTGTGTTCAGGGTTGATATAGTACCACCAAAATACTTTTGCAAACCCCTTTAATATTCTGGACAAAGTATGGAATTTAACTAGCAATTTGAGGTTTAAATCCCCCCCGGTTAAGTGCTGAAAATGGCTCTCCAAATGCCTCCAAACCCATTCAAAATTCAGAACAGAGGTAGGGTATGTTTAAGGGACATTAATAAGGTCTCATTTTCACCATTAATAATTTATTAGGTATGTTCTAACCTTCTTCCAAACAACAGCAAAATCACTAGTTCGACCTTGGGGGAAATGGCATCAAATCTTCCCCAAATGCAATGAAACCTCACAAAATGAATTCAAATGCTTAGATACTGAATATGAAACTCTGATAATACATCATTAAAATTCAATACATCCATAAACCATCAGTATTTTACTTATTCATTCGAATCCATCAACATTACATTGGTTCACAACAAGGTAGTGGGGAAATGGCACTGTTTGTTCATTAAACAATAGATTTACATCATTCCAACTGTATTTTAGACCTGAGACATTTCTGAAGATGAAGAACAGAGTATATAAATCTTATTACAACATAAATGGGGCATGAGAAGCTCCCACAAAGAGTACAATAGCTCACCAAAAGTTCCCTCCCTCAAGGAGCAAGAATATGCAATGAAAACTGGAAATGGTTGAGTGAGTGAGATGCACTAGAAGAAACCACGAGATGCCATGTATATTACACCTACAAATAAAGACTCTATTAAAGCTCCATGAAAGACCTGAATGGCCTCTCCACACACCAACTTGGATGGGAATCTTTCACCCTTGAAATTGGCTAAGGCAAGAAACTAGTCATCCACTAGCTCTCTCTCTTCACATATGCAATTTCTCAAAATGATCAAAATCCCTTGTCATGCTTGATTCATGTATTTTATAACAAGCCTTAGCCTCTTATGGTTTGAATTCCTCCCATTAGATTCTAGAGATTTACACATAGGAAAGATTCCACCTTATGCCACTTATCTCCCAAGTTCCAACCTTCCACCTTCTCCCAATTCGATTAGGAGTCTCTTTGGTTTCTCCAACTCCCTTGAGCGCGACTTGGGAGCCTATTTTTGGACCTGACATGTCATATTGGTCAGATGTCAGCAATCAGATCTGAAATATGTCATAGATGTCATAGATTCTTCATCATTATCGTCATAGGAGCTAGGGAATCTAGCCCAAGTGTCCACAAACTTCTAGTTTGACTCTTCCTCTTCCATGGACGTTACCATTCCATCCAAATTCGAACTATGATGTTAAATTCCATGTGTATGAGCCTACAAACTCATCCAAGAATTGTTTCCTTCTCATGAATTTGAAATTGCAAGAGAGAGATGCCATGTGGCATCGAAAAATCAAGCTAGTATGGGTCCCACATCCTCCATATGTCTTCAAAACCAATTGACACTTAGAATTTCCCTTGAATTTATTTATTCAACCTCTTTATTAAATACTTGAACTATTCTAATGTATAAGCATCATTTATTAGCTCCCTTATTACCATTCCAAATGTATCCATCCAACCTAGGGAACTAGTAGGATTGATGGGATTGTCTTGTTATGCAATTATTTGAATGGGGACATTACATTCTGGTATCAGAGAGGGGTTTGAAATATTTCTAAAATGTGCCTTAGTTTTTTATCTTTTCATCACCAATTATAGAAGCGTTGATTTTCTTAAATTTCAAAAATAAGTCTGAACAAGATGCTTCTCAAGGCTCTAAAGTCCTAATCAAATATATTGATCACCCATGACCTATCCAGAGGTGGGATGCCATGTTTTCCTTATGGAGTGTGACCACCTAGCCTAAATTAAAATCCATTATAGCTTCTTCCATTCATTGGTCCATTTGCAGGGGTTCATTGGTCCATGAAGAAGCCGTCTCTGACAAAATTTACAAAAATAGAGAAAACAAAAATGTGAAAAGAACTGTTATAAATAAAGAAAAATTTTAAAATTGAATATTAGCATGTATAGTAGTGCAGATTATCAACAAAATGCATAACGTACAGAGAAGGCCATCTTTTAGTAGATTCCTTTAGAAGAAAGAATCCTTGATAGAACAACTAATTAGCAGCATTGGTGAATAAATGATAATACTATCTCTAGTCCTCATGTAATGGTTTCACTTATAACCAGGTGAAAAAATATGCATATGCTCTACTAATGGTCGAGCGTGATTCACAATCCTTTTAAAATGCAACTTTTGATGTATGAAATTATATATAGCCCTCTTCTTTTGGTCGAGCCTTCTTGCGCCCCTTTGGGAAATGCATAAAAACAAATAGGTAGTATTTATACATGGGTATGGGATAATTGGAAACCCTATAAAATACATGATCTTGTGGTTGGACAAAGGAAATATTGGCTAGCTAGAAATATAGTATCTACAAGTTTTAGGGTAGTATAGATGCTACCTAACATTCAAAGGTGGTAGTATAGGATGCTACCTCGCTGAGCATGTCTTGATGGGAACTAATGATTCAATTAATAAAAAAGGATGGATGATACCTTTAATTGGGGAAGCAAACAGTGAATTGTGATGCTAGTACTAACATGCCCTTGTTAGAAGCTTATACTTGATAAGCTATGTGATGGCTTATTAAATTGTAAAATGCATGTTTATTTTTGCAAGTTGCGATGGTACATTATAGATATGGATACTGCATTGTTCAGATTCAATTTGGGATAGTTTGTGGAAAATAGTTGGTTTACTAATGCTCAATGAAATCTCGTAAGGAAAGATGTTACCCAACATTAAGATCCCTATAGAAGTACGGATGCAATCTAACATTTTAGGGAAATAGAAAGTATAGGATGTTATCACTAACATACTCTACTGAGAGTTTCCCAATAATTAAGGGTTTAAATATATGTTTGTTTCCAGTTTGGAAGAAGGGGAGACATGCTGCCCTTAGATGTTACTGCATGTGGATCCAAAATGCTAAAGAGCATCTGGCATGATAGCTCCGTCACTAGAGAAGATATATTTATCAAACTAATGGTCACTTAACAAAGTGGAAATACACAATTCACTACCCTATAGTTCCATACTGTTGGGAGGGGACACCAACCCGTATTGAATATGCCCATGTCCTATGAATGTCAACCACTGAACAAGTGATTTCGTTTGTGCCCCACCAATCGATCACTTTCATCACTTTATGCACTGTTGAGGGTTTATAAATGCAATGCACTTAAGAAAACTCCTTAATCAATAGATTCCATAGATAGGATAGGTATGATCTCCAAACCTTTCCCTTCCTTTCCCACAACACCAGGATTATTAGTTGTCTGTTCAAAGCAGCAAAACCTAAATCAAGTATTTCAGAGTTGGAAATTTGATTATTTTCTCTTAATCCTATTTATATTCCCAATTTAATCATAAATTAGTCAGCGGTTGCAAACCTTGCTTCTCTGTTCAAATAAGAAAAACTAAATCAAGTATTTCAGAGTTGGAATTTTGGTGATTTTCTCTTAAGCCTATTTATAGTCCCAATTTAATCATAAATTAGTCAGCCTCTGTAGACTTATATACGTTAAAAGGAGATAGGTCGTATTGAAAACTTTTCTTCTTGAAAAGTAAAGATATACATCGCATGGAAGACTTTCTATGTTAAACCATCACCAATAGTAATAATTACATTACTTTCTAATGCATTGCTTGGTCATGCAACTCTTTTTAAAAAGATTAGGTAAAGAGATACATCGCATGGAAGACTTTCCTGTTAAACCATCACCAGTAATAATAATTACCTTAATTTCTAATGCATTGCATGGTCATGCAACTCTTTTTAAAAATATTATGTTAATGTGTTTTGTGAACAATTTGTTTAAATATCCAAATATTTATTTTCGATAGGTGTGTATGAGTTCAAATGATTCAATTCGATGGAATTTTGTGTGTTGTGCATCACTTGAGTACAGATATGCATTTTAAATTGGGGAATCTAGCACTTCAAATTGGTGGTCTTTTCTTTAACAATGCTTCATTATTGTTTTCTTCCTGGGCATACCTCATTAATGTTGTTTCTTATGGTTCATTGTGTTATGGGTTAACATGACTAACAGTTCCTAATGTATACTTTTTTTTTTAAACTAGGGGAATCATAAACTTGAGACTGGGATGGTACTCACGTGACATAGGGTCCAGGGATCCAATACCGCTACCACTATACCCCTAGATGCCCCACAACCGCCCGCAAGCATGGGACACGGGTAATCCCGGGTGTGATTTGAACTTGTGACCTCTGTTTACAACATGTGAATTCATATCAAGCGAATCGCCAATGAGCCACACCTGTGCAAGTTGTTCACAGTTCCTAATGTATACTAACAATAGCTAAAAAAAAGTTATTAATTCCACATGACACATAAAATTTAAATATATCATATATTTTTTCTTTCTCTATCTAGTTGTTCTTATAGTTGTTCTTGTATCTAAAGCATATAGTTGTATCTTTATCTTCTATTTTATTGCTAGTTAAAGGGAAAGTGTTGTCGATCTTAGTTGGCTTTTAGTTGAGAGCTAAGTTAGTAAGAGTCATAGTAGCTATTGTTCTATAGTAACAGGTAAGAGTTATATAGTATCTATTACTCTATAGTATTAGGTTGGCTCAAAACGTATAGCTATATCTAAGTGAGTTCTATAAGAGTTATAGGCTCTATTCCTATTTAAAGACAAGGCTTTATATATTTACTAAAAGCTAATCCAACATATCATACATCCAACTTCTTGATAGTTTGCAAATCATTGTCTATGTGTAGTGTTCCACCTTTGCAATATACACAATATTATGTTAATGTCTAGATGCATAAACAACTTACAAACACAATTTCCTTACTCTGATGATAGAAAATTGTATCCATGTTTGAGCTTGAATGTGTTTGTTTACAAACAAAAAACCCAATGCTGGTGCAATGTTGGGGACATTGCCACCTCATTTCTCTTGTATTTATAAGTTTTCCTTTTCCCTTTTCCTTTTATGATTTTTATTTTCATACCCTATTTTATATCGTTTAAAATTATATATATAGATATAGATATAGATATATGATTTAAGATTGGTGACTAAGATAAGATGGGAGAGGATAGTTTTGTGGTGTGGATGAATATGTGTAATTGGTAGATTACTTGGAAGATACCTTGTTTGAGTATCAAAATTTTGTCTGATACCCTAGTATTATAATTGTGGTTGAAAGACTTTCTAATCACTTAGGGGTATGATAAAATATTGATGATCTATTCTCTACTTTCTAAAAGTGGGTTAGGGTACGAAGCTAGGTGCTTTAGGCTTACTAACGGCGCGTGAGGTTACTTCTCCTACAAATGCATTTATTGACACAATGGTACGAGTAGCTTTTCGATATATCAAGAGCCTTCTACTAGCTTTTCCCCTTTTCAACTAGTAACACAATCATTGGTTTCTACAACTGGTGGGGGTTTCATCGAAGGCGCTCTCAACTTGTATATACTTCAAGGTGGTGCTTTGCATGGTAATATGACCACATAGAGAAAAAAATGAAAGGTATTTAAGTCGCATGGAGAGGGGGTTTCACTGGTTATAGGAGAAGATATACATGTTGACTAGATTTTAGACCTCATTGGAAGACCCTAGTCAAAAGATTTATCGATAGGAGGGTGGGGATGGAAAAAATTAGGGGCATTGGATGTTGGATCTCTTGGTCTTGGAGTTGGGTTACAATCCAATATTTCATGTATTGGATATAGGTTCGTTGGGGTTTGTGTTAGGGGGATTCTGAGATGATTTTAAAGGGTCTCTAGTTTCTCGATAGATCCATGTTGTAACTCAAGACATGGTTCCCACTTTTCGATCCCAAGGTGGATTTTGTGGGTAGTACCTCAATTTGAAAAAAAAATCCCCAATATCCCAATGGAGTTCTAGTCGGAGTTGACAATTCTTGTCAAGCCCTTATCGATCAGTTGCCCATGTATTAGTGGAAGTGGATGTTAGTAGAGGCTTATTTGAGTCCTTGGAGTTGGTTTGGGATGGGTGATTCCATACACATGCCTTGGATTACTTACATATTCCTTTTTTATGATCATGGTTTCATGACTATGGTCATGTGTTCAAGGACTGCTCTAATCAAATGGTTAGAATAAGGTTTGGCATTGGAGATCAGATTTTGATAATGGTGAGAACTATGGAACTAATGAATATTTGCACTATTATTTCTTAGTGGGTGGCCCTGATGATATAAATGAATATAGGGTTGATAACTCCTAACATAATCCTGTTGTAATGGGCTTTTCCCAGTCTTTGAAATGCTTAGTGGATAAATTTGTGATTGGTGATATTTCCATCCCTTATATCATTGGATCTCAACCAGTTCTTGTCCTTGTGTTAACTACTATCAGGCTACGGGAGGATGTATGGATGTCATTATCTATTGTCATTTCTATGAAGAATCTAATCGTTCGGGAGAAGGATCCATTTTCAGGTAACCAATTTCCTGACTCCCTTGATTATCTGGATTTAGATTTATTGAAGGATTTTGGGGAGGTTTTTGGCCCTCCATCAAGGGGTAAAGGAATACTTCAAGGGAATCCCTCTTAGATGTAATGGAAGTAGTCCCTCTCTCCCTGTCAACAACCTTGTGGACTTATCTAGTGATTGGGACCCTTGTTTTCGGGGGATCATATCGTTCCTTCTAGTCAACCCTTCTTGTTTATTTTGGGGGGGAAACTACCACTTGAGACTCATAAGAAGAATGATAAATGATAGGAATGCTCACTCGAGGGATTTTGGATCAAACTCACTGAATAAATTGGGTACTTTGACGGTAGGTAGGAAATCAACCCTTAAGTGGGATTAGGGGAATGCCATCAAGGAAGAAAACCAAGGAAGACATAGGTTAATCACATGGGATATTACAGCAAGAAAAATACCTAGCACTGTTCCCCCGTGAAGGTAATCTCTCTCAACATTAGGGAGTCAGGGAGTCATGCCAATAAATTGACCATGAGATGCTTAATTGAGATTGATCAGCTTGATATTCACTTGATTCAAGAAACTAAGAGGAAAGGTGAAGGCTTAACCTTGGAACTAAAATGTTGGGGGCTAGTAATTTCTTGAAGTGGATGATGATGGACACTCTAGTGGCCTTATTACCAGTTGGAATCAAAATATTTCAATGTCTAATTCATTTCTTGTTCTTTTAGAATTGTGTAATGATATGTACAGTAAGGGGTTGGACATCCAAATCACATTGCCCAACATATATGGCCGTTATGAGGGTAAGTTAGGATAATGGGATATGATCTTCAACTTACATTGTTTAAGAACAAAAAAATTAATTATGGGGGGGTATAAATTTTACACTATCTCATCATGAAGTTTCATGTATCTCCTCTCGCAAGGACAGACTGGTCATATATTTTGTTAAATGACTTGAAATGGGTGTCCTTGTAGATGTGGAGCCTCTCAAGCTCAGGACAACTTGGTACAACAATCAAATTGTAAATGAAGGTATTAGTAAACTATTGGACATAGTTATGGCCCATCATGCTATATTGCAGAGGGTAGAAAGGGTTTGATCTTGGATTAGAATGACCAGATGCTCCAATCATTATCCAATTTTCCTTGAATTTGAGAAGAAAATAGCTTAGGCGGGTACTCTCTTCAATTTTTATCCTTCCTAGATCGTTGAGGGTGAATTTATATAACTGGTAAAGGTCAATCAAGTTCATTATGATCCTTCATCAGACAACTCAACATGTGAATGATTTATTGACACCCTCAAGAATGTGAAGGAATGGATGGCTACTTGGGTGGGTGAACGATATGGGAAGAGGGACTCACAAATTTTCACTTTGTAGAAATACCTAGATTCTTTGGTTGTTAAATTTACTGATGGTACTCCTAGGGAGGTTTCTTTGCCACAAACAAAAGAGTCGGAAACTTTAAGGACAAAATTGCTCCTTGACAAAGAAAAGGATTGACACATTAAGATTCGGGCCACCTTGATTGAGTGCAATGATCAAAACACTAAGATTTTAATTTCACTCTTATTCTAATCATCAATGGGATATAAATACCATTTGGGAATCACATAATTCAGACATGACTTTGGTTAGAGGCTTCGATGAACTTGCATCTCTAAGCATTCAACATTTTGATGAGATTTATAAATATCTCAATTGATCTCATGTTTCCAAGATGTTAGAATTAATATCCTACTCCACTATAGGCATAGGAAGGGTTGAATAAGGACTTGTATAGACATGTGCATACATAAGAGCTTATGGAAATTATTCAAACTTTTAAAAAGGACTAGAGCCAGCGGCCGGATGGCTGGACCATGGAGTTTTTTTTCTGGATTTTATGGATTTTTTGTGATGATTTGGTAAGAGTGGTGAATGAGGCAAACAATTTGGGCCATATGTCAAGTAGCTTAATGATACCTTTCTTTCTCTCATCCCCAATGTCAATTTCCCATATTCCTTTGATGGTTTTCGACCAATTTCTTTGTGCAACTATCTCTATAAGATTATTGCAAAGATGGTGGAAATGAGATTTAAAACAATACTATCATATTACATTTCAAATGGGAACTTTATCTTTCTAGAAGGGTGTCATATCCATGAAGCCATTGAAACTTTGCAGGAAGGACTACACTCAATTAAACGGTCTCATTCTTTGACTATGGTGGTTAAGTTGGACATATCTAAGGCATACGGTCATGTTTCCTAGTTGTTCCTCTAACTACTATTACATCATATATGACTCACTTTGTCGTTGGTAAAGTGGATCATATGTTATGTTACTATAGTTTCCTTTGTTGTTTTAATCAATGGTGTTGCATATCTTTTTTCTAATCCTTCTATGGGGATCCAACAAGGATACCCACTCTTACCATATCTCTTCCTCTTGATTGTCAAATGACTCGGTAGATTGATCATTGAATCCAAATGATAGAGGACCATTCATGGGGTTCAAGTGGTCAGTAGGGGTGAGGTATTGTCTCACCTACTATTTGTGGAAGATGTACACTTATTCTGCTTCGATTCCTCTAGAGAGGGGCACCTTATTTATGATATTCTCAAACTTTATAGTCTGGAAACTGAAATGGAAATCAATGAGGTAAAGTTTGCAGTTTATTTTTCATGTATGGATGAGAATCTCATACTTAATTTTGGGAGGTTTTTCACTTTTCACCACCTGGATATCTTAGAGGGCCTCAAATATATGGGTTTTCTCTTTACACCTAATTGTTATGGAAATGTTGATTGGTAGTAGCTTGTGTCTAAAATAAAATTAAAATAAATGACTTGTGGTGCAATCAATGGCTCTTGAGAGGGGTGCACTTGATACTTGTCAAATATGCGGTGGACACTATTCTCTTATGTTGGCATACTTTGGTCCATTTTCCCAACAACATTCTAGAAAAAATCAGAAGAATTCATTTTAGACTTCTCTAGTAGGGTAACAATGAATACAAAGGTGCTCACTAGATTTGGTGGAAGAAGATTGCAACCCCCAAGTCACTTGGGGGTTGGGGGATAAAGAATATAAATTTATTCAGACAATATCTAGCTATGAAGTCACTATGGAATGCCATTATCAAGGACACCTTTTGGCACAAAATTCTTATTCAGAAATGTTAGTTTTTCACAATTTTATTCAATATTATCTAGGATCTTATCTGAGGGAATAACATGCACAACAATAAACACAAGAGACAAGAGACACAAAGATTTTCCTCGAGGAAACCATGAAGGAGAAAACCCCGCAACTTCCTCGGATATACAATGAGAACCAATACAATAGCAGAAAAGTAAAAGCCAAATATAGAGATGGTCTTCAACAACTTCGCTCTTCTCCACTTGTGCGAAATTGCCCTCTCTCTCACTTATGCGAACTTGAGTGAGTGAGTGAATGATCCAAATGAGAGAGGCACCCTCTCTATTTATACTTTAGCTTTCACTTGACCTTTAACCCAACTAGTTCGGCCACTAGTTATACCTAGCTGGGTCGACTTCTCTAGGAGAGTCTAATAACCCATTTACAACTTAACTACGGGGTCTAATGCCCCGACTTACAATGGAGGGTTAACCTCAATGACTTTGCATGACTCAAATACAATAATGAATTTCCTGATCGGAGGAATAAACATCTACTTCATAGGTACAATAATAAAATACAAATACAATATAAAATATACAAGTTAATATCTTCCAAAGTTACAATTACATTAACACTCCCTCTTAACTAGGAAGGTATTCTCTTGACATAGACATCAATACATATAGACACAAGTCTTAAATGTTGGATCATCATCGTCACTGTTTCTTCTATCCTCATCATTTCGATCTCTCGAATCTACTCATCATAGGAAGTTTTATAGATCCAGCCCTTTTTCATGTTGGATGTAGCCCTAGCCCTCATGTAGGTATTCATCATCTCTGTGAGCAATCCATCAAGTAGCTGCAGACCAGGACCAGTCATTACATTGGCTCCGCAAACACCTGCATCTCCTACTTTCGCCTCATCACATCCAGATCATCTCATCGTCAACAGAGCACAGCCCAGATGCACATCACACATCTACCAGCATGGGAAGACACACCTACAACCATGCAAGACCTGGCTCTTCCATCTACGCCATGGGAAGAGAAACCTCAACCATGCGAGAATGGCACTGCCCTTACATCTATGCCATGGGAAGACAAACCTACAACCATGCAAGAATGGCACAACCCTTACATCAACGGCCATGGGAAGACACACCTACCACCATGTGAGAATGGATCAGCCCTTACATATACACCATGGGAGGACAAACCTACCACCATGTGAGAATGAATCATGTGCATCTGCGTCTTCCGGACTCATCACTTCCCCTTGGAAGGAACCTCGATCTGAAGTACACCAAGCTTCTCTCTGAAATACTCAAACTTCACTCTGGCTAGTGGCTTGGTCAACACATCGACTATCTGCTCATCGGTCGCAACATACTGGAGATTCACTACTCCTCTCTGCACCATATCCCTGATATAGTGATACTTGATCTCAATATGCTTCGACTTGTCATGGAACATTGGGTTCTTGGACAACTTCACACAACTTTGGTTGTCATAAAAGATACAAGTCGCCTATAACTAGAGATCAAACAAATCAGACAGTAGCTTCCTAATCCACACTGCCTCACAACTAGATGAACAAGCTGCAACATACTTTGCTTCGGCTGTACTCAGTCCCACGCAGGACTTCTTCCTACTAAACCAGGAGATCACACCTGATCCCATACTGAAGCAGCATCCCGAAGTGCTCTTCCTATCTGTGGCACTGCCTACCCAATCCAAATCAACATAACCCTCCAGGTTAATCTTCTGATTCCCATCATACTTGAGCCAATAATCAACTGTACCCTTCAGGTACCTCAAAATTTGCTTTGTAGCAATCAAGTGAACGTGTCTCAGACCCGTCAGGAACTAGCTCAATGTGTTCACAGCAAAGCAAATATCTGGTCTCGCATTCGTTAGGTACATCAAATATCCAATCATCTGACGATGCATTGTGGCATCAACCAATTCTGATGAAGCATCACTCAATAGCTTCAGGTTTGATGCCATAGGTGTGTCCATGGCCTTGCAGTCCATCATCCTGAACCTCTTCAGGATCTCTACTACATACTTACCTTGTTAAAGGAATATTCCATCTACACTCTGCCACACCTCCATACCTAGAAAATAATACAACATGCCCAAGTCCTTCATCTTGAACTCTACAAAAAGCTTCCTCTTCGTATATGCTATAAGCCCATCCTCACTTGTCAGAAACAGGTCATCTACATAGAGTAGGAGTATCACTAGGTCTCCTTCCTCAACCTTGTAGTAAAGGTTGGAATCCGCTTTACTCTTGGTAAATCCCAAACTAGTCAGGAATCTATCTATTCTTCCGTACCACGTCCTAGGTGCTTGCTTCAAACCGTACAAATATTTCTTCAATTTGCACACATGACTATGTCTGTCATGTGTCTCAAATCCAAGTGGATGCTCCACATACACTTACTCTTCCACTACACCATTCAAGAACATTGTCTTGACATCCATCCGGTGTACCTTCCATTTCATCACTATAGCCAAAGAAAGTACTGGTATGATGGAAGTGTATTTGGCTACAGGTGCAAATGTCTCCTCATAATCCTTCTGGGAGAAGCCATGTGCCACAAATATTTCCTTGTGTTTCTCTATCCTGCCATCTGTAGCATGCTTGATCTTGTAGATCCACTTGGAAGTCACAACATACTTCCCTACTAGCCTCGAGACCACATCCCAGACATCATTCTTCATGATCGATTGGTACTCCTCGAATCGTGGAATCCTTCCATTCCTTCCTCTCTACCGCTTCTTCATAGTTGGTAGGTTCCTTGTCAATGATGTCGCACAGCAGGGCTACATAACTGGAGTATGGCCTCGGTCTCTTGCTTTCTCTATGCATCCCTTCTGGAGCACCATACCTCTCTGCATCTTGTACCCATGTTGGTTTCCTCTTGTGGGAGTTCTTCTCATGAGGTGGATCTACATGTTCTTGTGGGTCTTCCATTTCACGGTTTTCATGGTATTAAGGAATTACTCCTTCCATTGTTGTATCTTTGATCCTGGGAAACTCAGGTTCTTCAATGTCTTCATCTTGACTTCATAAATCTTCTTGAATGTTATAGCTGAATCATCGTCACTTGTTCTTCGAAACAAGTCTCTCTTGTAGTACACAATCTTTCCTACAAGTCAATTTAGTTGCGTGATTAGAAACATTTCATAATTTTTCAAAACAAATTCTTATGCATAAAGATTTAGGTCACACAGTCATGAAACTATCTTAGCCAATGATTCAACACAACATTCATCCATATCTCGTATTCATACAGTAACTTCCTAGATGCCTTCCCTCTCTACCAGAACATTGTTAAGAGTGTGCACTACTCCCAACATGTCAACAAAGAGGTTTCATTCTAGATAAGTAGAAATGGAATGTTATACAATACCATAGGCCACTTACCCATTACTTGCATATTAGTAGTATCTTGTTCATTAATGCAACTTTTTCTAACATGCTCAACACACATCCTAACTCTAGGAACATAAGTATGTACACGACTAAACGATATGATTTAAACAATTAGATATACAAGAAATGATAATTCAAATACTTATCTTTGTTTGGTTGTTGGGTGGACCCCCCCTTGATCTTTGCTTCCTTGAAGGAATTACTGGAGTCTTTGACAGTGTGCTCCCTCTTGATATTTTTTCATCATAATACATATTCTTCATCACTTGAAGAATCATCTCTTTCTTCTTCTATGGTTCTTTGCACATCCTTTGCAGATGCCTTCATGCTTCGATTGGATTTTTGGAAGTCCTTCAACCGCTTTGCTTGCAATGGGTAGTGCTCTATAGTGCACATGTGCAAGCCTCTTATGTCATAGTTCACCTGGTTCCATGGAGTCATGGACCAAGGCTTGTTCAGGTTGGCCCTTCAGTTTGTATAAACCTCCCTCTTGTTCTCCAATCACTACTGCATCATCTATGGTATTTTCCTTTGGCCACATAAGAACTTGGCCATCAATAAATGAAACCATCATACCTTTTGCATCCAATGTCGATATGGAGAGAAGGTTCTTCTTGAGTCCTGGTACATACAGGACATCCTTCATATTCAGAGACTTCCCAGAGTCTAGCTTGTAAGAGGCTTCACCACTTCCTTTTATGGGGTACTGGCAATCATCCCCAAGTTTCACCTTGTGGGGTGACTCATGTTCAGATAGGTTCACAAAGTATTCTTGAAATCCTGTCATATGCTTGGAATCCCCGTTATCTAAAAGCCAATCATTTCTCCCATGTGTAACAGTTCCTGTGAGAGCTGAAATCAGAACATACTCTTCATCACTTGAATAATATTCACTGTCTTCTCTGGTTCTCTTCCTTAGAGGTTCATCATCCTCTGCAGTGTGAGCATGATGTCTTTTCTTGTTGTTCTTCTTCTTGTGGGAGCCACTTTTTTCCCTGGGACAATCTCTGGAATAATGTCCCCTCTCATCACAAGTATAGCATCGAATGTGAGATAGATCTCTCTTGAAATTTCTAAGGTTATCCCTTTGATTCTAATGTTGGTTTTTTTCCTTCTTGTGATGAGGATGCTCCCTTTTGTTGTTATTCTTCCTATTGTGTGTTGTGAGAGACTGGTTTTAATTTTTCATCTTCTCTTCTCGAGCTACAAGTCAAGATTCTTCTTGTGAGCATTCCTCCCATAACTTACTGAATGTGATTAACTTCCTTCTAGCACAAATCCCTTGAATGAAAGAGTCCCATGATCTAGGGAGATCATTCAAGGTAGTCATCACAATTTCTCCATTTTCTCCCACATCTTCAAGTTGCTCCTTTATTTGAGAGACCATTGTAAAATAGGACAGCATGGTCTCTTTATTTTGTATCTTCACATTCTTCAACTGGTTTCACAAGGTCATCTTCCAATTTATATTCTTTCCTTTAAATAGCTTGGTCAAGGAATCAAACATCTCTTTAGGTGTCTTTAAGGAATACACATGTGGGATGAGGTTATCCTTAATAGAATCAGCTATAATCCTATTGGCCTTAACCAAGTTCTTCTTGTGTAAGGATTTAGCCTCATCTCCCTCCGGAACTGGAAATTCTTCATTTACATATGTGTCCAATTCATTCTCTTCAATGATTAGTGTAATCCTATACTTCCATGCTCAGAAATTATCAGCCCCTTCAAGCTTATACTCAAGCTTGGTGTGGTGAGACATATTTAACGAGAACTTCAAATGGAAATAGAAAAGCTTTTACGTGTTACCACTTTTTTTGAATTGGTTCTGGAGCTGGCTGGTCCTAGGGTTTGACAGAGAAAACCAAATTTTCAAACTTGGAATTTGAAACTTCTGATTAGATGGATAGATGCGTTTGACTAAGGCGAGTATGCTGGTACACTTGGTTTTTGAAGATTCCAAAAATTCACCCCTGAAAATTGACTTGAGAAATTTTGATCTGTAGTTTCTGGTCCTTTTTGGTTTTTCTGTTCCAAAGTCAAATTAGGGTTTGACTTTCTAGGAGTTTTACCCACTCAAAAACATCTATCTTGGTCTCTAAATTTTGATTTTGAGGAGGTGCACTTCCCTATGCTGATGGCACTCCAAAATTCCACTTCTGTGAAAATCCCTAATTTCCGGCAGTAGTGATGGGCCAAAAAATGAAAATGCTCAGAATCAACTTCTGCTTTGATAGAAAGATGCACCCTTCTTAGGCGAGTTATCCTAGCCTCTTTTTGTTGGTGATCTGTGGAGAGAAGTCCAAAAATTAAGAATCCCTAGCTACCGAAGCTGCACAGTGTCTTCTTCTCAGGTTAGCTCTGAAGCCATGTTAGTTTTTCATAATTTTATTTAATATTATCTAGGATCTTATCTAAAAGAATGACAAGCACAACAATAAACACAAGATACAAGAGACAAGAGACATAAAAGATTTTCCTCGTGGAAACCATACAGGAGAAAACCCCGCAGCTTCCTCAAAGATACAATAAGCACCAATACAATAGCAAAAAAGTAAAACCCAAATATAGAGATGGCCTTCAGCAACTTCTCTCTTCTCCACTTGTGAAAACTTGTCCTCTCTCTCACTTATGCGAACGTGAGTGAGTGAATGAATGATCTAAATGATAGAGGCACACTCTCTATTTATACTTTAACTTTCACTTGAACTTTACCCCAACTAGGTCAGCTCCTAGTTGTACTTGACTGGGACGACTTCTCTAGGAGAGTCTAATAACCCATTTACAACTTAACTCTGGGGTCTAATGCCCTGACTTACAATGGAGGGTTAACCTCAATGACTTTGCATGACTCAAATACAATAATGACTTTCCCGACTGGAGGAATAAACATCTCCATCAGAGGTACAATAATAAAATACAAATACAATATAAAATATGCAAGTGAATATCTTCCGAAGTTACAATTACATTAACAAGAAATACATTAACTTTGGTTTTCTTATGGATTGGATTCGAAAAGAGAATAAGAACACTTTGAATGTATCCAACCATTAGAAAGTGTTAACCCTTTCCTTCTCAGTCAGTGGTTGTTACTTGGCATGGAAGGTAGGTAACAACTCATAGGTCCATCTTGGTACTAATTCTATAATGGGTTGCAATACATATTTTATACTTCTTGGTGCTCTGGTACATTACCTTCAAGAGTTAGGTAATATATTCATTAGCTCTATAAACAATCCCATCAAAACCACACTTTGGAGGCCAGGTTGGCTGGGTGTATTAATCTAAGGCTAGCTGGTGATTTTGGTAGATGTGGGATACACATATAGTGGAGTCACATAGATCACATGTTCGGCTTAGAGATGAACCCGATGAAATTATCTGGGGTAGTAACAAAGATTGGGGATTGTATATATGCCAAGTCTTGGCAACAAAAAAGATATTTACATATAAAGGTGATGATAACAGTTGGTGGTGTAAAGTCCATTAACGGGTTTGGGAACCCCCCAAAGACAGAAATCTATATGTGGTTAGCTTTCTCAGATCAATTGTTAACATGGGATCATATATAGAGGAGAGGTAAGATTGGGTTGGAACCATCTATGTATTTGTAAGGAAAGAGAAGAATCAAACTTACACCTCTTTCTCTTATGTCCCTATTCTTTACAAGTTTGGATGGAAATTGAGGCGTTGTTGGAGTTCCTCGGGCTATGGCATGGTGGGAATCTTGTGGAATGTTTTCAATCCTAACTTACTTGGGCTAAGTCTATACAGATTCATCTCGCTACTAGTGGTGTTGAACATTTGGACTGCATGAAACACTTTCCTTTTCGAAGACAAGTTTCAATCAACATTTCAAACAACAACACAAGTTATGAGTTTATTTTGTTTTTATAAGGAAGAGCCAGTTTACAAGGTTCCTTGAGTTTTTATTTTGTTGAAGGTGGATCAATACATTCCCTGGGGGTTCCTTGATGGTTCCTTCCAAGGTATGCCTTGAATGGTGGGCATGGATTCATACTCTATTTGATTGTCTATCATTCTTTTCATTTCCAAGGAAACATGGGCTGAGGGACAAACAATCAAGGTGAATTTATGGCTCTATTTTTCTTAATCAAATTGGATTTGGATAGGGTTTTGAGGTCTCTACAGGTATTTGGAGACTCTATTCTTGTTGTCAGATGGATGTATAACCAGTTACAAGTACAAAACATCAATCTTCAAGCGGTAGCTCATTAGCTGACGGATATCACAGGACTGTTTCATGATATCAAGTATGAAAATATACACCTGGGACTGTAACTTGGATGCGACCAAGATTCCTAAAGATGGATTCACACTCAAGGAGGGACATTTGAAATTAACTAAATTTGCACAAGGACAATCCATTGATATCTAAAGTTCTTCTATCGAAACTCTTTGATTTGGCATATAGCATTGTAAACAAGTTATACAACTTGACGATAACTTTATGCTCAAAACGAAAACTCTAGCCATAAAAAATCGTATTTTTGCATTAAAAAACACCAAAAAACAACCTCGAATCAAAAAGTGGTGCTACCGATAGTACCACTTTTTTTTTGGTTAAAAATATTGACATGGACCAAAACAATCCTTATTGTTGTTTACAAAAACCATAAAATCAAGGCCCAAATTGAAAACTAATGCTACCGGTAGCACATTTTTTCAAAAAATGACATTATTATATCATTGAATCATAATTCAAAATTGTATTTATTAAATCTCTTTCATATTTCTAAACCAAAACGCCAAAAAACAACCCCAAAACGAAAAGTGGTGACACTAGTATCATCCCATTTCTCGGGGGGGGGCTATATTTACAACTTTATGGAAACCATTGAAAATTGGTTCTCCTAGAATCACTGCCATTTTTTTTAGGTTAAAATTTTAAAAATGATAACTTAAAACACTAGAATTAAAAAAAAAAATATTAAAAACACAAATTTTACTAAAGAAAATTCAAAACCAAATTAAAAAAAAAAAATATTACAACGATAAAAGAAAAAGAAAAAACAAAACAAAATCATACACAAATTTAAATGTTTAAAAAAAAATACAAATTATGAAAAAATAAATAATAAAAAAACTTTCAAGAAATTTAAAAAAAAATCATTTAAAAATACAAATAAAAACATTTTTAAAAAACCAATTTAAAAAAAAATTTAAATGAATCGCGCCAGGCCGCAAGTGCGCCCAATTGGGTTGTGCACGTAGGGTGGGGAGGGGCAGGGTCGACGAAGGGGGCGGGGGGGAGTGGGCACATAGGGCGGAGGGGGATGGGGGAAGGGAGGGGGTATGGGAGGCGGAAGGGGGAGTTGGAAGGGAGGGGGGGAGCGGAGGGGGATGGGGGAGGGAGAAGTGGGTGGGTGGTTTGTTTTTTGCTTTTTTTTTTTAAATTAATTTTTGTTTTCAATTTTTTAAATTTTTGTTATTAATTTTTAAATTTTGTTATTTTTTTTAAGTTTTGTTTTTTTTTTTTTTAATTTTTGAATTTTGTTATTAATTTTAATTTTAATTTTAATTTTTGGTGTTTAATTTTAATTTTTGTATTTTTTTTAGTTTTAAGTTTTTTTTTTTTTTTTTTTTTTCAATTTTGTTTTAAAATCTTAAAAACAACTACGTTTACATGTAAAATCCGTAAAAAAAAAACATTTTAAATTTTTTTTTTTTTTTTTTTTCATTTTTTGTTTTCAAAATTTATCATAAAAACGATTTGTTTAAGAGACACGTTTAAGGGAAAATTTCCAAAACATATATATTTTTCAATCGAGTTAGCTTCTAAAAATAAAAATAAAAATAAAAAATGTTTATATTTTTTCATCATAAGTAGCTATTAAATCTATTTTTTTTGTAAAATTTGAAAAAACACATTTGTAAATAAAAAATATTTTTTTTATGACCAAGAAGATTCAAAATTGCAAAAAAATGGCTCAAAATGAAAAATAGTGCTACCAATATACACAGTTTATGAAATGGAGATAAAAACAGCTGCTAAAATTGACCCCCCAAAATATGAGAACAATGCCGAGTTCTCGTCAAGTTTTATAATATGTTTGTAATTTTTATTTAGTCATAGGTTTTTTATAGATATATAAACTCAATGAATTGGTCTTAAAACTTTAGAGGTTTCTTTTATCAAAACCCTTTAAAGAAACATCTTGAATGCTATTTGTCACCAATTTTATTTATTTATTTTAGAGACATTTTATTGTACTTCCTTATACAAGAAATATAATGCCATGCTTTTAGTATTTGATGATTGCATTCCTCATTCTTTTTTAATAGAAATATGTTTTCTTCTTTAAAACAAATATGAGACTTACGATCAATCATCTCCCATTCACATTTACTACTATTTATTATGATAACTTAAATGATAATAATGTATGCAAATTGAGAGTCCACACTATGAAGTTCCTTATCATATTAGCTTATGGTTTGATCCTTAAGAAAGACAAATCTCTAAAATTGCCCAATACCCTTGACAAATTACTAATTTTAAATTTATTAATGTATTATGCTTAAAAATAATGTATATTTATTCCATTCTAGATTGATTAAATACTTTAATTTAACTTCAAGATTTATTATTACATATGAAAACGATATTGAAATGTAATTGTTTTGTTGTTTAAAAAAGTTAAGTTACTATGGACTTAGTAAATGTATGTGTGCTATTTATCTATCTATGTTGCTTATGAATTGCAATCAATGTATGTGTGCTAACTATCTATCTATGTTGCTTATGAATTGCCATTGCACACTCTAAGAAGGATAAATAGCATTCGAGTGTGTGGTTAATCATGATTAAATATTTGATTGTTTACACGAGTAAACTCATGTCACACCTTCGACGATGGTAGATCTGTTGGTGGACAGCGGCCTTCCTGGTGGAGGCGGCGACGTTAACAAACAAATATTGGTTAGTGTTGGCTCCCTCGGTGAAGACGGTGGCGGAATGTATGGTGGAGGCAGCAAGCGGCATGGTGGATTTCAAGATGCCTACCAGGGATCAAGATTGAAGGGCTGGTCTTAATTTCATATTGAAGGTTATATATTCATGCAGCCCTTCATTGATGAAGGGCTTTAAAAAAAACTCACATTTCAAATGACAGTAATAGATCAATTGCACACTTCATTAAAAAAATGTGCTAAAAAGATAATGCATTTCAATTAAATTTATGACACAAATTTTTTTTTAAATAAAACTTTTTTTTTTCACAGGAAAAAATACCAGTCTTTGTTATTCATATGAATCAAAAGACATATTATACATCAACCATCTTCATGACAGGAGGAAGTAACATTCCAGTTCAGCATATAGACAAATAGAAAGAAAAGTCTGCAAAGATGCCAGTCAACAAAATAGAAACAAAGTCTGATCGTAGCAGACTTTTCTCATCATCCCTGAATTATCAGGTCAGAATATGCTGTATAATCAAAAGTGACCTACAAACATACACTCCTAAGCAAGACCTGCTAGCTGATAGGTCTCCTATGTAACAGACAAAGAAAGAAGTACATCTGCATGTCATTCAAACGCTGAAAAAAGATGATAAACAACAGCTAAAAAAGTATGAATTGGCCATGTTCAATGACCTTCCCATCCAATGTTTCAGTGAAATATCCAGATCCCAATTCCATTTTCAGAGCGTGCTTTTGAAGACCATCAGCTAGCATGTTGTGCTCTCGGAAGATATGTTTGAAGATTACCGGTGGGACAAGCTACAGCATATAGTTTATTTCATCACACCAGTGCATCAGAGTAGGAATTTCAAGGGCTGTAAGTCTGTTTATCCAATAAATAATCACCATTGAATCACCAAAAATCAAATGAATGGGCAGACCCATCAAACAACTCACTCTAAGAACAGCCCAAAGAGCTAGAAGTTCTACTCTTGTATTCGTACCGCAACCACAGTCCAAAGAGAAACTATAAAAACTTATGACATCTTCAAGTGGAAACAGTTTGCTAACTCTGGCTTAATGGAAAACACAAACACAATAATGGCTGCCATTTCAGAATCCTCATAAAAGTTTCAAATTTCAAATGTAAATAAAACATAAAGCTGTCACCAACCTTTATGATAAGTCTGTCCAATACTTTGAAAATGGCTATTAGCTGTGAATTTCAAATTGCCTATAAATATTAAAAGTTAACACTACAGAATTATGCTACTATCATTAAAACAAAAAAATACTTAAAATATAAAACACATTTGAAAAACGTTAAATATCTAAATATCTTTAAATATACAAATCATCTTTCATAACCATGTTATGGATTACTCTTTATAAATATTTAGGATGTAGAATACACACATTGCTAATTTTAAAGCTAAATAATAAGGCGCTGGTTTAAACATAATATAATTGAAATTTTTTGGATAATTTTTGTTGGAAATCTTACTAAAATTTTAGTTTTTGGAATAGTAAATATCATTTGTTAACATTACATAATGTAATTTAAATATAATAAATGTTTGCTAGAACGAAAGTTACTAAAAGCTCCAATTCTTATAATAAATAAACTATTTCATTTAAAAACGTTAAATAATAAATTTAAAAAATATAAATTATAATTTAAAATTATATAACTTTTTAATTTCTCCTTACAAACAAGTCATTACAACCTTCCAATATTAAATATATACATATTCTTAAAATAACCTAGAATGAGTATTTAAATAAAAAAGCCTCACCATTTCATCATGGTGCACTCTTATTTTTTTTAATTCCTTACTTTGGAATTGACACAATGATCTATTTTAAAAAGTAAGATGATCTAAGCAACTTAGTCGTAAAAATTGATATTTTTATGTGGAAAAAACCTTAGCCGTAAGAATAAATGTATCTATTTATACTCTACTGATTGTTATTTGTCCCGTCTAAATCCACCCATCAATTCTGCGTGCTGATCATAAGCGTTAGTTCCCATTATTGGGGCCAGAATAGTATAAATTGGGGTGAGTTTTGGCTCATCCTCTGAGAATAGTATAAAGTTATGATGGCTATAAGTCTGTCCAGAATCAGACAGTGCAGAAGTAGAACGTCTTGAAGAGGAGACAACATCAAAGAAGACCAAAAGAACATTCAATTCCAAATGGAAAACTCAGCAGTAACGTGCTTACAACATAAATTCTGTCAATAGTCAGCAGTAAGGTGCTGTCAACAGTCAGTAGTAAGGAGTAGAGATATTACAGTTTTCCTTAAAAAAACAAAGTCTGGAGCAAAACTTATGAAATATTATGTAACCCATCCAGCATCCAAACTGGAATACTATGTCATATATATTCAACACATCAACAAAAATGAAATGTTATAGCTGCAATCCACCCCATCTCCAGACTCCAAACAGAGAGCTACAATATATATGTGGATTCAATGAGAGAGTTGAATCCCTAGAAAAACATAAATAACATGTAAACTACCAGTGATGTCACTATAATATAATCTATAGTCAGGTAAGAAGAAAAACATTGATCCACAGTTGTATCTGCCCAGCTACAATGACAAAATACCAGCTGTAGAATTGTCTTCAAAAATTAACCATCGAAAGGCAAGGATGGATTACATCAGAGCAACTATATATTATACTATGAATTACATTGTTCAAAACTATATCTTAAATCACACTAGCTATGAATCTATTTTCCTAGTGGAAGAGGCTTTCTAGCTTTTGTCTGTTTCCATACATCATAAATACCATTCCAATCTACCTCATTCAGAGCATGAGGTGCAGAGAGAGAGAGAAACATTAACATATCCAATGTTTCTAAAGAAAGTCTTGATCTATCATCATTTTTTATCCGACTTAATTTTGAGAAGCCTCTTTCACATACTGCTGTGCTTGCTGGAATAACAAGAATAATTTGCCATAGCTGCATTAAACATGGAAATCCTTCAAACCACTCATGTTCTGCTCCACATAGGTCCCATGCTCCAAACATATGCTTTTTTGGATATGACCTATAAATAGTACAAGTAAATTCATCCATTTCACCGAAACATTTAACATTGTCCACAATAGGTGAGTCTCCAACACTGAATTTCTCGCATAAGCGTTCTAACCATCTTCTTGTTTGAGAGTCTCTATCATCCATATCTTCATAGTAATTACAAGGACTAAAAAACTTAGCTGCATTAAATATAGGTAAATCTGTGAACCTTGCATTTAGAAAGTCGATCACCTTCATTACAAAACATTTTCCCAACATAATGCAATCATCCAATGTCCCCGATCTTTGTGACTTGGGCAATCTTTCAAACCTCAATGCATGTACATGTATCATACCTGTGCAATCTGCAAACTCAAGAGTTCCTTGTTGTGTTTTACTTAAAAATGATGACATGTGCATCGTACCTGCCCCAAATGTGCCTCTTAAAAATCGCTTATGAAGCAAGCTAATGGTAACATCCAAAGTAGTTCCAATGGATGTAATATCAACATGATCTTCTTGGAACTTTTGATTCATCTTATTTAACTCAATAAGCACATCTGCAAGTAAATGAATGCAAAACTGCACTTGAAATAATGTAGCCAGCTCATACATTTTTTTCTCCCCTAACTCCCAATCTCTTAACAAAGCAGGCATGAGCTTCACAAGTCTTTCCATAACCTTGCCTCTAGACAACCACCTAATGTGATGAATTTGTAACACTTCTAACCTTGTGATTTGAAATGAATCCATGAGCTCCTTCAATTCTCCATGTCTTTTGGCAGACTTTCCAAGCCATGAATAAACTTTATTTGCAAACTTGTCAATATCTTGCAACTCTAGAAAATAAGATGAAGCATCATTTGCTGCTAATGCTTCTCGATGAGCTATGCAGTGGATATCTATTAAATGAGGAGCATGTCGACGAAGCTTAGTAGCTAAACCTTCACGATTACCCCTCATTGCGGAAGCCCCATCAGACCCAAATCCAACTAGTTTTGTCAAGGATAGATCCATTTCAACTAAAAGAGATGTAACAGCATCATACATAGACTGTGAAGTGCCATCTCTAATTTTAAGCAATTGTATGAATTTTGTAACACACTGGCCTCTTCCTTCTTTTGTTAGATAGGTAATGTAAATGATTAAATGTTGCACCATAGTCCGATCAGTACTTTCATCAACTGAAATAGAGTAAAATGGGCTGTTGGAAATTTCATCTTTTAATTTTTTCCAATATACTTCTTTTGCAGCTTGTAAAAACTCTTTTCCAGATGATGTGTTTGTATATGCTGAGTATTCATCTGTTAAAGGCATGTGAGGAGTGTTTTTATACCTACTCAAGTCACATATTGACTTATATACTTCTAAGGGTAAGTCATGTATTGCAACAAAATACATGTTCTCAATCACTGATATAATTCTCTCTTTCTCAGCATCTACCATTAGCTCTACATGTTTAGTAATTGGAAGAGTACTCCATTTTCTTTCTCCATCTAAAAGTTGCATGGCAAATTTATGAGCCTCTGATTTTGCATGGACACTTAGACCACTGACTTGAAGAGTAGTACTTCCATCTTTAGCAAATGTAGTTTCTCTTTTGAATTTTACACACCATGAACATTTAATCCTTTGAACACCATTAAGATCTTTAATAACGTAAGCCCATGGAAATCTTGTTTTCCATTTGGAATTGAATGTTCTTTTGGCCTTCTTTGATGTTGTCTCCTCTTCAAGACGTTCTGCACTGTCTGATTCATGACCTTCAAGTGGCAAATCATCAAATTCATTTGCATGGTGCATTGGTTGATTAGAGCATTGAGGAATACCAAATGCATCAGCAAGAGAAAGCTGTTTTTTATCTTTCTTAGGGTGACCAAGACGTGACATTTCTCAGTAATTTATCCCTGTATTCAATTAAAAGTATAAAAATAATTCAATTCAGAAATAAACCCACACCAATCCTTAAAAAATTACCTAAACCACCTATTCTTGGATTCACAAATAAGCATTAGTTGCAGACCCATTTGGATTCTATAGAATAAGCTGTTAATTCACATTATTTATATGACAAGCAATGAATCCTATAAAACCATTTCTAGCAATGAATCTTTGATTTTTGTAATAGATATATCAGCAGTAAGGCCTTGTAAACAAAAAAAAATCAGATGCCTACAGGAATATATAACAAAAGTTGATTTGCAAACCCAGAAACTATGTTCAAAAACCCTTATGGTTAGTAGGTTATTGCTAGTCTTAATTATGATGGAGAAGCTGCAGACATTTGGTCTCGTGCTGTCATTCTCTTTCAATTCTTAGGAGGTTTCTGTCCCTTTGAATATTTTAGTCCAGAATATTTTAGTCCTATTGACTTTGAAAGTTTCTAGAGGATGATGATTACTCTTCTCTTAATTATTCAAGGACATCCTTCTACCATTTCAGTGTTAAAGATTGAATTGCAAATAAATAGAAGAGTGGAGATTTGAGTATTAATGTTGAATCTGGATTTGACCTTGTCTATAACATCCATCAAATACATTCAGCAATGGAAACAATTCCAAAAATCCAGTTAGTGTTTAGCTTGTAATAGAAACAGGGGAAGAAAAGATGCATTCAAAGACTAGATTGTATAGCCCCATAGATTTTTTATTAAAAAATGCAAGGTGTGTGATTAGTACTATTCTAAGAGCTATATGTTTCTGTCTCTTGGAAATTGCTAACAGGTATATTTCTTAGTTTGTGAACAAACATGTCTATATGTTCACACTAATTCTTTTCAATAATTTCATGAGCTTTGTGCCATAAAAGCTGGTATTCAAGGAACTCTTTTGTAGCATAACCCAATGCATAAATGTATCTCACTTCAAAAATCAACAAACCCCTAGGAGCAGACTCTGCCTTTGTGACAACACATAGATATGTGTTCCTCCTCTACACGATTGTTGCCCATTGACAAGTTCCTTGGATTTTTAAACCCCTGCATTTAAAACATTACAACTACCAAATTTCAAGTACCTAGAAACAAATAACATATCCCTTAAGTTAACAAAAGATTTGCAAATCTCTAAAAGATGGCATTTTCTTAACATGCTAGATTACGATATTCAGGAAACAAACAAACGTAATGGCTAAAGTAGACGTTTCTGAAGTCGAAAGATCAAGGAAGTTTAGCCAACAACAGTACTACTATATATTCAAACATTGATATTACGTTTGAACCTATTGATCACTTTAGGTTCAGTCATAAAATTGCTTCTTCAATGCATCACAAAATGCGGACTGGGAAACTAAAGTAAATCTATCCAAAAATATAACCGTCTTTCAAAAATTATTTCTCATAGGACAGCTCTATATAACATCACGACAGATTTCCTTTTGAGCTCCTTATTCTAAACTTCTAGGCTGTTCAGTGATGTAGACTACGAGTTCATTTTTCATTCGTCAATTGGATGAGGCGAAATGGTTATGAGGAAGTCATTACCATCCATTTAATTGTTTGTGCTCTGAATAATCTAAAGCGAGTATCAGCCTATCCTCGAAGTGAAGAGTTGCTCATCCAAATTATTTGGTACTGCATACAGTTCATTACCCCTCTTTACATGTCTCTAAATCTGACTATAGTTCATTACCCCTTTAACAAATGGTCTATAGTCAATCTAGGGCATTAACTTAATTACATTCCAAGTCAGATAACAATTTTTAGGGATATTTGCCATCATTTGAGAATGATTAGAGATGTAGGCATCAGTATCTTATTAAGTATCACGACAATCACAACATTCAGTAAAACTTCTAAAATATTCATATTCAATATCTAACCCTAAACTATATTTAAAAGTATAAAATAAAATCTGCCATTTGCAATGCTACCAAAAACAGCAAGGTGACATTAAGAGACAATGACACGGAATATTTACAAAGACTTGGATACACAGTAATCGGTGATTCCTGAATAAATTTTTAAATGTAAAGAAAGAACAATTGTTGATTTCTTAAAAACTGAAATTCTTTTTATTATTATTGTCCTTTCCGATTCGTATTGTAATTATCAAACCATCTGCCTTATGATCTTTAAATATTATAAACTATCTAGTTAGGGTTCATGGAAACAATAGCATTTAATCTGCTTTCAGAAATAAAAGCATGCATTCTCAACTCTCTTCAAAACACGGTTATTTATTCCTACTTAAACCCTTAAGGCATGAGCTATACATCATTCATTGAAATGGATTTTCAGATAATCATGTATAGAAACCCCTTTCCTTATTTTAGGGCCATACGTCTTTGCCCATTTAGCTAGGAAGGGCGAGGATGTGTACAAAGGAATCCGAAAGGCGATTTTACTCCTAAACCTAGTAGAAAGATACAAATTATTATATCTTGACAATTAAATTCATAGAATCTTAAGACGAGATTGAGTAAGCATTTTTCCTACATATCGAAACTCTTACTTAAAACAAGCAGATTTGTTTTCTCCATCGATTTACAGGAACGGAGCCATGACTCTCTTTACGCCCATAATCCACTTAATGACTCCTTAAATTGAAACTATAGACTGAGCTTAAAACATAAATATTTCAAACTGAGATTTAATACATTTAAGAAGAACCTATGCGGAAATTTCCCTTCATCTACAGGAATTAAATATTTCCCAAAACAGTGGTTATGGATGGAGTAAGCTGAAAACCAAATAACATTCTTCCGGGAGTCTTTAACCTATCAAACACAGAGGTCTCATTTAAAACGAAGTATTACACTACTTTCTGAATAGGGCCACTTTGGGGTTCATAGCGTTAAAATGCTTACCACAATCCCAATAGTCACAAAATCAAAATAAGACGATGCAAAACCTGCTACATTGAAGTTTAAATTCTTAAAACAACTGGAAATGTTCAAAAGAAATTACGAGAGTCAATATCTCCCCAAATGGGCAGTTAGCCATCAACCGAAATCATTAAACGCCGGCGAATTAACAACTCAGTGTGGGCTACCCCTTGTGCCTCCCAAGCCACTTTCAGTAATTATATTTTTAAAGTTACAACACTACTTTTTATTATCAAACGAGGGTGTGTCTCGAGACCCCAGGTCTTACCAGGGTCCAAAGCAACGCTGGTAACGCTAGGGTAGATGCCCCCTTCCAGGTAGATGTCCTCCAACTGCTGCTATGAGTTCCCTCCTGTTACACCACCACAAAACGCAGTATGTTATTATCATAAATGGCTACAAAATTACAACCAGAGAAAATAGTATTGGCTTTTAGACACAGAAAAGAATGTATTACCTCAACGAAGCATTTTAATGGACAGCTTCTGTGACTGGAGTAATGTATAGGCTGGTAGCAGGACCAGAGCACCGAGATTAGTGTCAGCACTCTATGGTGCTCTCCAAAAACCACAGCAGCAAACAACGCAGAGCCAAGGGTGAATCGAGGGTTTGTATGACGGGCCCTCCCTTCCATGCTGCTACGTGGATTCCACCACCGGCTGGTTCACATGTAGGTTTCAATGCGCATGGTACTAGGGTCGTATCACATTTAATTTTGATGGTCGAGTCTCGATTCTGTCTGGAATTAAATTCCAGAGTAAAGAAAGCCTGCAGGCTGCCATTAAACCTGGAGTCGAGACTTGAGACAGTCCGAACGAATGACACGTAGCCTGGTGTAAATGCTGGCAACCTGGTAGGAGTCAGGACTGCCTGTCACCACTCACCCATAAAAAAAATTAATGACGAGCGATTTTAATGACAGCCCTTTAAATGTCATTTATATTTAAATAAATAATTTTTTTTTAAATGTCAAAAATTCCAAACCTCATTTTATATGACGGGAAAAATTGAGATACCCCTTCACTGACAGGCTGAGAGGCCTTTGACGGGCCCTGACGGCCTCAATTTTGAACCCTGATGCCTACCCTTGTGGTAAAAATGTGCCTTCTCAGCGCAATAAGATTTTTTTCATGAAAAAAAAACAAATATATATGATAAAATACTATAAATATATTAAGTACTATTAAATAATATTAGTTGAATAAATAATCATAAATATTTAATCACAATTTTTTTAATGATGATCGGCATAAATATTTGTGAAAACTTTATCATAATTAATCAAAACTTTTATTATAATTCATTAAAGTAAATTTAAATAAAAATGATTACAAATATTTTTTATCATTGATAATCATAACCCTATCTAAATGAAAATGACTAGACAAAGAACATTTAAGCATTAAGACAATCTCTCTACTATTAGACAAATAACATTTAAGTATCCTATCTAAATGAAAATGACTAGACAAAGAACATTTAAGCATTATGACAATCTCTCTACTATTAGAAAATTAACATTTAAGTATAACAATCTTTATAGTTGCTCCTTAAGATGTATAAATCTTGCATGGTTGTGTATTGTATACGAAAGTGAAAGTGAAAGTGAGAAATGAGTTTCGTATAACACAAGCAATAATATTTATTTATCTAAATTGTTTGTGAAGGTAGTGATGTGGACGTAGGCATAGTACTTATGAGTGACAATGTCATAGTCTATTTATGGTAAATGATAATGCCATAGTAAATTATTTTTCTATTACTTTTTTATTGATCGAATTAATCAAAAAAAGGAGAGAAAAAAGTTAAGTATTTTGATATTAAAAAAAAGAAGAGAAAAAAGTTAAGTATTTCTCTATTTATTATAAAGTCATTTTGTAAAGATATCTAAAACAAAGTTAAGTACATCACAAGCTCTTTAATATAGCGGTCAAGCAAGGTTTCTCTAATCCTTGGACTCAAAGCCTTATTATTCCTATCTTTAAAAGTGGTGATAAAAATAACCCTCTAATTATCATATCATTACGATCAGCCCTCACTTAGCCAAACTTTACAGTATCATTTTAGAAAAGAAAATCAGTGTACAGATAGAAAATGAAGGTAAGAGGGTTAAAGGGAAGGCAGGCTTTAGAAGACATCGCTCTACCACATACCATCTTGTTATGCTTAGGATCACCGAGGATGAATGTTGTAATAGTATATCCAATCTCTTTTGTTGCCTTGTGGAATTTAGGAAAGCTTTCGATACGGTGTCTAGAAATAACTTATGGAATAGATTGGAAGAGCTAAAGGTTCCTTTATAGTTGAGAGATGCCGCAATAAGACTGTATGAGACTATCATTGCAAAACTTAAGAGCAATGAAGGGTGGTCAAAAGATATCAATTGCAATATTGTAGTTAAGCAAGGTTTCCCCCTCTCTCCTACCCTTTTTGGCATTTACATCGATAAGCTAGAAGCTTGTTTAGAAGAAGGAGGGTGCGTTGGCACAACTTTACCTAGTATAGTCGTTATCCTCCATCTCTATGCAGATGATATTGTTCTTATGGAGAGGTGCCTCTTTGATCTTGATAAGCAATTAAGAATTCTCAAGTATTTCTACTCATAATTAACCAAAACTTTTATTATAATTAATTAAAATAAATTAAAATAAAAATAATATTTAAAAATGATTACAAATTTTTTATTATTATTGATAATCATAACCTTATCTAAATGAAAATGACTAGACAAAGAACATTTAATTAAGCATTATGACAATCTCTCTAGTATTAGACATATAACATTTAAGAAGTATAACAATCTCTATAGTTGCTCCTTAAGATGTATACATCTTGTAACAATCTCTATAGTTGCTCCTTAAGATATATACATCTTGCCAGGTTGTGAATTGTATAAGAAAGTGAAAGTGAAAGTGAGAAATGAGTTTAGTATAACACAAGTAATAATATTTATTTATCTAAAATTTTTGTGAAGGTGGTGATGTGGATGTAGGCTTAGTACTTATGAGTGATAATGCCATAGTTTATTTATCGTAAATGATAATGCCATATTCGATTACTTCTTTATTGATGATAAATGTTTTGATTAATTGAAAAGATATTAAGAAAAAAGAGAAAAAGAAAGTCAAGTATTTCTTTATTTATTATAAAGTCATTTTGGAAAGATATCTAAAACAAAGTTAATTATATCACAAGCTCTCCAATATAGCGTCAAGCAAGGTTTCTCTAATCCTTGGACTCAAAGCCTTATTATTCCTATCTTTAAAAGCAATGATAAAAATAACCTCTCTAATTATCAGAACATTACGATTAGCCCTCACTTAGCCAAACTTTGCAGTATCATTCTAGAAAAGAAAATCAGTGTATGGATAGAAAATGAAGGTAAGAGGGTTAAAGGGAAGGCAGGCTTTAGAAGACATCGCTCTACCACAGACTATCTTGTTATGCTTAGGATCACCGAGGAGGAATGTTGTAATAGTAAATCCAATCTATTTTGTTGCCTTATGGAATTTAGGAAAGCTTTCGATACGGTGCCTAGAAATAACTTATGGAATCGATTGGAAGAGCTAAAGGTTCCTTTAGAGTTGAGAGCTATCGCGATAAGACTGTATGAGACTATCATTGCAAAACTTAAGAGCAATGAGGGGTGGTCAAAAGATATCAATTGCAATATTGTAGTTAAGCAAGGTTCCCCCCTCTCCCCTACCCTTTTTGGAATTTACATCGATAAGCTAGAAGCTTGTTTAGAAGAAGCAGGGTGCGTTGGCACAACTTTAACTGGTATAGTCGCTATCCTCCATCTCTATGCAGACGATATTTTTCTTATGGAGAGGTGACCCTTTGATCTTGATAAGCAATTAAGAATTCTCAAGTATTTATGCTCTAACAAGTGTATGGTTGTTAACATTGACAAAAAAAAAGTTATGATTATCAATTCCCTGAGAAGGTCACTTATGCTAATTTTGTTTATGACAATAACAACTTGGAGGAGGTGTCTTCCTACAAGTATCTCAGAATTGATATCCATCACAAGCTTAACTAGAACTATAGCATTGAGAAAAGAATCAATGGAGGGTGGAAAGCTTACTTTGGTCTTAAAAACAATTGCAAATCAACGAACCATGTGATGTGGGATAAAATTAAGTTTCTTTTTGAAACTCTCGTCATTCCTATTATCTTGTAGGGTTGTGAATTTTGGAGTTGCAACATCTCTAGAGAATACTGGAGAAATATTGAACAAATCCATAAGCATTGCATAACATATAACCTCAAGATTAAAAGCAATACACCCTACCATATTCTCCTTATAGAAGTGGGTCTTCCCCCCCATCGAGAGCACTGCTATGACTAGATGCTTGATGTACAAGGACAAAATAAATAACATGGGAGACCAGAGAATTCCTAAAGTTGCTTTAAAATCTAGTTAAGATCAACTCCAGCTCAAGAGAGGCTGGTATAATGATGCCATGGCATGGTTAAACCATTGGGGAGATGACGAAAATGTCACTTTGCAAGATGTCAACAACATTAAAAAGAATATCACATCTAAGTTCAAAGAGAAAATGTGGGCCGAGAAAAAATTAAAGGTAAAAGGAAATTAAGATATTATAAGGAGGTCATCAACCCTAATTTGGAAGGTCAAAAATATCTCTTTATTTTAACTAGTTCAAAGAAGAAATTTAATATAGCTAAGATAAGAACGAACTCTTATGAGCTTCATAATGAAACAAGGCGTTGGACAATTCCTAAAACATAGTGGGTAGGAAGGATTTTTCATCTCTGTGAGACTACAAGTGTTGAGGATGAAAGTCATTTCCTCTTAGAATGTCCTACGTACACCTACATTAGATTGCAGTTTCATTATCTTTGCTACAATACAAACCTCCCTAACCTTTTAACTTGTCAAAATTATGGAGACTTATGAATGCTTATTTCCAAGGTTTTTGAGTATTGAAATTAAAATTTTACAATAATCAAAGTAATCTTCTTAAGGTCTGATAGACCATTGCCACCACAACTACCACCACCATATAGTTTGAAAAATTATAAAAAATTATATAAATTATTTTAGTTAAATCAAATAATTTTTGCTTTAAAAATATATATATAAATTTTAAACCTAAATAATACAGACAAATTATTTATATATTTCTTTTAATAATTTATATAATTTTAAATTTAAATTATTTATTTTAAAAATAAAATATAAAATTTATTTATTTTTATTTTAAAAAATATATAACCGAGCTTTTAGTACTATAAAAATTTATTTTTTAAAAGAACATTCACGTGATTTTAAAATTTCAAGGATATAAATATAAATTTATTTAAAAAATATACATTGTGAAGAGATTTTCAATCTTCTTCAAAAGATTCCAAAATAAAAAATATTTTTAAAAATATAAATACAAATTTATTTAAAAAATATTTTTAAAAATATAAATACAAATTTATTTAAAAAATATTTTTAAAAATATAAATACAAATTTATTTAAAAAATATAACATGTAAAGAATTTTCAATCTTCTTCAAAAAAATATTTCAAAATAATGTTTATTTTTTTATTTTTTTTCATATTCCAAACTAATAAATGATTTTTCCAATATTCTTCCAAGGAATCATCCAAAACTATAAATATTTTTTTTCAATCTTCTTCAAAGATTCCAATCCAAGAAATAAATTATAAATTCCTTTTGCCCCAATCCAAGAAATAAATTATAAATTCCTTTTGCCCCAATGCACTTTTTCTTGTTTCCTTTTACAAATTCCAAACAAACAAATAAATTCATTTTGTTAAGCCCAAAGTAATACCATGTTGTTTCACATAGAAGAATAAAGTGTATTAAAAGATTTCGACTTTTCAAAGGTTTTGGAGGGAATCCTTACTCTTATGGGGAGGTGGTCCAATTTACGTGTCAAGGGCCCTTCACATGACATTAGATGCCAAAATAACCTTTTCACATGACATTAGATGCCAAATAACCCTTTCACATCATGTTCAAGTTCATTATTTCCCCTTTAAAATTATTAAAATAAATAAAAATTATAATGGGTTGGATTATGGTTTTTAAAATTAAATTAAATTCAATTTTCAATGTATTATATAGGGTGGTTGGGAGGATGATTATCGCACTCTCCACTGAGGTTCAATTCTTATAAGTGACATGATGTTTTTATTGAACCTTTATTGTAATGATTGTGATTCTGGTTATATCTTGATTCTCTACTTAAAATAACAGGTATTGACATTCTCCCAGGAAACTAACCCTCTAACAAATAATAAACCACCATTTAAAAAATTAAACTAAACTCAATTTTCAATATATTATATATATATATATAACATATCTTAACAATTCATTTTAATATAATATTAACAAATTTATAATAATAAAAAATTCAAAATATATATATATATATGAAAAGAGTCACATGCTTATTAGTACGGTAAGAAGTAAAAAAAATATCATTCCCTAACTTTTCTTCATTGTGCTCTTTTAATAGTTTCAAAACATGTAACTCTTAGCATAATTATCTAACTTTTCTCCATTGTGTTTTTTTAATCTTTTTAAAACATATAAAACTGCTATTAGCATAATTACTCCAAGACATTCTTTCTGCTAAAAACTGTCCATGCTCTTGTAGCTGAATTCCTCCGTCATTGAAGCAATGAAAATAAACCACGTCGCTTCGTTGAAAAAGAGGGAGTTGGTTGGAAATCCTCGCTTGTTTCGCTTGTTTTCCGTCAGCCTTCACGCAGTCACGGCTCTTCCTGACGTGCTCACAAAGTTAACTTACCGCTATGGCGTGTATGTTCATCGCACATGTTATTTCTACTGTGTTCTTTCCTGTCCCATATTCAATGGCGTTCTTTATTTCTACCATCGACTACCTCAAACCCTCTTCTGCTACCGCCGACGTAGTGCACAAACAACAGGAGGATGAACTATTGCCGAGATGGGTAGCGAATTAGCACATGCTATGGAAACGGGTAGCAGATGGCTTGGAATGGAGAGTTCCTATGGCTCTAAACTCAGTTCTTGAACTATATGTGACAGACATCATTTGGCAGAATGGTGCCAACACCTCGCTTTCCGCTTCAGAGATTTTATCACACTTACAAACTCAATCTCCAGGTTCTTCTGCTGTTGCTGATAATCTCCAGAGAATAATGCGAATGCTGGAAAGTTACAGCTTATTCAAATAGCCCATTACAGAAGAGTCCAATGGTGTCGGTGAGAGGCTCTATAGTCTGATTGAAGTGGGTATGGCCTCTGCTGCATTCAGCGGTGTTGAAGACTGTCTTATACATGCCAGACACTATGGAAATGCTTAAAAAGCATATGCTGACTGTAATTTTGTTATATATGAATAATGTTATGGATTTTATTCCGCGGAAAAAATTCTAACCTTAGGTCTACTTAAATAAAATTCCCACATAAATTTTTTTAACCTTAGGTCTACTTCAATAAAGTTCTGAATGCTAAATCCATGTCTTCACCCACCAAGAAATAACCGATGTCCAAAACTATTTCTCTCATTTGTTTTTCCAGATTCTACTTTTAATTTATTTTTTACTTCGAGAGATAGTGTATTTGATAAGATTTCCAACTGTTTGTTCCAATATATACAGTCACCCGTACCCTGGCTGTCAAGCGTGGCTTCACAAATGTATCTCCCCCAAACTTCCAAGAAGAAACGCAAGCCCTCACAAATTTTCAAAATCTTGTCAAACTAAATCTTTAGATCCTAGAGATGGTTTCCACAACGCATGATGGCAGAAGAGCTCTCGGGCATGCTCTAGTCTACTTCCTTAGGTTTACTTCAAATCTATGAACACTTTTTCTCAACTAATTTTAAGATAGATGTGAACCACTCTTAACTTCCCCTTCTATTCTTAGTTACAGCTTGATAGTTATGTTTAAACTTCCCCTTTCAGCTGCACTGTGTGGAAGAAGGATGACCATCTCTCACACTTTTTTTGAACCACTCTTAAGATGGTCATGTCTTTTCAAAGGAAGCTAATAAAAGTATCAATTTCCTAATATTTTTAGTCACATCTTCATAATTATGTTTGAACCTTCCCTTTCAGCTGCAGTATATGGAAGAAGAAAGACTATCTCATCAACAAGAATGCTGGGTTTTTTTGTTTGATTTGTTCCTTCACATTCAGAGTGTTAAGAACACTTAAAAAGAAAAATGATTTGGAAGTTGGTAGGTCATCCTTCAAAAAAGAAATGCATACTGCATGGCTGTTTATATTTTATTCCACGAGTGTATTTGTTTGTTGTTCTAATATTTCTGACTGCTATGTTTGTTTTTCTTAATTAATGCTTTTAAGATTCTTTTGGAGCAACCTACTACTCAAACGGTTCTAAAATACATGTTTATGCAGATATCTTTGTTTCTGGGCAATGTTTTCACTGTACTAGTGACATACACAAATGAATGTACGCAAATTTTGTATGCTATATTTTTTTCAATTTTCACAGGGATGTCAGCAAAGTTTGCACAACCGTTTAATTTCCTTTCCATAGCAACGTCTTCTTCTGAAATATCAGTTTGAATTAAACGACTTCAATTCCTTTTACTTTTATTTTCCAGGAATCCACAGATGGTCTATTTCAACTTACGCAGACTCCAGGCAGAGTTTTGATGGTAGAAATGCTTTAATGGATTAGTGATGATTGATTGCAGTAGCTGGTGTTGATTTGGGTTGAGATTGTTACAACTAGTCTTTCAAAAACTGGCCCCTTGAAGCCCTAAACAACTAATATGGGGGTTACTGACAGACTGCAATAAGGCTCTAAGAATAGAGAAAAATATCACAAGGTTATAGAAACAGTCATTGATCTTGCTTATGGTTGCAATAACCATGAAAACATGTTAGTAACGTCAAAAGAGAATAGAATCAGTTGCTTTTTCAGAACTCAAATGTGAGAGATCAAGAACAGACCATACAAAAACAGATAACACAACAGCAAGGTTGTTCACTTGAAACCCACAATCCTATGATGAAATTGAAAGTTGGGGAAAGAAAACCATAATTCTTAACACATTTTTTTTAATTTACGGGTATTTTATGTAGTCACTTACTACCAAAGAATGGAACATGAAAACTACAAAATTTGAAACTTGAAAGAGCCATCCAATTTCTCACCAAGAGATGCTAGTAAAACATAAGATGCAAGCATAATTGAGGCAATGTAGTCTATTAATTGTCATTTTATGGAAAATTGAAACGAGGACAACCGAGAGAAGATACATACACATCAAAAAACTTGGAGGCACCTTCACCTCTAATGACAAGCAGTCGTTCCCACCTAGGAGGAGGCTGAGAAATATTTGGCTTGTCAATTTCCCTAAGTCTGCTCTTATCTTGTGAAATATCAGTTGGATCATCGCATGATGCATCTGGATGCCAAGGATAAGCATTTTCATAGACCCAAGGATCCTCCATAATGCATTGTCAAATAGCTTCATATTGCTCAGTTGGAATTAACCTCCATTTGAAGCACCTAGCACACTGAACGGTGAATGCCCCTATAGCAGGTAAAACCCGTCTTGAAGTGTCTCTCGGAATAGATAAAACATTAAATGGAATTTCATGTACAACAAGGGGATCTTAAACAGAGCCATTCTCTTGTTCTTTAATATTATTTCCATCAGGATTATAGACTTTAGTACATGGAATATACTCCAATGACGAGGCATCTTTGAAATGCACTTCCTGAAAAGGTACGAGTTCGTTAGATATTGGCAGGTGCAGATCTGATCTTGATGATATCAGAACAACATTAGAGTCGGTATTTTCCTGCTTCAAAAATGGGAAAAGCATTAAAATCAGTTCTCTAAAGTGCTCTGCCTAAAATGGTACAGTTTCCTTAGAAATTGGAAGATGCAGATCCTATCTTACTGAAACCAGAATAGCATTAGGATCAGATTTTCCTTACTTCAGCAATGGGAATGGGTAGGTGGTAGGTGAACTTAGGTGGGTTGCCACAGATTTCCCTAAATTGAAAGATTCAGAAAAAAACTGATTATTTCACATGTGCAAATAAATGGACTCAGAAAGAGTGTGCAGAATTGTATTTGGCTCACTTTGCTTATTCTGGCATGGAGCCTACTATTTGGTCCCCAAGTTAAGCGCTCCACCAAGAGCCATAAGGTGTTACCCTATGTGACCAGGCTATTGGATACCTTCTTTGTGGCTGCAATCATATGTTTTAAAATTTTGTTGGTAGTGGTGACGGTTTCTCCTTTTCATTTCAATACTTTCTTTGACATAATCCAGGAGTCTATCTTCCATCAATATGTATTAGGGATTCTCTCAAGGCCTCCTGTAATGGATATCAACAAAGCTTGAGGGATGATAGGAAGCTCCCTAAGTCTAGTACTAATGAGAAGATGCTTGTGGGAGGAGTTCAGGTGAGCTTCAGGAGTATAGGGGCGAGCAAGAGGAAAGTTGGAGCTGGGGGTAAGGAAGAATTAAACACTGATGTTATGAATGTTGAAGAGCTCCACAAGTTGAATCAGAAGAATGTGTCTATTTGGAAGATGAGGAGATTGATGAAATTAATAAGGAATTCTGGAATTTCTACTATTTCTAATACAATTGATTAGTCAGAACATCGTCATGATACAGAGATCACAAGTGAGCTGCAAGCGATAGCTGTAGCAAAGAACATTTAAAAAATGTTTCTAAGTCAGGGGCTAAGTGAGTATATACATCATATTTTTCTTCTTCCTGCATACCCATCATATATTTGTTCTTTTGTTGTTGGGAACTGAGAATAGTGGTTTCATTCTAATGGGGTACCACAGGTATATAGAGGAAGAAGACCTTCTGAGGTTCTTAAATAAGAGTGAGGTGGAATTAATATTTCCCCAGTTTGAAGGAGCAATCAAGACTGGAAATATCAAAAAATCTGTTCTTAAGAATTGGGTGATATGCATTTTTAACTCGGTTCCTTAGTTCCCCGACTTTTCTCCATTGTAATGTATTGTGATCCATGAATTGGATGCTCTGAGGATTGCTAAATGACTCTTGCATTAATCTTCTCTAGAGGTTCTTGGATGGAATAAACTATAATAGTCTGTTGTTTTAAATTTAGAATTCTGGGATTGCTTCCATGTCAATATATTTTAGACCTCTCACAATTGGGCCTATTTTCCAGGTGAATGTTTATCTCGAAAAGAAATCGTTGGCCCATTCTTTGAATGACACCAAAACTGCTGTAAAATAGCTGCACCAAATTGCCAATGCAATTGTTACTATAATCATGATAATCATCATTTTACTTGTTCTAGGGATTGCCACATCCCATGTTATTTTACTAGTATCATCTCAGCTAGTATTAGCAGGATTCATATTTGGGAATACCTACAAAACAATCTTTGAAGCAATTTTGTTTTTGTTTGTTATCATCCCTTTGATGTTGGTGACCGATGTGTTGTGTTCGGATATTCACATCATCTTTTTCAGGATCTTGCACACAATTAGGGTTTGCATGCAAATTCTAGGGTTTGCATGCACTTTGCATGCATCCCAGTCACCAGGTTGATGCCTCCAGCACCTTAGCCACCTTATTCTAGCACCCGGGAGTTTCTTACATCAGTTCATTAGCCCTCCTAGTCAGGAAGCGCCCACTTCTCACCTACTGCCAGAGAAGGGCACACTTCTTCACCTACCACTGTAGTTCCACTTCAATTACACTCAGTTAGCTCCGATTCTCCCTGATTTGAGGCTAGTTTCACTCCCGACTGATTGTTTCACTCCGTTGGACCTGCAGATTGACTAGATGACTTGTTATGACTTCAGTTAGCCTCCCATGCGCCCTCCACTGAGCCCACTTCCCTATATCAGTGCTACACACTTCAGTTACACATATTACACTCAGTTAGACTCAAATTGACACCTGGATGACTGGTTCTTGTGCATTGATGACCACCACTGATTGATGATGAGGACTCCTATTTGGAGTCAAGCTACTCCATTCAGTGATTCGAATGACCTCCTTAGGCAATTCGAATTGCTCAGTCATAGTTACTGTATTGTATTGTAATTATTCACCCTTATTGGGATATTGAGCACTGATGCATGCTTTGCACAATTTTACACCATTTTTCTGAGTTTCATCTATTGTGATTGATTTACTTATTCATTAGATCTGTTGTGACTAATTTTACATGGTATCAGAGCCATTGCAGGGACAAGATCTCTTTTCTATAGGTGTTTCTACAAGAGGATTTGAGTGAATTTGCTCAAAAATTACAAAAAGTTTTGGCATGAAAGATCTCAAAGGCATTCGCTCCTGTGCATGCAAAGCTTGAAAATACTTCCAATACCACTCCAGAAGCTTGAGTTTCCACATAAATCCTGGATCTGATACATTGGACCTATTCAACATTGCTTGATCTCCAATCCCAGGTGTGATGCAACTCTAAAAGGGTGGATTGTTCGACCTCATTGTTCTTGGTTTTATTGTGATTTGCAGGTTATTGTCTCCATCAATTGCATTCGCTACTTTGCCCTTGCAAGCATTTCTACATCAGTGTGCACACACTCCTAGCAATGAAATACTCTTCTTCAAAGCCTATCCTCACCCCATTCAATTATTTTGATTGGAAAGATGATATGGAGATCATATTACGTTCAAAAGGTTACTACCGAGTCACTCTTGGTCTTGAATTGGAGCCAAACACCTTGTCAGATAGAACCAAACACTACAACAAGCTTGATGAAGCTTATGGTCTTCTTTGTCTCTCCATCTCCAAAGATCTTCACTTCCATCTCAGCGGATTGAAGACTCCAAAAGCTATATGGGAGCAACTTGAAACACTATTTGGCAAGCAGGACGAGCTTAGGGCTTTTCAATTAGAGAATGAATTGATTGCCCTTAGTCCTGAGAATTTCGAGACCATTAATTAATTCTTCACAAAATTCAAGAACTTGAACATGCAGTTGAAGAACAGTGGAGTTATCAAAGAAGATAAGCAATTGATCCTCTCCATTCTCAACAAGCTTGGTAAAGATTATTTGGTATTTGTCTCTACTTTCAATTCCGGTCGGCTAACTACCCCGAATTGGAAGATGCCTATCTTGAATGCCTTCATTGAGTCCGTCACAAAAGAGCATGATAAGTTGATTCAAATGGGGTCCACAAGCTCCAAAGATTCATCCCTATATGTTCAAGGACCCAAGATCTCGAATGGTAAAGGAAAGCAAAAGAAGGAGAAGCCCAAATTCGAACCTCACAAGCAAAGAGAGAAAGGAAAACAAACGGATGCACCATCCAGTTCGAAGTTCAAGCAAAAGGGAAAAGAAGGTAACCAAAAATCTAAATGTACTTATTGCAACCATGGCTTTCATCCCGAAAGTTCATGTATGAAGAAGACTATAGGAAGAAGGATAGGAATGATGATCATGAAAGAGGACAAGCACTCATGGCAACTATTTCGAAGCCCACTACTCTCTTGATAGATTCGGGTGCATCGAATCATATGGCTACAAATATTGATTCTTTTTCTTCATTCGATCCAAACAGCTCCATCCCCATCCATTTGAGAGATGACTCAAAAATTTCTTCAAAGGGAAAAGGTACGATTCATGTAGATCATGGAAGCTTTCAGAATGTTCTCTATGTGCCTTCCTTGGCTTCAAATCTTCTTTCTGTGTATCAAATGACACACACTGGTGAATCGAAGCAAGTTACATTCAGCCCTAATACAGTTGAAATTTATGATATCAAAAGTGGAAGACTTGTTGCAGTCGGAAAGGCAAACCACACTGCAAAATGCTATGAGTTTTCACACTTTATTCCGTTTGCAAAGCCCACTGCTCTTCGCACACATGGTAATGAGGTTAGTAGGCTTTGGCATGAAATATTTGGACATCTTAATTATAAGTATTTGCTGCTGTTATCAAACTATTCCATGGTAGATGGTCTTCCACAACTCCGCTCCTCGAAGGGAATATGCACTGGTTACATTATTGGGAAGCACCCCGAGCACATATTCGACCGCAGCAAGGCTAACAGAGCTTCTACAGTTTTGGGGCTAATACATTCTGATATCAGTGGTCCGCTACCCCATACTTCATTAAATGGTTCAAGGTATGTTTTGACATTTATTGATGATTTTTCCCGCTTTACATGGGTATTTTTTCTCAAAAACAAGTCAGAAGTGCTTGGAAAATTCAAGGATTTTAAGGCTTCTGTTGAGACCGCCACTGAGAGCAAGATCAAAGCTCTTAGATCTGATAATGGTGGATAATATATCAAGGCCGAGTTGCTGCAACTTTGTGCCCAAAGCGGAATTCAGATCCAACATACAGTTCCCTACACACCCCACCAGAACAGTGTAACGGAAAGGAAAAATCGGTCACTGAAAGAGATGGCTACATGCATGATTGAATCAAAAGGTTTGGCTGCAAATCTTTGGGCTGAAGTAATCAATGTTGCTGCATACATATAGAACTGTGTTCCACATTCATCCGTGAAAGGTATGACTCCTTTCGAAGCATTCTTTGGTCACAAACCGGATGTATCAAATTTGAGAGTTTTTGGCTCTACTGCATGGGCTAGAATTCCTTCCAAGAAAAGACGAGCTTTGGATCCACAAATTATTGAGTGCATACTGATAGGATATGGGGAAGAATCAAAAGCATATAAACTCATGGATATCATATCTAAAAAGATATCCATAGAGCGCAGTGTACAATTTGAAGAACCACTTCAAGAATTGCAACTAGTCGAAGAAGAAACTGTCGTTTCACCGCCTTCACCAGAAGAAGATCCGTGCAGCGATAATGAAGGTATGAGTTCTGATATTTCTGATATTTTAGTAGCACATGATGATCATGACATATCAGGCTCGGAATCCGACCATTATGATCCTCCTCAGTTACCAAAGTGGGCCCAAAACACTCTTCAATCTGCTGGTTCGAACCTTGGAAATCCTGCTGATCTGAGACGAACAAGAGTAGGCTTTCAAAGAGTAGGTATGGCTCTTTCAATTTATGATCCATTACTTCCTGAGATTTGTTATTTGATGACTGGTTCAGAGCCCACATCATACTATTCTTCTCACCGAGATCCGAGATGGAAAAGTTCCATGGATGAAGAGTACAGTTCTCTTCAAAAGAACAATACATGGGAGCTAGTTTCTCTTCCACCTGGAAGAAAATTAGTGAAGTGTAAATGGGTCTACCCCACAAAAGTTGCTGCTGATGGCTCTATCAGAAAATACAAAGCAAGGTTGTTGGCAAAAGGTTTCTCCCAAGTCCAAGGAGTGGACTACACTGAGACCTTTGCACCGGTTGCAAAGATGGATTCCATCCGCCTTGTTTTGGCTATTTCCGCATCCAAGCACTGGGAAGTGCACCACATGGATGTGAAGAGTGCATTTCTACATGGAGACCTTGCTGAAGAGGTATATATGCAACAGCTAGAGGGCTACACATCAGATCCATCATTAGTTTGCAGATTGAAGAAATCTTTGTATGGGTTAAAACAGACCCCAAGAGCTTGGTACGCAAAGATGGACTCCTTCCTTCTCTCTCAAAATTTTCAAAGATGCAAATTTGATCTGAATGTGTATCTTCAGCGAGTTAAAGGTAATTTGTTGGTTATTGTACTTTATGTTGATGATCTTCTCATTACTGGTAGCACTCTTACTTCAATAAACAAGCTAAAAACTGCCTGAAATCTAGCTTTTGACATGAGCAATTTGGGCTTGTTGAGTCACTTTTTGGGCTTGGAGATAGCTCAAAATTTTGATGGGATCACTATATTTCAGCAAAAATATGCTTCCAACCTATTATTGAAGTTTAATATGGCTGAATGTAAGGCAGCCCCATTCCCATTCCTCTCAGGAATCAGTCTTGAGGAGGGAGATTCTATACTGCTTGTAGATTACAGTATGTATTGACAGTTGATTGGTTCACTACTTTATTTGACACACTCAAGGCTTGATATTTCATATGCCGTGAGTGCCGTGTCAAGGTATATGCAGCAGCCCCATGAGCTTCATTGGCGAGCATCCAAGCGGATCTTGCAGTATGTGCAAGGTACGAAACATTTTGGCATACATTATGCTGCAGATTCTGAGCTTGATTTCATTGGTTTTACTGATTCAGATTGGGCAAGTGATAGCATTGATCGAAAGTCCACTTCCGGTTATGTTTTCATGATTGGTCATGGTGCTATTTGCTGGTTCAGCAAAAAGCAGGGAGCCATTGCACTTTTTTCAGCAGAGGCAGAGTATCGAGAGGCAGTCAATGCCTGCATTCAGGCAGTTTGGTTGCAAGGTATTCTTTCCAAGTTTGGTTTTGGTGGCACTACTTCGACTGTCCTATTTTGTGACAATCAAAGTGCTATCAAGATCTCCACAGATCCAGTTCAGCGACAGAGGACCAAACACATTGAGATTCATATGCATTACATTCGATAGTTGTTGCATGATCGCACCATCATTCTGCAATATTGCCCTACTGATGAGCAAATTGCAGACATCTTCACCAAGAGCTTCATTGAGAAGAAGTTCTCTTACCTCCGTTCACTGTTGGGGGTGAGTTCCATCATGGTGGAGACAGATTGATCCATTATTATGCTTTAGCTTGAGGGGGGGCTTTCTTCACACTGGGTTTTCCCTCTTTTTTCACTTAGTTTATTTTCAACATTTTTTGGATTATTGTATTGGGGTGACCTTTGGTCTTAGTTAACAGTGCCCCACATTTTTATTTTTTTTTGCACATTATAGTCTATCTTGAGGGGGGGTGTTCGGATATCCACATCATCTTTTTCAGGATCTTGCACACAATTAGGGTTTGCATGCAAATTCTAGGGTTTGCATGCATCCCAGTCACCAGGTTGATGCCTCCAGCACCTTAGCCACCTTATTCTAGCACCCGGGAGTTTCTTACATCAGTTCATTAGCCCTCCTAGTCAGGAAGGCACCCACTTCTCACCTACTGCTAGAGAAGGGCACACTTCTTCACCTACCACTGCAATTCCACTTCAGTTACACTCAGTTAGCTCCGATTCTCTCTGATTTGAGGCTAATTTCACTCCCGACTGACTGTTTCACTCCGTTGGACCTCCAGATTGACTAGATGACTTGTTCTGACTTCAGTTAGCCTCCCATGCGCCCTCCACAGAGCTCACTTCCCTATATCAGTGCTACACACTTCAGTTACACATATTACACTCAGTGAGACTCAGATTGACACCTGGATGACTGGTTCTTGTGCATTGATGACCACCACTGATTGATGATGAGGACTCCTAGTTGGAGTCAAGCTACTCCATTCGGTGATTTGAATGACCTCCTTAGGAAATTCGAATTGCTCAGTCATAGTTACTATATTGTATTGTAATTATTCACCCTTATTGGGATATTGAGCACTGATGCATGCTTTGCACAGTTTTACACCATTTTTATGAGTTTCATCTATTGTGATTGATTTACTTGTTCATTAGATCTGTTGTGACTAATTTTACATGTTGTTGATGGTGTTCAGGTAAGGGAAGAATACTCAGTGTAACCAACATTGTTTGTGGCATTGTCACTGTTTTGTTTGCTACGATCATTTCTTCTTTATGGTCATGTTGTAGAGGAGCAAATCTTACCCAATTTGGTTTCTGCTAATGAGTACTACCTTTTGTTGCAAATGATTGTGGAAGAAATGAACATTCTCACAATAGTTTTTATGTGGTATGACAATGAGAAAATATACTATCCAGATTCGGCACTAGCTACAAAAACCATCAACAATTTTTATCGCAGTCCAAAGATCGGAGATTCTGTGGAGTTCACTGTGGATGCTTCCACCTCAATTGAAAAGATTGGTGCACTCAAGTAAAGGATAGAAAAGTACTATTTTTAACTTTTATCCTTCATTTCTTTGGCTTATGAATTGTTGGTATTTTAGTTCCGCATAGGTTTCAACAGATAAATGTGGTTTATGTTTTGTGTGTTTATCATATTTCTCTTTAAATGTTCATTCCAGTATGAAGGAAATGATCTATTCAATCAATCCAGATCCTAGAACAGATTGAAAAGCATAACTTTTCCTACTTGGGCTTGCAAATTTTCTCTTTTGGGTAATATAATTGGTTTTCTCTTTCCTGTTTGCAGATATCTCGAAAGCAAGCCACAACACTGGCATCCAAAAAATAGCATGGTCGTGCTATATATACAAAACCCGAGTACAATGAAAATGGCTTTGTATACCCAGCACACCATAAACCATCAGAACATGGGTGAGAAATCAAATCGAAGATCTGAGCTTGTATTAGAGATCAAATGTTTTTTTGAGGAAATTGACATTCAGTACCATTTGTTGCCTCGGAAAATCCATATCAAAGTTTGTTGGCTCAGCCACAAATCAAATTCTCCAGCAATGCTGACATCTGAAGTTTTGGAAAGCTAATCTTTTGCATCCCAATTTTGGGATTCTATGCTTTACTATTTATTTTATCCCATGTATTGCAATTATATGGTCCATTCAGTTAATGGCAGTTCCCAACAAGATCTAAATATATGTGAGTCGATGTAATGTAAGTATACTACAATTTCTTTGGAGTTCCAATACCCATCAATTTCAACATGTGCCTTGCTTGCTGATCCCACTTAGAACTATATTAGAGGTTCTTTTCGTTTGGCAGATTGATTAGTACTGTTATTTTGAGTGTATGCAAAGTCCAAGTATGCCTCAGTTCTGTCATGTTTCATCGATTTTAGAGATGAGATTTGTTGTATTTAAAATGGAATTGTTAAATGAGTTCCATGTGAATTTTTCCCCTCAAAGGAATTGATCAGAATTTTATTTTCAAAGAAATTTAAAATAGAATAGGCCGCGAGTCGAATTTTGAAAGTGTACGTATCTAACAGCCATTGTGAATAAATATTTAAATGTCTGCAAAACATGTCCCCTGAGAGTCCACATTATCCATTTTTGTATCCACTTTTCAAATCCACAACAAGATCCATCATCATCAAGACAAATAGTCCTCATATGTATTTAATGATACTGTGAATAAATATTTAAATGTCCACAAAAACAGGTATCTGGAGAGTCAATATCCATTTTTGCGTCCACCTTTGGAAGTCACAACAAGATCCATCCGGATTCTGTTTAATGGTGCGACCAAGGTATGCCACAATAACTCTCCACAAAAACCCATATATATTGCACTCCACATTATTTATAACTCTCCACGAAAACCAATACCTAAGCTTCGACAGAAACAAAGAGACAATATTGGTGCAGTGAACTATTCTTCGAATTCTATATGTTATGGGTGCTCTGAGTTAGAAGAGTTGCTGAATATGGAAATATTGGTATCTTCGGATTTGTTGAGAACAGACGGATGTGTGAATTTGAAGAGCATACAGGAGTTGGTGCAGTCGTCAAAGCTTCGAGTCATCAATGTTAGAAGAGTTGCAATGTATGGAAACATTGGTGTATATGGAGGCATTGAACACATATGGTTGTGTTAAGCTGAAGAGCATACGCTCGACAAGTATGTGTTGAAGGGTGCTCCAAGTTAGAAGATCTTCTAAGTATGCAAACATTGGTATCTTTGGACAAGTTTTACGCATCCGAATTTGTGAAGTTGAAGAGTATGGGGTTTAGAGCACTGGGAAAAGCTACAGAAGCTAGAAGCTGTTGGGTTCACTGAGTTATAAAATTATAAAAGATGCAAAGTATGGAAACATTGGGATCTCTGGAGGAGTTTTACACGTGAATTTGTGAAGCTAAAAAGAAATATAGTACAGGGGTTATCGCATTGTACAAAGCTTCGGTTGCTTGGTTATGGTTACTAAAAATCTTTTTGATATTTTATATGAAGTAATTTCAAGGTTCATGATGTTGTTACTTTCAATAATAATGTTGATAGAGCTTTAAAAACTAATTAGTAAGTTAAAAAGGTAAATAAATTAATGGTATCAGTCATAAACTCCTTTGTTACATAACTTGTTGATAAGCTTCTGGAAGCCAAATTACAAACTACTATAAAGATGATTACTTAAATTATTTTTTACATTGTATTGGAAGTTGTTCCTGGAGTTAATAATAATATTGCTGCTATTTATAAGAACGTGGGTGATATTGATCAAATCATTAAGGAGTTTTTTATAATTCCTGAATTAAATTATAAAGTTAGTCAGAAAATTTTCTACCGTAGAGGATGTTGATGAACATGAGGAAGCCAAAGTTATATACTCTGAAAAGGCCCGCTTTCTATTTGGTAGGTGTTCAAACAAAAGAAGCAGATCAATTTGTGCAACACTTAAGAGCATCAGTAGCTAAGTGGAAGCGTGTTGCAGAAGCTTATAGACAAGGTGTAGTGCCCCTAGGGGAACAAAGATTTATAGTTCACACCTTGAAAGAACAATGGGCAGAACTCTATGCCATTGACAGAATGAGATAGGAAGCTTTCAAAGAGGAACTAAAAAAATCCCTAAGCTTAAAGAAAAAGTTTAAACATTGAAAGAGGAAAAGTTGTAAATGAAGAACATAGCCCACAGTATAATCAGCTGTATAGTTTCTGCTGCATATGCTCTGTTTTACTTTTTACAAGAAAAGCAAACATTGCTTATACTCGAAGTTTTGGCTGAGGGAAGACTATTTTATGATGTTGCAATTCTTGAAGCATTGTTGAAGACTTAGTTTTGCTCGTAACAATGAAGATTGCAAATTATTATCTAAGCTATATCAACATGAGCTCTCTATTTCATGACAGGAAATGGAACCCAAATAATTTTTTTGGTTACATACAACTACGGGCCTTTGCATCCTTGTGGATTCAAGGGGATTTTGGGAAGTCCCTGATCATTTTAGTTTTTTACATTTTATAGACTGCTCACATCACCAGAAATACTTTATTTCCTTCTTGCAAATTAGCAAGATTCAAGAAGCTGTTCACCAATGTATGCATCGAATTAGTCATATGAGAATGGAATCAATGCTTGGAGGCTAGCACAGATGGGCATGTCTTACATAATTACAACAGAGAGGGAGATTTTTGTCTACCCGAACTTGATAAAATCTTTAAACAGGGAGGGTTTACCAATATATGAAATGCATGGCCAGGTGTAAACAAAATTGAATTTGCTTAGGTTCTGTTCTATTTTTTCCCCTGTTGCTACCGTTTACTATATATTCAAGTATATACTCATCCACTTTTAACTTTGATTACTAAGGTACTCTTAAATCCATCTAATGTTATTTTATTTACAACTGTTGAGTTTTTCATAGTATTTTTGTATACTTTGTATATAAGGATAAGGTTTTTTGGTACATAGAAAGTCATTTTAGTTATTTTTAAAAATAAGCTCATTGAAGTTATGCTAAAAAAAGAACACCGGACATCTGCGACAAAAGTTTCCATTGCTAGAAAACCAGTCGTCAATGCTCCATGACAGTAATTTACCTTTGCTGTGGGCAGTCGTGGTTGCTGCAACTCTGTCCGAGTCATCCTTGTCTATTGCAGATCTATTCCAAGTGGTGCCTTTCTACTTATCCAATCACCATTGCTGACCATTATGACCATCGTTACTACAATACCACCACGAGCTGTGAATGCTGCATAACCATAGTTTTTAAGAAAAACTCTGACAGGCCACTAGGACAAGCCACCAAGCAGCAGCGAAACACATGCATTGGCATTAAATAACTCTAGGGACGAGATTCCATCGCCATACAATAAAGGCATTTATGAGTCAACCAGTGGGTTGTATGTTATGTTTTAACTTTTTTTAGATATTATGTTTCAGCAATGGCTGGAGGATTTTCGACTCTCCAGAACGTTGCCTTAAAACCTATTTTAAATATGTTATAAATTTTAGATTTTTTTTCATTCAGTTATAAGTTTTAGCTTATGAAGGCGTGTATCTGCTTATATAAAATAAGAGGAGATAGAGAGACAAAGATAGATATATATTTTGCTTGATATATACTTCATATCTCTATTGATTTGCAACCGCTTTTATAAATAAAAACAGTTATGTATCCCTCGCCTTGGAAAAAGGCACGACGACTAAATTTGTATCCCCGTTCCGTAGGTTTATTAGAAAAAAAAGGGGGAGGGCGCTGGCTCCTCTTCCTTTTCACCCAAAACTATTGGCTATTATCATAGTGGTTATTATCCCTTGGTCATAGTATCTCAACCCAAAGTGAAGGGTTAGAATGCTACGAGTCGAGGAGCCCCATTAAATAGCATTTCCAAGCGAATAAGGCAGGCAAGAAAGTGGTTTGGTTGCGATTAATGGGTAAGACAAGCATATTGATTGCAAGCTTTTCCCTATTAAATATAGAGCAAGGTTCTTAAATTCTTATTTTTACCCTTTAACAAGGGCAATGGTGGTTAGTGATGACACTCAGACAGTTAAGACCCAGCATGTTCACTGAGTTATAAAAGAATTTTTGGAGGAGTTTTACACATGAATTTGTGAAGCTAAAGAGAAATATAGCATAGGGGTTGTCACATTGTACAAAGCTTCGGTTGCTAATTGTTTTTGGGTGCTCTGAGCTAGAAGAGTTGCCTAGTATGGAATCATTGCTATCTTTGTAGGAGTTTTACGTTTATGAATGTGAAGTTGAAGAGCATACAAGTGTCGGTGCTGTGGGCTAAGGTTTGAATCCTCAATGTTGGTGGGTGCTTTGAGTTAGAAGAGATGCAAAGTATGGAACGTAGGTATCTTTGGAGATGATGGTGACATACACTTATGAAGTTGAAGAGCATATGAGGTGGTGAAGTATACAAAGCTTAAACAACTAATTATTTTTGGATGCTATGAGTTACAAGAGCTTCCAAGTATCTTTGAAGAATTAATTAATTTTGGATGCTATGAGTTAGAAGAGCTTCCAAGTAGAATTTGTTATAAAATGAATGTGTGATGGTAAAGAGCATATGGAGGTTGTTGGCGGTTTACATGATGTTGTCCATGAAAGCCTCACTTACATATACATACCACAACTAATTGTATCGTGGTTAAATCATTCAATTGAATATATGAATTTAAAGGAAATAACATGAGAGAACATTGTAACATTATAGATTCATGTGTTTGATCCCACTCCATAACTGAAAGTGTGATTTTTAGTTTGTCCCTTGTTCATTGTAGTGTTCACGTTCGGGATCTAACAATGGATTTGACTCTTATTACGTTAAGAAACCGCATGGCACAGATGCCATTCTCGCCTAGCGGTATTTGCGCAATGCATCATACACGTATGAATAAGAAAATCAAATCATGATATGAATTACCACATCAATGTGTTTATTGCACAATTTAAGATGTCATGGCCTAAACTTGTTCAAAGTAGACAAATCAATAGACTTAAAATTGATCCTCCATTTTAATTATAATTATAGTTTTTACATAATCATTTAAAAATTTGAATACTTTTTCAAAGTTTTGAAAGTGCATAGATTTTTTAACAAATACCTCCTATATTTTTCAGGAGACCACATTATTGGTCTTCCTCTCTATTGCATAATATTTTGATTTTAAAAAGTGGAGAAATTTAAATCAAAATTATTTCCAAAATTGATAGTAAATATGAAAAATTTCACCACAATTCAATTTGTTGGAATTCCAATTTTGTTTGAAGAAGACTTGTTATTTATTTGGACAAAGTCTCTACAAACATAGAGAGGATTTCTACCAATTAATTGACAAATATTACAAGAAAAAATTGTTTTTCACACATTACAAAGCATTTAAATTTTGGTGAAAACTTTTTCTAAGAAAACTATTTCCATGGAGGTGGAGAGCTTGGCTTCTATGTCCCAAGTTTAAATCCCATACTAAGGAACCAAACATTGCTTTGTTTGGCTAGTGATTGGTAGTTGTATGAGAGGGACCATCATTATTTATAACATTAAAAAGGAATATACTTCCTTATTCATGTATTTAATGTGTGTTATTTTTACATTCTCTTACAAAGTTTAGAATAATTTAAGGATTCCCTGCATTAAGATGTCCCCTCCCACACTTGCTTCCCCCGCCTCCCATGAGAACATCAATCTAATGTTACATATCAATATGTTAGAGATTAATGACCTCACAAATGGTTACTAATTATGTTCCCTACTTTGCATATTTGATGGGTTGTGCTCATCAATATCAATTCTTACCCAATGGATTCAATGCACCGTGACCACAAATATTTGAGTATCTTCACATTCGAAAGGTTTTTTATGTTTCTTATCATCCCTCAATATTGTAGAAAGGTCTTCGACAAGGGACTATGTAGGCTTGGGTCAAGCTGACGTCTTCATCAAACTATGAAGTTAGGGTTTTCACCTAACTACCATATTTGTCATAATCACGTTGGCCCAAATGTTGCTTAGGAGACATCAACCATGTGGCCTAAATGTCACTTAAGAGGCATTGTTCATGTAGCGACTTTTTAAATAGAACATTATTATTTGTGATTACAATATATACATATGTGAAGCAATTTTAATGAATAAAATTTTACTTTACATATCATCATTTTATTTATTTTTAAAATTATCTTGAAACAAGTTCTTAAATATTTAATTTCATTTTGAGGATGGTATTCAAGGAAAAGCCAACATTTTTTTGGGTACATAGGCAGGTCAACAACATGGCAATAAATTGTTACAACAATATGCTCATTATGATTTCAACATTATAGCTATTCAATATTTAGTTATGAAATATACATAATAATAAATATTCATATATCAAACAATATTTCCTGCAGGGGTGTAGCTCAGCTAGTGATTCGCTTGATATGAAGGAAATATTGTAAATGGAGGTCACGAGTTCAAATCACCCCGGCTTACCCGTGCCCCATGCTTACGGGCTGTGTGGGTGCACCTAGGGGTATAGTGGTAGCGGACGGGATTGGATCCCTGGGCCCCGTGTTGCGTGAGTACCAGCCCCTTCTCAGTTGCCGATTCCCCTAACTTTTTTTTCCAAACGACTATGAAAAATTAGAATTGTAATTGAACTCTCTTCCTTTGAAAGGAAAATTTTAGAATCAAACCAAGAGCTTACAAAATGAGTTAGCATCATACTTTAGAAAAAACTTTAATTGTATCACTATTAGACGACTCAAAGGAAAGGGAACAACAAACTCTTCATGAAATTTGTTTTAATACCCTCTTTTCCACTTCATTATATCTAATTCACCTCCATTTTTTCCCTTTTGGCGTCCCTTTGCACCTTCTGGGGCAATTGCTAGTATATTATTCATGATAACATTATGGATAATATATTATTCATGATAACATTATGGATAATTTATTATTCATGATAACATTATGGATAATTTATATGTAGTTGAAATACCATGTTTAAAAGAAAGCGCTATCTAATGTTTGAGAAATAAAAAAATAATATTATATTCTTCTTGTGTAAATTGAAAAGATGGAGAAAACTCGAGAGAAGAAGATTGAATATTTTTTTGATAGATTCCTCTTATTTTTCAACATTAATCATTTCCCATCGATAGACCGGATTCCTTGTTTGGGGATGTCGTTTACTTGCTCATTTAATCCTCTATAAATATGTTAAATAGAAAAGTTGTTAAAATTCTATGCGACTTCCTTCATCCATTCGGAAACCAAAGAACAATCCCCATAGACCTACATATCCCTTATCCATAGTTCAAATGGAAACTTTAAAAGTGTCCTTAATACTATCAACTTTGCTAAATTATTAGAGACCTTCCCCACATTAGTGTTAAAAGAGATATTATGAGTATATATGTTAGATACAGTATTTCCCTTATTCCACAGATATGATCATGTTGGCATGCTCCATCAAAGAAACTCCAATACCTACTTTTGTCCACTTGCAACTCACCTATCTCCTTATGTCCACTTGCAACTCACCTATCTCCTTAGGTACTTTTGTTTATTGATCCTCACAAAAATTAAAAATAGAAATAAGCTAAGAAAATACCTAATTTTTTTGCATTTGTCTAACTTTAAATATCATCATATTTATTGCAAGCCACAATTCCCACAATACTGGGAAAGGAATAAATCTAAATTGTTTATGGTCATGTTTGAGAATCCATAGATGTAAACAATCTTCTATATTGTTTCCCTCCCATATCAACCTAATTGTCAACCATTTAGTTATATCCTACCAACAATGCATAGATAAAGGACAACTAACAAATATAAAATGTGTAGTTGTTTCCTCTACTCTTCTACACAGTGTACCCAAACTTAGGCCCTGCATTTGTGTATTTTGTATTGGTTCCCATGTTAATACCTTGTTCCTTAATTCCAACCACATAAATATTTGTGTCTTCTTTGGAGCTTTTACAACCCAAATTTTAGACCACCAACAACATATTTTTGTTGCTCCTCTACCATCATCACTTGATATCCCAACTTTTCAATGTAGTAGTCACTTGATTTGTTCCCCATCCAAACTAAAGTATCTTACTCATCCCTAACTTTGATATGATCATCCCTAATTTTGATATGAGCTCTCTTGAGTTCCCCCACAAAAAATCCAATCCCTTTCCCAATTCTTAGGTAATCCAAATATCCTTGCAGATGTATTCCATCCCTTAGTCCAAATGTTAGTAGTCTCTAGATCTATAAACTAATTTAAATATCTAAATTTAGGTCCTAAAAAAATGTATCATTTATGGAGAGAGAAAGATATGTTTACCACATCCCATAATTGCATCTCCTCCCACTCTAACCTTAACACCATTTCCTACTTTCCAAGCCAACATATTTCCAATAATTGGAAAACACACTCCTTCCAATGGATTGACCAACTCTTGCTAGATTTCTCCTCCCACCTTATCCAACCCATTATTTCCTATGGGACCAAATATTTTTTACTGATAATATTGTTCCACATATTATCCTTTTTAATAAGGTTTTAGAGAATTTTTCCCACCAATGATTTACTATTTTTTTTTATGTTTTTCAAACATATTCCGTCTTCACCTTTTGTCTTAGTAATTCAATGCCACATGAAATTAAAGAAATTTTTTATGATATTTTCTAAAACCCCCTTTGGTATATGTGTTAGGGATTTCCAATAGACCAATATTTACTTTGGAATAGACTTGACTAATTTTAAACTCCCTCCTCGAGACATCTATTGATTGCACAAAAATTAATTTTCCTTTTAATTTTACCAATCATCCACCCCTAGTCTACTTTGTTGTATCCATTATGCTTCAATTTATACCACAAACACTTGAATCCTTCACTAAAATTAATTGGCTAAAAAGGAAAAAATGTTTTCAATTCTTGTTCCACTCTTTTAGGAATGCCATATAGGGACAATGTTAAATTTTCAAGGTTAAGATCTTGTGGAGTATTTGTTAAGATATCATGGAGTGATCCACCTTTAGAAATAGAACCATTTGTGAACATGAGCACATCATCTACATATAGTAAATGAGTGAGATTGGAATCTTCTCCATTTCTAATTCCTTGCGTTATTCTAGATATCTGAGCTTCTGTTGATGTATTTGTAACTTCGGAAGATATTCACTTGTATATTGTATGTATTACATTTATACTTTATTGTATCCCCAATGGAGATATATTATTCCTCCGGTTGGAAGAGTCGTCATTTGTATTTGCAAGTGTCGCAAGTTATGTTGTAAGTGTCGTAACTTATATTTGGTGGGTTATTAGACCACCTTAGAGGGGTCAACCCAGTGTGGGTTAAAGGGTTATTAGACCACCCTAGTGGGGTCGGCCTAGTGACATGTGGATAGGTTATTAGGCTTCCTTAGGAAGTTGGCCCAGTTAGAGTAAAAGGCAAGTAAAGGTAAAGTATAAATAGAGAGGAGCACCTCTCTATTTATTCATTCTCTCACTCACTCACTTCACATTAGTGAGAGAGAGGAGGAGTGCGTACAAGTGGAGGAGGAGTAGCTGCTAGGATACTATCTCTTGTTTTGGGGTTTTATCTTTGTGATATTTGTATTGGTGCTCATTCTATCTCTGAGGAAGTTGCAGGGTTTTTCACCTTCTTGGTTTTCCCCGGTGAAATGCTTTGTGTCTCTTGTCTCTTATGTTTGATATGATGTACATGTTGTTATCTCAGTTAAGATACTAGATCAGATTGAATTAAATGTTGAAAAACTAACATGGGGTCAGAGCTAGCCTGAAGGAAGGCATTGTATGGCATTTATGACACTTGTTGCACTTGCGACAAATTGGAAGCTAGGGCTTGATATAGTAAAAACTAGTCATCATGGAAATTTCACTATAAATCTGTTTTGGAGAAGGTTTAGGATCTGAAACCTTTACAGGCCAAAGATGCAATGTTCATGTACCTTGTGTCCAAAGATCAGCCTCATATTCGTTGTACTTTCTGAGATATGATCCGTACAAGTTAGGGTTTCTGCCTCTTCCAAAATGCAGCCCTAAATAGGTGACCTAGGCACAAAGGTCATATCTTAGAATAGTAAGCTCCAAACGGAATTCAATAAAAAGTGGAATTTAGGGCACAAACTGTAGTTTCACAGGTCTGAGTATCAAAGGCCAAAGTTGAAACAGTGACATATGGCACTCCGTACAAGTTCACTATATTGTTTCATCCCATAAACAGGTCACGTTGCGATACTTGGAATATCTCTCTCTCAGAGAATCCATTAGAGCTCAGATCTGTGGGGTTGGAAAGATGACAGGTCATTGTACCACAGGCCAAAGTTTCAGACCCTGAGGATCCAAAATTTCAGAGATACATTAAAAACAATATGGCATATACTTCTGTTCAAAACAAAATTGGATTCTGAGCACTTTCATTTTTGGTTTGTCATTGCCGCAAGAAATTAGGGTTTCTGAAAAAGTTGGAATTTTTGTAATCCGAGACCACGGCTGGATGCTCCTCATCAAAATCGAAATTTAGAGACCAAGATTGAAGTTTTTGGTTGGGTAGAACCCCGAGCTCTATCAAACCCTAGTTCGAGATTTTGACCAGAAAACTAGAATTTGACAGAAGCTGCCGATCCGAATCTCACAGGTCAATTTTGAGGGGTCAATTTTTGGAGTTTTCAAAATTTGAGCACACCAGCTTGCTCGCCTCAGTCTTTTGCATCTCCCTGTCCAGACAGAAGTTTGAAATTCCAAGTTTGGATCTTTAGGGTTTCTCTATCAAACCCTATCTAGCTCCAGTTTCAACAAATCAAAGTGGATTGGGTTAATCCTATAAGAGAATGATTTGGACACCTACATAAGTGAAGAAGTTCCAGTTCCATAGGGAGATGAGGCTAAGGCCTTACATAAGAAGGACTTGGTCAAGGCCAATAGAATCATTGCAGATTCTATCAAAGACCATCTCATACCTCATGTGTCTTCTCTAAAGACACCCAATGAGATGTTTGATTCATTGACCAAGCTGCTTGAAGGAAAGAAAATAAATCAGGTATGACTTGAGGAGATACAGGTATGTGTCGAAATTTGTTTCATTTATCTAATGATTAAGTTCATGATATGTTTGTCTTCATATTGACGAGGTTAGTACAATCTTGATTAATTTTAGATTGGCTGGTCACCTTTGTAAAAGTATGAATGCATGTGAATGATATAAGACATTCATTGATTAGGGTTATGACACTTATGATTGTACTAATGCACTGTGGTGTTGTATGAGGATGATGTTGTCCGCTAACATGAAAGGTACATTAAGAAAGACAAATCAAGTTCTAGATTGAGAACGTATGACCATGGTGACATGAAGACAAAGACTCATCCATAGCCATTGAACACATAGAAGCTCTACTTACGAGGTATGTATAATTTGGTTCTACAATGCTAAACTTATGAGATATGCAGGTTACTAGCACAAGGTCTCTAAATCATTGAAGAAAACAAAAAAGACATTGTTTGGGTATGTTAGACATAACTCGCAAACATGATAATCCAGGTATGTTTTTCCTATATCAAGTTAGAATCCTACCTTGTGTTAGGGTCGCATATAAGTATCTTTTCATATGATTGATAATGATTATTCATGAAGTTATAGGTTTGAATAATCATGGGTTTATGCATATTATGCTTCTTAGTTTGATTAATGATATGACAAACTAGAAGAGTCCAATGGTCCAATAAGAATATGCATGAGTAAAAGAAGTACTCCCTGACCTTGAATACTAATGCTTGTGATAAATTACCTATGTATGAAATGATCATGACCATACATATTTAGAATCATAATGTTTTGATAGTATTGAGATTATACTAATGCATGTATGATTATGTATGAGATCTTGAGGATGACACAATGATGACACTAGTGCACACTTAAGCATGCATAGTGGTCCAGGATGGATATAAGTTCAAAGACAAATAATCAAGGAAGCAAAGATAAAGAGGGAGCACACTCCAGTAGTTCCTGCAAGGAAGCAAAGATCAAGAGGGAGCACACTCCAGTAGTTCTTGCAAGGAAGCAAAGATCGAGAGGGAGTCCAACCAACAACCAAACAAAGATAAGTATTTGAATTGTTATTTCCTATATATATGATTACTTAAATGATATTGTTCAGTCATGCACATACTTATGATTTAGGATGTATATTATGCATTTTAGAAAAGTTACATTAATGAACAAGATACTACTAATATGCAAGTAATGGGTAAGTGGCCTATGGTATTGTACAACATTCCATTGCTACTTATCTAGAATGAAACCTCTTTGCTGACATGTTGGGAGTTGTGCACACTCTTAACAATGTTTTGGTAGAGATGGAATGCATCTAGAAAGTTACGGGATATGGATAAATGTTGTATTGAAGCATTGGCTAAGATAATTGCATGATTGTATGACATATGTCTTTATATGTAAGAATTTGTTCTGAAATCTATGAGATGTTTCTAATAATGAAATTGAAAGAAAGATCGTGTACCATCACCTACAAGAGAGACTTGTTTCGAAGAACAAGCAACGAAGACTCAACAAATCCAGAAAACTACCTATTGAAGATATTGAAGAATCTGAAGTTCCCAAGATCCGGGATGCGGTAATGGAAGGATGCCATGATCGAAGAATACCAGTCGATCATGAAGAATGATGTTTGGCATGTGGTCCAGAGACTAGAAGGGAAGTATGTTGTGACTTCCAAGTGGATCTACAAGGTCAAGCATGCTGCAAATGGTAGCATAGAGAAATACAAGGAAAGATTTGTGGCCCATGGCTTCTCCCAGAAAGAAGGGATAGATTATGAAGAGACCTTTGAACCTGTATCCAGATACACTTCCATCAGAAAAATACTTGCTATGGATGCAGTGATGAAGTGGAAGATACAACAAATGGATGTCAAGACAACTTTCTTGAATGGTGTAGTTGAAGAGGAAGTGTATGTGGAGTAGCCACTTGGTTTTGAGACACATGACAGGGAGTCATATGTGTGCAAATTAAAGAAATCCTTGTACGGTTTGAAACAAGCACCCAGGACATGGTACGGCAGGATTGACAGTTTCCTAACTAGTTTGGGCTTTACCAAGAGTAAAGAGGATTCCAACCTTTACTACAAGGTTGAGGAAGGCAATCCAGTGATACTCCTACTATATGTGGATGACCTGTTTGTGACAGGTGAGGATAGGTTGCTTGCTGACACAAAGATGAAGCTTGCTGCCAAGTTCGAGATGAAGGACTTGGGTATGATGCATTACTTTCTAGGTATGGAGGTGTAGCAGAGTGCAGATGGAATCTTCCTTGGACAAGGGAAGTATGCAATAGAGATCCTAAAGTGGTTCGGGATGATGGACTGCAAGGCCATGGCCACACCTATGGCATCGAACCTGAAGCTATTGAGTGATGCTTCATCATATTCGGTTGATGCCATGATGTATCGTCAGATGATTGGGTCCTTGATGTACGTGGCGAACACGAGCCTAGATATTTGCTTTGCTTTGAACACTTTGAGCTAGTTCCTGACGGATCCTAGACATGTTCATTTGATTGCTGTAAAGTATATTCTGAGGTACCTCAAGGGTACGCTTGATTATGGGCTCAAGTATGATGTGAATCAAAAGTTTAACCTAGAGGGTTATGTTGATTCAAATTGGGCTTGCAGTGCTGCAGATAGGAACAACACTTCGGGGTGCTGCTTCAGTATGGGATCAAGTGTGATCTCTTGGTTTAGCAGGAAGCAATCTTGCGTAGCACTGAGTACAGTCGAAGCAGAGTATGTCACATCTTGTTCGGCCAGTTGCGAGGCAGTATGGCTAAGGAAGGTACTGTCAGATTTATTTGATCTCCAGTTGGATGCTACTTGTATCTTCCGTGACAACCAGAGTTGTGTGAAGTTGTCTGAGAACCTGGTGTTCCATGACAGGTCGAAGCATATCGAGATCAAATATCACTATATCAGGGATATGGTGCAGAGAGGAGCAGTGAATCTCCTGTATGTTGCGACAAATGAGCAGATTGCAGATGTGTTGACCAAACCACTAGCTAGAGTGAAGTCTGAGTACTTCGGAGAGAGGCTTGGTGTTCTTCAGATAGAAGATACTTCGAGGAGGAAGTAATGGGACACATTTGCGGGAGCCATTCCAAGAATGGTGGTAGGAGGATCCTTCTCATGGCTATGGATGTATGTGCTATGTGATGAGCATCAAGACGATGCTCCAAATGATGTTATGTATGATGATGATCAAGATGATCATGTGATGATGATGTGCATCAGGATGATCATGTGATGATGATGTGCATCAGGATGATCATGTGATGATGATGTGCATCAGGATGATGCACTGCATGATGATGATCAGTATGATCATAAGCATCAGGATTATGCTTTGTGCGAGGATGATCAGGTTGATCATGAGTATCAGGATGATACTCCGAGGCCGTGGATATGTGGCAGGTTGTGCAATAGCATGTAATTTATTCATAGGAGATCCGATAGGTTGAGCAGTAACCTTGTAATCAGTCCTGGGTTGCTCTTTCGAGGTTTTGAGAGGTAGGCATGTAATTAGTCCTAGAGATCTGATAGGTTGTTCTAGTCATGTAAAAGTCATGGGATGCTCTTTAGAGATCTTGCAGGTCGCAAGATGCTCTTTTAAGGTTTTTCCTGTTCACATGTAATCAGTCCTGGAGATCCGATAGGTTGTGCTAGTCACATAAAAGTCTTGGGATGCTCTTTAGATATCTTGCAGGTCGCAAGATACTCTTTTAAGGTTTTGTGGAGATCACATGTAATCTGTCTTGGAGATCCAATAGGTTGTGCTAGTCACGTAAAAGTCCTGGGATGCTCTTTAGAGATCTTGCAGGTCGCAAGATGCTCTTTTAAGGTTTTGTGAAGGTTGCATGTAATCAGTCCTGGGAGATCTTTTTGGTCGTGCTAAGGCACATAAAGGATCCTGGGATGCTCTTGTTAGGTTTTACAGATGCACATAATCAGTCCTAAGATTCCATCTCTGCCAGGATGCTCACAGAGATGATGAAGACCTACAGGAGGCTAGGCCTATATCCAACATGAAAAAGGGCTGGCTTTGTAGAAATTCCTATGATGAGAAGAATTGAGAGATAGCACCAATGATCGAGATGACGAGTATAGCAGCAGTGATGATGATGCTCCGTGATCCAATGACGATGATCCAGCTCTAGTATTGAAGACTTGTGCCTATATGTATTGATGACTTGTGTCAAGAGAATACCTCCCTATTTAAGAGGGAGTGTTGATGTATTTGTAACTTCATAAGATATTCAATTATATATTGTATATATTACATTTGTACTTTATTGTATCCCCAACAGAGATGTATTATTCCTTCAGTTGGAAGTGTCGTCATTGGTATTTGCAAGTGTCGCAAGTTATATTGTAAGTGTCGTAACTTATATTTGATGGGTTATTAGACCACCTTAGAGGGGTCAACCCAATGTGGGTTAAAGGGTTATTAGACCACCCTAGTGGGGTCGGCCCAGTGACATTGGATGGGTTATCAGGCTTCCTTAGGAAGTCCTCCCAGTTAGAGTAAAATGAAAGTAAAGGTAAAGTATAAATAGAGAGGAGCACCTCTCTATTTATTCATTCTCTGACTCACTCACTTCGCATTAGTAAGAGAGAGGAGGAGTGCGTACAAGTGGAGGAGGAGCAACTGCTAGGAGACTATCTCTTGTGTTGGGGTTTGATCTTGTGATCTTTGTATTGGTGCTCATTCTATCTCTGAGGAAGTTGCAGGGTTTTTCACCTTCTTAGTTTTCCCCAATGAAATGCTTTGTGTCTCTTATCTCTTATGTTTGATATGATGTACATGTTGTTCTCTCAGTTAAGATCCTATATCAGATTGAATTAAATACTGAAAAACTAATAGCTTCCATTATAGACCTACTTCGACCATCAACCACCAACATAAGTAAGTATGGAAAAAGTGGACTTCCTTGACAGATCCATCTCATTGGAATGAAAAATGGAGATTCCACCCGACTTATTAGTATGGAAAAGGAGAGTGAAGTCACACATACATAATCTAGTTTTCCATGCTAAGTGAGAAGCCAACATAATATGAGATAAAGCTAGTAGGTCCTATCATATTCCTTCGAGAGATCTAGTTTTATAGTCATTTCACTATGATTCTTTAATTTGATAGAATGAATCTATTACTGGGTTGCACCAATCTCATCATGAATATGTCTTCCTTCCAAGAACCTGAACTAGCATTGAGTGATAACACTATAAATGATTTTTTGAGTATGAGTGCTAAAACTTTGGCAATTATTTTGTTAATGTAGTTGCAAAGGGGGGTTGGTCTATAGTCATCGAATGATTTTCGCTTATTAACCTTTGGGATCAATGCAATAAATGTTGAATTCAACAAAAAGAAACACCCTTTCAGACTCCCTTACCTCTTCAACTACTCTCAATACATATATTCTCAACATATGTAGAAACCAATAAAAATATGATTGTACATCCATCAGGGTGGGGACATTTTCCCTTTTGAAATGAATTCAAAACTACATTTAGTTCTTCCAACGTGTCTTCTAAGAATAGATTTTGTCATTATATTCATCATTAATCAACCTTGGGAAATATGAATACAATTTTAATACATCAACTATGTTAGTTGTCTCTGGTTCTTAATAAATATTTGAAAAGTGATGAACCCCCATTTCCACCAAATTCTTGAAAGCTCTCACCTTCTCACCTAAAGGGGAAATAAATTCCCAAATTATCTTGTTACTTTTCCTTATATTTGCATATTTGTGGTAAAATATAGTGTTCTCATCCCCTAGCTCCATCCATACCACTTGCCTTTTCATCCTCCAGTATGACACTCTATCATGGAGAACTTTGTATTTCTTTGATTCTAAAATAGCTAGAGCTTGTAATTTTTCATAGAAAAACCCCATTTGCATTCTTTGCATTTATGTGTTGTAATTGCACCCTCTGTCTCCATGAACACTTTGTTTCTACTTTTGTAACATTCTATCTTCCAATCCCCAACTTTTTTCTTTAATTTTTTTAGTTCAATTAGAAATTGTTTGTTGGAAGTTACCCCATAAATTCACTTCATATTGCTTCCAAACACACTAAACTAATTCCTTGAAATTTCCCTCCTCCAAAAAGGTAGGATTGATTTAAAAAGAGTAGAAGAAATTTCCTCCACCTTGCTCAAATGAAGAAAGACTTATTTTTTTATCTAAACACCCCCTCCCCCCAATAATTCACCCAAGATATTATGTAAAGATCTACACTTTATAAGAGATTATATGTGACTAAGAACCTACTTAAATGCTTTGAAACTCTTGTTTCTCACATCTTCTTGCTTCACCAACCAAGATTGAGTTTTACTAGTTCTAGATCAACAATGTCTACCATAATCGATTTATACTAAAAATAGTAAAATAGAGAATATAGTATTGCATTATTTACCCAAACTTCCTCCCTACTAATTGTAAATTTCAAGTTTCCTCCTATAATCAAATTTCTATCCTTTACAAGTTGCAAATCGAAAAACTTATCCCAAAATATTTGTAGCTAGTCATATGGTCCATATACATTCAAAACAATGACTTGCATATTCAATATTTCACACTAAAAACTATGCACGTGCCTAAATGAATAGTAAAACTATTAATTAGATGATAATTAGATTTCAAGCTCGTTTCAATCCCGCAGATGATCCAAGTGAATCAACCCACAAAAATTCCCAATTCTTAAACAAGGTTTTAATATTTATTATGATTAAGTCACCCTTGCACATTGTCTCATGTATAATGAAGATGTCAAGGTGCTCTTTTTCAATATTTGTTAAATTTTGAGCATTAATTCACAATACTCTAGGATCTTTCCTGAGAGAATAACATATATAGTATATCAATTCATGACTATCATAATACGCATGACAAGCATCACAAGAATCAAAAGCATGAGAGACAAGAGACACAGAGTTTCCATGGGGAAAACCCTAAGGTGAAAAACCCCACAACTTCCTCAGAGATAGAGAGAGCAATGGCTCAACCAAAGTACAACCAAAATACACTGAGGTAGTCTCCTAGTAGCATATGATCCTCCTCCTCACTAGTGCGCCACTGTCTGAGTGAGAGTGAGATACTTTTCCGAGAGTGATCTAAATAGAGATCACCTGATCTCTATTTATACTAATCTATTTTCCCAGTGACCTTATGGGGCCAACTTGTCTAGCTAGGTACATCACATTATAATATATATATTTCAGGGCTGACCCCACACATGGTGGTCTAATAACCCATTGGAAAGTACACACACTTGCGACACTTGTCAATCCACATGACGACACTTCCTTATAAAGGAATAACACATCTCTTATAAGGGTACAATAAATATATATAAAATACATAGATGAAATACATTCCGAAGTTACATATACATCAACACTCCCTCATAACTAGGAAGGTATTTCTCGACACAGATCTGCTAGACAAGTCTTCTTCTCGGGATCATCGTCATCATCATCATCACTGCTACTGCTATCTCAACCAATCTCTGACTCTACTTGTCATAGGAAGTTCTACAGAGCCAGTCCTTTTTCATACTGGATGTAGGCCCACCACCTGCAGGTCTTCATCATCACTGGCCATACTGTGGAAATCTCAGGACTTATTACGTGCGTCACAAAACCTTAAAAGAGTCTCTTGACTAGCAAGAACCCTAAAGAGCATCTGAGGCCTTTTTCATCCTATCCAAATCTCCAGGACTTATTACATGTGACCCCACCACAAAACCTCGAAAGAGAATCCCAGGACTGATTACGAGCACAAGGCTCAACCTATCAGATCTCCCAAGGCACAAATTACATGTGGTCACCACAAAACCTCGAAAGAGCATCCCAGGACTGATTACGAGCACAAGGCTCAACCTATCGGATATCCCAGGGCACAAATTACATGTGGTCATGGAAAAACCTCCAAAGAGCATCCCAGGATTGATTACGAGCACACGACTCAACCTATCAGATCTCATAAGGCACAAATTACATGCCATAGGACAAAACCTCGAAAGAGCATCTGCCAGATATCCCAGGGCATAAATTACATGCCATAGGAAAAACCTTGAAAGACTATCTGCAGATCTCCCAGGGCACAAATTATATGTCCTCCCAAGCAAAACCTCGAAAGAGCATTTGCCAGATGTCCCAGGGTACGAATTACATGCCATAGGCAAAACCTCGAAAGACCATCTACAAATCTCCCAGGGCACAAATTACATGCTTATCTGCACAACCTGTTCCACAGCCACAGAGTATCAACCTGCTACTCACCATACATCATCCTGATGTACACATGATCATCTTGATCATCATCACTGCAACATCCTGCTGCATGTCATCTGGAGCAACATCCTGAAGCTCATCATCCATGATCATCCTGATCATACAATGCATCTACCTGATACATACCAAGTATCTACCTGATACATATCATCATACATGATCCACCTGATACAAATACAAATACATGATACATATCACCATACATGATCCTCCTGATCATACAATGTATCCACCTGATACATATACAGATACATGGTCCAAGCATCCAACATGATGCATATACAAAATACATACAAATGATCCTACTGATCATATCTAGCATCCAACATGATGCGTACATACATATAAATGATCCAACTGATCATATCCAACATCCAACATGATGCATACATACATATAAATGATCCAACTGATCATATCCAGCATCCAACATGATGCGTACATACATATAGATGATCCAACTGATCATATCCAGCATCCAACATGATGCATACATACATATACATGATCCAATTGATCATACAAAGCAGAAAATAGAACATCATCCTGATGCTCATCATCCAGCGCTTACATCCACATCCATGTGAAGGATCCTCCTTCCAACATGCTTGGAATGGCTTCAGCAAATGTGTCCATCACTTCTTCCTCGAAGTGTCCTCGATCTGAAGAACACCAAGCCTCTCTCTGAAGTACTCGAACTTCACCCTGGCTAGTGGCTTCGTCAGCACATCTGCAATCTGCTTGTCCATCGCAACATACAAGAGCTTCACAGCTCCTCTCTGCACCATATCCCTGATATAGTGATATTTGATCTCTATGTGTTTCGACCTATCATGAAACACTGGGTTCTCTGACAGCTTCACACAACTCTGGTTATCACAGAAGATACCAATAGCATCCAACAGGAGATCAAATAACTCAGACAGTAGCTTCTGTAGCCATACTGCCTCACAACTAGCTGAACAGGCTGCAACATACTCTGCCTCAGCTATACTCAGTGCTATGCAGGACTGCTTCCTGCTAAACCAAGAGATCACACCTGATCCCATACTGAAGCAGCACCCAAATGTGCTCTTCCTATCTGCAGCACTGCCAGCCCAATCTAAATCAACATAACCCTGCAGGTTAAACTTTTGATTCACTTCATACTTGAGCCCATAATCCACTGTACCCTTTAGGTACCTCAGAACATGCTTTACAACAACCAGGTGAACACTCCTTGGATCCGTCAGGAACTGGCTCAATGTGTTCACAGCAAAGCAAATGTTTGGTCTCGTGTTCGTTAGGTACATCAAGGACCCAATCATCTGACGATACATAGAGACATCAACCGGCTCAGATGAAGCATCGCATAGAAGCTTCAGATTCGATGCCATAGGCGTGGCCATGGAATTGCAATCCATCATCCCGAATCTCTTCAGGATATCTACTGTGTACTTCTCTTGACCAAGGAAGATCCCACCTGCACTCTGCCACACCTCCATACCTAGGAAATAATGCATCATTCCCAAATCTTTCATATCGAACTCAGCAGTAAGCTTCCTCTTAGTATCTGCAATTAATCTGTCATCTCCTGTTACAAATAAGTCATCCACATACAGGAGTAGAATCACAGGATTCCCTTCCTCAACCTTATAATAAAGGTTGGAATCTGCTTTACTCTTGGTAAAGCCCAAACTAGATAGGAAACTGTCCATCCTACCATACCAAGTTCTGGGAGCTTGTTTCAAGCCATACAAGGCTTTCTTCAATATGCACACATATGACTCCCTGTCATGTATTTCGAAACCAAGTGGCTGCTCCACATATACTTCCTCTTCAATTACACCATTCAAGAAAGCAGTCTTGACATCCATCTAGTGTATTTTCCATTTCATTGCTGCAGCCAGGGCAAGTACTGTTCTAATGGAAGCATACCTGGCTACAGGTGCAAAAGTTTCTTCATAATCTATTCCCTCTTTCTGAGAGAAGCCATGAGCTACGAATCTTGCCTTGTATTTCTCTACACTGCCATCTGCAGCATGCTTGATTTTGTAGATCCATTTGGAAGTCACAACAGACTTCTCTTTAGGTCTTGGGAAAACATCCCAAACATCATTCTTCACTATTGATTGGTATTCCTCAACCATGGCATCCTTCCATTCTTTCTTTTCCGCTGCTTCTTCATAACTGGAGGGCTCTTTGTTCATAATGTCACAGAGTAAAGCAACATAGCTGGTATGTGATCTGGTTCTCTTCTTTGCTCTGTATTCTTCTTTTGGAATGCCAAATCTTTCTGCATCTTGAATGAGCTCTCTAGCCCATGCAGGTTTCCTCTTGTGAGAGTTATCCTCACGGGGTTGATCTACAGGTTCTTGCAGATCTTCAAACTCACGAACAACTTATGGAACTGCTTCAGTCATGGTAGTGTCTTGAAATCTAGTTTCCTTAGGTTCTTCATAAACTTCGATAGGTGCCTTCCTTGATTTGATGAATGCTGAGTTTTCATCAAATGTTACATCCCTACTGACATCAATCTTCTTGAACCCTGGAAAGTATATTCTGTAAGAGCTTTCACTGTAACCCACAAAGATGCCCTTCTTTCCTGAAGGATCTAGTTTAGTCCTCTTTTCCTTTGGAACATGAGTCTATACTGGACAACCAAATATTCTGAGATGACTGACTTCAGGTTTCTTACCAGAAAAGACCTCTTCTGGTGTCTTGTTGTCCAATATCTTGTGGGGTGTTCTGTTTTGCACATATACAGTTGTTCTAGCTGCTTCTGCCCATAGATGCATAGGTAGATCTTGGTCATGCAGCATTGCCCTTGCTACTTCCATGATAGTTCTGTTCTTCCTTTCTGCAACTCCATTCTATTGAGGATTATAAGGAGCAGTCAACTCCCTCTTAATCCCTGAATCATTACAAAGCTTCTTGAAGTCTCCTGAGGTGAATTCTCCACCATTGTCGGATCTGAATGTTTTGATCTTTTTGTCAGTTTGATTCTCCATCAAGGTTTTGAATTCCTTGAATTTATCAAACACCTCATCTTTGCTCTTCAAGAAGTATACCCAAGTCTTCCTGGAGAAGTCATCAATAAATGAGACATAGTAAACATACCCACTCAGAGAACTGGATGACATAGGACCACATATATCTGAGTGGATGATTTCCAGGATGTTTTTTGCTTTGCTTTCACTACTTGGGAAAGCCTTCTTAATGTTCTTACCTTTTGCATATCATTTGCAAACACCTTCATGTTTGGTCTTGATTTCAAGAAGACCCTCTACAACCTTGCTTGCAATTGGAAGTGCCCTATAGTGCATATGAGCAAGTCTTCTATGCCAAAGTTCACTTGGCTCCATGGATTCATGTACCATGGCATGTTCAGGTTGTCCCTTCAATTTATACAAACCTCCCTCTTGCTCTCCAATCACTACTACATCATCTATGTTCTTTCCCTTTGGCCACATTAGGACTTGGCCATCCACAAATGTAACCCTCATACCTTTTGCATCCAATGCAAAGATGGAGAGTAAGTTTTTCATGAGCCCAGGTACATAAAGGACTTCTTTCATCTTCAAAGATTTTCCAGAATCTAGGTTGTATGAGGCTTCACCACTTCCTTTGATTGGGTATTGATAATCATCCCCAAGTTTCACCTTATGGGGTGATTCATGTTCAGATAGATTCACAAAAGATTCCTTAAACCCAATCATGTGTTTGGAAGATCCACTATCAATCAACCAATCATTACAACCATGGGAGATAGTACCCGTGAGAGCAGAAATTAGAACATATTCTCCTTCACTTGATGAGTCATCATCACTATCACTTTCTGCCCTAGCCTTCTTCTTTGGGGGTTCATCATCTTCGGCAGCATGAGCATGATATCTTCTTTTGTTATTTTTCTTCTTCTTCTTATTGAAGTTGTTGTTGTTGTCTTTCTTCTTCTTGGGACAATCTGAAGCAAAGTGTCCCTTCTCATTGCAATTGAAGTATCTGAGATCATTCTTATCTTTATGATAATGGTGGTGTGAGGATCTTCTATTATGAGATGATTCCTTCTTGGATTTTCCTTTCCTAGCATGTGCTGTGAGAGCTTGATCTTCATTTCCCATCTTTTCTTCTCGGGCCACAAGCCTAGCTTCTTCTTGAGAGCATTCTTCCCGCAATTTATTGAAGGAGATCAACTTCTTCCTTGCACAAATTCCTTGAATAAAGGAATCCCATGACCTGGGTAGGCCATTTAGAGTGGTCATCACCACTTCACCATTCTCCACCATTTCATCCACTGCTTCTAGTTGTTCCTTGATCTGGGAGACCCTTGAAAAATAATATTGAATGGTTTCTCCATTCTGAAACTTTACTCCTTTCAATTGGTTCCGCAGGGTCATCTTCCGATTTATGTTCTTCCCTTCAAATAGCTTGGTCAAAGAGTCAAACATCTCCTTGGGTGTCTTTAGAGAAGAAACATGGGGTATGAGATGGTCTTTAATGGAATCAACAATGATTCTCTTTGTCTTGACCAAGTTCTTCTTATGCAATACCTTGGCCTCTTCATCCTCTGGGATAGGGATGTCTTCTTTTACATATGAGTCCAACTCATTCTCTTCCAGGATTAACCCAATCCTATACTTCCAAGCTCGGAAGTTATCAGCTCCTTCAAGCTTATCCTCAAGCTTGGTGTGGTGAGACATCTTAAAGAGTACTTCAAATGGAAATAGAAAAGATTTAGGTCTTACCACTTGAAATGCTGAAAAACTGGATCTAGTCCCGGATTAAGGTTTGTCGGAAAAACCCTAAAAATTCAAAATGTGAATTTCAAATTTCTGAAACGATAGAAAGATGCGCCTTGATGAGCTGATCAACCTAGTGCATTCAGAATTTGAGATCAACAAAGCTTTACCCTTCATATTTGTACTTTTGTCCTCCTGGGTTCACTAGGAAGAGCCCTGAATTAGGGTTTGAGTTTCGTGGATATCTATCTAGCCAAAAATCTCGATCCAAAGCTCTAAACTTCGATTTTTGCAAGGAGCTTCCAGCTATGTCTTCAGATTTCAGAAATTCCTATTTTTGTGGAAACCCTAATTTTTAGGGCCAAATCTAAAAATGCTCGGAATTGAATTCTGATTGGATAGATAGATGCGCCTTGATGAGTAGAGTCAATCTACTATACTGATTTTTCAAAATCTATGGAGAGAAACCCAATAAACAAGGAACTCAAGTTTTTGTCACTGCAAAATGTCTTCTTCTCAGGTTAGCTCTAATACCATGTTAAATTTTGAGCATTAATTCACAATACTCTAGGATCTTTACTGAGAGAATAACATATACAGTATATCAATGCATGACAATCACAATAAGCATGACAAGCATCACAAGAATCAAAAGCATGAGAGACAAGAGACACGGAGTTTCTGTGGGGAAAACCCTAAGGTGAAAAACCCCACAACTTCCTCAGAGATAGAGAGAGCAATGGCTCAACCAAAGTACAACCAAAATACACTGAGATAGTCTCCTAGTAGCAGATGATCCTCCTCCTCACTAGTGCGCCACTTTCTGAGTGAGAGTGAGATACTTTTCCAAGAGTGATCTAAATAGAGATCACCTGATCTCTATTTATGCTAATCTGTTTTCCCAGTGACCTTATGGGGCTGACTTGTCTAGCTAGGTACATCACATTATAATATATATATTTCAGGGCCGACCCCACACATGGTGGCCTAATAACCCATCGGCAAGCACACACACTTGCAACACTTGTCAATCCACATGACGACACTTCCTTATAGAGGAATAACACATCTCTTATAAGGGTAAAATAAATATATATAAAATACACAGATGAAATACATTCCAAAATTACATATACATCAACAATATTCCTAAAGAAGGCCAATCTTTTGTTGGGACTTCCAATCCCCTCGCATTAGAAGAAAGGGTTTTCATCATGGATCCCAATTGCAAGTTGTAATTGTTTAAGAGCCCAATCCAAATATTTTTGTTTACCTTAAAGTTGCCTTCACTTCAACATGGTGAAGAATATTCAAACATGTTTAATATTCCCTTAGGTTGGAGTTTATTCAAGTGGCCTCTTGTGTTGACTGAGGATTTTGAACTAGAAATAGTTGAACTGGTATTCCCCCTAGGTAGGGACTCTTGTAAGCCATGTTAGGGTCCTACTATGACCGCTTTACTTTGAATTTACTTAGGAGATGTACTTCATTTATTTATGATGCCATTGTCTTTGAATAAGAACTATTAGATAGTTAGTTGATAGTTACTCAATGCAAAAGGGTCCTATTATTAATTAAGACCCATTAGGTGGTTGACCCTCGTCATTAGTGGGGCATAGATAGTTAAGGTTTTTTTTTATTGATGCACTACATATAGAGTAGAAGGTTGTGTAATGTGATAAATGATTTTTATTGCTTTTGGAGCTCTAATCATAGGAGGTTTCCCCCTCAAAGGGGCAAGTGAACATTGCTAGATCTCTTTTGGACATTATTAATGCAAGGGTTCTTTCTCAGGTTCCATCTATTTCTCTCTTGTAAATTTTCTCTTCAACACTAGTATTATATGACATTTTGATATTTTGCTCCATAATTATGGGGTTAAGTACATTACAAGTGGTATCAAAGCACCTTCTTGGGACAAGCATGCCACATTTTAGAATTTGTTTCAAGTTAGAGATGTGTTCAGACATCAATAAATAACACATATATTTTCCATCAAATGAGTAAAGCTACAGTTCAAGAAGAATACACATAGGAAATACACATGGAATCCCCTTGTTAGACACCCTTAAAACCATTGTTTGTACCCCTTTGAGTAGCATTGCATTAGACAATACTTGTTTATGGAATTTCACTTCTACATACCCTCTGGTATATAGAAAGTCTCCTATGATACCTAAAGCAAGCTTTAGATCATCATATCGACCACCTTGTTGCTATAGTGTCACCAATAACAACACTTGGGAAGATTACTCTCTAGTACCTGGGTAGTTAGGTAGTATGGCTAAGGGCACATTCAAGCCTCCTTAGTAAGTGTCCTCAAATATTGGGTTGAGTACTACTATTGGACCTTGCCAATATATCCAAAGGGGATTCACCTTGTTGACCAATATCTTATCACATTCATTCATAAAAGGCGTTTTTTTAAGTGTGAAAAATAAGTTCAACTAGCTGGTATTAGGGGGCATGGAGTAGGGTATGGGGGGTTTATAGGTATTGGGGGGATGAAAACGGGTATCTAGTAAAAATAGGGAATATCTCATAAAAAGGTGTTTTTAAAACAAAATTGGAAATATGTATTGGGAGGGGGGCTCAACAAAAGGATTTTGCTAGGTATTTATCAAAATCTAGTGAAATTAGATGTACTCTTTACTATCCCATGAATGAAGGCGTTATGGAATAGTTTCACTGAGTGAAGACCCCGTGAGTATATTAGAGAGCTATAATACCTAACACTCCCTTATCCCTAGGAATCTGCAAACCCTAGCCTTTACTTCAAAAGTCCAAAATAAGTTTCTGTGTAGGATAAAGTCTAACCAAATCACCCCCTTATTCCTATCACTTTTTTGTTGAATCTGGTTAAAGTGCTTCCTAGAAATTACAGTTTCTGCAATCTTGCAATTTCAACAATCACCAATCTTTGCTCTAGACTAAATGCCATATTTTAAAACTACCCAATTGGTCTAAAATGCAATTTGAGCAATGAAAATTGCATTTACAGTAACTCTTCGCATGCCAGATTCCAACGGATACATGGCGTTTTGGTTGTTCCATATACGGCTCCCAAAATTCCTACATAATTTTGAATATCAAGAATTTGGGAATTTCATCATTGAAGTATTAATCAGATAGGAGTAATACTCCCATGGGAGTAGTACTCATGAAAAAAAAATTGGATCCTAGTTGTATGTTATAGGAGACCTATCTCAAAAGAATTTTTGTTCCATGTTGATCATCATGGTAACTCTCTCTAATGACATTTTTTCTATGTACCTAACCACACCATTATGGATGAACTACTTCATCGAATTTCTGTTAAGATCCTAGTGGATGGACTTCACTAACACCTCGGGGTTTTGGTGTAACGATTTGTATCATTTGGTATCAGAGCCTCCACCTAGGTTCAAGTCACAAAGCGGGGTGGCAACGTCGACATTGCAGTGTTTGCCCGAGGCTCGTACGGCGCAAAGGGGATGCCACCGTATGGGCGCACATCCAGCCTAGAGTCTGGACTGCAGAGCATGGTGGGATGTTAAGATCCCAGTGGACGGCCTTCACTAACACCTCGGGGTTTTGGTGTAATGGTTTGTATCAATTTCTTGTGAGATGATGATTATCGTGGTCTCACTCCCTCATAATATTTTTTCGGGGCACCCATAGATACCATGATGACCTGCTCTAACACCATGCAATTTGATAAAATAGTTGGCAAACTAGATGGTCAGTGTTTGGAGCTTCAAGAAAAACTCAAAGATGGTGTTTCCTAATAGCATCAAGAGATTGCCACTTCCTCCCATATGATAATAAATGGCATGAACCAAACATAGATATATACCTAGTAAGGAATCTTCAAAGATGAGCAATTTTTACCATAAACAACCCCTTTTTAGTCCTAGCATCCATAAACCACCCTTCATTGATAACAATTGGAATCACTTTCCTAAAGTGGACGTCATTAGTTTGATGATTTTGATCCCTCGAGTTAGGTCACCTAGATTGAACATTAATTTTCTCTCCATGGCATTACTAATGACATGATGAAACTTAGAGTGGGGTGTACTTGTACTCAGACTCAAACTGATGAAATATTTTTGATAATTTTCCCAATCTTGTAACACTAAAAATCTCCACTAGAAGGAATTTTCCTTGTAGTGAATGGTAATCAATATTTGGAAAATACTCTACTAATTCTGTTTCCAAATCCAATGCTCATCAAACAATTTAAACAAATGGTGTTTTAATTGGATTCAAGACTTGATTGGTCTCTAAGGTAGCTTGTGTATGCCCAAATGCTTTCTTGAAAGCATGCCCTATGGCCTTCTCTACAATAAGATAAGATACTTTTATGTATAAAGGATTAAGAATGCCTACCCTCTACATAAATCTATTGTGCTTGTTGCATTGCAAGTCTCAAGGGGAGAAACGAAACCATTTTGCTCACTTCACCTCAACATGTACTCAACAATTGTTCCTTTGGATATTTGGATGTCATAGTGCTATCGTGAAAGACACATAAACGTATATTGATTGGGGATGAGAGGATTAACAAGTAAGTATATGATGCTCCATCTTCCCTGGGTCCACAAAGACTAAACATGTGTACTAACTTGCTAGGTGATAGATTCGATACACGTGATATCCTTCATCCACCGCTTATTGTCTTAGTTATCTCCCCATTGGAAATAATATTCCATGTGGATTTTAATCTCATTTTATTTTATTGGATGGGATATCCTTCAAATGGTAATCTCATGTAGGAATAAGAGACCTCCCCATACCCATGCATGATTTATTTAATAAACATGTGAGGAGGTTCATACACCAAAGTTTGATCTTTAATTATTCATGGTGATGAATAAGAATGACTCATACATTGGTTTTCATCAAATAATTAAACACAACAGATCCCACTCTAACGTGAATTTCTTGCTATGGAAGACACTGAATGTTTGGATGGAATGAGGATTTAAACTTCCTAAGATCAATTTAATAAACTAACATAGATCCATCTTAAATCTAGCTCTGTCAAGTTCCAAGAGGAATCAAATCCTTTGAGGTGCAAACCTTTTTAGATAGGTTTGCACCTCAAGGGATTTTATTTTTCGTGACACTTGATAGAGCGAGATTTAAGATGGATCTATTCTAGTTTATTAAATTGATCTCAGGTAGTTTAAATCATCATTCCAACCAAATGCTGGGTTTTTTTTCATAGCAATAAATTCACGCCAACTAGAGTTAAGATGGATCTATGTTGGTTCCAATCGTAGTCCCCACATCAAAAGAATGTTGCTTAAAAACCAAAATTACCACATTAAAATCATTTCATCCAAAAAAAAAATTATTCACATTATCAAAATGGTGAATTGTAATAAACCAATAATCATGTTCAATAATAATACATGTAAAAGAGTGCAATGTAATTTAATGATGAATTACATATATATTATAGAGTTAATCTTAATATGTCTTCTTCTGCTTTTCTTAAATCCACTCCTACCCCCTTTTCCATCTTCTCATATCGATCATATGTGAGAGGAGGTTGAATTGGAACACCATTAGAGGGATGTTAGATCATAACACAAATGTCCATCTAAATACATAGATCAATAGATCATAGGTGTCCCTTAGTGTAAGCAATGCATTTTAACAATACTAAAAATGAACATTCCTGAAATCAAAGCAATGCAACAAAATTCGATTACTAAATTCCCACATTATAATATTATATGTCAATATATAGTCAAATTAGGGTTTGATTTTATCTACTCAGTCAACTGTGGTAAAACAATCAAATTAGGGTTTTGACTATTTAACCGAATGATATCATACAAAATGGCCAAAATGGATAGATGGAAATCTTTGGCCAAAATAGATAGATGGAAATATTTGGCCAAAAAGGATGGATCAACTGCGGGGTTTTTGGCTCCAACATTGATTTGATGAATATATCATAGATGTCATTCTACTCGGCTAACTATGGTAACTGAATCATATTAGGGTTTCAACTATTTAACTAAATGACATCATACAAAATGTATTACCTAACTAAAATCAATGCATCTTAACAATACTATTAGATCATGTTGCATTTCCTTATGCACATATTTCAAATTAGAGGGATGTTAGATCATAACGCAAATATCTATATGAAGAAATAAATCCATAGATCATAGATGTCCCTCAATGTAACTAAATCAGATTATGTTTTCAACTATTTAATGATGATGATTTTGTCTACTTATAACTATGGAAACTGAATAAGATTAGGTTTTTACGATTTAACTAAATGATATCATACAAAAATGGTTAGAACTGAATGATATCATACAAAATGGTAAGAGTGGATGGATGAAAAATTTTGGCCAAAACAAATGGATCAACTATGGGGTTTTTGGCTCCAAGAATAACTTGACACAAATGGATCAACTATAGGATTTTTGGCTCCAAGAATAACTTGACGGAAGGAGTGACACATCTCCCTCTACTGGGTTGTAGAATGAACGAATACACTTCTTCTACGCAATCAAATCACTGAATGCCCACTTAAAATAAGCTATCAAACAAGGGTTTTAGCTTAAAAAAAATCTTGAGAATAGCCCACGATCACAACACAATAGAAAATATAAGGCCATAAACCAAAGACAAAATTAAGAGTTGCCAGCGATCTCAAGTGCCAACATTGAGTGGACGGTTCGCTTCATCTAGTTGTTGTTATTCAATATTCACACAAAATGCTAAGAGGAATTGATTTTTGAGCAATGAATATCACCACTACATACTCGAATTTCATTAGTAGATTTAGATGAATACATTCAATGTAACTATAAATGAAACTCTATCACGCAATAATAAAATCACGCATGCCTTTGCCAAAGACCTAAAATTTAATCCAAGCATAGCTCAAGGGTTGTTTGAAAATATGTCACTTCAACTCCTGTCACTTGGAAGGGTAGGATTTTGGGAAAAATTCTACTAGTCGGTTTGGACATTATAAACAAACCTTTTACTGGTTTCTTCTCGTTTATCCGACGGTTAGCCTAAAATATAGGCATTGGCAATATTTGATGGAAAAAATGACCCCCGTCAAATTCCAGCCCTGGTTGGAAATCCTCCACGCATCTCTCGGGAGTCTTTACAAAATGGTACAAGGACTGACAAGTGGTCTTCGTTCATCCATTGCCCTGAGAATTTCCTGTAGGTAACTAGGTATTTGAAGAAGTGCAAAGGACGGTTGTCACATCACAAATCTGCCATTGTACCTCTGGAGAATAATGTCGATGTACTGTGTTGGTCCGTCCAATGTAAAAAGTAACGGTATGTGCCAAACATTCCATCTCTCATAATCATGGTTTGTCACAGAAAATATATAATCATGTCTCACAGCCAAAAAGTCAAGAACAAAATAATTGTCCCAGTCTCATGATCACCCAAGTAAACAGGTTTTGGTTTATGGATTTTACTGGACTGGGTCAATTAATGTATAACCTCCATGAAGGCATCTCATTGTGAGTAGCTGTGTACATTACGTTTCGTTCTGTTCTTGCAGCGTAATTTTAGTTGTATCTTGCAATAAGGACTTTCTTGTACTAGTGGACAGAGGACAGAGGAATCCTTGGATCCTATATTTCAACTGTTAAAACTGTAGCATTAGGTTCATCTGGCTCATGGTTTTTGAATTTTGATGATCTTGTCACTTGTGTGTGAGGAACTACAAAAAGCATCACTGATTATCAATGGACGGGTGGAGTTTGGCTCAAGGGTACCCGAATGTAGGCAGCCAATAATTGGTCTGGATAATCCAGAACTAGGGATAGTGCTATCACAACTTCTGGAACAACCATTGACAACAAGATAACAAATTCAACCTATTTACTCATCAATCCTACAGGATTTTAATAGCAGTCTTATAATCAATAGTGGAATTTTATTCATCATCATAAACAGGAAATTATGATGTATTGTCACTAACCGTTTATAAACAAGAAGTTTACAACATACAATTAAACTCAACAACAATAACATGATATATGCAAGAAAGGAGGAACCACACAAGTATATTCTATTCCATATGCAAATGCAGAGAATTGAGATAATCCAACATATTTTTCATTACATATAGAGAATTTTCAACCACCTAGGAAAATTATAAACAAGCCAACACAAAGTACAAATTACAGAACTGAAGATAAAGTATTTATCTTTCTTAAATGATGAAGGGTTGACCAATTTACTGTGTAAGGAAGATTTTCCACCCAACTGTTGGTGATCCTTTGTGGACACCATCCCCTAGCCGGGCTATGAGACCACCAGGGCAAATAAACCTTGCTGAAGGCTCCAAGACCTTCAATGTCAACCAAGAAAGCCATTGTTGCGTTCTTTAATCATTCTTTAGATCAACAACCTTAAGCACGCACTCTACTGCCCCATGCAACACATGAATAAATCCCCTTCTCTGCATTTCAGTCCCTCAAAAATGCTCCTCCTCTCTGTGATCTTCAACATGTGTAGCAAGGGTCCTAAAACTATCTTCTTTTAAATTGAACCTATAGCAGATTAATGCTCTTGGACAACAAATTTGCCTCTTAAATAGCTCCCAAACAGTATTGTACTCTACATAGATTTTGAAAAAGATGATTCCCTCCACAAAGGTGGTGCTTATTACCACATAATAGAACTTCCCTCATTTCCCCATGGCTCATACAAGAGCTAGGCTAGTTTTTCATTCTCAAGAACTCTCTTTTTCTCCAAGAAAAACTCTCCTTTTTCCTAGCCCCCCGCCTTCAATTTGAATTTTCCTCCTAGATGATGAATAAACATGGAGTAGAGGAGACCTACTCCAACTCTCCTTAGTCCCTATCTAGAATATATGAGATGTTAGTCTCATTGACATTCCCTTGAGCCCCGTCACCTTTCCACTCTAGTGGTATCATAGTCCCTTTAGGCCTCCATACTCAAACATTCAGCCTTGAACCTTTTTTCTTTAAATTTCAAATGTCAAAACCATTGTGGCATACTACTTCACGGTGTTATACAAAACATAGTAATAAAATTTCATGCAAAAATATCAAACATGTACATATATAAGTTCATCATATCCAAAGGGTTAAAACTGGGACGTTACATGATTTTAGTTAGAGGTGGCACAATCCATACGTAATTTTTTCAAGGAAATCTTGTGGGGAAACTTAAGAGATGCTTCTTTATATTATTGGATGTCATCTCTAGTAAATATGTTAGTGTATTCTAGTGTTCCTAACTTAGGGGGATTTGAATAAAAAACCTATTAGCATTAAAATAGCCAAAATGACCAACTTCATTGATGAGAATATTTTGGGCTAACCACTCGAACTCAATCTATTTGTATTTATGCACGCATTCATCCAATTGATAGTGTACTTCATGTGTAAGCCCTTGGACATAGGAAATGTTCTCTTGGAGCTAGTAGATCATAGTAGTAGTATTGGGATCAAGAGGTGAAGTAAAAGGAAAAAAACTATATTTGTCCATACCTTATTTGGTTAGGTGTGGGTGTGGTGATGATTAACTATTGGTTTTGTAGGCCAATTATTTGAAAAACAAGTCACATATCTCCTAAAATTGAGAAGGTTGGAGCGGGAGCATACTCCAATGTCTTAAATTTTCTCCATGAAGGGTGTGGACAAATGAATTGTAATGAAACTCATTAGTTATGTGCTTCAATGGAAGAAGCACAAAAAAATTGTCCCTAAAATTCAAATCTTTACCTCCACAAGTTTTCATATACTAAGAAGGAACAAATGCAAGTGGGAGGGTATTGGTATTAGGGGTCATATAGTATCCATCACAACGATTGATTTGGTATAATTTCAAGACCCTATGAAGCTATAAGACTATTCTTTTCTATTACAACAACAAAAATGGAGGCACACACTGGTACATGGGATGAGGAGTGTTTTGACCTAAATTTGCACCATCTTTAGAGGTTTGATTAGAGAGCACATTGAACAAACAATATATAAGTAGATGTAACTCTTCAAAGAATGCTATATCACTTGGATACGAATGAACAAAGTTAGAATTGTTCTTACATGAATAATCATAAAACAACACATGTTGATGATAAGCAGGCTCAAGTTTAGGATTCATTGAGCGTGAGATGCACTGACTTCTTCCCACTATAGATGGCGAGTAGCACTAATTTCTAGAGTTAGGGAAGACAAGATTATCATGTGTGGGAACCACAGTGGCATATTATGCATACTCAAATGTGGGAGGAAACAACACAATTACACAATGAAACTTGTTTGTGTGAGTTGGGGTAGGACTTTATTGTCTAATCTTTTGAATGCTACACACTGAGCACGCATCAATACTAAAATAATACTTTATACAAAGAGATATAAACCATAAACACAATGAAATATGTGCTATAATTTAGACAAGAAAATAAACCACTATACTAACTCAAGATGCAGGAAAACAACCCATAAACTTACAAAAACATCACACTTGCTATATATAGTCAAAATATCTTATTCTGATCAGATTATATTACATATTATACAAATTCTCACTTGGTTGTCTTTAACCATACAATCTTAGCCTTTATATACATCTCTAATGACTTAGTGTGTACTATTTTAGTCCACAAACCAACCCTCAAATATGCATGCCTTGCTTTTAATCAACCAAGCAAATACATAGAACCCATACATACATTACAATACATCATAAAGGACACAAAGAGATTCTAATACAAGGGCTAATCCTAGATCAACACTATCCAACCCTAAAAGTATACTCTGTCATGAAACATGTACGTTGCAACAACATATCATAAAATACCTACAATATTGATTTAAGCAATATCAATTCATCACAAATATTTAAACATGTTATAATATTCATTATTATAAACAAAAAAAATATTTCAATTTTTATCTTTACTATTTATAAAATTAAAATTGTGATAATTTTCAATAAAAAAACATATTACAAATATTATAATTTTTCAAATGATTAAATGCAAATAAGAACTAACATTATTTCAATGTTTTTTAAGAAGAGGTTCTTAGAATTGGAAAAATGCTTTTCAAATCGATATTCATCTTCCAAATAATGTTCGTATTACTTAACCATGTAATATATTTGAAAACAAGTTGAATGCATCCATAATACATGATAATATTATTAGAAGACTATGTCATAAAAATAAAAATAAAATATATGTTTTAACTTGAGTGTAGAAAAACTAGTTAGACCTTCTTTTGATCTTGTGTAGTAATAGATTGGTGGATTTTTTTTATAGTTTAAATGTGTTCAATCATGCACAAAATTTTGTAAAATATAGTCAAGCATTATTTTTATAAGCGGTAATATCAAACCATAGTAATGTGATGTCACCTATCTAGTTTAATTCTCATTGTCTTTTAAGGTTATGTATTTGGAAGCAACAAGCTTTTACATACTTTTAGTACATTCATTAATAATTTTGCATTGTTATGGCTAGCACACTATCCATTACATTATAAGATCATGTCATGTTCCATTCCTGAGTTTGTATTGCAATAGCTTGTCAGTTATTTGTTCAAGCAAGACATTATTGGTCCTTATAGTCAACACTAAACTAGTACACTATCTTAACTGTCTTGCAAATCACTATGAGTCAACCACTAAGGTCACCAACCGTATAGACTCACCATGCACCCTTAGCCATGTTTTCCCAATCCACCATCTGTGATGCCATTGCCAATGGCACCTCAAGTAAGATCCTTACACTCCCTCGCTACATTAAATTAATCTATAATACAATGTATGACTCTTCATGATGATTCAATCATTATGTCTAACATCAATCCAATGCATGTTAAGTAAATATTTGTATTCCATATGCACATGAACTGCCCTTGAAATTCATCTTCCTCGGGAATAGAACCTTACCACTAATATACATGCAAGTCCATTTACAATGTTAGGATAAACCCCTAATCATCCATATAATTCCATTTACAACGCTTGGAAAACACCCAACACGTATGCAAATCCATTGTAAGATTGAGACAAGCTTCCAAAGCTTAAGCAATTCCTTTGGTGAGAAACACTCAAATCCTATGCAAGAGGACTAATTATGTTGAAAAAATAATCTTTCAAGTTTCTTACAAATACATCCAACAATACCCATAATGTATGCACTCACAATCATATAAAGCAAAAAAAAAAAAACTCATAATGAATTACATAGAACTTACAACTAATATATACTTATTTATGAATCATGTGAAATGTGAATGTCTTCGCCTTTAAACTCTTCCAAGATTAAAACATTTTAACACTATATTAAATATTTCTACAAAAAACTTAATGAAAACTCTGCGAACTAAATACACAGTGACGATAACTTGAAATTTGAGAAATTGATATTGATGTGGAAAACCCCCCATATTGAGAAATTTCACTTTTTTGCTAGTGCTTTTAACATTAACACAATATATCCATGCCCATCAAGGCACCCACCTTCACGTTTATGTGCTATGGTGTGTCCAATGGGTTCTTGAAACTTCTAGATACAAGGGAAGAAACGTGGAAGAAACCTACTCGTCCAGAGATTGCACGTTTCAACCTTATGCACAATAGTCATGTTGGCTCAAACTTTGTTATTTGGATGCAATGCACATGGTAGTTGAACCTTTAGGATAATTTGCGAAGGCACATTAATTTGGTCTTGGCGTTTGTATTGCACGTAGTCATAAAAGATCAAAGGGATGAGCATAAGCAATGAAGGCCTAGACTATCTTTAAGATGGTGGCGATTATGAAGATGTGTAGGGGTGGTTAATCTTTGTTTTATCATGTTAGCATGTTGGGTTTATATTTTTGGTAGTTGTGTAGTTGGTGGTGACAGAGGGGACTCGCATTTCATTGTTTTATTGGTTTTTCTGGGATCTCTCTGATAAGTGGCAGTAGTTAGTGATGATATTTGTAAATAAAGGTTGTTGGTATGAGGAACTTGGGGGGCGTCATCTTCTCAGGCAAGTCAACTTGGTAGTTTTCCGGCGACTTTTGACCCTCTTCTTTGTAAACAAAGTTGTTTAGAACATATCTCAAAAGCTCTTTAGGGGCCTGCGACTGCTGAGGGTCTTGAACCATCTGTTCCTCCTCGTTGTGGAGGGGTTCTTTCTCATAGCCAGGGGAGGCGGCACGAGCTCACAGGGCACACAAAGCCTTAAAGTAGGGATTCGAAGGTATAGACATGACTTTGGGGAAAGACGTCCAACCAGGTCATGTATTAAGTTTGTTGGCTCGGGCCATTGTTGGAAAAGTCTACTTTACAAATATCAGTTGAACCACACTATTGGCATGGGTCTCAAAAAACTAGAAACCCCTACTAAAATATAGTTGTAGGGTTCATATGTTAGTGAATAACTAGATAGTTTTTCACTTTATTGATGAAGAACATGTCACACATATTCTAGAGCGACGTTGGGTTATTGGAAGAGGCTCACTTTGCATTAAACAATCGTAATCTGATTTCAATCTTCACATAGAGAAGCTTCATAGGAACCACTTTTGGTTACTGCTTAAGGGTTTCCCTTTGGAACATTGGTCTTGAGATCCTACGTCTTCTGGATGTGATTAATATCAGGTGGGGGGGTAAAAAGATAAGACAGCCACTAGACTACTAGAGAACCCCTTTTTGTTGTCATGTTTATGGGGAAGTGGGTCATTTAAAAAGTAAATGCCAATCAGTACATTATGTCTGGGTTGCTTTGCATCATGGAAAGGAGCAGGTTCCTTTGGAGGATGAATCCCTGAATCATCAAGAGAGTTACCCCCATGTTAGTGCGGGCCTTATTGTCAGCTTACCTTAATCTCCAAGCGTCACAGATTCATTTTCAGGTAAGTTAAAACAACTTTTTCCTAAATGATTTGAATCCCCATCGGAGTCAAAACTTAAGATGATTGAAGTTGTAGACCATTTTCATCCTAGAGATGCTAAGATTGAAGGGGAAGCTCTTTCTTCCCCAAGTTTCGGTTCATCTTCTTTGTCTGGGAGGGGAACACAAGAAGGAGAGGGGGGCCTATTAACTTCCGCGGAGATGCCTCATTCTGGAAATGAGGTTGTTCCATTATTGAATGACTTACATTTGGTAGCTGGCTCTCAAATTCTAGGAGATGAAATGGCCTTACTCAATGCCCTGGGGCATTTTAAGCACTATGTTAGTATGAGTGGATCGGAGGACTAAGTGGTGAACACTCCTACGATGACTCGAGGTTTTTCTTTACAAGAACCCCTAAGGGTTTATACTATTGATTCATTGGAACCGGCTCCAGTTGTCCCAAATAATCCTAATGTTACCATTAGGAAGAAGAATGGAGGTAGAAGACATAAATTCCTAGCTTGCTCATCTGTGGGAGAATCTGAGAAGAATGATGCTACTGGAATTGTGGACCACCCTTACCTATGTGAATTATCGGATTCTTAGAACATTCTCACTAATAACTTTAGGCCTTTTAGAGCAAATTTGACCATTAATGTGGTTACCTAATGATCATTTTGTCCTTAAATGTGAGAGGGGTTGAGGGCACCCCTAAATATGTTGCCCTCAAGTGGTTATTGCAGTTGGTATCTCTGGATGTAGTACTTTTTCAAGAAACTATGGTCATTGGTTCGAAGGCTAGGGAATTTCTATGGCACTTATTTCCTACTTGGGAATTTTGTTTGGTAGATGTTGTGGGTCTTTCGGGAGGTCTCATATCAACATGGAATCCTTATAAGTTCAATCTAAGTCCATATCGGACTTGTGGTGGTATCCTGTTAGTTGATGGAATAGGGAGATGGATATGGCTCTACACATTGTCAATTGTTATGGTCCTTTTGTAGAGCATCAGTCTTATTGGACAAATATTGATAGGAGTGGAGTACTAGACTGTTCTTCCCTTATTGTTGCTAGAGATCTTAATTTTACAATAGAAACAAGAGAATCCTAGGGTACAAACGTCAGGTTTGATCCCATGACCTCTTGGTTTAAAAAATTCATCATTGATCACAGGTTGGTTGATATTGAGCCCAGACCATTTGTACATACTTGGTGTAATGGGCAGAAGGATGACAATGCTATAGCAAAATGAGTTGATAGGTTTCTACTGAATGAAGATCTTTTTTGGTTTGACGGATCTTTACAATTCTTGGGTTGAATTTGTGGCCATTTCTGATCATATGTTGGTAGTGTTGCAAATGGAGGAAGGCTCTCATCTTATCAGGCATTTGTTTAAATATTTCCTAGTTTGGTCTCGGAGACCATATTTTACTCCCTAATTAGGAATCACTGGAATACTTTTTATGGGAAGGGCTCAAGGGATGCTATGAGACGTTTTCCTTTGTTTCTTCGGTCCCTAAAGGACATTATATCACCCTAGATTAAAAATAAGAAGGCGACTCAAGAGCAAGATCTCATCCACATTGAAGCCCTCATCAAATATTTTAACTCTACATCCGTTACGGGATTCATTTCGAGGCAAGAAATGGAACACATAAAGACTTTGGAATGGGAAAAAGCTGAGATCCTTCGGGCTGAGGAAGCAGTATGGAAATTGAATAGCATGTCTTTGTGGATTACGCAGGGAGACCATAATACCAATTTTTTCCACTCCTATGCTACTCAACATCATAGAAACAATGCTATTTGGTAAATTGAAGATCATATAGGCGAGAAATTTACTTCACAACAGGGTATTGAAAGTGTAGCTTTTGGGTATTTTTCAAATCTTTTTAAAAAAACACCCGATCAATAATCTTGCATCCTAAGTTAGTGTATTACAGTGTATGCCTCGTTTTTTCTTTGATGAGGAGAGTGAGCATGTGGGAAGACCTGTTACATTCCTGGAAATTGAAAATAATTTTAAACAGATGGACAAGGAGAAGAGCCCCAAGCCAGATGGGTGGTCTGTCAAATTTTATTTACAATTTTTTGACTTAGTGGGCCCCAAAATTGTTGATTTATATGAAGAAGGTTGCTCCATGGGTTTGGTTTCGGGAGGGGTTAATGCCAAATTTTTAGTCGTCATTCTGAAAACCTCTAATCCAGTATCCTTCCAGGACTTCCATCCTATTTCATTATGTAACCTTTTGTATAAGATCATCTCAAAGGTGATTGCAAATTGTCTAAGGTGGGTTTATCCAAAGGCATCTCAAAGGAACAATTTGGTTTCCTACACAATAGGAAAAAAATTTATGCTATCGACATTGCTCGGAAGATTTGCTAAAATCAATTGCATCAATTCCTTGGTCTTGACGGTAGACCTGGTGAAATCTTATGATAAGGTAGATTGGTCATTTCTTCGGTTACTTCTCCTCAATGCGGGTTTGAGTTATGAGGTTACACAATGTATTATGGGTTGTGTTACAACATCCAATTTCACAGTTTTGGTCAATCGAAGTCCTTAAAATTTCTTCAAAAGCTCTCGTGGCCTGCGACAGGGTTTTCCTTTGTCATCGATTCTTTTTCTTTTGGTTATTGAGGGATTGATCAAAATGATTATTAGGGCCAAACAAGATGGTAAAATCACAGGTATCAAAGTCTCCACTTCTCAATACATTACAGACCTTCTCTTCATGGATGACGTCTTATTATTTGGTATTGGCAATCCGACGGAGTGACATCACTATAAAGACATATTGGATATCTTTTTCTTGGCTTCGGGTATGGAGATTAGCACTCTGAAATCTAGTTTTATTTATTCCAATATAGAAGAGGCTATGCAAAGATAGGTTAGTACTTTCCTCCCTTTTGAACAAAAGGAGATCAATGAAGGATTGAAATATCTCGGATACTTTCTGAAACCAAATGATTATCGTATTGTTGATTGGATATGGCTGATTAAGAAGGTGGAAAAGAGAATTAATACCTGGAGTAATCAGAGACTGACTATGGGAGGCAGACTCACACTCATCAATTCTGTCCTTAATAATATCCCTGTGTACTAGTTATCATTGGAAAAAATCCCGAAATATATTATGTCTCTTATTTGTCAGTTATTCTTCAATTTTCTTTGGTTTGGAGCTTAGTCAAGGACTGGTGTGCATATGATGGCGTGGGAAAAATTAACCATTCCTAAATCCCTTGGCAGATGGGGCATAAGGAACATATTTTGGGTCAGTAAGCATTGACCATGAAAAGCCTTGTCGAAATATTGTAACTTCTAAGAATATTATATTTGTACTTTATTATTCCATAGATGTTTCATTCCTCTGTAGAGATCTTATTGTATATCCAGAGATGTTTATTCCTCCATCGGAATGTGGTAACTTGGGTTATTAGACTTCCCTAGTGGGGTCGGCCCAGAGTCAGTTGTATGGGGTGTTTAAGTCCCCTAGTGGGGTTGGCCCAGTTAACATTATGTTGAGTGGTTAAGTTGGGGCCGACCTAGTTAAGGTTTAAAGACAAGTGAAGTAGTGTATAAATAGAGGATGTGTGTTCCTCATTTAACACACACTCACTTGTGAAACTCTCATAGGAGAAGGAGAGATCTACAAAGGAGGAGAAGCATCTTATGTTTGGGGATTGCATCTTTGTATTTGTTGGTCATCTATATTGAGGAAGCTTTGCTGGGTTTTCTACCCCATGAGGGTTTCCCAGGATAAATTGCGTCTCTTATGTTTATGCTGTGCTTGTTGTTCTTTCAGTGATCCTGTATATGCTATTGTTGTGAAATGGAATGTAATATTGATGTTATCTATATTAGCATATTGAATCTTAACATGGTATCAGAGCTATCGTAAAGGAAGGCAATGTATGGCACTTACAACACTTGTCTCACTTGCGACAATTTGAAAGTTAGGGTTTTGAATAACAAAACCTAGTCATTGTGTAACTTTCTCTATAAATCCATTTTGGCGAAGGTTCAGGATCTGAAAATTTTATAGGACAAATATAACATCCCCCTGTACCTTGTGTCCAAAGCTCAGCCGCAGATTCATTGTACTTTGTGATTTATGATCCATACAAGTTAGGGTTTCAACCTCTTCCAGAATGCAGTCCTAAACAGGTGACCTAGGGAAAAAGGTCATATCTCAGGCTAGGAAGATCCCGTGAAATTCTATAAAAATTGGAAGTAAGGGCACAGACTTTGGTTTCACGGGTCCGCTTTTTAGAGGCCGAAGTTGAAACAATGACACGTGGAACACCATACAAGTTCGCTATGCTGTTTCATTCCATAAAAAGGTCACATTGTGACATTTGGCATAACTCTCTCTCAGAGAATCCATTAAATCTCAGACCTATGGGTTGGAAAGATGACAGGTCAGGCTACCACAGGCCAAAGTTTCAGACCTGCAGATTTGAAATTTCAGAGATGCACCAAAAACAATACGACACATCTGAAATGGCTCAACAGAGGAAATCTAAGAAGAGGAGGAAGAAGCTCTCACTTAGGGTTTTTTAGTTTTTAGGTCTCGAAGGACCTAATACAATGTTGGAGACACCTAATACAACATTGGAAGCTTTGATAATGGATTTGGAATCCATTCATCATAGATGTTGATCCTCCATCAAAATGTTGTGGGGGGAAGGGGATTGAAAATTAGGGTTTCCTAGTAAGAATAAACCCTAGCAAAGTTGGGAGACTCATAGGGCAGCAATAAAGGAGGTTTAAATGGCACTGATATCCTAGCACCATGAACCTATACAAGATGTTTTACAAGTAATCTACCTTGGATGGTTAGGGTTTTACCCCTATAGAGAAGACTACTCGTCAGGTAAGACCTGAGAAGACACAGGTATGTTTTGAAATCTGATTCATGATTAAGTTCATAATATGTTTGTCTTCATGTTATTGAGGTTAGTACAATTATGATTGTTTGATAATGAATGCATGTGAGTGATATAAGACATTCATTGATTAGGGTTATGACACTTATGAGTGTACTAATACACCTGGGATGTTGTATGAGGATGATGTTGTTTGCTAACAAGATACAGGTACATCAAGAAAGACAAATCAAGTTCTATGACCATGATGACATGAAGACAAAGACTCATCCATAGTCTTTGACCACATAGAAGCTCTATTTACGAGGTATGTATGAATTTATTCTACTATGCTTAACCTATGAAATATGCAGGTTATAGCACAAGGTCTCTAAATCATTGAAGAGAACAAAGAAGATATTGTTTGGGTATGTTAAGACATAACCAAGCATGATAATCCAGGTATGTTTTCCTATATCAAGTTAGAATCCTACTTTGTGTTAGGATCTTAGGTAAGTATACCTGTGTATGAAATGATCATGGCCATACATACATAAGATTATTTAGAATCATAACGTTTTGATAGTATTGAGACTATACTAATGAATGTATGATTATGTATGAGACCATGAGGATGACACTAGTGCACACTTAAGCATGCATAGTGGTACATAATGGATAGAAGTTCAAAGACATATAATGATGCTATCATAAAATAGAGATCAAGCGGGAGGCAACCACAAAAACATAAAATATAAGTATTTGAGTTGTTATTTGAATTACTGAATAGTCAATGATATTGCTTGTAATAGTTGTATGCAGATTTGTATTCCTAGAATATATCATGCAGAGTGTAAGCATTCATATAGAATTGAACAATATACTACTAATATGCATATGATGGGTAAGTTGGACAAACATTCCATCGTTGCTTGTCTAGAATGAAACCTCTTTGCTGACATGCTGAGAGCTGTGCATGCTCTTGATAGTATGTTCTAGTAGAGATGGAAGGCATCTAGATAACCACTGTATCCATACAGGATAGGGAAAAGTGTTGTGCCAAAGTATTGGTCAAGATAGTTGCATGACTATGTGAATCATATCAGTATGCATAATAGGTTATCATTGAAATGTCAACATGATTTGATGATTATGAAGTGTTACTAATCATATGATTAAATTTTATTTAAAGATCATGTGCTATGATCTACAAAAGAAGGATGATGAACACCTATTCCAAAGAACAAGTGATGGATGTTCAATAAAGAAGACTTACAAATCAAACATACTATAGAAGGCTCGTGGCTAGAAGATTCTCTTAGAAAGAGGAAGAGGATCATGATGAGATGTTTTCTCCAAGTGGCTAGATAAGACCATTCTCCTAATGGTGTAATTGAATAAAGCTCTGTACGGATACCCAGGATCGATGGTCATTTGATGAGCTTAATGATCACCATGGGTGATGCGGATTTCAACCTTTGCTACAAGGTTGAAGATGGTGTCTATATACATATGACATTCTTCTCTTAGATGGATGCAAGAAGGAACTCACCATAGAGTTCGAATGATCTTGAGGCTCATATCAGTAGACCCATTTGATGAGATATGGCACAGATAGATATGCAGAAGATCACTCAATGCCGAGTGTGAATGATGTTCAGTCACAGAGGGAGAATTGATAGCTTCTTGACAAGCTTGGGATTTACAAAAAGTAAAGTTGATACTAACCTTTACCTTAAGGTTATGGATGATGAACTTTTCATACTATTACTCTATGTGGATGATCTCTTTCTGACAGGGAATGACAAACAAATCATGGAAAGCAAGAAGAAGCTAGCTACAGAATTTGAGATGAAAGATCTCGGATTGATGTGTTACTTCCTAGGTCTGGAAGTATGTCAAGGCCCAGAAGGAATATTTCTCAACCAAAGAAAGTATGCTGTGAAAATCTTGAGAATATTTGATATGTTGGAATGTAAAGCCATGACCACTCCCATGGATTCCAACTTGAAGCTGTTATCTGATGACTCATCAGAGTTAGTGGATTTAAATCTGTACAGACAGTTTATTGGGTCATTGATGTATATGATGAATACCAGGACAGATATATGCTTTGCTGTGAACACCTTGAGTTAGTATCTAGTGGAACCTAGGCATGTTCACCTAGTAGCTGCAAAGCATGTAATGAGGTACCTAAAGGGTATGATAGACTTTGGTCTATGTTATCTTGGAGATCATGACTTTAGATTGTATGGCTACATAGATGCTGATTAGGCAGGAAGTGTATTAGACAGAAAGAGAACATTGGGAGGATGTTATTGTCTGGGATCTACTATGATCTTGTGGTTTAGCAGGAAGCAATCTAGTGTGTCTCTCAGCTGTTGATGTAATTGTAAATTCAGAATGTATTTCACCTATGTATATTGTACTCCTATAGAGATGTTATTATTCCTCTATACGGAAGTGTTGTCGTTTGTATTGATAAGTGTCGCAAGTGTCGCAACTTGCAAGTGATGGGTTATTAGACCACCAAGTGTGGGGTCAGCCCTGATTAGTATAACCATGGGTTATTAGACTGAATTAGACAAGTCGGCCCTGCTAGGTTATTAGGCAGGTCAGGTCATGTATAAATAGAGTGCGGGAGGCACTCTATTTGATCATCTCATTATTCACTTCTGCACCCATCGAAAAGTGGCGCACAAGTGAGGAAGGAGGAGTAGCTGCTAGAGAAGACTATCTCTTGTACTTGGGTTGTATCATTGCTCTTTCTATCTCTGAGGAAGTTGTGGGGTTTTTCACCTTTATGGTTTTCCCCAGTGAAACTCTGTGTGTCTATTATCTCATGTGATTGCTTGGTGTGATTGATATGCATTGTTATGCTTGATATGCTGTACATGTTATTCTCTCAGTAAAGATCCTAGAGTAAGTTGAATTAATACTAAAAAATTAACATGGTATCAGAGCTAACCTGAGAAGAAGACACTATGCAGTTGAGGAAACTAGGGTTTCCTGTTGATTGGGTTTCTCTCCACAGATATTGAAAGGAAGTAGGGTATTTTGACTCTCTTTAGCAAGGCGCATATTTCTTTCCAATCAGAATTCAATTCTGGGCACTTTCATTTTTGGCCCTAAAAATTAGAGTTTCCACAAAAATAGGAATTTCTGAAATCTGAGGACATAGCTAGAAGCTTCTTGGAAAAATCGAAGTTTAGAGTTTTGGATCGAACTTTTTGGTTGGGTGAAGCTCCGGGAAATTCAAACCTTAATTTAAGGTCATCCCGGTGAATCCGAGAAGACTAAAAGGCATTTCTGAAGGGTGAAATTTTGCAGTTTTCAATTTCTGAATACACCAAGCTGATCAGCTCATCAATGCACATCGTTCTATCCTTTCAGAAAGTTGAAATTCACATTTTGAATTTTTAGGGTTTCTCTAACAAACCCTAATCCAGCACCAGATCTAGATCTCTGCAAATCAAGTGGTAAGACCTAAATATTTTCTATTTCCATTTGAAGTACTCTCTAAGATGTCTCACCACACCAAGCTTGAGGATAAGCTTGAAGTGGTTGATAACTTCCGAGCATGGAAGTATAGGATTGGGTTAATTCTGGAAGAAAATGAATTGGATACTTACATAAGTTTTGAGGTCCCTGTCCTAGAGGAAGAAGAGGCTAAAGCCTTGCATAAGAAGAACTTGGTCAAGGAAAAGAGGATCATTGCTGATTCTATCAAAGACCATCTCATACCACATGTGTCATCTCTAAAGACACCCAAGGAGATGTTTGATTCCCTGACCAAGCTATTTGAAGGGAAGAACATAAATCAGAAGATGACTCTGCAGAATCAATTGAAAGGAGTAAAGCTTCAAAATGGAGAGACTATTCAATCATATTTCTCTAAGGTCTCTTAGATCAAGGAAAAACTTGAAGCTGTGGATGAAGTAGTGGAGAATGGTGAAATTGTTATGACCACTTTGAATGGCCTACCTAGGTCATGAGATTCCTTCATTCAAGGAATATGTGCAAGAAGGAAGTTGATCTCCTTCAGTAGACTGTGGGAGGAATGATCACAAGAAGGCTAGGCTTGTAGCCTGATAAGAAAAGATGGGATGTGAAGATCAAGCTCTCACAGCTCACACCAAAAGAAGCAAGTCCAAGAAGGAGCACTCTCATCACAAGAAACCTTTTCACAATCATCAAAAGGGTAAGAAGGATTTGAGATGCTTCACATGTAATGAGAAGGGACACTTTGCTGCAGATTGTCCCAAGAACAAAAAGGGATTCAACAACAAGAAGAAGAAGGGAAACAAGAAGAGATATCATGCTCATGCTGCTGAGGATGATGAACCTCCCAAGAAGAAGGCTAGGGAAGAAAGTGATTCTTCATCAAGTGAAGATGAATATGTTCTAATCTCTGCTCTCACAGGCACTATCTCTCATGGATGTAATGTTTGGCTTATTGATAGTGGGGCTTCCAAACACATGACTGGGTTTAAAGATTCTTTCACAAATATACTGAACATGAGTCACCCCATAAAGTGAAACTTGGGGATGACTATCAATATCCCATCAAGGGAAGTGGTGAAGCTTCCTACAACCTAGACTTTGGGAAGTCCTTGAAGATGAAAGATGTTCTATATGTACATGGGCTTAAGAAGAAACTACTCTCCATATCTGCATAGGATGCAAAAGGCATGAGGGTTGCATTTGTAGATGGTCAAGTCCTAATGTGGCCAAAGGGTAAAACTATAGATGATGTAGTAGTGACTGAAGAGCAAGAGGGAGGATTGTACAAATTGAAAGGACAACCTGAACATGCCATGGTACATGAATCCATGGAGCCAAGTGAACTTTGGCATATAAGGCTTGCACATTTGCACTATAGGGCACTACCAATTGCAAGCAAAGATGTAGAAGGTCTTCCTGAAATCAAGACAAAACATGAAGGTGTTTGCAGAGGATGTGCAAAAGGAAAGAACATTAAGAAGGCATTTCCAAGTAGTGAAAGCAAAGCAAAAGGAATCTTGGAAATTATCCACTCTGATGTATGTGGTCCGATGTCATCCAACTCTCTGAGTGGGTATGTATACTATGTCTCTTTCATTGATGATTTCTCTAGAAAGACTTGGGTTTACTTCTTGAAGAACAAGGATGAAGTGTTTGATAAGTTCAAGTAATTCAAAGCCTTGATGGAAAATCAATCTGATAGGAAGATCAAGACTTTCAGATCCGATAATGGTGGAGAATTCACTTCAAATATGCAGTGATTTAGGGATTAAGAGGGAGTTGATTGCTCCATAAAATCCACAACAGAATGGAGTTGCAGAAAGGAAGAATCGAACAATCATGGAAGCAGCACGGGCAGTGCTGCATGACCAAGATCTGCCCATGCATCTATGGGCTGAAGCAGCTAGGACAACTATATATGTGCAGAACAGAACACCACACAAGATATTGGACAACAAGACACCAGAAGAGGTCTTCTCTAGTAAGAAACCTGAAGTCAACCATCTCAGAATATTTGGTTGTCCAGTATACACTCATGTTCCAAAGGAAAAGAGGACAAAGCTAGACCCTTCAAGAAAGAAGGGCATCTTTGTGGGGTACAGTGAAAGCTCGAAAGCTTACAGAATATACTTTCCAGGGTTCAAGAAGATTGATGTTAGCAGGGATGTAACATTTGATGAAAACTCAGCCTTCATCAATCAAGGAAGACATCTGTTGAAGATCATGAAGAACCAAAGGAAAATAGATTCCAAGACACCATCATGACTGAATCAATTCCAGATGCAGATCGTGAAATGGAAGATCCGCAAGAACCTGTAGATCCACCCCGTGAGAAGAACTCTCACAAGAGGAAACCTGCATGGGCTAGAGAGCTCATTCAAGATGCAGAAAGGTATGGCATTCTAGAAGAAGAACACAGAGCAAAGAAGAGGACTAGATCACATACTAACCATGTTGCTTTACTTTGTGATATTATGAACAAAGAACCTTCCAGTTATGAAATAGAAACAAAAAAGAAAGAATGGAAGGATGCCATGGTCGAGGAATACCAGTTGATCATGAAGAATGACGTTTGGGATGTAGTATCAAGACCTGAAGGGAAGTCTGTGGTGACTTCCAAGTGGATCTACAAGATCAAGCATGCTGCAGATGGTAGCATAGAAAAATACAAAGCAAGATTTGTAGCTCGTGGCTTCTCCCAGAAAGAGGGAATATACTATGAAGAAACTTTTGCTCCTGTAGCCAGGTACACTTCCATCAGATCAGTACTTGCTCTGGCTGCAATGATGAAATGGAAGATACACTAGATGGATGTCAAGACGGCTTTCTTGATTGGTGTAGTCGAGGAGGAAGTGTATGTGGAGCAGCCACTTGGTTTTGAGACACATGACAGAGAGTCATATGTGTGCAGGTTGAAGAAATCCTTGTATGGCTTGAAGCAAGCTCCTAGGACTTGGTATGGTAGGATAAACAACTTTCTATCCAGTTTGGGATTTACCAAGAGTAAAGCGGATTCCAACCTTTACTACAAGGTTGAGGAAGGAAATCCTATGATACTACTCTTGTATGTGGATGACCTGTTTGTTATAGGTGAGGATGGTTTGATTGCCGATACCAAGAGGAAGCTTGCTGCCGAGTTCGAGATGAAGGACTTGGGGATGATGCACTATTTTTTAGGCATGGAGGTGTGGCAGAGTGTAGACAGGATATTCCTTGGACAAGGGAAGTATGTAGTAGAGATCCTAAAGAGGTTTGGGATGATGGACTGCAAGGCCATGGCCACACTTATGGCGTCGAACATGAAGTTTCTGTGTGATGCTTCATCTGATCTGGTTGATGTCATGATGTATCGTCAGATGATTGGGTCCTTGATGTGCCTGATGAACACGAGACAAAACATTTGCTTTGCGGTGAACACATTGAGCCAGTTCCTGAAGGATCCCAGAGGTGTTCACCTCGTTGGTGTAAAGCATATTCTGAGGTACTTGAAGGGTACAATTGACTATGGGCTCAAGTATGATGCGAATCAAAAGTTTAACATGCAGGGTTATGTTGATTCGAACTGGGCAGGTAGTGTTGCAGATAGGAAGAGCACTTCTGGGTCCTGCTTCAGTATGGGATCAGGTGTGATCTCTTGGTTTAGCAGGAAGCAGTCCTACGTAGCACTGAGTACAACCGAAGAATAGTATGTTGTAGCTTGTTCGGCTAGTTGTGAGGCAGTATGGCTGAGGAAGCCACTGTCTTAGTTATTTGATATCTCGTTGGAGGCTATTGGTATCCTTTGTGACAACCAGAGTTGTGTGAATCTGTCTGAGAACCCGGTGTTCCATGATAGGTCGAAACACATTGAGATCAAATATCACTATATCAGGGATATGGTGTAGAGAGGAGCAATGAAGCTCCTATATGTTGCGATGGATGAGCAGGTTGCAGATGTGTTGACGAAACCACTAGCCAGAGTGAAGTTTGAGTACTTCAGAGAGAGGCTTGGTGTTCTTTAGATTGACGACACTTCGAGGAAGAAGTGATGGACACATTTTCAAGATCCATTCCAAGCATGGTAAGAGGATGATCCTTCCCATGGATGTGGATGTAAGCGCTGGATGATGAGCATCAAGACGATGCTCCAGTTATTGCTCTGTATATGCATCATGTTGGATGCTTGTTATGATCAGTTGGATCTTGTATATATATATGCATCATGTTGGATTCTTGTTATGATCAGTTGGATCATGTATATGTATATGCATCATGTTGGATGCTTGTTATGATCAGTTGGATCATGTATATGTATATGCATCATTTTGGATGCTTGTTATGATCAGTTGGATCATGTATATGTATATGCATCATGTTGGATGCTTGTTATATGCATCATGTTGGATGCTTGTTATGATCAGTTGGATCCTGTATATATATATGCATCATGTTGGATGCTTGTTATGATCAGTTGGATCATGTATATGTATATGCATCATTTTGGATGCTTGTTATGATCAATTGGATCATGTATATGCATATGCATCATGTTGGATGCTTGATATGATCAGTTGGATCATGGATTTGTATATGTATCAGGTGGATACATTGTATGATCAGGTAGATCATGTATGATGATATGTATCAGGTAGATACTTGGTATGCATCAGGTGGATGCATTGTATGATTAGGATGATCATGGATGAAGAGCTTCAAGATGTTGCTCCAGATGATATGCATCAAGATCATGCTATGATGATGATCAGGTTGATCATGTGATGATGTACATCAGGATGATGTATGGTGAGTATCAAGTTGATAGTTCATGGCCGTGGATAGGTTGTGAAAGGGTAGTATTTAATACGTCCTGGAGATCTGGTCAGGTTGTGCTAGTCACGTAAAAGGCCTCAAATGCTCTTTAGAGATCTTGCTTGGCAAGACACTCTTTTAAGGCTTTGTGGGGACCACATGTAATAAGTCTTGGAGATTTGGATAGGTTGTGCTAGTCATGTAAAAGGCCTCAGATGCTCTTTAGAGATCTTGCTTGTCAAGAGACTCTTTTAAGGTTTTGTGGTAGGGGTCACATGTAATAAGTCATGGAGATCTGAACAGGTTGTGCTAGACACGTAAAAGGCCTTAGATGCTCTTTAGAGATCTTGCTGGGCAAGACACTCTTTTAAGGTTTTGTGACAGTCACATGTAAAATATCCTGGGAGATCCGATAGGTTGAGCTGTGTGCTCGTAAAATGCCTAGGATGCTCTTTCGAGGTTTTGTTGACGCACGTAATGAGTCCTGGGATCCACATTATGGCTAGTGATGATGAATACCTACAGGTGGTGGGCCTGCATCCAGTATGAAAAAGGACTGGATTTGTAGAACTTCCTATGATGAGTAGATCAGATATTGATTGAGATAGCAGCAGCCATGATGATGACGATGATTCGTTGACAATGATCCAGTGATGATGATCTAGAGAAGAAGACTTGTGCTAGTAGATCTGTGTCAAGAAATACCTTCCTAGTTAAGAGAGAGTGTTGATGTAATTGTAACTTCGGAATGTATTTCACCTATGTATATTGTACTCCTATAGAGATGTTATTATTCCTCTATATGGAAGTGTTGTCATTTGTATTGATAAGTGTCTCAAGTGTCGCAACTTGCAAGTGATAGGTTATTAGACCACCAAGTGTGGGGTTGGCACTGATTAGTATAACCATGGGTTATTAGACTGAGTTAGACAAGTCGACGTTGCTAGGTTATTAGGTAGGTCAGGTCATGTATAAATAGAGTGCGGGAGGCACTCTATTTTGATCATCTCATTATTCACTTCTACACCCATCGGAAAGTGGTGCACAAGTGAGGAAGGAGGAGTAGTTGCTAGAGAAGACTATCTCTTGTACTTGGGTTGTATCATTGCTCTTTCTATCTCTGAGGAAGTTGTGGGGTTTTTCACCTTTGTGGTTTTCCCCAGTGAAACTCTATGTGTCTATTGTCTCATGTGATTTCTTGGTGTGATTGATATGCATTGTTATGCTTGATATGCTGTACATGTTATTCTCTCAGTAAAGATCCTAGAGTATGTTGAATTAATATTCAAAAATTAACATCAGCATAGCTAAAGCGGAATATATATAGATTCTTGCTCTTCTAGTTGTGAAGCGATATGGCTTTGGAAGTTGCTATCAGGATTGTTAGACTTAGAGATGGACCCCACTGTGATCCTATGTGACAACCAGAGTTGTATCAAGATGACAGAGAATCCAGTGTTCCATGATAAGTCAAAGCACATAGAGATTTGATAATTTTATATACGGGATATGGTGCAGAAAGGAGCTATCAAGCTCGAGTGTGAGCACTGACGAACAAGTTGTTGATATATTGACCAAACCTCTGTCTTGAGTAAAGTTTGAGTATTTTCGAGACAATCTTGGTGTCATTTAGAAGGACCTTCCTCGAAAGGGGGAGTGATATGGTCAATGATGATATTTGGATACTGGTATCGATGTGGATAACTGTAAGATGATGAGGATACTGTATCGATGATGTGGATACTTGTATCGATCATTTAGAAGGACCTTCCTCGAAAGGGGGAGTGATATGGTCGATGATGATATTTGGATACTGGTATCGATGTGGATAACTGTAAGATGATGAGGATACTGTATCGATGATGTGGATACTTGTATCGATGATGAGGATACATGTATCGATGATGAGGTTACCTGTTCCGACGATGATGTTACCTGTCCCGACGATGAGGTCGATGATATCAAAAATAAGGTTGATAAATGGTCCTAAGACTTAGTCTAAGTTGACGAGAGGGATTGTATCATCCCTAGACCTTGGTCCCTAAATTGATCCGTAGACATATGTCTCTGAGAAATGGTCCCTAGTGGATGAGAGGGATTGTATCATCCCTGGACTTTGGTCCCTGAATTGATCCATAGACATATGTCTTGGAGAAGTGGTCCCTAGTGGATGAGAGGGATTGTATCATCCCTGTACTTTGGTCCCTGAATTGATCTGTAGACATATGTCTCCGAAAAGTGGTCCTTAGACTTTGTCTAAGTGTACGTGATAGGACTGCATCGTCCCTGAATAGTTGGTTCAAAATGTACGTCATAGGACTGCATCGTCCCTGAACAGTTGGTTCAAAATGTAGGTGACTGGATTGAATCGTCCATAGACATGAGAGGTGTCTTAAATTGATAAGGATTGATCATCCTGTAAGTAGATCTGGATTGCATCATCCATAAACATGAGAGGTGTCTTAAATTGATAAGGATTGATCATCCTGTAAGTAGATCTAGATTGCATTGTCCATAGACATGAGAGGTGTCTTAAATTGATAAGGATTGATCATCCTGTAAGTAGATATGGATTGCATCGTCCATAGACATGAGAGGTGTCTTAAATTGATAAGGATTGATCATCCTGTAAGTAGATCTGGATTGCATCGTCCATAAACATGAGAGGTGTCTTAAATTGATAAGGTTTGATCATCCTGTAAGTAGATTTAGATTGCATCATCCATAGACATGAGAGGTGTCTTAAATTGATTAGGATTGATCATCCTGTAAGTAGATATGGATTGCATCATCCATAGACATGAGAGGTGTCGTAAATTGATAAGGATTGATCATCCTGTAAGTATATATGGATTGCATCATCCATAGACATGAGAGGTGTCTTAAATTGAGAGGGATTGATCATCCCATAAGTGGATCAGTATTGTATCATCCTTGGACCTATGTCCTAAAGTGAGAGGGATTAATCATCCCGTAATTGGATCATGTGTATTGTAGAGTATGCTACTATGATGACACTATTGATCAAGAGGATCTAGATGATGATACTGTTGATCGAGAGGATCCAGAGGATGATACTGTTGATCGAGAGGATCCAGATGATGATACTGTTGATTGAAAGGATCCAGATGATGATACTATTGATCAAGAGGATCCAGATGATGATACTGTTGATCGAGAGGATCCAGATGATGATACCGTTGATCGAGAGGATCCAGATGATGATACTATTGATTGAGAAGATCCAGATGATCGAGAGATCTAGATGATGCTATTGATCGGGAGATCCAGATGATGATGTTGTTGATCGAGAGATCCAGATGATGTTGTTGATCAGGAGACCTAGATGATGATGCTATTGATCGAGAGATCCATATGATGTTGTTGATCGAAAGATCCAGATGATGCTGTTGATCGAGAGATCCAGATGATGTTGTTGATCGAGAGATCCATATGATGTTGTTGATCGAGAGATCCAGATGATGATGCTGTTGATCGAGAGATCCAAATGATGCTGATCGAGAGATCTAGATGATGTTGTTGATCAAGAGATCCAGATGATGTTGTTGATTGGGAGATCCAGATGATGATGCTGTTGATTGAGAGATCCAAATGATGCTGATCGAGAGATCCAGATGATGATGTTGTTGTAGCTGTTCGAGTGCTGCAGAAGATGAAGACTCAGTACTGAAGATGTTGATGTTCCAGTATTGAAGATCTTGAAGATGTTCCAGTAACTGTTTGAGTTACTGATGATGTATGAAGAAAGCTTCCAATGATTTATAGATGTATCATGTATCATGTAGTTGATGACTCCTTTCTCATGCAGATGTTGTTATAATATCCTTCTCGTTAAGGGGGAGTGTTGAAATATTGTAACTTCTAAGAATATTATATTTGTACTTTATTATTTCGGAGATGTTTCATTCCTCCATAGAGATATTATTGTATATCCAGAGATGTTTATTCCTCCTTCGCAATGTGGTAACTTGGGTTATTAGACTTCCCTAGTGGGGTTGGCCCAGTTAGCATTATGTTGAGTGGTTAAGTTGGGGCCGACCTAGTTAAGGTTTAAAGACAAGTGAAGTAGAGTATAAATAGAGGAGGTGTGTTCCTCATTTAACACACACTCACTTGTGAAACTCGCATAGGAGAAGGAGAGATATGCAAAGGAGGATAAGGAGCTCATGTTTGGGGATTGTTACACCAAAATGTCGTCACCCTTGTGCAAGTGTCACAAGTGTCGCAAGTGTTGCAAGTTTCATCATCTTAACCAAGTGTCGTCACCATGACCGTTGCAAGTATCATCATTATGACCAAGTGTTGTCATCATGACCGTTGTGATAATGTCGTCATCTTGACCATTGTGTAAACTCTTTGCTATTTTACCTAAACCCATTTTAGAGCAAAAACACATCCTTGAAGTTTCCCATGACTAAAGGGCTTAACTGACCTACTTTTCAAGGTCGTCGCAGTCTGCCCTTTTGCAACATGCGACATCGCAGGTTGTCCCAATGCAACCTGCGACGATGTTAGTTATTTGGATAAAAGAGTATCTTCGAGCCCATTCTCGAAGATGAGTGATGTGGAGGCCTATCCCTAGGTTCTAGGTGAGGTGGCATTTCGGTTCCTAACCTTATGGGAAGATCCCTTAACTATCTCCCCCTAATCCTCAACCTACCCTATCTCTTTAGTCCTATATAAACACCCACTCTCTCCATGGGAGGGGGGAAGGTCTATGGTACCCTTATGATGATAGAAACCATATTGGTGATTGGGAAGCTTGTACCATCTTGGAGACTTGGCTTGGACATGTTGGATGGAGGATGCAACGTTGAGGCTTTGGTTGTAGTTTCATCTTTTCTATGTATTCCCACTTTTTATACAGTTAATATAATCTCTTTCCATAAATGTTATCTCGTTGATGATGTTTAGAACTTTCTTCCTAAACTGTTAGTTTAGATCAGTTATTGTTTAGATATCTTGTACTGCTTGTATCGTTTCCATACTGTCTTGACAGGTCTTGCAGCTAGAGATCTGACGACCGTGAGACTTGGAGCAACAACAAGGAGAAGGATTTGCGATCTGAAAGGTATGATATCTAAGTACTCAATCTGTAACTAGATCTAGGAAATGAGTTTTGTATTCTGTACTATTTGTTCTAGATTCACTTGAACTAGGGAGATCCAGCTCGGGTCCACCCAAGTGGATTGTATGATAACAAATCTGGCGACCATACTGGGGAAGAACATTGTTGTTTTCAATCTGAATGTCAGTTTCAGCTGATTGCTTTTCCAAGCCATCTCTTTGGCCATTTGCTTCTTAATCGATTTCACCATCAGATCTTCACTTTGAAGAGTCTGATTGCCTTCCTTTGGGTTTGTACTTCTCATTGGAAGACCTTTTTATGCTCATTATCTGGAGAATTGGTTCATTTTTTGACTTAGATCTCGCTTGTTGCACCTGGTCAGTGTACCCAGAGCGACACTGTGTTGTTTTTGATCTCTGTTCTTTTCCTGTTAGTCTATCGTCGCATCCATTCCATTGGTATACTGCAACGTTGTTGCACTTCCCGCACTAGTGAACTGTGATGTTGCACTGTGCATAAGCACAGAGTGCGCCAATCTGCCATTTTTTGTCATACATGCACCCTTTCTCCATTTTTGATTTGAGTTTTGGTTTGTGTATAGACTCCTCTGCACTGTACCTTCCAGGAAGAGCCCCTTTTGTCTAGCAGTGTTTTGTTTGGCTTGTTTGTATTGGTTTTTGGGTCTTTTGAGTTTTGGATTCATGTTTGGCCCGTTGAGTAAAAAGTAGTGTTTTTCTTGCATTTTTAAGCGAAATGGGTTCTATTTTTTGAATCGTGCATTCTTCAGTCATTTTGACCCATCTTAAGGTTTTGAGATCATTTTTTGGTTTGGTGTGATTGACTTGTTTTAAAGACTTGAAGAGTGTGGGATATCCATGTCTTTTTGAGCCTCTCTTTCTTGGGTTATGCATCTTGTTTCCCTTACATGCTGAGCTATTAAATCATTTTTGGGAAAGATTGATTCTTTGTCTCCACTTTAGTTCAAAGAAAAGCTTGATTTTGTCACTCTTTTGCTATATTCATGAATTTGGAAAACGTAAATATTCTTCTTACTTTATTTTGATCATTTGATATTATTGGTTTCACACTCATAAGAAGAAGAAAGATTTGTTTCATATTTGTGTGCATTTGAGTTAGATAAGATTGTTAAGTGCTTATCTTTGTCTTGCATTTGATTGGAAGCGTTTGTGGAATCCTTCTTTCCATAGCTTAGATGTGTCTTTTTCAAGTGTAAAAAGATAGGAAATGAGTTATAATTATTGCATTTGGTAGATTTTGAGCCTCTCTTGAGTGCCTTTGAGTTGTTTGGGTGCTTGCCATTTTTCTTTGGGAATTTCTGAAAGATTAGAGTGTTGTAGATATCCTCTCACTTTTTGTATATAAATATGAAAAGCGTTTAGTTATCAAATTCCATTTTTGGTACATGCATTTGAAAATTGAAAATGCTCCATTATTTTGTCTTACACATTGTTAAGATTAGTTGCATCTTTCATTTTCTTTGCGCTTTTTAGTTGATCTTTGCAGAAAGTTAGAATTATTGCACTCTAGGAAGGAATTCTTCTTTTCGCTACTACTTAAGTACTTTTGGTTTGAAAGAAAAAAGATCTCTCCTTACCTTAAGTAGTTTTCATTGAAAAGGAAAGGAAAATGTGCATTATCATGTAGTTGAGGATTGCATTATGTTTACATTTATGTACTCACCTCATGCATCCACCTAACCGTACAAGATAAAATTAACACTAGCTTAGGTTAAAATCATTTAGCAACTTGTGTGTAAGTTAGAGACGTGTTCCAGCGTCATTAAGCGTGGCAACTGTCGTTATTTTCCAGCACTGTAGTTCAAGGGTATTGTAGTTTTCCACGTACATCGGTATATCGAGCTCCTTCACGTACCCACCAAGTACCATTATCCATACTTGGCGTGTATCGAAGGGTGTATCACGTACTTGACACGTATATCGGAAGGTCTCGTGCCAACGGCTGTGCATTGGACAACACCACTACGGATTTGAGCTTCCACGTACCTTGCGTATATCGTGAGACACCATTAGGATTCCTGAAACCAACCGAGTTAACCATTTGGCCATCTTGGCAAAGCAATACACCGAGAATAGCACTCGGGGAGATTAGCACGCACATACTGTCTAGGTAATCGGGTATGCAGGAAAGGGTATGGTCCCAATCCTCCTTTTCACGTCATATTGTTGGACCCTGCAGTATATAGCGGTTTGCGATGCCTTGATAATCCCGTGAGGTTCCAGACTTTGAATCCACTCCTATTCACACAGTTTGCTTGTTCCTTTTAGACTTGAGTAGTGTTTGTCTTATGTAGTCCTTTAGAGACTCTTAGGAAGTTTAGATATGGAAGATTCTTCTTGGACGACCAACCAAGGCACTCCTTTCCAAGGTATGCCATTTGTTATTCCCCCTTGTGGAACTGTTGGTCCTCCCTTTATGGCTACGTTGAGTCCTTTTGGATTGACGATAGGATTACTAGTATGGTTATTATCCAATCCGGTTACGCCAAGTGCACCAATTGTGTCGGACCTAGGTCCTTCATCACATGAGCATCAATATCATGATGACCCTTCTCCTTCTCCGTTGAAAGTTGAATCGGCTTCCATCTCTTCCTCTTCTCCTACTGAAAACTCTAGTGTTAGTAATCAGGTGGAGAAGAAGAAGAAGAAAAGGAAGATTAAGAAGAAGAAGGATAAAAAAGAGGCCAAGCATCAACCATCTGCCTCTGATGGCACTCATTCTATGAGAACACCTCATAAGCCAAAGTTCCCTTGAAAACTTTGCAAGGGTGATCACCTTCTCAAGAATTGTCCCGGTCTTTCTCGTGTGTCAGAAATGTGGTCTAAAAACCCCAAACTGCTTGTATCGTCAACCTCTGACCATCATGTTGATGACACTCCCTGGACCAGTGACTCTTTAGTGAAGGGTCAGAAGGGTAGAGCTGCAGACCCTTGCTGGATATGCAAGGGATTACATCGTACTTACCTTTGTCCAAGCATGGATGAAGCTTCACGGTGGTTGCAAGATATTACTAGTTCTCAACAGGTGCTTCCAACAAGCGATAGTAAGTTGTCCCTCGACCCCACGCTGGTTGATCAAGTGATCAATTCAGTTTCATCTGTAATTGATCCCACTCTTCCTTCCAAGAGTGAAGTGATCGAGTCACTGTCATTTCCACTCAATCCCACTCTTTCATTGGAGAAAGTCCAGACTGAAGTAGTCACCATGACACAATCTTCGTCTCATTCTTATCTTCCAAGTGAGAGTGAATTGGAAACCGCTGATGTTTTCCTAGTCATTTCAGAATGTCCTAGGTAAGGGGAAACCCTGTCCATTCCTACAGGACCCCCCCCAAGTAATGAGGTCATTTCCTTTGATTGGAATGGTCTAACAGAATCTCATCTTCCTTCGAGTATTCCTTTTCAAATATCTGTAAGAGTTTCCGATAAGGAAATCTTTCGTATGATAGTTGATGAGGGAGCTTCTGTTAGTATTTTATCCTCAACTGCTTGGAAAGCTATAGGTTTGCCTCAGCTTGTGCCAGTAACTGACCATATTTTGGCTTTTAATAGAAGGCCTACCAGACCTTTAGGGATTCTCCTGCAGTTGCCTATCACGTTGAGAGGTAAAACTGTTTATGTTGATTTCATGGTTATCCAAGGTCCTTTAGATTTCAATATGCTCCTTGGACGTGATTTTGTCTATGCTATGAAAGCTATAGTGTCCACGCTCTTTCGAGTGATGTATTTTCCTCATCATGGGAATATTGTGACCATTGATCATCTTTCCTTCGTGACACCCACTCATCATATGACTCCTAGTCATCAGACTTCCCTGAATGTTCCACATGTTTTAGTGGTTTCTTCCCCCCGAGGATGGGGGGCACAAGCATAGTTTATGTTCTGTTTCAAGCTCGTTAAAAAATGAAACCAACCTTCAAGCAAAGTTTCTCTTTGATTTCAAGCTTGCATAAAAATGAAACCATTTCACATGAGCATAGTTCCTGTTCTATGTTAAGCTCGTTAAAAAATGAAATAGGTTCCTACGAGCACGGTTTATGTTATGTTTCAAGCTCGTTAAAAAATGAAACCAACCACCCTAGCATAGTTTCCCTTTGGTTTCAAGCTTGCATAAAAATGAAACCAATCCATTAGAGCAAAGTTTTATTCTATTTTCAAGCTCGTTAAAAAATGAGATAGACCCCTCTAAGCATAGTTTACCTTTGGTTTCAAGCTTGCATAAAAATGAAACCGTCCCTTCGAGCATAGTTTTATTCCATTTCAAGCTCGTTTAAAAATAAGATGGGCCCCCTCGAGCATAGTTTTATTCCATTTCAAGCTCGTTAAAAAATAAGATGGGCCCCCTCGAGCATAGTTTTATTCCATTTCAAGCTCGTTAAAAAATAAGATGGGCCCCCTCGAGCATAGTTTTATTCCATTTCAAGCTCGTTAAAAAATAAGATGGCCCCCATCGAGCATAGTTTTATTCCATTTCAAGCTCATTAAAAAATAAGATGGCCCCCCTCGAGCATAGTTTTATTCCATTTCAAGCTTGTTAAAAAATAAGATGGGCCCCCTCGAGCATAGTTTTATTCCATTTTAAGCTCGTTAAAAAATAAGATGGGCCCCCTCAAGCATAGTTATTGTCTATTTCAAGCTTGTGTAAAAATAAAATAGATCTCCCTCCCATCGGTTCGAGTATATCGCTAGAATTAGAATTTGAACCTTCATTTAATTTGATTCTCGTTTTCCCCCCCTTGGTGAACATTTTCATATTAGTAGCCAGGTTGGTAGTTGGGTTAGCAAGCATCATTTTCAGATGAAATGAAGCTTGGGGGGCATGCCATATTGTCGTACGGTCAACAATCATGTTGAAGGAACACTACCATGTTAAGCCGCTAGCAATCATGCTGGGGGCATTTACCAACATCTGGGCATCATGTTGGGAAGGAACTCGTTAATGGGCCTTAACCTATGAGCATAGTTCCCATTCTATGTCAAGCTCATTAAAAAATGAAATAGGTTCCCGCGAGCAGAGTTCTAATCTTTTGTCAAGCTCATTAAAAAATGAAACAACTCATTTCCATTGAGTCGAGTCTTCCCATTGACTTAGTACGTGAGCCTTCTTTTCACCCGCCTATGCCTTAGGTGGATGAAATGAAGCTTGGGGGCATGTCTTCAACCTCTGGAAGTTACGTTGAAGTCAACTCGAGTTCCTCTCCACACCACATTGGAGCTAAGTCACTTACTTCCAACAATCATGCTGGGGGCACACACCAACCTTTGGATGCCATGTTGGGAAAAGTTCACCATTGGGAACATTTTTGAGCATACTTTCTTTTTTAGGTTTCGAGCTCATTAAACCATGAAAATTACCCCGAGCATAGTTCATTTTTTGTTACAAGCTCGTTAAAAAATGAAGCAGACATCATGAGCATTCTTCCAACCTATATTCGAGCTCGTTAAAAACAGTAAGACAGCATTTGAAATTACTTTTCACCTTTTTCGTGCTCTGGTTGAAACATAAAAAGTGGTTTGAGCTTAGTTTTTACTTTTTCGTGCTCTGGTTCAAACATGAAAAAGATTCTGAGTGCTTTTGATACCATTCTTGTGCTCATTAAAATTTTGAGTAAAAATGTGTGTCTAACGAGTATAGGTTTATCACTTTATCCGGCCTCGCTAGACTATTTACGGAATAGGAACTGTGCCGAGTTTACTTTTCCTTTTGTCGTACTCGGTCATCAACCATGAAAAAGTTGTCCATGGATTCCTTTTTAAGCTCTTTTCAGACTCCCTAAATAGGAAAAGATTGCCAAGTGAACTTGATACTTTCACGCTTGTAAAAGCATTTGAATGATCGTCTTTCTGGTGATAGTTTACCCCTTTTTCAGACCAGGAAGCACTGTTTACGAAAAAGGAATACTCCAACCAACCATGGTTGGAAGAGTCCTCTCTTGCATTTTTTACCCCTTTTCGGGCGATGAGGCTAACTTTACGAAAAAGGACCATTGGAGTCTCCTTTAGTTCTTTTCAGACTCTCTAAACATGAAATGACACCGAGTTTTCCTTCTCTGGACTCGTTAAATTTTAAACATTGAAGGGCTCATTATGGGACGAACCCCTCCTTTCCTAGGTTCGTGAAACATTTGGGATTGGACTCATCTATGAGATGAGCTATACCGAGCATCTGGTTACCCTCATCAAGCTCGTAAAAAACACATGAGGCACTCATCAATCATGATGGGGAAAAAGGGAAGATTTTGTGTTACATCTTAATTACGGCAGTACATAGTCACTCTTGAACATGGCACTCGTTTGCATTTGCATTCAGTACTTGGGTAATTTGTTTGTTCTCGAGTCTTGTCAATTCCATGAGTCACGTCACTCCTTTGGATCAACCAAAGAATGCTTCCACCATCAGTTGCATTAGGGGTTGGTATCATTCTTGTCATGTCAATATTGCCAAGTCATGCCATGCCCATGTTCAAGAGATGTTCATTGCTCATCATCTGCAATCAGTATACCTTCAATCATGTCAGTCTACCTTGAGTCAGTCTTGCACATTACTGTACCATCCGATATACTCTACACATATTTTGTCGTGTTTCATGTCGATTGATGGGGGATTCATCATGGCCCTCCTTCAACGGATTCATCCTTGTCGACATCAACTCATCATCCGAGGATTGAATCTAGAAACCAACCAAGTACCTTGGCCCTGCATGCATCAATGGTAGGTTACCTCGCTTTCATCATGAGTTTACATCATTGAATCTTGATTGAAAGATTTCATCTTGCGTTCAACTCCAAATCATTTATTCGCGCTTGATGATATGTACTATGATACCTTGGGAATCATTGACATCAATGGTGATATCCCTCGCACTTGTTAACTGTTTACATCAATGGATGGTAATCAAGTGGTTTCTACCATGTTCGGCATCAGGGTATTTTTTAAGGATTCTAATATTATACTTAAGTATAGTATCATAGGCGATTATTTTGGATTGAAAAAAACATGTATATAGATAGGTAGGCGAATATTAAATATGAAACATACAATTTACTACTGAAACATGTAAATTTTGACGAATATTATGATAAAAAAACATATTTTATGTAAACATAGGCGATATTAGAGTCTAAAAATGACCAAATAGCGAATTTATTTTTTGAAAAAATGCCCAAAAAATAGCCAATTGGCGAAATTTCGCCCCTAAAAATTACCCTGTTCGGCATCAAGACATTTGTAATCACATGGATAGATTCATATCATTACGGGTTCAGCTTGAAGACCCTGGGGAGTCATGTTTTACCCAGGTTGCGATGGAGTTTGTATTGATTCATATTACACGGATCCACTTTTGTATTGGTCGTGGCCGTGTTATCATCTCATCATGGATCTACGCTTGTGTTTAGTAGCCATGATTGTGTTCAGCCGGTCTTTACTATCATGGATCTGCAATGTTTTTGTGTTGTAAGAGACTTGTGGATCTCAAGTCATTTCTGCAGCAACTCCTTCCTACCAGCAAGTCCTTGCCATTTTTTCTTACTACAAAGCATTTCACTTGTCTCATTCCGTCAGCTTCATGCTTTGGGGGCATTCTATTACACCAAAATGTCGTCACCCTTGTGCAAGTGTCACAAGTGTCGCAAGTGTTGCAAGTGTCATCATACTGACCAAGTGTCGTCACCATGACCGTTGCAAGTATCGTCATTATGACCAAGTGTTGTCATCATGACCATTGTGATAATGTCGTCATCTTGACAATTGTGTAAACTCTTTGCTATTTTACCTAAACCCATTTTAGAGTAAAAACACATCCCTGAAATTTCCCATGACTGGAGGGCTTAACTGACCTACTTTTCAAGGTCGTCGCAGTTTGCCCTTGTGCAACATGTGGCATCGTAGGTTGTCCTAATGCAACCTGCGACGATGTCAGTTATTTGGATAAAAGAGTATCTTCCATCCAATTCTCGAAGATGAGTGATGTGGAGGCCTATCCCTAGGTTCTAGGTGAGGTGGCATTTCGATTCCTAACTTTATGGGAAGATCCATTAACCATCTCCCCCTAATCCTCAACCTACCCTATCTCTTTAGTCCTATATAAACACCCACTCTCTCCATGGGAGGGGGGAAGGTCTATGGCACCCTTATGCTGGTAGAACCCATATTGGTGATTGGGAAGCTTGTACCATCTTAGAGACTTGGCTTGGACATGTTGGATGGAGGATGCGACATTGAGGCTTTGGTTGTAGCTTCATCTTTTCTATGTATTCTCACTTTTTATACAGTTAATATAATCTCTTTCCATAAATGTTGTCTCGTTGAGGATGTTTAGAACTTTCTTCCTCAACTATTAGTTTAGATCAGTTATTGTTTAGATATCTTGTACTGCTTGTATCATTTCCATATTGTCTTGATAGGTCTTGCAGCTGGAGATCTGACGACCGCGAGACTTGGAGCAACAAAAAGGAGAAGGATTTGCGATCTGAAAGGTATGATATCTAAGTACTCGATCTATAACTAGATCTAGGAAATGAGTTTTGTATTTTGTACTATTTGTTCTAGATTCACTTGAACTAGGGAGATCTAGCTCGTGTCCGCCCGAGTGGATTGTCCGATAATAGGGATTACATATTTGTATTTGTTGGTCATCTATATTGAGGAAGCTTTGCTGGGTTTTCTACCCTAGGAGGGTTTCCTAGGATAAAATGTGTCTCTTGTGTTTATGCTGTGCTTGTTGTTCTTTCAGTGATCCTGTATATTCCATTGTTGTGAAATGGATTGAAATACTGATGTTATCTATCTTAGCATATTGAATCTTAACAAGCCTTTGGTGGGGGCTCATGGATCCGACATGTGGGGGGAGGTTATAAGAAGCGAATATTAAAAAAATCTTATTGTCACAGAATGGATTAGAAAGGAGAACAAGAAAGCTAGATTAGTTTCTAATATTTGGAGAGGTTTAATAGACTCTTTCTTGGACCTTAATAGATGGATTTCATGTAAGATCGGTAATGGTTTTTGGCTGCAAGTTGGGGTTGATCCTTACATTGGAGGAGCTCAAAACTACAAGCTACACCCTTCTACTCTTCATTCCATACATACTAAGGGTATTTATTATCTCAATCATGCCAAGAAACTTGATTTAGGCATTGCAGGGGATGACTGGCTCTCGACTGTTGATATTCATTTGGATTCTCAAGAAGTTGATGATTGGGATTCATACATGGTAGCCCTTCATCATGCTGGTATAAAATTGGAGGATAGATCTGATATGATCCTATGGTCATGGAATATTTCGATAGGTCAGGTGACCACCAAACTAGCATATGATTCTATTGCTACATAATACATTAACTATCATCCGAGGTGGTGGATTCAACATATATGGAAGTGGCCAGCCCCTGTTAAGGTCCTATGATTTTCGTGGTTGGCATTACAGAACATAATTTTGACTGGTGAAAGCTACATGATGAGAGGTGGTATGGGACCTACAGGATGCCCATTTTTCTACCAGGTTGCTGAAACAGTGAACCATCTTTTGGTCACTTGCCATATTACTCATCAACTCTAGGATGAGGTGTCTTGCAGATTTAGACTTAATGGGAGATGGAATTTTGGCACTCTAGAGACTAGTCTATTTTAGTGGTTTGTGATACGATCTCACTATTTTCCTTACACACTTTTCTTCATCTGGGGTATTCGATGTTACCGTAATTTCATATTTTTTTAAAATATTAGTTTCAATTTTGATGGTGCCTGCAGGTTTATATTGAGATTCTTTTTAGAATATACTAAGAGTCCATCCCTAGTGAATCTACTTACAAAGTCCCCTCCATTGTTGGTCAATCTCCTTCCAGTTTTTTTGATGGGGTTGAACAAGGGGAGACTTGCAGAGCAGGTATAATCCTCCTATTGTCTAAGTATCAATACTCTCATTTATGGTTTCGTCATGGCATGGGAAGGAATACTCGGGCCGAGCTTCTTTCACTTTGGTTATTATTAATTTTTTCTCTCAGCAAGGGCATTGAATCAATCGAGATATTTGGTGACTCAAAAGCAATGGTGGATTGGATCAACGAAAAACAACAGCTATAGGTTACTATCTTAGAACACTAGAAATCTTGGGTCCTAGAACTTCATCACATATTCACTTCGATCAATTATAAGAATATTTTTCGCTTTTACAATCAAAGGGATGATTGTTTATTGAAACAGGGCATCGGCCTAGGTGAAGGTTTGCTGTATTACAAAGAATTATGCTCTAAACCATTGGTGGAGGAAGGACATATTAGGATTTACTAGTCACTGTTTCAAATTTATTTTTACTACTTATTGTCTCTATGGACTGATAGACCTGTTTTTTTATATATTTGATATAATTGGTCTTATTTGGAATTTTTAAAATCTTGCTAAAGACATTGGAAGACTAGTTTAAAAGGTGTATTTGAAACAATGGATCAACTAGATGTAACTAGGAATTACATGTTTTTTTTACTAGTATGTAGACTTAAAATTACATAGTTCTTTGGAATTACAACATATGTGATCACTATCTGTGGGATAGGTACTCATTGTAGTTTCTTTGATTCACTCTATGAATAACAAGATACTTTTTCTTGTTTGGATAAAAAATGACGGACCAAGTAATATAATCCAATGAGGATGTATTGTTTTTATTTAAATATTCTTTGTGTATTTATTAAAAAATATTATTTTAGTGTCAATTTCTTCTTTTTAATTTTAAGAAATATTATATTAGTTATTGTATTTGATATACAAAAAGTAGGTTGTAATAAAGGGCTAGGTGGAAGTGATACATAGTTATGAGAGAACTTGAGAAGTGGAAGATGTGAAATTATTGGAAGTGAAAAAAAAGAAAATGCAGGAAATGTGTTAAGTATGGAAGGAAATAGTGTATGAGAAGATGTAAACTTGTTTATATTCAATGTTGAAAATATTTGGTATATGTATTTATTTTTCTAAAAACAAGAGGAAAAAAAGGCAGTAACAACAATTAATATAAGTGAATATAAAGAGCAATGAAATGTGGTAAGCTAGCATAGTTGAAGTGTTCAAAGAGGAATCTCCATGTGCATATGATAGAGATGTAGAACCATAATAAAACTCGACTTATACAAGGAATATATTCATGAAAATAAGATACAATTTATTGTACATGTAAATGGCTTGCTATGAGATTGTTGTTCCAAGTAAAGGTCACTGTTTTCTTTTGGTTGCATGGAAGGTGCCAACCTTTTGTACCTTGAAGAAGAAGAGAGGCTTTGTATGAAGGGAAACTAAAATAGATGAGGATGACAAAAGAAGAAAATAGTAAAAGTGATGGAAAAGAAAGCAAATGCCAATGTGGTAGTTTTTTTTGTGTGGAATGAAGGTACATGCACAAGAAGGATAGTATATGCATGCAGATTACACTCTCCAATGACATGGTATCCAGTTCTATAACATTCCATTAATGGTATTGGCTTTATGATTCCTCTTTAAACAAAGCTACACCTACTGATTCAAAGTTTTAAGCATGCGTGGTAGAAATGAAGGCTACATAGTGAGGAATGAAAGCATTTTAATGGATGGAAAAGCCAACTAAAATTTTAGTTAGATTATGATTTTATTGTGATTCCTCTATTAAGGGAAATTCCAACGAATTAGGCCCAAAAAAAATATAAAAATTATAAACACTAATGCTTACAAAATTTAAGAAAAAAATAAAATAAAATGAAAAACAAAAATGCATGAAATAAATGTTGTAAAAAAAAAAATTCCAACACAATATTTTCAAAAGACAGTTATATCAGTAACATGAGAAGTTATTCCTTTTAAATGGTTAATGTAGGGAACAAATGATATAACCATCATTAACTTAATATAAATTCAATATGATAACAAAACAGATGATATAACTATCACTAACTTAACATAAATATAATATGATTAGCAACAACCACATTAATATTATTTGTGTCTGAATACGTCAATAGGCATATATTTAACACATTAAATAATTTTGTTTCTTTGTAGAATGTGTTAAATATACACCTATCAATGTATATGAACACATTAATAATATTAATGTAGCTATTGTTAATAACCGATTGGCATATAGAAACATCTACATATATGATATAAATATATAATAAATATTATTATATAGTAGTAATAGGATACTATAAATGCAAATATAAATATTATATTATTTCAACAAATTAATAGAAATAATAAATAATATTATTTATATTATAATATTATTATATTTATGATTAAATTTATAATAATATGACTAATAATAAAATGAATTTTGAGTAGGTTATACTATATTTAATTATGGTTAAGTATGGTCTTCAATGTTTGTGCTGTATTTTGATGTTCAACAATAGTTATATTATAGTGTGACATTCATATTGGCTAATTTTATATTGAATTTCTATGTTCCTGAATGATTATGTTGCATTCTGACATTTGTTAAGGGTTATGTTGCATTGAGTTCGGTTGACGATGTTTGACTATGTTTTATTATAATTAATTATACCACATCGACATTAAGAGGGTGATTGTTTGTTGTCACGATGGTCATCTTGGCTGAGGTATGTTATATTGATGTTTATAATTTGTTTCTTCATGATTTATATAATATATTATCGATGTCTACTTAAATATATAATAATATAACCAATAATAAAATAAATTTGACTATGTTATACAATATTTAAAAATAAATTTGAATATGTTAGACCATATTTAAATATTGTTTAATTCCTCAATGGTTATGTTGCATTACAATGTTCATCAAGTGTTATGTTGTATTAAGCTTGGTTGACTTTGGTCTATCATGGACCATGGTTGATTATGGTTAATTGTGTTTGAGTATGGTTCGTTGTGGTTGACGATGATGTCATGGTTGACCATGGTTTACTATGACTATTGTGGAACATAGTTGACTTTGGTTGGTTATGGTTTCCCATGGTTGCTTATGGCTCATATTGGTTGGTTATTATTAATTATAGTAGAACATGTAATCATCATTTGACTATGGTTGGACATGGTTGATTATAACTCATACTGGTTGATTATTGTTAATTATAGTAAAGCATGTAGTCATCATTTGACTATGGTTTTCCATATTATGGTTACTTGTGATGTACTCATGAAATTTTATGTTGCATTAGGATGTTCCTCAATCTCTATGCTTAAGTGTGATATTCCTCAATGGTTATTATTGGGCCCTGGAAATGCCCCTTTTTGACCATATCTATTACACCATTTTTCCCAGTTACACTCTAGCTTCATAAACCATATACATGCCTTTTTCCAGATTAATCAACAATCTTGACAAGGTATACATCATTATTGTTTCAATTAATTAAATTCCTAAGATTGTTATGGTTTAGGATCCTAGCCTTTGAATTATGCTAACTTGTGTGGTTTCATTTAGTCAAAGCTCAAAGCACAGGTGTATCAGCTACCATGCCTTGGAAGCAATCATACGTGGTGCCAGCTGTTACTCTTTTAGCTCAATTCCTCATGTTTTCAAGGGACAACGCATCTCTCCATGTGAGTTGTAACAGGCAGCTATAACAGAGTATAGCTGCAACAGACAGGTCTCCTTCCAGATTGCAAATCCGTTGATCTATGGCTCGCCAGCATAACATAATCTTTTATGATTAAACAACCTCATTCAATGCGGCTGTAACAGTTAGCTGTGACTCAGCAGCATGTCGATCATAGATCTTCATTGCTGCTCGATATGATTGGATCACGAACTGCATTTTGTATGTATAAATATGGGAAGGCTTTCCATGCCTGGGGTTGGTTAATCATCAATTATTGTATGGGCTGTAACAGAGATTGAGACTGTGAAATTCCATCTTTTAATGAAGAGCAAAGTTACTTCCATTTATGTGTCTTAATTTGTGGTGATTCACGACATCTCTGTTAGAAGGCCAGGGCCCACCTTCTCATAGAGATTGTCGATTTAGTTAGATAGTTAGATTTATTCATTTCCTGTTGTATGTTGTGGAATTGCATTAGGTGTATTTCTGATAGCTGCAATAGTGAGTTTATGATTGCATTCTTGATTGGTAGTTTATCTCCTGCATATGAATAGCTGTAACTGCATGGTGTGATAGTCAACTGTGTAGGTTAGTTTGATTATGCATGTGTGTTCAATAGCTGTGACAACCAAGCTCAGTTCCATTCCTTTCAGTCATTTATGCTTTCTAGGGTTTCCAATAGTTGTCAATTTCGAGTTCAAGCTTATGTTTAATTTTTGGTTGCTGTTGTATCTTCAATTAATTCATTAGAGTAGTCAGATTGTGATTGAGTAACAATAGATACTAGATGGATCATCTTGGTAAAGATTGAATATTGTAGTTTGATAATTGTAGGATTTAACTTCTTGCAAAAGTAATCTAGTTCATTTATATTCTTAGATCAATAATTGCTAGGTCGATTTCTGTAGGAAGGTAGCTGCACTTTGATTTCCTAGATGTATGAGTTAGATTAGTTTTCTTATGGAATGAGTTTGGCTAAATAGATAGGTAGAATTGTTATATCCAATTACTTGATCAACTACTGAAAGATGTTTATGCATAGATTGTGCTTATTGCCGTTGAAATGAAATGAAAGACCTACCTGGGTTTGACAATTTATATTGAGCACTCTGTATGTTGGTTGTAATTAATTGACATATAGGGTGACCAACATTTTGGCGCTGTTGCCGGGGATGGTAATAGATAAACATAGTTAGTACTTGGTTTTATTTGATTTCATTTTAGTTTAATCATTTACAACATGCATGAATACAAGAAAAACTAATCAGGAACCCCCTTTGAATACTAACACTGTAGGTGGACGAGGTCGAGGTCATAATGCAGGTCTGGGAAGGGCAACATTCATCGATGATATAATTGCTAAGGAATATTCTTCTACCAGACCACCGTGGATGTCTACAGGAAGATGAAATTCTGTTCCTCCCCATCTTGAGAATTCAACATCAACAGTGGAGAATACAATGGGACCTTCAAATCCTGTTGCAGAAAATAAACCTCCTGAAGATAAGGGAAGCGTTGTGGGTGTGCCAGATAGAGATGATGTTTATCATATCAATGGAACCAGAGTTACTAAAGAAGTGTGGTTGGAGACTCGCCGAGTAGCAGAGGAAGAGAGGAGGCGAGAAGAAGAGAGGAGAAGAGAAGCAGAAGCAAAAGCAGAGGAAGAACGCATAAAGGAGGCCATTGAATTTTGGACTAAAAACATGGATGATAGGGAACAGGAAGGCAGGAATGGACATGGGGAGAACCGGGAAGAAGAAGTGGAAGATAGTCATCCTGGTAATATTGTGGCTACATTGGAATTCCCTATCCTCCAGACACCTGGAGTAGCTCTCATGAAAAACATCTCACCATCAGTTCTCCCGAATTTCCATGGTAAATCTTCTGACGATCCTGATGAATTTCTTTTTGAGTTTGATATCCCTGTCGTAGCTATGACTATACCTCTAGTACTTAGAAGTTGAAACTGTTCCTAGCCACCCTGAAGGGAAATGCTCTGCGTTGGTTCATGAGTCTGGGTCGTGAGACCATTACTACTTGGGACCAAATGAAAAACACTTTCCTTTCTAAATATCAAGAATATTGCAGAACCAGGGACAGAAAGGAGGAATTGTTTAAAATGGTTCAGAAGGGAGAAGAGAGCTTGGAGGACTTCGGGGAAAGGTTGTTGTATAATTTACAAAGGTCTGGACATGTTGAGATTAGAAAAGATGTACTTAAGATCATTCTGCTACGAGGAATTAGAGAAGACTGCCTTGATATGTTGAATTTGCTGGGAAAAGGGGACATCTCAAAGGAACCCTTTGAAAAAATTGTTGAATTATGTCGAAGGTACTCAAGGGGATCCTCTAGAACTAACAAACAAGACAAGGATTGAGATCAGGATGTCTTCACTTGGACACATAAGTCATCTAGTGGAGGAGCCACTCGAGCAGAGATAGGAAACTTGCTGGAGAATTTTAAAACTGATATGATGAGCTCCATTTCCTCAGAGTTAGATGTCTTAAGAGAAAAACAGAGGCAAGTTGTAGAATATCTTACACTTGGTGTATTCTGTCCCAAATGTAGGAAAAAGCATCCACTGAAGGAGTGCCCGTTGGACAAAGCAGAGATGTGTAGGATATATGAGTTGGAGCATGAAACTAAGGAATGCCCCTCACTACCCAAGGTCAAGGAAGTTTTGTAGGCATCTACTTCAGATGTGGAACAGACTTACTTCATTGCACAAAAGAAACCATGGCAGCCTCACAATCAAGGTATGAATCAAGACCCATCATTTTTTATGAATAATATGAATGGTATGAACAATATGAATAATATGAATAATATGAATACACAATTCCCTTCACATTATTCTGGAAACCATTGGCATCCATCTCAGAACCCAATGCAAAATCCTAATTCTTGGACACCATGGTCACAACAGTCAAACAATCAAGCTCCTTGGAATTCCAACTGGAGAAATTCTTACCAAGGAAATAACTTTCCCCATCACCAGAATCAGTATCCATAGTATCCTCCTCAATAGTATTAGCACCAACAGTATCAACAACCACAACTCTGATTTCAAAACAATGCCGCACCTGTCAATGCACCATTTCGACCACAGCTGCCTGCACAACCTAACCCAAACTCAAACAATAAAGCAGTCCATCAATTCGAGACTACCAACATGCCTGCGTATTCCATCACCCAGATTCCCTGCAATGATATACAATTACGATCAGGGAGGGTAGTGGAACCCATTATCACTAAGGATGTTTCATCCCTTGTGATTGAAACTGGAGTGAATCAACACTATGAGAATATGGTTAATTCAGCAAGCCCCATCATTGAGGATGATGATACTCCTACCGAAACAGTAGCTGAAACTCAGAGAATAACACACGATGTATCACAGCCTACACAGTTGATGAGAGAATCACCATATCCTGAATGATTGGCTCTGCAGAGAACAGTGGAACAACTTCAATTCAATCTCTTAGGGGAATTGAAAAAATTGTATGTCAAAATTCCACTGTTACAAGTCCTTCATGAGGTGCCCATTTATGCTAAGACTGTCAGGGTTTTGTGTATCAAGAAGCTAGGAAGAAATCCTAGGGATCCTCCCACTATCCATGTATTGGAAAAACTTTCCGACTTGATAATGGGGAAGACCCCTGTGGCAAAATATGATGACCCTTCCAATCCTACTGTGACAGTTCACATAGGAAATACACAAATCCCCAATGTCTTGGTAGACTTAGGCGTGGCTATTAACGTTATGACCATAGAAACTGTGAAGAAACTTGGACTCACTAACCTTTGGCCAACCCCTACTATTTTGGAACTTGCTGACAGATCAACAATTAAGCCTAAGGGGATCCTCGATGACCTCGTGATCTCAGTTGACTCATGGGAATACCTTGCGGATTTCTTGGTGTTACAGCTGAAATCCCAGTTGGGGGGACACCTGTTAAGTTTAAACCAAATAGACAAGCAAGATCACTGAAAGAAACACAATCACAAGATAGACACACAATATACCCTGGGAAACCCTCATGGGGTAGAAAACCCAGCAAAGCTTTCCTCAATAAGATGATCAACCAAAATACAAGATGTGCTCCTTCCTTCTTTGTCTCCTTAGCAGATCTCCCAGACAAGTGCGCACTCTTCCACAAGTGAGTGAGTGATCTAATGAGGAGTTCACCTCCTCTATTTATACTTGACTCTCAACTGACTAAAAGACCTTATGGGGCCGACCTCACCTGGAGATGTCTAATAACCCCTAAAATATAACTACAGGGCCGACCCACACATGGTGGGTCTAATAAACCTAGTTAATACTAACCCTCGGAGGAATAAACATCTCCGGATACATAATAGGGTTACCTCGGAGGGATGAAACATCTCCGGAATAATAAAGTACAAATATAATATTCTTTGAAGTTACAATATTCAACAACACCCAATGATCCTGGGAAGACCATGGTAGGCCACAGCAGATGCCTGTATCAGCTGTCGGTTAGGATCTATGACCATTTCAGATGGGACTGAGATCAAGAACCTAACCTCCTACCCTCTAGCTCGACCAAGCACATAAGCTGAAACTCCATTGTGGGAATATTTGGAGGAAGAGGAAGGTGTCCAGCTGTTATTAACAATAGGGAGAGCCTTAATGTTTAAAGATGAAACAGAGGACGATGCCATTAACAGTTTCATCAGTGAGCCCATGTCTGTCAACAAGCACGTTTACTAGATTCTTAACAGTATGTTAGATGAAGCAAAACAGGACAACCTTACAGAAGAAACTCTAGTCAGTGATGCCAATATAATTCCAGTAATTCAGAATTCAAAAAGTGTACTGGTGGAAATTGAGTCAGGGAAAATGTTGAACATCAATCCAAACCTTGCACCCAATGAGCTAGAACAACTTGTCACCTTGCTGAAACAATGTAGAGGAGCTTTTGCTTGGGAGTATACAGACATGAAAGGGATTCCTTCTAATCTGTGTACCCATCACATTTATATTAAGAGCGACTCCAGGCCCGTGTGTCAACCACAACGAAGGATGAACCCGAACCTAAGAGACATTGTGAAAGAAGAAATCCAAAAACTTTTGGAAGTAGGATTTATATATCCGATTTCAGACAGTGAATGGGTTTCTCCACTCGTGATTGTGCTAAAGAGGAATGGGAAATGGAGGGTCTGTGTGGATTATAGAGAATTGAACAAGGCAATGTAGAAGGACCAATTCCCCTTATCTTTTATCGATTAGGTCCTTGATACCTTGTCTGGGAAGAAGTATTTTTCCTTTCTAGATGGTTTTAGTGGATACAACCAAATCCAGATTGCTCCAGAAGACTAGGAAAAAACCACTTTCACCTATCCCTGGGGGAATTTTGCATACCGGGTACTTCCTTTTGGGTTGTGCAACGCACCAGCCACATTTCAGAGAGCAGTGATTGGAATATTTTCAAAGATTGTAAATGATTGCATGGATATTTTTATGGATGACTTTACTCCATATGGTGATAGATATGAAGAAGCACTGAAAAATTTAGAAAAGGTCTTGAAATGCTGTGAACAAATCCAACTCTCTTTAAGTACTGAAAAGTGCCATATGATGATGAGCGAGGGCATAGTGCTAGGGCACTTCATCTCTTCTGATGGTATCCAGGTAGATCCATCCAAAATCAAGGTAATTGAAAACACACCAACTCCTGGAACACAGAAGGATGTATGTAGCTTCTTGGGGCATGCCGACTATTATAGAAGGTTCATAGAAATTTTTTCCAAACTAGCCTCTCCTTTGTTCACTCTGTTGATGAAGGATGCACAGTTTGTCTGGAATGAAGCATGCCAAACATCGTTTACTGAGATAAAGAAAAGGCTATCTACAACACCCATCTTACGAGGGCCCAACTGGGCTCTGCCTTTTCACATTTCTTCAGATGCTTCGGACATTGCCACTAGATCAGTTTTGGGACAGCAAGAAGGTAATGCTCCTTATGCAATTTATTACATTAGTAAGAACTTATTGTTAGGATATTCCTATACTCCATCCTAGTCCCACCAATATTTTGATCCTTTACATTTTCAGTCATGCATGCACCTTTAGGGTTTGCATGCATTCTAGGGTTTGCATGCATTTTTCATGCATCCCAATCATCAGTCCAGCACCTAGCCCTCAGTTAGCCAGCCCCCAGGAGCTTCTCACAATTCAGTTTTAGCCCTCCAGTTGCTTAATGCGCCCTTCTTCCTTGATTTTAGGGAGAAACTTGCCCTTCTTCACCTACCAGTCTAGTTGTCACTTAGTTACACTCAATTACAGTCAGTTACACTCAGTTACAGTTAGTTACACTCAGTTACACTCAGTTACATTGAGTTACACTCAGTTACACTCAGTTACACTTAGTTACAGTCAGTTACACTCAGTTACACTTAGTTACATTGAGTTACACTCAGTTACACCTACCAGAGTTAGTTTGACTGATGGTTGACAGTTACTAGAGCATTGATGACTCCACTGATGATGATGAAGACTTCCAGTTGCGCTTCGATGATCATGAGGACACCTAGTTGTGCTCCGATGACACTCTATTGATCTTATGATCACTCTGAGAGGCTAATTCGAATTGCCACCTTAGGCATTCGAATCCTCTCTACCATTGTACTATTTATTTGTCCATACTGTGATTAATTAATTAGTGTGTGTGAAGTATTGTTGCTTCTATCTGAGTTCTACTATACCATATTATTCTGTTGCTCATTATACTGTATTGTTCACTCTTCTTCTATTTTCCTACTTAATCATAATTACTCTTGTGAGGTACAAATCATCTCTTAGATCTGCTGTGAGGATTTTCACATGGTATCAGAGCATGTTGAGAGTATTGTTTATCTCCATTCTTGAGAGTTTTTTGCAGGTTATTATCCAGATTTCGAGTGCAGCAGTTTCTGCATTTTTGCAGCAGTAGCAGTTGCAGTTATTCTATATTGTTTTTGTAGGTCTTCTACAACTTCAATGTATCCTGAATTAGAAGAAATCACTCCTCTTTCTCTATTAACCTATGATAAATGAAACCAAAAATAATAGCATATTTAAAGAGCCATGATCTCTTTGATTGTTATTTTGAAAGAGAGTTTGAATCCTCTGATGAGAAGATTGATTGGTTGAATAAAGGTGACATGCACATTGGAAGAATGAAGCTTACTATGTTGGATTACATATTGCTCCCAATCATTATTGATATTGAAACTCCAAAAGAGCTATGGGCTCACCTGGATGAAAAATTTGGAAGAAAGAATGAAGGATTTGGTCCAAACCCCTTCAAAAGCAAGCAAAGTGATGCATTCGCTCCTCTTGATGGTCTCTCAGATCATGAACCAGTATCATCTCATATTGAAGTTGTTGACAAAGAACTTGCAGATTCTTCACTCATGCTCAAACTTTCTTCTCTTTCTGTGCCAGCTCACACTCTAGATATTGCAGAAGGTCCTAAATCCTCTCTTGCACCAGAGTCTGTTGGTTTGCATCATGATCACATGATTATTTCAAAGGTCAAAACAGCTACTGAAGGTAATGCATTCGCTCCTCTCCAGTTATCTCTTCTTTTATACTACTATATGATCATAAATTCATGCTTTCAGAAGGTTATTGAAGATTATGGCCATTGCCATTCGCTTGAGATAAATTCTCATGCAATTACTGGTTTTGATCTCACCTCTCATGGTTCAAAGGAGATCTCAAGAAACCATGATTCAAGTCTTGGATCTAATTTGGATTCTAAGCAATTACTGCTTGGGATAATTTCTCATGCATATGATAGTTTTGATCTCACCCCTGCTGGTTCAAAGGAGATCTCAAGAAATTATTTTTTAAGTCTTAAATCTGATTTTGATTTCAAACAAACATGTAATAGTTATTTTTGGCATAATCTCACCCATGGTGGTTCGAAGGAGAAGACAAAAGACTATATGCACTTTCACAGATTTGATCCTACCTCAGCTGATTTGAATCACAGGTTCAAGGATCATTCTCATACTATTGGATTTGTTCTCATCACATTCGATCATAAGAGCAAGTACAAGCACATGCTTTTTGAGCATGATCCACTTCTTCCCAAGAAGAAGATACCTCCAGACATATGACCAAGCATCACACATGCTTGAGTTTGGAGTATTTATTTTTTATGTGTGCCTTACAGTCTATTTTTTGAGGAGGGGGTATGTTTCCCATGAAATTTTCCCACTTCCTTGGTTTATTGATTGTTATTATTCATTGTATTGGGTGACCTTTGGTCTTAGTTACCAGGGCCTAGGATGGATTAAGGGGGGGTGTTAGGATATTCCTATACTCCATCCTAGTCCCACTAGTATTTTGATCCTTTACATTTTCAGTCATGCATGCACCTTTAGGGTTTGCATGCATTCTAGGGTTTGCATGCATTTTTCATGCATCCCAATCATCAGTCCAACACCTAGCCCTCAGTTAGATAGCCCCCAGGAGCTTCTCACTATTTAGTTTTAGCCCTCCAGTTGCGTAATGCGCCCTTCTTCCTTGATTTTAGGGAGCAACTCACCCTTCTTCACCTACCAGTCCAGTTGTCACTTAGTTACAGTCAGTTACAGTCAGTTACAGTCAGTTACACTTAGTTACATTGAGTTACACTCAGTTACACTCAGTTACACTTAGTTACATTGAGTTACACTCAGTTACACCTACCAGAGTTAGTTTGACTGATGGTTGACAGTTACTAGAGCATTGATGACTCCACTGATGATGATGAAGACTTCCAGTTGTGCTCCGATGATCATGAGGACACCTAGTTGTGCTCCGATGACACTCTATTGATCTTATGATCACTTAGAGAGGCTAATTCGAATTGCCACCTTAGGCATTCGAATCCTCTCTACCATTGTACTATTTATTTGTCCATACTGTGATTGATTAATTAGTGTGTGTGAAGTATTATTGCTTCTATTTGAGTTCTACTGTACCATATTATTCTGTTGCTCATTATACTGTATTGTTCACTCTTCTTCTATTTTCCTGCTTAATCATAATTACTCTTGTGAGGTACACATCATCTCTTAGATCTGTTGTGAGGATTTTCACACTTATCTCCTACTGAACTAAGCTATACTGTATCAGAAAAGGAATTTCTTGCCATTGTTTATGCCATCAATAAATTTAGACACTATATTACTGGATATTCTACTTTCGTGCACACTGATCATTCTGCCATCAAATAGTTAATGAATAAACCAATCATGAATGCTAGAGTTACTAGATGGTTGTTACTGTTACAGGAATTTGATATCACAATTATTGATAGACTAGGGAAGGAAAATGTTGTTGCATATTTTTTATCTCGACTTACTAACAGTGATGACAATTTACCAGTCGAAGATTCCTTCCCTGATGAATATTTGTTTGCAGTATCAGCTCATTCCCCATGGTATGCAGATATTGCTAACTTTTTGGCTGCAGGTAAGCTCCCAGCACATCTGTCGAAGAGGGAAAAAAGAAAGATCATACAACAGAGTGCTAGGTATTGCTGGATTGATGGCCATATTTCCTACACAGGGCTTGATTTAGAGATCAGAAGATGTGTTAGAGAAGATGAGATCTTTAGTATTCTAAAAGCTTTCCATGAGGAGCCCTGTGGGGGACATTTTGCTGACAAAAGGACAGGTCATAAAGTCTTGAGAATGGGTTATTTTTGGCCCACATTGTTTAGGGACGCAAAGAAGTATGTTCAGGCATGTGATAGCTGCCAAAGGATGGGACAACGCAACAGATTAGATGAAATGCTTTTGCAACCACAACTCGTGGTTGAACCATTTGATAGATGGGCTCTAGATTTTGTAGGGCCTATCAACCCTCCCTCAAAGCAGAAAGTTCACATCTTGGTTTGTACAGATTACATGACCAAATGGGTAGAAGCTGTAGCCTTGGTTAAGGCTAATGATCAGGCTGTGATTGATTTCCCGTATGAAGAAATTTTCACTCGGTTTGGAGTACCCAAGGAAATCGTCACAGATGGTGGACTGTAGTTTGTGTCTCACAAGCTGGAAGCACTGTTACATAAATTTCATATTCAACACAAAGTAACCTCGCCATATCATCCATAGGCCAATGGCCAAGTGGAGAGTTCAAACAAGGGTATTGAGGCTATTTTGACAAAGACAGTGAAAATCCATCGTAAGGATTGGGCTGAGAGACTTCCAGAGGCACTATGGGCCTATCTCACCACATGGCGTAACACCACTGGTTTTTCCCCATATGAGTTAGTGTATGGTAAGAATGTTGTTTTCCCAATTGAATTTGAAGTCAGGACTTTGAAAACATCCGTAGAAGCAAATCTGGATTTATCAGAAGCACAGAGGAACTGACTGAATCAACTTAATGAATCGGATGAAAAGTGCACAGTAGTAGTAAATCATACAACTTTAATCCAACAACAACGCTCTAAGTGGCATGACAGATTCATAAAGAAGAAATTCTTCCTGGAAGGAGACTGGGCTCTGTTATATGATTCACGGTTTAAGAGGGATTTCAAAGGCAAGCTACGCACTCGTTGGTTGGGACCTTATCAAATAGATCATGTATTTGACAATGGAATAGTCCGGTTGATCACCATTGATGAAAACAAGACACCATTATTTGCAAATGGTCATCGGCTGCGACTGTATCACAAATCGATCTCAAAGGATGCTTTCATTTCACAGGTTGCAGCAGATCCAGATTATCAGTTAACGCCAGGGCAGGGAGTTTTCTCCACCCCTATGAATTTTTAAGAATTGCGACTTCCACATCATTTGTACATAAATAATTTATTTTTCATTCTGTATTTGATCTATTTTTCATTTTGCACTTGATCGGGTTTGTTTTGAACAATTGTGTGCAGGAATTAATTGGAGGAACAACAGTCGTGACTGGGCCAGACGATTGTAGGTGCCTTACATTGTTTCCTGATTTAATAAAGCTCTTTGAAAAGGTGGATGATTCGTTAGTTTTTCAGTAGCCAGCTGAAAGTCCGCCTGTTACTCATTTTTGCATAGCTGCGACTCCTTACCTTTCCCATTCTTCTTATTTCCGCAGCTGTGACTTCGCCATTTTCCATTCACTTCATTTTCTTTTCAGCAGCTGCAACTCCGCTATTCTTGCCTATTCCGCTAGTCTAGCAGTTGCGACTCCACTATTTCCATTCTATTCTCACTTTTTGCTAGCAGCTGCGACTCCGCTATTCTTTCCTATTCCGCTAGTCTAGCAGCTGCGACTCCACTATTTCCATTCTATTCTCGCTTTTTTCCAGCAGCTGCAACTCCACTATTCTTGACTATTCCGCTAGTCTAGCAGCTGCAACTCCACTAATTCCATTTCATTTTTGCTCTTTGCCAGTAGTTGCGACTCCGCCACTTTTGCCTATTCTGCCAAGTCTAGCAGCTGCTATTCCGCTATTTTTTCCTTTTCTCTAAATTTTTGCAACTAGAACTTTGCTATGTTTTGCCGAACTCTTCTCAATCCTCTGTAACTCTGCTACATGGTCTGTCTTTTGGAACAGTCTTACTGTCAATGATCTGACCTGGGTTGAATATGAATGATTACTCCACAGCTTGAATCACAGTCCGTCAAGGAACCTGTCGGCATGAATGCACATATTAATTTGATTGACGTTGACCAACTCATCTTGGCACATGCGTATTCTACCAAGATGCGACTGTGAATATCATGCCATGGCAGAATGGCCGCTTCAGCATTCAATTTTTGAAGGTACGGATTCTAACTATAATCATGATTAAGCACGAAATTAATTGTGACGAATTATGAGCATGTCTTGTCTTTTGTCACCATCAGCGTTTTGTACACACTTAATCATCAAAGAATGTGTCAAAGTAACAACTTGACCATCATTTTACCCGATTCATACCAAAATTTCCCAATTTCACCATTTTTCCATAACTGTATCATTTATCGTAAAGTGGAAAACTGCACCATCTTTCCTAGAAAACCAAGTTTCAAATCCCGGCTATTCCCATGAATGTTCGAAGGCTGCAACTCCCACGTATGAACTGATAAGCGCCGTATCTGTTGTTTGAATTGAAAATAAGTTGATATGGGTAAACTGGTTAGGCATGAACCTAAAAATATGGAAACTTTGCGTGCCAATGTAGAAGTGTTTTCCATTTTTGCAGCAGCAGGGTGGACTGAATATTTCCAATGTCTAAACGGTTTCCATACTGAAACGACATTACAGTTCATTTTTAACTTGACTAATACTCATTCTGAAGTCAAGGGGGTACGCATTGAGGTTACAGAAGCTGTCATATCTGAGATTACTGGCTTACCCCAGGTTGGGAAGAAACTGTTTGGATGGAAGGTGCCGAATTCGACTGCAATAAGGGAATTTATCGTAGTTGGGGAGAATGTTCGGCCAAAAGACCATGGATTTGCACTGAACTCATTACCTCATCCATGGGATCAAGTGGCATTTTTTCTGAAGAAGTATAGCTCTTGTGAAGGTAGGTACCAGATTGTATATCTTTCTGAATTCCCTCTATTATCTCATCTGCACCATGGAAACCTAGTGAATATGCCATTTTATCTTTTTAAGACCCTACAAAGTATGGCCAGTTATGCAAGAACGACCCGACACCCAGCTTCCTCCCTCACTAATCATGGTCTAATTAAATTACTTATCTTGAGGGCCATTACACATCATAATTTGACCTGGGCTCAATTTCTTGTTGGAGCTGGGGTGATTAGAGAACCTATACTGGAATCGGGGGGTATTGTAGAAGAAGAAGAGGATCCGAGTTCCTCAAATCTAGTTGGGGGGGAGGATGAAAACCTAATTGAAAGGGAAGAAGAAGTCGACATAGGGGAAGCCGCGACAACAGAAAACCCTATCATCGAAGAGATAATGATGGCTGAAACTGGAACAGCTGTTGAAGCTATAACTGTGGAAGGTGGTATGCAAGAAAGCAAGCATCAGGCAGAGGCAGTAGAGGAAGGAAATATAGAGGTGTTGGATATTGCATCCTCCTTGGAAATCAGGGGAACTATCATGGAAGAGGAGGAATTTGATCCTCCCTCTGGAAATTTGGAGACCCTTGTATCACTAAAGAAAATAAGAAGCATAGGGAACAAGGGCCAGATAGGCACTTCAACAGAGAAGAAGAGAAGATACAGAGCTTCTTCAGCAACAACAAGCAGTGTTGAACAACCTTTAGAGGGGGTGAAAAGAAGAAGGACTAGATCTATGGCACCAGTTGAGACAGTAGGAGGAATTAGGGTAAATACTGAATTACCCTCAGTTGAGACAGCAGGAGGAATTTGGGAAAATAGTGAAGTAATTTTGGCAGAAGCAGAGTATGTAACCAGGACAGTCATAGAAATCCCTATCTTAAACCCCAAAACACCTGCTAACATACAGGAACCCATTGTGAATGAATCTCAGATTGAAAATCTCCTGTGTAGAAATGAATTATTAAAAGAAGAAGTGCAAGCACTTCGGAATGATTTCGAGAAATGAAAGGAAATAAGCAGGAAACAAGCAAAGAGGAGTTTGGATATATTAGTAGAAGCTGCAGATCAAGTGGAAAACTCATCTCTTGATTTGAGTTATGAGGAGCAGGTAAAAGTGATATGCCCAGAATGTGGAGATGTATATAAAATGGCAGGACATAAAGTCATACTGGTGGATCTTGTTGCACAATCATCTGAACGAGCAATGCAAGAGGGAGAAGTGCAAACAGTTGAGTCGATGAGGGAAGACAAACCAGGAATGGACTTAGTCCCGGATTTGGAATAAGAAGAAGAAGGAGATATACAAACTTATCCATCCATAGATATAGAACTACTCATATAACAAGTAGACATTGAGATAGTCCAGGAACCTTTTCAACAATTTGGATAAATTAGGGAAAAGGACGCTGTTACACAAGAACCAACGTCCTTGGATATGCTTATGGAAGTTGCAACTTGGATTGAAGTTGTTGAAGGAAAAATCCAAGAAGAAAATGCTGCTACACAAGAACCAACATCTTCAAAAATGTTTGTTGAGGCTGCAGCTCAAACTGATGTTGCTGAGGTGGAATTGGAGGGATAGGATGCTGTTACACAAGAACCAGCATCCCCAAAAGCAGCCACTGAAATTTCAACACAAGCAGAGGTCACTACAGCATCAATGGAAGATGGGGATGCTGTACCTTTAATCCATGAAGTGGAAGCTGGGACAGTTGGGGATGAGGTAAGAATGCTACCTTCTCAAGGCATCATTTATTTAGATTCTAATGATGAAAAGGATGTGGAGAATGGGGAATTCAACGATTAGAAAAGAAGATTCTCTGGCTGAATCTCGAGTTGGAAAAATGGCATAAATTCATTGCTCAATGTAGGACAGGGATGATCTCTCTCCATGAACATAGAAGTATCATTAGGGAGTTGAGAGAAAAATGGGTTGAGGAGTTATTCTTCCAGAAAATCCGGTGGGAAAAAACTTCAAGAAAGGTTGAAAGAATTGAAGAAACTCAAAACCTTGCAACAAGAAAAAGATCAAATGTATACTCTTTCCTTAGAATTATTAAGTTGCAGGGTTCCATCCTCCTCTTACCCTGTCTTTCTTCATGAACATACCACTTTATTTAAATTGAGGGCTCTAAAGAAAGGAAGATCATTTGATCTAGCAACAGCTATCCAGTTTTTAAAAACTTTTCTGGGGAGTGATTTTGAGGATCATCATTTGTTATGTGAATTATATTTACATAATAGGGCGTGTTACATTGACTCTCCCTCCAATCCTTTGCCTTGTTTGGGGGATGTTCAGCTGAGGGCGTATGCCTCTTTTGTCATCAACCATGTAGAATGGAGAAATGCTTTCCAAACTATCACAAAGAATGAGGAAAATTCTACTCTCTGGATTAGGGACGAGCCTCATGATCCAAAAGAACTCATAGAAAATCATGCTGGATCTCTCAGGGTTCCTACAATTGCCCAATACTTTGATATTTTGCGAGATAAAATCCTCACTACCTATGTCCCGATGATTTTTAATATGCAGCAGAGTGCTCTAGAAGGAAGTGAATATAGATGGCTATATTCTTCTTCATCTCTGAGGAAAGGGGATCCATACTGCTTTGAAAATTTCAAGCAAGCCCTGACAAGGATTCCTGGGTATGTGTAGTGCATGAAAACATGTGGACCTTGGTGGATTGGATTGAAATTCAGATTTCCCCTCATTTGGATACCCATGATCCCTTATAGGAACAACTATGTTTTAACTAAGGAAGAGGAGGAGATGTGTTGGGATAAATGGACATCCTGCTATGGATTTGTGCCTTATGGGGAACCACCAAAACCTGTCTACGGTCTCACCAATCTTCACAGATGCAGTGTGGACTTAGATTTGGATTAATGGAAGTTGTTGCATGAGAACATGCAATTGGATAGTTGGGGGGAGATGTTGGGCCCTAGAAATGCCCATTTTTGACCATACCTATTACACCATTTTTCCCAGTTACACTCTACCTTCATAAACCATAGACATGCCTTTTTCCAGATTAATCAGCAATCCTGACAAGGTATACATCATTATTGTTTCAATTAATTAAATGCCTAAGATTGTTATAGTTCAGGATCCTAGATTTTGAATTATGCTAACTTGTTTGGTTTCATTTAGTCAAAGCTCAAAGCACAGGTGTATCATCTACCATGCCTTGGAAGCAATCATACGTGGTGCCAACTGTTACTCTTTTAGCTCGATTCCTCATGTTTTCAAGGGACAACACATCTCTCCATTTGAGCTGTAACAGAGTATAGCTGCGACAGACATGTCACCTTCCAGATTGCAAATCCGTTGATCTATGGCTCGCCAACATAACAACATATTTTATGATTAAACAACCTCATTCAATGCGGCTGTAACAGTTAGTTGTGACTCAGCAGCATGTCGATCATAGATCTTCATTGCTGCTCAAGATTAGTGGATCACAGATTGCATTTTGTATGTATAAATATGGGAAGGATTTCCATTCCTGGGGTTGGTTAATCATCAATTATTGTACGGGCTATAACAGAGATTGAGACTGTGAAATTCCATCTTTTAATGAAGAGCAGAGTTACTTCCATTTCTGTGTCTTAATTTGTGGTGATTCACGACGTCTTTGTTAGAAGGCTAGGGCCCGCCTTCTCACAGAGATTGCCGGTTTAGTTAGATAGTTAGATTTATTCATTTCCTATTGTGTGTTGTGGAATTGCATTAGGTGTATTTCTAATAGTTGCAACAATGAGTTTATGATTGCATTCTTTATTAGTAGTTTATCTCCTGCATATGAATAGCTGTAATTGCGTGGTGTGATAGTCGACTGTGTAGGTTAGTTTGATTATGCATGTGTGTTCAATAGCTATGAAAACCAAGCTTAGCTCCATTCCTTTTAGTCATTTATGCTTTCTAGGATTTCCAATAGTTGTCAATTTCAAGTTCAAGCTTATGTTTAATTTCTGGTTGCTGTTGTATCTTCAATTAATTCATTAGAGTAGTCAGATTGTGATTGAGTAACAGTAGTTGCTAGATGGATCATTTTGGTAAAGACTGAATATTTTAGTTTGATAATTATAGGATTTAACTTCTTGCAAAAGTAATCTAGTTCATTTATATTCTTAGATCAATAATTGCTAGGTCGATTTCTGTAGGAAGGTAGCTGCACTTTGATTTCCTAGATGTTTGAGTTAGATTAGTTTTCTTATGGAATGAGTTTGGCTGAACAAATAGGTAGAATTGTTATCTCCAATTACTTGATCAACTACTCAAAGATGTTTATGCATAGATTGTGTTTATTTCCATTGAAATAAAAGACCTCCCTAGGTTTGACAATTTATATTGAGCACTCTGTATGTTGGTTGTAATTAATTGACATATAGGGTGACCAACAGTTATGTCATAGTGTGACATTCATATTGGCTAACTTTTGCGACATTCATGAAGATTTATGCCACATTGAATTTTTTTACCATGGTTGACTATATTTTATGTTCTTCAATGGTTGACTATAGTAGACCATTGGATTACTATGGATGAATGTGTTGAGTATACTTGAACATGGTTGACTTGGTTAAGTATGGTTGGCTATAATTGATTATAACTCATAATGGTTGATTATTATTAATTATTGTAAACCATGTAGTCATTGTTTTATTATGGTTGACCATGTTATGCTGAATTATGATGTATTCATGAACTTTTATGTTGCATTGTGGTGCTCCTCGAGCACTATGCTTAATCATGACATTCCCCAATGGTTATGTCACATCGAGACATTCATATTACCTAACTTTATGTTCTTCAAGTACCATGCTTAAGTGAGATATTCCTCAATGGTTATGTCATAATGTGCCATTCATATTAGCTAGCTTTAAGTTGAATTGCTAGTTTCCTCAATGATTATGTTGACGTTCATTAAGGGTTATGTCCCATTGAGTTTTGTTAACCATGGTTAACTATGTTTGATCATACCATATTTAAAAATAAATTTGAGTATGTTAGACAATATTTAATTATGGATAAGTATGTTCCTCAATGGGTATGTTGCATTGTTTTTGGTTTATCATGGTTGAATATGTTTAATTATGCTTGAATATGGTTTATTGTGGTTGACCATGGCTCACTAGGGTTGATTATTTTTAAACACAGTTGACTATAGTTAAGTATGTTCTTCAATAGTTATGTTGCATTGCAATTTTCATCAAGGGTTATGTTACATTGAGTGTTGTTGACTTTGGTTGGACATGGTTGACTATGGTTGAGTATGTTGGACCATATTTAATTCAAATTTATAAATCAATATTGTTAATTAAGATCTCAATACATTTGAATGATCTTGTTGGTTAGCATCAAGAATTGGTTAATCTCATGGGTTTAGAGTAGATATCCCTTATCGAATGTGAAATAACATATCATTATTATTTTTAAATATATGTATACAAATTATTATTAAAATAATAAATTTATATTTTTTTCAAAAGAAAAATCACATTTCTATTAAAAAAGAAAGGAAAATAAATTCTTCAGTGTTGTTTGAGAGAGAGCTATCATTACACTGATAAAAAAATATTTGAACATAAATTGAAAAGATTCCTCCTTAAGAGTATTCTCCAACAATAAAGATTAAATTCTCATTGAAAACACATTTGAGGCAGATGCTCCATCCACTTCTTCAATTATCAGTTCTCCTTTAGTAGGATCAAGACCTTTTCTTGACAGATCATGGACTATAGCATTGAATTCCTTGTAAATGTGTTGAAAGTTGATGAATTGAAAGGAGATGGAAATTGATTTAAGGTGATCCAACAGAGGGCTTAGAAGCATATCTTGTACTACTATTTCATTCCTCAAACATTTAATAACAAATTGTGAGTCTCGCATCACTTTAATATCAGACATACCTCGACTATTACCATTCTTTAGTAGATGAAGTAGAGCTTGAAGCTCAACCCAATTGTTTGAATATGAACCAATACTCCCTTTATCCTGTAATGAAGATCAAAGAGTGATATGAAAGATAAACCACGAAGTAAATACCACATATCTCACCATTATCTTGGGAAGCCTCGTTGAAACAAGCCCAAGGATACAAAGATAGTGATGAAAAAGGATGCATTTGTCTCTTTCCTGCAGATTTGTCAAACGTTTTATAGAAATTAAAGAGAGCCCACAATTGATCGATAAAAAAAGGATGAGGAACCTTGTCCTAGAATACAACTTGATTTCGAGAAATCCAAATTCGCCAGTAAATTTAAAAGGGTAGAGACCAAAAATTATTCATATATGGGTTTGAAAATAAATTTAGAAAATTGGAGCACAAGGAATTACTATCCCATAGATCCTTCTTCTAGAACATTACTTCAACTTTCTTCCATACCTCCCAAGAGAAAGGACATTGTAGAAAGAGATGTAAGGTTGACTCCGCTGCCTGCTTACACAACATACATCAACCTAGCTCTGACTAGCTCATCCTTTGTAATTGATCCCAAGTAAGCACCTTGTTGGCTAAAATTTTTCACATCAACATAGAGGTTTTAGGTGTAACCATCACCTTCCAAAGCTTCAACCACCAGACCTACTCAAGCGATTCGTCTCACAGAAACAAAGAGTCATAACCCCCTTTGGCCATATATAGACCTCCAGAACCTTTGAAGATACAAGCCAATTAATCCTCCTCATCCTTCAATCTAATATGAGATTGAGAGAGAAAAAAGACATAAGAGTCCCATGCATGGTCCCATTCTCCTGCTAAACCCCAAGTCTCGAGCTGATAACCCAACTTGCTCTCACATACTTGTTTTGATGGGGCTAGATAATTTATCCAAAGTGTCTCTTTCGGAGTCTTGCAAAAAATAAATAAGGTCCCTTAGATAATAAATTTGTTCCTTTCTACCCATGATAGCATCCGGTCCCACTCTTATGAGATTACCATTCCCTACCTTCCAAGCCAGGAATCTTCCAATGACAGGGGAAGCTTGGGATAAGGATTTCGAGTGATTCGAAGAATTAATAACATATTTTGTTCTTTTTCTAATCCAGTCTAGAACCGACCCAGGAGAAATATACTTAGCCACTAAAATCAATTTCCATAAGGTATATTTGTTTAGGAACTTCCAAAGCGACTTTGCATCCATAACTTGATTGAAATGGGAACTTTTTTTAGAACCAACCCTCCCAGAAGCTTGAGAGATGCTAATCGGGACCATTTAACAACATGAATGCCTTAAAATTCACTTTTTCCTCTTCAAATACAATCGGAACATAACTTCCTTATTCTAGAAAAAAAAAACCTTAGGAATTTGGGCGAGAAGCTTCCAATACATTGAGACCACCTCCAAAATTGATTTGACTAGAACAAGCCTCCTCCCTTTAGAAATCCTCTTATTACACCAAAAATTTATTATATTTTCAAATTTTTTCACAATCCTACGCCAATATTGCTTTCAATACTTCATAGGTTTGAGGAAAAATCCTAAATACTTAACATCGTATTTCACACACTCCACCTCAAAGGGAAAGTGACTTTGCTAGAAAGGCTTCTGAGCCATCTAAATATGAATAAAATGATTGAAGACTTCCTTCGAATGATTTCCATCCCTATTGCTTGGGAGAAATTATCCAGGAGATCTCAAAACTTAGCACATTCTAGCTCATATTGGGCATAGAAAAGGAGAATGTCATCCACAAAAAGAAAATGGGTAAGAAATTCCCTTCCTTGAAAGGACACTCCCGAAATTCATATGTTCATTCCCTCTTCTTAAATTAATCTTCTTAAACCTTTAGCTATCAACAAAAATAGGTAAGGGGAAAGTGTTAGGAACCCATGTCTTTACTTTGTTAGTATGTTGTTGTTGGACGCATATGCTTTGTAAGTCGTCCCATAGTAATTGTTGATCAATAGTTTGTGTTATTATTGTTGGCGCGTATGCTTTGTAAGTCGCACGTAGTATTGTTGATCCATAGTTTGTAGCGGTCCATGGTTTTAACCCATAGTATTGGTGCCTAGACTTAGTATATAAGTGTGTGTTGAGACCTATGAAGGCACCGTGAAGTTATTTGTATTGAGCTTGCTCATAGGAGGTTGCCCCCTCGAAGTGGCCTGTGATCAATATAAAAGTGATTCTGAGTTCTGTCATTTCTGCTATTTCGCATATTCGTATTAATTAATTGTTGCAGGTGCATCACATCTGGTATCAGAGCACTTTCTTAGGCTCGCTGGGTGAATTTCTGCCAATTTTTTTTTCGCATCTGTTGCAGATTCAGATTTGGGAATAATCCCTATCCACCTAACTGTGGGAAGTGCTTGGGCATAAGCCCTAAAACTCATTGTGAGGAGTACCACAGGAACCCCGAAGTAGCTGGCCCATTGAGAGGACCTGCCAGCGAAAAGGGCAACGACCCCTACCTGATTGACTAGTTCCCACCCATGAGGTAAACCAAGAGCTGTCGTTTATGGCAAAGTGGTTATCAGTTTTACCTAAGCTGTCGAGTGAGGGGTGCTGCCCCAATATGCAAGCCGTCAAACAGCATTGGTGGTCGAGTGAAACCCCTGAACTGTTAGGAAGCCGCACATACCTGGGGTCCATATCTACTTTCAGCTGAACTATTGTTGATCACTACTGCACCGTTTCAGATCCATTTTGCAAGCTGTTCTAGATCCGGCCATTTTCAATCCATTCGGCGCTGTTCCAGATCCCTTCCGAGTCATAGCCGCTCCAGTCTGGACAAAATAAAAAATAAAAAAAAATCGGGGAACCCCTGTCATTCCATTCTGCATATTTCATTCCTGAGGACCCTATCCCCAATTCCCCTTCCCAAAGCCCGAAAGCCCACATTTGTATATTTTTAGGGTTTGCCATAAATTCCTCAGATTTCATCCAATCACCTTCAAATTTTACCACAAAGTTCCTTTCTGAATTCTGCTTCTTTGTCCCCCTCTGCCAAATTTTTCCATTCTTTCACCCCGATTCTGAAATCCTCATTTTTGCTTCCCTGTCTAGTTGACAGTGTCAAACACCTAGTCAAACCCCAATTACCCTTCATATTTTTTCCCAAGTCCAGATTTTCCCTTACTGAAGTAGTTTATGTTTTTGTTTTCCTACCCAGTCAAAAAAAAAAAAAAAAACTCATGGTTATGTTTGTCACCCGTGCAGGAGCAAAAACCATGGAAGAAGCACTTGCAACCATCCAAGCCAAACTCCAGGATCTGGATGAAAAATTTCTCGGCCTCCATCTTGAACGTTCAGCTATGAACAACAAACGACAGTCCGAGTCTTCATCAAACAATGGGTTCTCTTCTTCCAGCAAATTCTGTGGTCCCAAGCTTGATTTTCCTCGCTTCAATGGTACTGATCCAATTGGATGGATCTATCGTGCAGAACAGTATTTCAGTCTGCATAATACTTTTGATGTCAACAAAGTTCTGCTGGAATCCTTTCACTTGGAAGAGGAAGCTCTTCAATGGTATCGTTGGTACAACAAGGCTCATCCAGAGCCCAAATGGTCAGACTTTTGCCAGCTCCTTTTGCAAAGATTTGGTCCTAGTGGTTTTGATGACTTCACCGGAGCCCTCACTAAACTTCGCCAAATTGGCACTATGAGAGAGTATCAAACCGAATTTGAGAACCTAGCCAACCACACCGAAGGATTGTCTGATGACTTTTACCGGAGTTGTTTTATCAGTGGTCTAAAGGATGCCATCCACTCTAAGGTCAAAATGTTCTGTCCCACCACAATGATGGAAGCCCTGGGGTTGGCTAAGTTGGCAGAAGACAAGATTGCATCCCAACAACGCTCCAAGCTCAATTTTGTTCCCTTCCGAAATATGGGTTCTCAGCGACCACCTATACCACAAGCTCCTCGACCGAATCCTATCAAGCGTTTGTCTGAAATAGAGATGCAATCACGCAGAGAAAAGGGGCTTTGCTATAATTGTGATGAGAAATTCACTCGGGGACATAGATGTGTTCAGCGAAAGCTCTATCTCTTGGATGTGGAGTCTCCGCCTGCATCTGAAATTGGTGACGAAGATCCAGAAACACTGGATGCTCCGGTCGACATTCAGGAACCGCCTATTGACCCTCCGTCTCAGGATGACTAGCCAGAGATATCTCTCCATGCTTTAGCTGGAATCACCATCCCCCAAACAATGCGAGTCAGGGGTTACTTCAAGAAGCTTCCTCTTACAATACTCATTGATTCTGGTAGCACTCATAATTTCATTAACCCTCGGATCGCCAAACAAGCTGATTGTTTTATCCATCCTTGCTCCAACTTTAAAGTCATGGTTGCCAATGGGGGCACCTTACCTTGCAAAGGGAAGTGTCAAAATGTGCGTATCTCTATGGGAGATTATACCTTGCGCTCTGACATGTTTTCCTTTCCCTTAGGCGGATGTGATGTGGTTTTGGGCGCTCAATGGCTACACACACTTGGACCTATCTTATAGGATTTTGCTGAACTTTGGATGCAGTTTTCTCTCAATGGACACAAACACACATTGACCAAATTACAACCAGTTTCTCTCAGCATCATCAGTTCACATCGCATGGAAAAACTCCTCAAGAAGAATTCACATGGTGTCATCGCTTAGGTCCATTCCATTTAGATGCAACCATCAGCGGTCTCCACTACTCCTTTGGATCTACAACGAATTCTGGAACGATATGCAGGTGTCTTTGCTGAACCAGTGGATTGCCACCTTCCAAGCCAGAAGACCATCGTATTCAGATCCTTCCTGGTAGCGTTCCTCCCAACATCAGGCCCTATCGCTACCCATTTCACCAAAAAACGGAGATTGAAATGCTCGTTCGGGACTTATTGAAGCAAGGTATTATTCGCCCAAGCACTAGTTCCTTTTCTTCTCTAGTTATTATTGTCCGCAAAAAAGATGGGTCATGGCACCTCTGCATTGACTTCCAAGCACTTAATCACCTCACCATCAAGGATGAGTTTCCAATTCCTGTTGTTGATGAGCTTCTTGATGAGCTTCATGGGGCTCACTTTTTCTCCAAGTTGGATCTTTGTTCTGGGTATCATCAAATTCGGGTTCATGAGGATGATATCCCTAAAACAGCTTTCTGCACACATGATGGCCATTATGAGTTTTTGGTCATGCCCTTTGGCCTCACTAATGCTCCTTCCACATTCCAGGCCTTAATGAATAAAATATTTCGACCCTACTTGCGGAAATTCATTCTGGTATTCTTTGATGATATCCTCATATACAGTAAAACATGGGATGAACATCTCCAGCATCTGAATCTTGTCATGCAACTTTTCTCTAACCATCATCTCCATGCCAAGCAGTCTAAATGTGTTTTTGGACAAAAGGAAGTTGAGTATCTCAAGCACATTATCTCAGCACAAGGGTTTCGCGTGGATCCTGCCAAAATCGATGCCATGAACAATTGGCCGCATCCTCAGACACTCAAGAGCCTTCGTGGTTTTTTGGGGTTGACTGGCTACTACCGCAAGTTTGTCAAGGATTATGGGAATATTGCAGCTCCATTAACTGCTCTATTGAAAAAGGATGCTTTTACATGGACACCTGCTGCTCAGTGTGCATTTGACAAACTAAAACAAGCTATGTGTACTACACCTGTGCTAGCTATGCCTGATTTTTCCAAGCCCTTCACTATTGAGAGTGATGCTTGTGGAAATGGACTTGGTGCTGTTCTCCTTCAATATGAACACCCCATTGCGTTCACCAGCAAAGCCCTTTCAGGTAAGAATTTAGCTGCCTCTACCTATGAGAAGGAAATGATGGCTATTTTGCATGCAGTACAGAAGTGGCGCCCATACCTATTAGGGAATCATTTCTGCATCAAGACTAATCAACAGAGTTTGAAATATTTCTTGGACCAGCGTGTCTCCTCCCCGGCACAACAGAAATGGGTTAGAAAACTCATGGGTTGTGACTATGAGATCACTTACAAGAAGGGTAAAGACAATATTGTGGCAGATGCTCTTTCTCGCACATTTGATGCCCAAGGTTCTCTTTCAACTATTTCTATGCCTGTTCCAAATTGGTTGCAATCTGTTCAACAGGGTTATGTCAATGACTCTTCCTTATCTCAAATCATCCAATGCTCGACCAACAACCCTTCTGCTGTACCACATTACTCTTGGGATGGTGCTTCTTTGTGATACAAGGGTCATCTGGTGCTTCTCCAGAACACAGATCTTCAACAGGCTGTCTTCTATGAACTCTGTGCTTCTGCATTGGTAGGGCACTATGGGTTCCTCAAAACGTATGAACAAGCACGGCGTAACTTCTTTTGGCAGGGCATGAAAAGGACAATTCAACAGATGGTGGCCGAATGTGATACCTGCCAGCGCAATAAGGGTGAAACAACACTCCTTCCAGGATTGCTTGAACCCTTGCCCATACCTACATGGATTTGGACAAATATTTCTATGGATTTCATTGAAGGGCTCCCTAAATCTGGCAGGAAGATAGTGATTCTCGTTGTGGTTGATCGCATCTCCAAATATAGTCATTTTTGTGCTCTCAGCCATCCCTATACAGCCTCCTCCGTCGCTCAAATTTTCCTGGACCAGATCTTTCATCTTCATGGCATCCCTTCTTCCATTGTCTCGGATCGTGATGCGACTTTCACCAGTCATTTTTGGACAGAACTATTTCGCCACACTGGCACCAAACTGAAGATGAGTTCAGGGTATCACCCACAAACAGATGGTCAGACTGAAATTATCAATAAATGCTTGGAAACTTATCTTCGTTGCTTCACCTCGGAACAACAACATCAGTGGGCAAAGTGGCTTCCTCTCGCTGAATGGTGGTACAATACCTCTTACCACACCGCCTCCAAAATGACCCCATATAAAGCAGTCTATGGTCAGGCACCTCCATCTCTTCTTCCATACACCCCCACCAGTTCACCAGTTCAGGAAGTTGACACGGTCCTTCGAAACCTCGATCAGATTCTTCACATTTTGCAGGACAATATTCACATGGAAAGAAATCGCATGAAGCAACAAGCTGATCAGCACCGTTCTGAGTGCACTTTTCAAGTCGGCGATATGGTTTTTCTTTGTCTCCAGCCGTACAAACAATCCTCCTTGAAACTCAAAGGGTGTCATAAGCTCGCTCCAAAGTTCTATGGGCCATATCGGATTCTTCAAAAGATTGGGTCCATTGCTTATAAATTGGAACTTCCTCCTTCTTCCTGCATTCATCCAGTCTTTCATGTCTCTTGTTTGAAGAAAGTTCTTGGCACCAACATCAGTGGACAAACGATTTTACCCGAACTGGATAATGAAGGATCCATCCTTTTGGAGCCAGAGGCCATCCTCAATCGGCGCACGCGTCAACTTCACTCTCGCTCTATCACAGAGGTCTTAATTCAGTGGCACGGCATGCAACCAGAGGACGCTACATGGGAACCACCCCTTCAGATTCAACAACAATTTCCACATCTAAAGCTTTGAGGACAAAGATTTTTTTAAGGGGGAGGGGATGTTAGGAACCCATGTCTTTACTTTGTTAGTATGTTGTTGTTTGACGCATATTCTTTGTCAGTCGTCCCGTAGTAATTGTTGATCAATAGTTTGTGTTATTATTGTTGGCGCATATGCTTTGTAAGTCGCCCGTAGTATTGTTGATCCATAGTTTGTAGCGGCCCATGGTTTTGACCCATAGTATTGGCGCCTAGAATTAGTATATAAGTGTGTGTTGAGACCTATGAAGGAACCGTGAAATTATTTGTATTGATCTTGCTCATAGGAGGTTGCCCCCTTGAAGTGGCCTGTGATCAATATAAAATTGATTCTGAGTTCTGTCATTTCTGCTATTTCGCATATTCGTATTAATTAATTGTTGCAGGTGCATCACAGAAAGAGGAAAACCTTGTCTGAGCCCCCACAAATCTTTGAAGAAGGGGTTTTCCTCCCCATTGATCATAATAACAAAGGGATTTGATTCAATTCATGCCATGATCCAATTTGTTAGTTCCACGCTAATTCCATTATGCAATAGAATGAGACAGATGAAGTGCCATGAGGATTTATCATAGGCCTTAGAAAGATCCAATTTGATTATACCAACCTGTTTGTTTTGATAATTAATAGAGTGCACTCCGTTTTGAGTTGCTTCATGAATTGACCAGTCTTGAATAAACACAAACTACTCCTTAGAAATGGTTTGAGAGAGAATTGGTTTAATGCCGTTAGCAATAGTTTTGGAAATAATCTTGTAAACTCTATTACAAAGAGAGATAGGTCTAAATTCTTCATATGCCTATACTTTATCCTTCTTAGGAATTAGGGAAGAAATGTCGCATTAACAACACTAAGGATTGAACCAAAGGACTTGAATTCCTCCACCACTTTTAGAATGTATTCTCTCAGTAAATAAAAAAAAGTCCAGAAATAAATTTGTGGCCCAACCATTTGGCCCAATACTTTTATCCTTTATAAAGATATTTAAGATAGACATAATGTATTCTAATTCATTAGGGAGAAAACATACCTCATTCTCTTCCTCCTACATGATCCTCACAAAGAGAACAATTACATTAAGAATACTATCAAAGATAGTTTGCCCCGATTCATAATATAATGAAGAGAAATATCCCGAAGCCATATTTTTCATAGGGCCAAAACCATGGACTGCATTACCCTCACTATCCTGAAGTTCCCAAATCAAATTAATGTTATGGTGATTTCTAGAAAAATCTTGGAAGTATTTGGTGTTTTTATCCCCGACTTCCAACCACAAAGCTCAACTCTTTAACCTTCATTCGACTTCTTTTTCACATAGAATATTTTCCTTTTCTGAAGAGAGAGATGCGATCACCTTCCCATTGTCCTTTGAAAAGAGACTAGAGATGTAACTGGAAAAAATGATTACTTAACTTCTATTCTAATGACAACAACCTAGCTTCCCTAGAGAACTTCTTCTTCTCAATCCACATAAAAAAATTTCTTCTTTAAAGCACGAAGACCATTCGCAAACTGCAGGCAATCCAAATTTTGATCTTTGAACCTTAAAGGACTCCAAGTTTCATGGACCAACTTCCTGATTTCATCTTCATTAACCTAGCTAGAATTGTATTTTAAAAGGGCACTAGGATTCTCCTTGCTCAAGCCAACTTCCAATGGAATAAGATAGTAGTCTAAAAAACACATCTTATGGACCCAATATGTGAAAGTGATAACCTCTTCACATAAAGACTTGTGCATGAGAAAGAGGTCCAATCTCTTAGCAACACCCACATTCCCCATTCTCTTATTGCCCCAAGTAAAGCTTAAAAACTTTGGTTTGACATCCACCAAAACATTATTAACTAACATAGTTTGCAAGTCCGGTTCCAAATGATCTTCACATGCATCAGGACCCCTTACTTCCTCACCTAATAAAAAAAAATTGAAATCCCCTCCTTCTATTAGGTTTGGGGTTTGAGAAACCTTGAGTTGAAAAGGTCTCCCAGAATTCTCGTCTATTCTTGGAAGGGCCATAACAATTCAAGATGGAAAAACCAGAGTCCAATGGCTTCGAAAACACCTCTAGACATGAGGAGGAAGTAATTACAAAAGAACCATAGACTACCAGGGAACTATTCACACTTGAAACTAGGCCTCCTGAGAGACCCACTACATTGAGAGCAAAAAAAGACCAACTCCTAAAGGATTTACTTAATAGAGGAAATTCCACTTCTCCTAAAGCCATGGTTTCCTGGAGAAGAATGATGTTTGGATTTTCTAAACTAACCAATTGATTGAGAGAAATAATTTTGGCTTTCCTTCTAAATCCATGGATATTGAGGAAGAGCATTTTCATTTGGAAACCCTACTAGGGATTTCTCTACTTAAAGTTCCCCTGTAATGATTAACTGCCTCCCTTGGTTGGTTTCCTTATTCACTCATTCCTTCGCATGGTAGAACCTCAACATCCTACCCACTTTTCCTACCTGCAAAGGAGGAGGATCATCAAAATCCAAACCACCTCCTTCTAGCTTGTCTTGGGTTTATGGTCCTCAGGAACTACCACAAGAGACTTGTCTTACTCCCAGCTTTTGATGAAGTGAACCTTCAAAACCATTACGATATTTCGACAAATTGACAACTTAATCATTGGCCACTTTCCCTACCAGGGGCCCCATATCCTGTTTAACTCTTTTTGCATCCATGCCATGAACCAGATCTGAGTCTAGAGAGGGAAAAGGCGGTGGAATAGACGTGCTTTCCTTTCCTAGAAAAGCAACGTCAAATTTCATCCAAATCTAATCAATATTATCAAATTGGCTCGATGATGTAACGAGACCTTCGAATAGGTATTGCACCAGAATAGGATCCTTTGGTGCGGCGGGAGGGATTGCTTCAGTAGGTAGGATAAGGTCTCACACCATTTCTGCCACCCCATCTGGATCAAGACCAGAGTCCTTTCGGTCAACTTCTTGATGAAAAAATTCCAACTCTTCAGACAAGACTTGAAATGAAACCTCCTTGAGCAGAGCTTCAGATATAGATTCACCCCCTTCTTAGGATATTTTTGATGCAAAACCTTTGAAGAGAAGGAATGCATACATTCTACCACTACATGTCCATATTTTTGACACCGTGCACAACAAAATGGGATGTTCAAATCATCCATATGTTGAGAGAAGATAACATCATTGACCACCAGATATATAGTCTCGAAAAAACCCAACCTCAAGTGTACTTCCACTAGCATTCGAGCGATTGAACTAGAAGGAGACTCAAACAACCCAACATCCATAGCCATACATTTACTGATCGCAACACCAATGGATTTCAAACCTTGCAATGACCATAACTCTAAGGGTAAACAAGGAAATTTAACCCAGATAAGAATCACTTCCAATAATTCCTTCCTTGGATCGAACAAAGGATACCATTTCTTCAATACCAATATGTCTCTTCCAAAAACCCACATTCTTCATAAAATTACTTGAGCATCAATTTTATAAATAAACTTGAAACCAATCCCACCTCTAGCAAGTCTGTGAATCTCAGGCTTACCTCCTAACAAGGGACACTCGTTCTCTTGAATCCACTGCAGAAATTCACGATCACCAATTTTGTGCCCACAAATATTTCCACCAAGAGTGCACCTTGCCATTTTAGGGATATCCAGAGCTGGAATGTCTTTACCCACCACTAGAGATACACCAAAACCTTTCGAATGCACCATCTTTCTTTTCTTCTAAGGAAAAAATAAGCTTTGATCGATGACAAGATCAAAAATTCCAACCGACTCCTAATAAAACCCCTACTGACAATCTTCGCTAATGGACATGAGCGACCCTGCTCATACGAGTAAGAAAATATTGGGCGATGATGAGAGATAGAGGCTGGATATGGCCTCACCCAAACCAGATCCAAAGTAGTTCTTCTCCGATCTAACGATGATTATTGAAGATGAGGAGGATCCTTGAATCAACTACACCATATCTATCTTAGTCGATCTTCCAAAAGGTACATACAATAACATAGCATTATTACTCCCCCATTGATCTATAGCATTCCCATCATAATTAGTGCGGGAAGAAAATGTCCTTGTGCGAAAAAAGAATCCTCTGAATAGTCGACAAGCTATAGCTTTGGCTCCGAAATTAGCTCCATTCTACTTTGACACCTCCACACAAACCCTCGTAAGTTGATTTGAAAAAACCCTAACCCATCATAGACCACTCCATCCTGGAAACCCTCTATGAGTGCATTCCTCACATATCACTCTTTGTTGCCATCCAAAAACAAAATCTAATAAATTTATATATATTAATGTTATTTTTAATAGTTTATTAATATTTGAAATAAAAAAATTGAATGTGGTTTAAGCTATATCAATTAAATACTTATATTTATCATATTTAAATTTAAATTTAACTATTCACTACTACATTTTAGGTTTATGTTGTTAGCTAAAGGTTATAGGTTGGTAGTTTTAGCTTATGGTTTTCACTGCAAAAGACATTAATAATATGTTTCTTTTACATGTGCAAATTATTACAAAAAATATTGGTAACAATTACAAAGTGTTGATGTTAAATTATATAAATTTTGAAAAGTTTAGTCATCGATAAAGGCTAAACTATTGTTGAAGAGTTGATGGTGGCGAATTTTAAAAAGTAATCTTTGGAGAGTTTATGGCAAAAATTTTAAAAACCACCATTGAAGAGTTTAAGATATCATGTATTAGAAATGGCCACCATAGAGTTTATGGTGACACTTTTTTAAGAAATAGTGGCTAAAGAATCTATGGAAATAGATTAAATTATTTTGCTAAAAAAGTACGCATCCACAACCAAATGTTTGTACAATTATTATGTCCTTGCGGTAGTAGGAGACATATAGCAATCACATTGTTATTGTATTATTCTATGTCATACAAGAAGTAAAATTTTGTTTTACCCAAATGTTTAATATAGTTACAAAATTATGTATTAAATTAAATTTTAGAAAAAACCAAATTATTTATAATGTGATTGGATAGTACTGTTGACGTCTTGCCTTGGTTTGTGTACCCCAGACATGTAGAAGAGATATAGACTCAGGGATAGAATGACTCTCCATTATTTTTGAAATCCCACGCGGTATTGGACGTACTATTTGGCTGTGTGGGCGACTATGCTCGAGAAGGGTAGGACAAGGAATCTCCACCATATACCATGTGTATTAAGGTGTCTGTGATAAATATAAAGTTGCTAAAATAAATGAAATATTTCCCACTCACTGACATTTGAAATCCAACTAATAATCCAATTAGCATATAAGTTTAGGGCCTTGATGTTACAGTGTATTTTTCCACCTTGTGAGCATCAACACTTATTGGCCTTCAGTACTCATTTTATAGACTCAGATCCACATATTATCCTTCAGAACACATTATTCCCTATTTTTGTTCCTATACACTAGATGTTCCACTATAGCCAGCATACACGCAGGTTGTTCCACAATAGCTAGCGTACACCTAGTTAAATGGTAAAAAACAATAGAAAATTACTTTTTACTCCCAAAAAGCAGTCTTAGGGTGACCTTTGGCCCTCCATGCAGCCCGAAATGACTTGATTCGACCTTTCACCTACCTTTGGAGGGTTATATATTGAGCTCTTATGGTGTATGGAAGGGAGGAGAAAGAGAGAGCACCGTAACTCTATTGGATTTTTTCCATGACTTGAGTCTACATCCATTGATCCTTGTTGTTGTGAACTCCTTATGTTCACCTACCAAACTCTTTTCATAGTTTGAGTTTGCCATTGCATGGGGGATTGAAGTGGTGGAGGCACAAGTGGAGGAACCTAGTTCTTGGTTCAGATGGGTTTCCTGCAAGAGGTTTTATCATGTACTTCTTGTTATCATTAATGGAAATAGTCATTTTCTCATCTAATTGATGTTGTGAATGTTGTTTAAATTACATTGGGTTACATTTACTTGTTATATTATGGACCATGTTATTGATTATGCTATTGTCTTTCATATATTATATGCACTTGCTTGTATTTGTTGTTGAGACTAATCTATAGGGTCAAGTGTAGAGATTGAAAGCTCAACGGGGATCTACTTCGAACATCCAGTTGAAGGTTGGTATTATTCTCCATATCTTATCATTTTCATTTATATAATGGAGAAAAACTTCCTATGGTATGGGGCATACCACAACAGATACATGACTGCTAGAAATCAACTCAATTCTCAAAACAATGTTATATAAATGAAAATGCTAAGATATGGAGAATAAGTCCAACCTTCAATCGGATGTTCAGAGTAGATCCCCGTTGAGCTTTCAATCTCTACACTTGACGCTGCAGATTAGTCTCAACAAAAAATACAAACAAGTGCATATAATATATGAAAGACATTAGCATAATCAATAACATGGTCCATGATATAACAAGTAAATGTAACCCAATGTAATTTAAACAACATTCACAACATCAATTGGACAAGAAAATGAGTATTTCCATTAATGATAACAACAAGTACATGATACAACCTCTTGCAGGAAACCCATTTGAACCAAGAACTAGGTCCCTCCACTTGTGCCTCCACCACTTCAATCCCCCATGCAATGGAAAACTCAAACTATGAAAGGATTTTGGTAGGTGAACATAAGGAGTTCATAACAACAAGGATCAATGGATGTAGACTCAAGTCACCGCAAAAATCCAATAGAGTTACGGTGCTCTCTCTTTCTCCTCCCTTCCGTACACCATAAGAGCTCAATATATAACCCTCCAAAGGTAGGTGAAAGGTCGAATCAAGTCGTTTCGGGGTGCATGGACGGCCAAAGGTCACCCTAAGACCGCTTTTTGGGAGTACAAAGTAAATTTCTATTGTTTTTTACCATTTAACTAGGTGTACGCTGGCTATAGTGGAACAGCCTATGTGTACGCTGGCTATAGTGGAACAACTAGCGTATAGGAACAAAAATAGGGAATAATGTGTTCCCGGGGGATAAAATGTGGATCTGAGTCTATAAAATGAGTATTGAAGGCCAATAAATGTTGATGCTCACAAGGTGGAAAATACGCTGTAACAGATGCCCCCTAATGTGTGAGGTCAAAGAAGGTGCTACGATGGCCGAAATACATTATAATCTCAAAAGTGGAGTGATGGAGACACAAATGGAAGGAATATCCCACTCGTCATAATACAATAATATCTTTGGATACATTTCGGTACAATACAACAATCTGATACAATGGCCATGAATAGGAAGTACATAGTGAATACATGTCATAGGTGATCATAGCCATGATCCATCTATAGTCAGATATGGTCTCCTGCTGAAAAGGAAACAAATGGTGCAAACTGGAGGTACAAACTGTTGATGTATGAGAAATGGCATCTCATAAGTACAATCACGATCATGAGTAGCATACTGAATGCCACTATCGTCTGAGGTCTTCTACACAAATCATCTATGGTGCAAGTCCCATCAAGTGAATAAAGGTGTTGAAGTCGAACCTGATGTGACATCGTCTGATTACCGGTGAATGATGTATACCGTTAATAGATGTGAGATAACCCACCAATAATAAAAATGGGCATCAAGGCACAGAGTAAAATCATCAAAGTGTGAATAGATGTGTTGAGGTCGAACACTAGGATGAATCCATCGATCAGGGGACATTGATGTATTCCCAAAACTGTCGATGGCGAGAGAACCTACCACTAATGACTGCAAGCCTCAAGGTACTCAACCGGACTCTAAGTCTCAATTCCGGAATAAGTGAGTTGAAGTTGACGGAACGAAACTCACTTGAAGGACGGCGTTAATGCATCCCCCATCAACCAACACGAGGTAACAGCTACGCTGAAATATTTGGAAGAACTTGGACAAACGCACTGACTCAATAAGGATGGACGACATGTAATAGTCAAGAGATCTGAGGAGTGGACAACTCTGGTTTCAGGACTTCCTTTGAACAAGAGCATGAGCAGATGGATAGACTTAGGTAGCATAGACTCAAGTACTAGATGATAATAACACTGTGTGATGCAGGAGGCATCAACAAAGGGATCCATAATGACTGGAAGCTTAACCAACTGGTGGAGTAAAATATGAGAAATGAGTATAGCTCCTAAGGTCCTACTATAGTCCCGACTCATAATGAATGGAGTGGAGTGAATGCTCTGTTCAAAGGAGACACAACAACTACCAACAAGAAGTAGTAAATATTTTCCCGTTTGAATTTTTCAATTTTTGATTTTTTTGGTCTTTTTCATATTTGGAAAGCTTCAAAAAGAATCAAAATTGCTTATAGTACAACAGGTGAGGGAATGGATGTCAAATAGCGAGCAAACTAGTCCCAAGCAATGAAACATACCTATGATCAATGCAAGGAAGCATGTGCAGGACGTGGACACTTGGGAGGGTGTTCTCTCAGGGTAAGGGTCATCAAATTGCGAAAGGAAAATGAAAGCTCTGCTTGGCTCGAAAGGGAAAGTGCTCAGGCACATGGCTAATAATTGAGTAAGAGGGAGCTGACACAAGGCTCAAGTGGCAAGCAGGATGATGCAATGCAATCACAAATCGATACAAAATAGGGGAGTGCTTATGGGACATGGCCAACATAAGACAAAGTAGAGTATGAGTCTTTATCACAAAGTCATGGCGTAACTACAAAGGACTCCCAATCCTAAGGAGAGATAACGACATGGGCGCCAAAAGGCATAATAAGGATCTAACTAGGGAACCCATGGTCGGACAAGCCCTACCGCCAAATAACGACACTTCTATAACAATGTGAAGGCTTTGTGTCAGTTAAAAAGTAGGGTCGCACCTATGGTTAATGAAAAAATGGTCAACATTCAAAATGCACAATGCAGGCGAAAATGACATCTAACCTATATGATGGGTGTAAAATATACCTGCCATAACCGCGAAACGGTCGAAAAACAACTCTTGTCGAAAAAATCTGTTCAAAATGGTACTCCATAACGACATATTAGTCCAATAATAGCTCAAAACGGTAAAAACTATAGGAAAGTGGGTTTTAAAAACTATAAATAGTAATAAAAAATTATAGTTACTATTCCATTTTCACATTTCACTCAAATAGTAGTTTTTGGTTTGTTTTCACCTCAATCTTCAGTTGTTGATTCCAGGAGCTACGGGCATCGGATCATCGAGCCATCAGGAGCAGGTTCGTAGTCTCATCCCCCTCTTCCATTTCCATGCTTTTATTTCAATTTTTTATGGTTAAATTTTTAGTTTTTCCAAGCCCTATATCTTCTCGGTGCTGTACGCGAGCTACAACTATGCGGGTTGTGGGTAGGGCATCCTGGATGCGTTCAACGCATGTGTTGAACACATAAGAATGTGACTGTAATAACTTTTGACTACGTATAGGGCCGTGAGGGTGGTTTTTAAATGGATAAAAGCTAAAAAATCCTTTGTTTTTTCCTCCAGGATAGTCCTAGAGTGGAGAGAAAGGGAACATGACGTCGTTGATGAGAAAGTGCAGCAAGATTTTCCCACCCAATAGGGGATATAAGCATGCGGCCTATATAAGTTTTGGATCATTGGGGGTTTAAGGGCCCAAAACCAATTGCTCCGCAGATTGATCGATTACTGGGATGCAGATGCACAGAACTTCGACTTGGATGGTCAACCACTTCTGTTGGAGGTGGAGGATATCTATTTCATCGTAGGGTTGTCCCGCCGAGGGGAAGTGCCAAGCCTCAGGTCCCGCATTGTTGGAGGTGGGATCATGATTAATGATTACATAGACAAGTACTGCCTACTTGGCACCCAGAAGGTGGGCAGCCAGATCCCTATTAGTTCTATTGCGAGCCTGAGTGTGAAGATTATAGTTCTCACACTCAAGAGGATATTAGGTTCAATTGCTCTACATCAGGCTTTGAGGTCGATGATATTCTACGCAGCGGAATGTATGAGACCGACTATGTACGACTGGTGCACAACATTGTTGGTTACTATGAAGATCCAGCTAACACAGTGCAAGTTGGGTAGGGCAAGGAACTTTGGATTTGGAAGCATACTCTGCAGTTTCTTCCTTGAGAGGGTTTTGGGCTTGAGTCCGAGGGTTGAAGTCCCTCTGCACAGTCTCCGAGATCCTGCTCAGACCCAGTGGGAAAAAGTATTGACGCAACAGGGTGGTGGCCGACAGGCATCACCATATTCAGAGGAGTTCTTTCACTGGTGGGCTCGACAGGTCATCACCATTGATGGATATCCTTATGAGGGCATAGACTTCAGCGGAGATAGGGACATGCCGCTCCCACCAGGGGCCACGTTTGGAGACATAGGTATGGCTACTTTTTTTATGTTTTATGTACTTTAATATTTTTGGATTTTTTATTACAAGTGAAATGAAAAAATATTTTTGGTGTGGTGACACATATTGACATTTGACTGTTTGCTCGCAGATTAGGGTCTGTGAAGACCTCAAGGATTCCCACGGCACCACCGTAGAGGCAAGGGAGGCGAGATTGTAGGTGCGGTGGTAGAGCGCACATTGGAGACAGTATGGGTTAACCTATCCCGCATGACAACTTGGGTACCACTGATAGAGGTAGAGCATCTCCCTGAGGGGATGCAACGACATGTGGTCAAGGTACCAAGTGTATGGATGCGGCTACTGTAGCGTATAGCCATCGTCGTGCACTATTATGGTCAGACTCATCTTGCCGAGGCGGCGAGACCTTCTTGTAGGGCTTAGATGCCAGGGTTTCATTATTTTTGTATCGACTGTGTATATTTTTGAGAGCTACAGGCTCTAGTTTTGTACTGTGACACCACATTTTGGACATATTATTTATAAAAACTATGATTCTCCGATTCTACTATATGTGTATGTACAAATGTGTGAATGAATGTTTATTTCTGTGCTCTTTTTATTGATGAGACAAATGCCAATCTAGGACATAATTAGCATATGCATTAGATACATGATTAAAACATCTCAGAACATGAATGTATGTGATGGAAACAAAATGACGCTCCAAGAGTCTTACCCTTGAGAACCTCCGTAGTAATGTAGGATCCCTCACACAATACTGGCCATTCAATTGAGACAAAACTAATAGCGAATCTAGGTAGACTTCTAAAGACTGGATACCATGTGAAATGGCATCATGAAGTAGCTCAACAACAACACTGTACTTAGAAACATTGTTGGACATAGGAATGAGACAAGCACCTCCTGAAGACACAATCTGGTGGTCAGGTGAATAAATAACCCACGCAGTAGAAGCGAGTCTCTACGTATGACAGCTAGCACCATCTGCGAATCCTAGAGATTCCGTTGACATCTGTCAACCAAAAGGAAGTGAATTAGTAGACCCGGACAACGAAAAGAAATGTAAACTATGTATAGAAGAAACTATACAATAGTATACAAAAGTATCAGCTCACGCTCGAAGCTCAAGCATAATACCACTTGAGGTAGAGCCCATTTCTAGGCTCCTTCAAGGTGTTCCCCTCATAGTATTCCAACTCGTAGGCTCCTTTCTCAAGGACACGCCTCACTATGTAAGGACTGTGCCACATGGGGTTAAAATTTCCTACCTACATGGGTTCCTTAGCTTGGTCATATAAGAGGACCAAGTCACCTTCAGCATATTGCCGGGGGCGGACAGACCTATCATACTGAACCTTGACATGACATTTGTTGGTATCTATAGCCACGACGACATCTCGACGCTGCTCAAGGTGGATCAAACATTGCTCAACATCTAAGGTGTCAGGTAGGAGATTTATGGCTATTTTCAATGAAGGGATTTCACATTCAATCGACAAGATAGACTCCACAACATGTCCGAGCTGAAATGGTGAGAAACCAATGGCATTCTTAATTGCGGTTTGATATGACCACAAAGCAGGATATAACATGATATGCCAGTTGCTCTTGCTTTGCTAGACGGTATGTTGGAGAATGGTCTTTAAGGAATTATTGACTGCCTCGACCTGACCATTTGCTTGGGGGTAGTATGGAGATGAATGGTCTTGACGAAACCCAAGCTTGAGTGACAAATCTGCCATCATTTTGTTCTTGAAGTGAATACCATAGTCAGTGACCATATCTTTTGGGATGCTGAATCGAGCAATAATCTGATTGAATACGAAGCGGGTTGTAGTAGCACCGTCGACTTTTAGGGTCGGTATGGCCTCATCCCATTTGGAAAAGTAATCCATGGCCACAATACTATTGTGATGCCCCCCACCCGAAACTGGTTTTCAATCCATGAAATCCACCCCCCACTTGGTGAAGGGACCGACGGTGATGACTAGATGAAGAGGCGTAGGATGCGAGTGTACATTTCAAGAAAACACTTGGAAAGGGTGACATCTCTTCATGGCATTCATACAATCTTTGAAGATCGAAGGCCAGAAGTAACCTGCTCGCATGATACGTTCGGCTGTTGCAAGCCCAAATAAGTGACCACCACATGCCCCATTGTGGAAATCGATCAACACTAACTTCGCTTCTTCATGAGTCAAACAACGACGGAGGATGGAGTCTTTTCCCCAACGATACAAAGTGTCACCGATGATGACATAATCTTTAGCGTGATGTCTCACATGTTGTCATTCATCTTGTGAATGGTGTGAAGGGAACTTCAAATTTTGGATATATATAATGATACCCCCACACCAAGGGTCCATTGACACGATAAGAAACAAATGCTCATCCACAAAAGAGTCTTCATGGACAATATCCTCATCAAGTTGCGGGAAATTCGACATGAGCTTAGCGAAAACCAAGGATTTCACTAATTTCACCGAAGCAAAATCAAGATCAAACTCCTGAAGAATAACAATCCACTTATTATACATCCCCCAATTAGGCGTCGTGAAAGTACGAATTGAAATGGATTGACATGTGTTATTACAGTGGTTCTCCTAAGCATAATATAATTCCATAAATTTTGGACTGCATGAACAGTCGCAAGTGACAATTTCTCCATGTGAGAGTATCTCAATTCAACGTCTACTAAATTTCGACTAAGGTAGTAAAAAACATGCTCTTGGAGCACATGATCCACTTGAACTAATACCATACCAATCATCTCTTGAGACGCAACCACATAAAGCAAAAAATATCTAGCAAAGTTGGGTGGACTAAACAGAGGGGCTAATACCAAAGCTTTCTTCAAAGCATCAAAATACTGCTGGGCTCGCTCATCCAAGATAAAAGGAGTGTCCTTCTTCAAAAGTCACATGAAACCTTTGGTAAGACTAGCATAATTCACAATAAAGCATCGTAAGAAAGTGACTTTCCCTTGGAGGCTCTGAAGCTGAATTAAGTTATGTGGGGGAGGCAACCGAAGTATTGCTTCAACCTTAAGACGATCGACTCTTATATCCTCTTTGGAAACTACGAACCCTAAAAGGAAACCCGTTTTCACAACAAAGATGCACTTGCTGGGGTTCAACCGAATCTTGTAACATCAACATCTTTTGAAAATGAGGCGGAGGTGCTTGGGGTGGTCCACTCCTTTATGAGAATGGCCAACAAGATCATCCAAGTAAGCCTCCACTATGTGCTTAAGGTCATGAAAAGCATAAGTCATGGCACGTTGAAAAGTAGCTCCAGCGTTTTTACGTCCGAAAGGGCATCTTCCGGTATGCAAATGTACCCCAAGGACATATAAAAGCAGTTTTATGTTGATCCTTAGGTTTTATCTAGATGTTATTATATCCAAAGAAACCATCCATAAATGGAAAAACCTAGCTTCCCACACACACATCCAAGATTTGATCTATGAATGGAGTGGTGAAGTTATCTTTCGGACATGCGTAGTTCAGATCTCTAAAATCTGTGCATACACGGATGGTTCCTTACTTCTTATCCACATGAACAGGATTTGACACCCATTCGGTAAGGGGAACCAGGTAGATGAAACCAACTTTGAGTAGTTTCTCCACATTTTCCTTAATCGCGGCTACCTTCCTAGGATTCACAGCACGAAGATGTTGTCGAACCGGCTTAACATTATGATATGTCTTAATCTCCTATTCGAAAATACTGGGGTCTATTCTTGGAATCTCCTCATAAGACTAGGCAAAAACATCCTGAAATTGCTTGAACAACTCGGTGTATATACGGATCTCATCGGGAGAACAATCGGCATTGATATAAATGTTCTCTATCTTTCCGGGTGTGCGAGAGATGTTGATGGGTATGGTTGGGGATATATTAGCCATATTCCCCTCCGTGTAAATCCCATGTGAATCCAAAGGAGCCACAGGGTGACCAACCTTCTCAGAAAGAGTCATCCTAAACTCTTCTCGCTCAATAAGATGAAGGTTGGGAAGAAAATAAGAGCGATGATGCAAATCTTCCCAAGGCCTCTCACTACCACACATGGCCTTAATGATAGCGTCATCTGAAGGCAAAGTACCATCAAGACAATCATGCAAGCAATATGAGTCAGCTGCCCACATGGGCAACATAACAAGATCTTCCTCTTTTGTCCGTGAAGAGGAGAGATCTGGCTCTAAAGTGGCCTATTGAATTTCATGGTACGCAAGCTTAGTTGCAAATAGTGGCATAGCCATTCCAACCTATACAATGTCTCCAGACGGGGAACTCATGGATGGTAAAGTCCACGAGTCGTTAAAGTACGAGGTCAGAAAAGTTACATTATTTAAAGAGGATGGCGCACTATTGAAAATGGTTCCAATAAAGGAGTTTGGTGCAACAAAGTCGAATGATCCCATCAAGGATAGATACAATCCTACACCAATATTCCCAGTTGTCAGCTAGGAATTTTTGATCTGGGGAACAACTGTTTTTGGCAATGCTATGGAATTGGAACTAGAGAAGTCTAGCTGATCGACCATCACAATTTTTCCTTCATGAGGAAAGCAAATAACTCTAAACACAGAGGAAACAATCTCTTTCATTGCATGGATCCAATTCCTACCCAGAAGAAGGTTGTAGATGATGGGCGCATCAACCACCTCAACTTCAATAGGCATGGATTTCCCACCCAAGTGGACCTCAAGGGAAGGGAGAATACCATGCAGCCTAAAAGACTGACCATCGAATGCAGTAAGCATGGTCATAGATTTTGACAAGGGAGGAGAGCCAAGAGCTTTCCAAAAATCCAACGACATTACTGAGGTGGAAGCACCTTCGTCAACCACCGTACGTTTAATGATTTTCTGTAAGCACCTAACATGGAATTGAAAATACACATGATAAGGAAAGCGAGGCTTGATATCAGTAGTGTCAAATTTAATCGTGTTAGGGATACCCTGATCTTGAACTCCCAAAGCACACAAAAGGACATTCCTCTGTGAAGGACATGCTTGTAAAACCTCAATAGCCGACATGGCACACGGATTTTGGCCCAAATCTTATATGATGGGGTAGTTTTGGGCAGGTCAGGCATTGGGATTATGCATTGATCGCTTAAGAACACCTTTTAGTATCCGCGAAATAGTAGTGGGATTCTCGATATGTAGAGAAGAGTCAGGAGGAGGGGGCTCATTCCCCATATTCAGTTGTGGTGCACCATAATCACGTTTGCGAGTAGCAATACTAACCTTAGATTTAACCATGTTCATGCATCTGTTGCCACTGGCATGAGAAGAGGATGTTGAAGTTTCGTTAGTCCCATAGCTAACGACGGAAGCACTCGAAGCCATATTTTGATGATGCAGAAGGGGAAATTTCAACACATTTGGGCTCTGTGCAATATGCTTCGAAGCTTCTTCATTTCAAGAACACAAGTGGGTAAGATGATCTTCCGTACAAATTTTGCAAGGGAATTTCACTTTACATCTTAGCTTACGGTCCCCTCTAGCATTTTCGCTATCCCGAGGAGGTTTGGCGTTCTCTTTTCTAGGAGTATTTCTATTACTTCCATTATTCCCATTATTCCCACCCTTACTATTATTTCTCCCCTTCTTCTTTCCACCAAGTGTTGATGTATTTGTAACTTCGGAATGTATTTCACATATGTATATTGTATTCCTATAGAGATGTTATTATTCGTCAATATGGAAGTGTCGTCATTGAGATTATAAGTGTCGTAACTTATACTTGATCGGTTATTAGACCACATTGATGGGGTCGGACCTGTATAAGTCATGTGGGTTAAAGGGTTATTAGACCATCCTATTGGGGTTCGGCCCTGTCAGCATTATGCTATGTGGTTAAGTTGAGGCCAACCTAGTAAAGGTTATTAGGCAAGTCAAGTCATGTATAAATAGAGTGCGGGAGGCACTCTATTTGATCATTCTATTCTTCAATCACACACTCATTGGAGAGTGGAACACTAGTGGAGGAGGAGAAGCTGCTGCTAGGAGGACTATCTAGGGTTTGCATGCACCTTTAGGGTTTGCATGCATTCTAGGGTTTGCATGCATTTTGCATGCATCCTGGTCATCCGTCCAACACCTAGCCCTCAGTTAGCTAGCCCCCAGGAGCTTCTCACTATTCAGTTTTATTCCTCCAGTTGCTTAATGCGCCCTTCTTCCTTGATTTTAGGGAGCAACTCGCCCTTCTTCACCTACCAGTCCAGTTGTCACTTAGTTACAGTCAGTTACAGTCAGTTACAGTCAGTTACACTAAGTTACAGTCAGTTACAGTCAGTTACAGTCAGTTACATTGAGTTACACTCAATTACACCTACCAGAGTTAGTTTGACTGATGGTTGACAGTTACTTGAGCATTGATGACTCCACTGATGATGATGAAGAATTCCAGTTGCGCTCTGATGATCATGAGGACACCTAGTTGTGCTCCAATGACACTCTATTGATCTTATGATCACTCTGAGAGGATAATTCGAATTGCCACCTTAGGCATTCGAATCCTCTCTACCATTGTACTATTTATTTGTCCATACTGTGATTAATTAATTAGTGTGTGTGAAGTATTATTGCTTCTATCCTAGTTCTACTGTACCATATTATTCTGTTGCTCATTATACTGTATTGACCACTCTTCTTCTATTTTCTTGCTTAATCATAATCATTCTCTTGTGAGGTATACATTATCTCTTAGATCTACTGTGAGGATTTTCACATGGTATCAGAGCATGTTGAGAGTATTGTTTATCTCCATTCTTGAGAGTTTTTTGCAGGTTATTACCAAGATTTCGAGTGCAGTAGTTGCAGCAGTTTCTACATTTTTTGCAGCAGTAGCAGTTGCAGTTATTCTATATTGTTTTTGAAGGTCCTCTACAGCTTCTATGTATTCATCAGGAATTACTCCTCTTGATCCACTCAACTATGATGAATGGAAACCAAGAATGATAACAGACTTGAAGATCCATGATCTTTTTTATTGTTATTTTGAAAGAGAGTTCGAATCCCCTGAAGAGAAGATTGACTGGTTAAATAAAAGTGACATGCACTTTCAAGCAATAATGTTTTATTTGTTTGCACGCCAGAGACTCCAATTCAAATACCGTAATGGTGTTGAAACTCCAAAGGAGTTATGGACTCCAAAAGAGATATGGGCTCACCTGGATGGAAAATTTGGCAGAGAGAATGAAGGACTTGGTCCCAACCCATTCGAAGGAAAACAAAGTGATACATTCGCTCCTCTTGATGGTCTCTCAGATCATGCACCAGTATCATCTCATATTGAAGTTGTTGACAAAGAACTTGCATATTCTACACTCATGCTCAAACTTTCTTCTCTTTCTGTGCTAGCTCACACTCTAGATATTGCAGAACGTCCTAAATCCTCTCTTGCACCAGAGTATGTTGGTTTGCATCATGATCACATGATTATTTCGGAGGTCAAAACAACTTTTGAAGGTAATGCATTCACTCCTCTCCAGCTAACTCCTCTTTTATACTACTATATGATCATAATTCCATGCTTTCAGAAGGTCATTGGAGAATATGGCTATTGCCATTTGCTTGGGATAATTTCTCATGCATCTACTGGTTTTGATCTCACCTCTCATGGTTCAAAGGAGATCTCAAGAAACCATGATTCAAGTCTTGGATCTAATTTGGATTCTAAGCAATTACTGCTTGGGATAATTTCTCATGCATATGATAGTTTTGATCTCACCCCTGCTGGTTCAAAGGAGATCTCAAGAAACTGTTTTTTAAGTCTTAAATCAGATTTTTATTTCAAGCAAACATGTAATAGTTATTTTTGGCATAATCTCACCCATGGTGGTTCGAAGGAGAAGACAAAAGACTATATGCACTTTCACAAATTTGATCCTACCTCAGCTGATTCGAATCACAGGTTCAAGGATCATTCTCATTGTTAACATCCAAAAAGTGTTCACTACCTCATCTACCACATGACATGGCTCATTTGTCCATTTCCTACCATATTTCCCTTAAAAACCCTAAAAATCCCACTAAAAAGCCTCCAAAAGGCCACAAAACCATCAAAATAGCCTCAAAAAGGCTAAAAAAACCCCTTTTTTCCTCCAAAAAAATCCAAAATTCCTCTAAAATAGCAAAAATCCCCTAAAAAGGGAATAAAAAATATAAAATAATGAGGAAAAGGAAGAAAAAACCCTATACAGCTGCCTTAAACCATATGGTTCCCGAAACCATGGGCCAGCACTCCACCACCAAAAAACTATAAATAGGTGATGGAGACCCCTTTTCCACATCCACAATCACAAGTACCCTTACTATGCCAAAATATCTCTTGAAACCCTAGCTCACCATTGAGCCACTTTCACCTTGAGAGCCCCTTTTGGCCCATTTCCACCATTGGAGAAAGAGAAGGAGCAAGTTGGAGCTTGGAGCAACCCTCTTGGACATTGCAAGAGCTTCACCAACCTCCACATTAGAGGTAATATCAATACAAAAACCATTATTTACATTTTGTTGTTTCTATTTCATGCACATGTTTTAGAGTAATTTACATTTCTGTTTTAGCATTTTAATTTACATTTACTGAATTGCTACTAAGGAGTCCTTTCTCCTTAGTAGGTGCTCATTTGCACAAGCTAGGGGTAAAACTCTAGCTACAGTTTTGGCGACTCCCCTAGGTTTGAATTTCTGGTTTTCGTTTAAAATTTTTTTAGTTTTCTGCAATAATTTCCCGTTTTTTTCCTTTCGGCTGTCCCTTTCGGCCGCCGTACACCGCATATTTTCCCTCTGCAGTCGCGTCCCGACTGCGTCTTTCAGGCCTTTACCTGCGACCCGACCGTGGCTCTCAGATTGTTTCCGACGCCCTGCCGACGGATTCAAGTCTGTTACCTGTGATCCGACCGCGGCTAATCAACATGTTTGTTGCAATCTAACTGCGCCTGTCGGCCATTTTCCCTCATCCTGACTGCAGCTTTCGGCCCCTTTCCGGTGTCCTGACTGCCCCTGTTAGCCTTTTTCTCACGACCCGACTGTGTCTTTTTCCCTGTTTCCTGCGGTCCGACTGCATCTGTCGGCCAAAAAGCCGCGACCTGTCCGCGCCTGTTTCCCCAAAACCCGCGGTCCGACTGCTCAGTTTCGCCACAGACCCGTGGTTTGATTTCTGCATTTTTTCCCTGATTTGAGCCCAGCCTCTTTGCTGCAATATTTTCTACATCTGAACAGTCATCTATCCTACCTGCATCCCCACTTCCCTACATCCTTTTCTGCAACATAATTTCTGTTCCCTTTACAGAATCTTTTTAAAATTTCAGCATTTTTAATTCAGAAAATTTTGCAAGTTAAAGTTTCAAATTCCGTATTATTGATAGTTAGAAGTTGCCCCCCTTATGGCACTTCTATTTTGGGTTCATCACCTCACGAGCATACACTCTGTCACATAATTCAAGTGAGCCTTAAAAAGTACCTAACTCAACCAATATTCTAACCCCACTTGGGGAACACAAAAGAATCTTTGTAGTTAGGTAGGATCGGGGGAATAGGTTTCCAATAACACCCCTCGGTTACTTACACTTGAGACATAGTTGTTGTCCAATTAGGGAACCAAAATCCCCTAGTACTTTTTGGCACGGTCATGACCAGTTTACCAGAGGGCCTCTCCCCTAGGAGGTTTGAAGTCGCGAGACTGGTTCCGGAGGCCTGAGTGGAATACCGAACTCCATTCAGTAACCGAAGGGCTACCTTTCGCAGTTCTCGGGATATCCCTGTATTGGGGTATTGCGGTAAAAGGACCAAACGGCAAATTCACCTTTCTGGACGTGTCATGAACGGGGTATCTTAGTTGCCATTCTTCTAGGATTGACTACCCGGTGTCCCTCCCGGTAAGGGGATATCTTAGCCACTTGGCTTTCCTATTCATATTGTCTGACTTGGATTTCATCACCTTGCAGAGGATATGTCTAGTTGAGTCAGAATACTTTTAGTTAGGTGTTTGCATGCTCCCTTACCTCCTTTTGGTCTAGTGAGTCCACCATTTTTTATTTATAGGAAACCCGTTGCTTGTTGGTATTCTGACCATCTTTTTTGATACTCCACTTATTGTAGCACAGCTGTTACAGTAGGTGTTTTGAGTTGGTTGTTGGCCTGAGTGCCTTGTGTTTGAGCTCTCCTTCTGCACACTCGGTTGCATTAGGGTTTTTGAGCTGTTTTTCTACTCACCTCAACCCACAGAGATTTGACACCATCTGTCACCATTGAGTCCCCGAGACATTCTCGACACCTCAGGGGCGAGCCCCCATAGCACGGTTCACTTGACACCACCCGTCATAGACACAGATCATCATCACTTGATACCACTTATCATCGATCTCGAGCCTTGTCACTTGGCTCCACTCGTCAGTGGCACAGGACTCCGTCACCTGATATTGACGCTCCTTACTTTACCTCCGATTCTGAGCCAAAGTCTGAGAACCGCATTTACACTACCCCTACTAGCCCCATGGCTGGCGTGACTTCCACTCCTTTCTTGGTAGGGACCATTGGTGGCACATCCACCACTACACCAGTTACTACACCTGCTTTGGGCATGCCCTCCATGGGGCCCCCATCTACCGTTCCCCTCACTGCACCTATTCCCGCAGCCGGAATACCTATTCCCACTTCATCTATGGCTCACACTGCCCATGGTGGTGCAGGACCATCCTACACCACATTAGTTCCCCCACTTAGGGGCAACATCCCAAACCTTACTCCTCCACTTGGGGGCATTGGCCCCAACGTGGTCCAACCCACTACTGTGTCACATCCTTCTTCCAGTTCGCCCTTCATGGCTAGCCTCAACCTGCCTGACCTGGCCAGATTGACCAACGATCCTATCTGACACGACCCTGCGTGGCCTCACATGCCTACCAAGCTCCCCTCTGATATCCCTAAGTTCGAGGGCAAGGCAAGGACCCACAAAACCATATCATGTCCTTCCACCTATGGTGTTCCTCCAACTCCATAGTGGACGACACTATTCGCCTCCGTCTATTACAGCGCACCTTCACTGGCTCTGCAGCCAAGTGGTATATCGAGTAACCCCACGGAACCCATGCCACCTTTGCTTCCCTTGCCTCGACCTTCCTGCAGTTCTTCCAGTTACCTGTCCGCTATGATGCGGGCATTGAGATCCTCCTATCTTGCAGACAAAACACGGCTACTAACATCACGGACCACATTCATGAGTGGCGTCGATGCCGTAGCTTATGCAAGATCAAATTAGACGACCGTATCTTCCTAGATTGGTTCCTCAAGTCCCTTCTCCCTGTCATTGCTAAGGATGTGGCATCAGAAAGACCCCAGTTTGAAGAAGAGGCCATCCTTAAGGCCCAACAGTTCAACCTCATTTACGCCCATTCGGGTTACCTTTATACCATTATACCTGACACCCCTCATGGATATTCCTCCCAGCACGACGGGCCGGGGGCATCCCACGCTGCAGACGGCATCATTGGCCGTGTTTCTTCGCATCCCCAACCATTTTCCATAGCACGTCCTAACCCTGGCCCCGACCTTTCGTGGGCTACCTCACAGTCTGGAGCAACCAACTCGTATGCTCCCATGACACATCACCACCACTCCCATGGACCCTCATGTCCACCTCAGTGCTTCGATCATGCGACTCCCACCTACGCCCCCCCGGTCGCACCTCAGCCCTACTACCACCAGCAGGCTGCACCAGCTCCTACGCCTTCACAAGCACAACCGGCTTATTACCCGCCACAGGAAGCCCCTGCGGTGAACCCACAACCCGCTCCGCAGACATATCAACAACCCCCTCAAGTTGCTGCACCTGCATAGCCTCCACCTACATATCATCCCCCGCAGCCTGCTCCCGCGCCTGCGCAACCTCAAAATCCACCTGCTGCCCAAGGGCAAGTTTACGCCCAACATAACCCACAGCAAAACCAGAACAACCAATGCAACCAGGGCCAACAAAACCGCGACAAGGGCCATAATCGTGGGAACAACCAACCTACCGACCAAGCTGGTCAACCGGCTAATCCCCCCGACAATAATAATGTGGCCCCTGCTAACCAAAACCCTGATCGCCCGCCCAAGCAGGCTAAGAACCCCAATTTGCGAACAAAGCATCCTTGTTATATTTGCGGGGTCTATGGCCACTATACACATGATTTTCCACACTTGGAGCGAGCTCGGCAACTTTGGGTTGATGATGCCCATCGCCAAGGGCATGCGGCTCCTCAAGCAGCACCCAACCCCCCACAACCTCAGCAGCCACCTTTGGTGCTGCAAAACCCCTTACCCAACCAAGGCGTAGTGAACACTCAGCTGTTGGCTCCCCCTCAAGCCAACGCACCCCCCCAACTACAGATCACGTACGCTGCTCCCGATCAACCCATGTTTGACTCGGGAACCCACCACTTGTTGATGATGTCATCCACTGACGTCAACCTCCAGACTCGTTGGAACCAATATGGCTCCACCACCGAAGCCCCTCCTGCTGACAAAACCCCTAACGCTCATCCCACTGATCAAGCGTTACACATACCCCCACCTCCACTAGAGGGTGCTCCCAAAGCACCTCGTTTCCCGCTTCACCGTATCAACAACAACCCCAATGCGCGGGCTGCGTCAAACTACAACATCGTCGATGACTTAGCCCAATCTCCCGCAACCATGTCTGCATTAGAAGTCTTGAAAAATTGCCCTTCCCAACACAAGACTTTACTCTCCACCATTGGGGCGATTGACCCAAATGATTCGAATTTGATGGCATTTGATTTGGACCAGTCCGAACCATGCCTGCCTTCCTCCTTAGCATTCCAAGTTTCTGTTTCCGTTCGGAATCTTGTCATCCATCGATGCATCATCGATGAAGGTGCCTCCACATGCGTTATGTCTACATTCGTATGGTAAAAGTTGGGATCCCCTACTCTCCAGCAGTCCACCACTGCATTACGCACCTACGACGGTCGATCGACCCAGCCCCAAGGCCTCCTACCCAATGTCCCCATCCAGTTTGGTGGCAAAACCGTACTCATCGACATCGAGGTAATCAATGCCCAACTGGATTATAACCTTTTACTTGGCCACAGCTACATGTATGCCATGCGGGCGGTTGCCTCTTCCATTTTTCGCACCATGATGTTCCCCCATGAGGGACGCGTGGTCAAGGTTGACCAACTCACCTACTATGATCCCAATGCTCTCGGGGCACCAGAAAATGTTCTCCCCATGGTTGAACAACCTGCTTCTAGTGCCACCACCTCGTTTGTTTCCTCTACGGGGCCTGGAGTTTACTTAGACACGCTGGTGACCTCCACCTTTCAATCTATTCCTCCCCCGTCACCCGCCACTGACGTGTCTGACCTATGTACCCTGTCCCATGACACACCAACTCCTAATAATCAACCGCCCTTGTTGCCTAAACCCCCTTTGGTACCTAGCCACATTGGTGTTACACCCATCCATACCATTCCTTTCCTCATCACTCCCTCGGGAGTAGTTAGCGCCTCGGTCATGGCTACCCTTAGCCTCCCTGGGTTAACCTTAGGATTACCCGTTTGGTATCTTTTGCCTCCCGTTCCCCCACCGACACCAAGCGTCGTCCTACAACTGGTGCAACCCATGGCTACTACCACTCAGCCGCCCCCCGGTGTCTCTCCCCCTTCGTCCTCCATGAATCCCCCTCCTCCTCCCAAACCCACTGGGGGTAGAGGCCCCCAACCTTACACTGTTGTACCACCTCCCAAGACAATCAAAAACCCCCCCGTGTTTATTGCTCCTCCCAAATGCTCGTTGTGCGATGAGTTAGGTCATGCGACTCATCAATGTCCACAGTTACCGACATTATAGGAACACATGCAGATGCTTGACGACGACCCCAATATCCCCGTCGTCAAACTCGACCCCACCCCCAAGCCTCGTGATAAATCACTACGCACTAACCATCCCTGTGCGATATGTGGTGTTTACGGGCATTATTCACATCACTGTCCCGATCTCTCGGATTACAGAGCAGTCCTCTATGAGATGAACAATCTGGACCTTTAGACAACACCACCCACCATTGAGGAGATCCACCCCCCGGTCTCCTCCCCTTCCGGAGAGGTTAATACCATTTATATGATCTCTTCAACCACTACTCCCTTGTCAACCGATTTGACGACACAAACTTTCCGTACTGATGAGGAGATTCTCGAGGCTCTCACTGCCCCGGATTATCCCTGGGATGACATGCACCACCATTCCTATTTCATCCTAGAAGAATCCTCCTTTAGCACAGCTACCCAATTCACGGTTGAGACCAAAGACTTCCTTCCCACCAAGGTCGACTGGTTCAAGGACCCTATTCCTGATCCTAACGCCTTCGAGGAGGGTAACATGGCCAACATCTCACCTGTCATCCAAATTGATATCGCTACCCCAGGACGTGCCCCTGAACTCATCACTTTAGGAGCCTTCTGCAGTAAGTAAGAGATTGAGGAATACCAAACCCTTTTCAAAGAATTCCGTGATGTCTTTTCCTGGTCCTATACTGAAATGCCCGGTCTTGACCCCGCCATCATAGAGCACCACCTTGACACCTCTGAGTCAAGGGGCATAATAGATTCCCTCGACCCTGGGATAGGGGGCATGATCAATCATTTTGAACCTTCCCCATCACATCTATCTCAGCACGTCAATGAACCCATTGTTCAAACCCAGACATATGTGATCCATAATCACAAACCCCATGCACATAGCATGGGGGCAAGTCATTAACCCTGCTCACTTTTTCACACTTGTGATCTCAACCATTTTTGAGGTCACATATCACTTGTAGATTTGATTTGATTTGATACACCTAGTATTCTTCCCCCATGGGCCATCATTTCTCCCCACCACTGCATCCTTCGCTTGGTGGGCTCACCTTTATTTGCAACCATTTTTTAACCTGGTTATTTCCTTTGACCATTCCGGAGTCCTTACAACCTCCATTTTTTGCACCATTTGCACCGCTGGATTCATATTTCCGCGCTCGTGATGATGCTTGAGATCATTTCTCGCTCTCACCAGGACCAATATCAACATTGTGTCTCGACACCTTGTTGCCTCGGTTTGCGTGCCATATCGGCCGTTCTCCATTTTTTGCATGTTTTATACCATCGGATTCATTTTTCCGAGCCGATGATGATGCTTGAGATCATTTCTTTCTCTCACCCCCATATTTTTTGGGTCCTTTTTCCAAAATGCCCCTCGTCACCTCAGTTTGCGTGCCACATCGATCGTTATCCATTTTTGACGCTCTTTATATCGCCGGATTCAGTTTTATGAGCTCGTGATGATGCTTGAGATCATTTCTCACTCTCACCTGGTACAATTTCAACATTGTGTCCCAACACCTTGCTGCCTCGATTTGCATGCCACATCGGCCGCCATCGGCTTGTTCCACTTTTTTACGTGAGCCCTCCACTCCTGTCATACTGCAAATATTTCGTTATTTTGCCACTATTTCATTCACCCTGCAAGGAGGCCCACTAGTGTTCCCCCCTACCTTCGTTCTTAGTCATCGTTACTGTTCCTTGATTGAACACTTCCTCCTTACTTGGCCATTCCGTTTGTTCGGTATAATTTTATCCCTTTTTCGGGCCAGACAATTCCTTTACGAAAAAGGCACTTAGGAAGTTTCCGTTAAGCTCTTTTCTGACTCCTAAAACAATGAAAAGATCGCCGAGCAATCTTGCTTCCTTTCATGCTCGTTAAAGTACCTAAAAGGGCGTCTATCTGGTATAAGTTTAACTCTTTTCTGTACCTGGTAGACTAATTACGAAAAAGGAATACTCTAGTCACACCGGCTAGAAGAGTTCTTCATTGCATCCTTTTATGCTTCTTCGGGCCTTGGAGACTAACACACGAAAAAGCAACCCCCTGGAGTCTTCTTATTTGCTTTCAGACTCTCTAAAATTGAAAGCAACCACGAGCATGAACTGTCCTGGGCACGTATAAATACACACGACAGTACCATTCCATTACTTCAGAGTCTTCTTATCGCTTTCAGACTCCTTAAAATTGAAAGCGACCACGAGCATGAACTGTCCTGGGCTCGTATAAATCCACATGACAGTATCATTTTATACACAATTCTTCTAGTTCCCTAACCCATGAAGAAGTCCCCTCCCGTGCCTCCTGGCACTATGATCAATCATCTCGGCAGCACCCCCAATCAGGTCTCCTTTGTTTAGAGTATTCTGCAGTCTCCTGCCATTTTATACCAGCTTGAGTCTCCCTCAGCCCAGTCACCCTCCCAGATCCAATACAGTTATGATCGCTTTTCCCTTAGTCAGTTTCATATGCTGCCTGATCATCCCCATTATCATACTCTGAACAAAGGATGTTTGAGTCCACCCACTCTACTTGCCCAGTTTCCCCCCCACAGTTTGTCAGTCCTGCCATCAGTACTCTCACATTTCGGTTCTCCACCTCGCGCTCCTGACAAGGAAACATCATTGCCTTGATAGTTGCAGGTCTCCCTCTGTCAATGACAGCCCCTCTATTCCAGAGGATAGGCCCAGAGGTCCCTACGCCTTGGACTTATCACCATCTGTGGTAAATGCCTACGGACCATTTTGAGAGGAGTCATCATTGCCTCTCCGAGTGGTTGTTTCTCACATGCTCAACTTTAGCACCTTGATCGCATCGTCGAGAATCATGTAGGGTTATATCCCTTCAGTTTTTAGTCGAAGACCCCGGACTTCCCCTGACTCTAGCACATTGGTGAGTCACTTCGGAACGCCTAGTTATATGTTCTCGTGGAGGTCCGGGCTGCGTTGGCGATTGTATTCGGAAGCCGTCTAGCTATATGCTTCCTTGAGTATCCAGTTCCGTTCTAGTTCAGTGTACCATCGAGGTGATTGCTCCCAGTCATTATGATCCAGCAGCTCATCAGTTCCTCTGGTACCCAAGTCAGTAGCACTATTGATATTCCAGTGCACCGGTCCTTCAGCTTACACATGGTCAGCCCAGCAATATGTCCCAGATTTGTGTCCCCTCTGGACCCTTATGATGTACACAGTGGTTCTCTATGTATCTTACAGGTCCCCCTTATCGGGCCTCATAGTTCTGTTTATGTATCTTGATACGAGCATGGGTATGCCCGCCTCGTCCATATATTGTGATTATTCCTCATTCAGTATTTGAGGTCATGTATATTTCAGGTCCCCATTTTTCGGACCCCATTGTTATTATTATGTTATATCCTGATACGAGCATGGGTATGCCCGCCTCGTCCATATGATCAGATGATTCCTCATCCATTATTGAGGCTATGTACTTTTAGTTCTTGTAGTTGGTTCGGGATCGTTGTTCCGGGCCTCAGTTTGTTTCTTCTCTTCTCCACACCCCAGGAAAACCATACATGACTTATGATGTCCATCGGCCATACGATGAGCTCATGCCCTCACACATCAGGGGGCAATCTGTTAACACCCAAAAAGTGTTCACTACCTCATCTACCACATTACGTGGCTCATTTGTCCATTTTCCTACCATATTTCCCTTAAAAACCCTAAAAATCCCACTAAAAAGCCTCAAAAAGGCCACAAAACCATCAAAATAGCCTCAAAAAGGCTAAAAAACCCTTTTTCCTCCAAAAATATCCAAAATTCCTCTAAAATAGCAAAAATCCCCTAAAAAGGGAATAAAAAATATAAAATAATGAGGAAAAGGAAGAAAAAACCCTATACAGCTGCCCTAAACCATATGGTTCCCAAAACCATGGGCCATCACTCCACCACCAAAAAACTATAAATAGGTGATGGAGACCCCTTATTCCACACCCACAATCACAAGTACCCTTACTCTACCAAAATCTCTCTTGAAACCCTAGCTCACCATTGAGCCACTTTCACCTTGAGAGCCCCTTTTGGCCCATTTCCACCATTGGAGAAAGAGAAGGAGCAAGTTGGAGCTTGGAGCAACCCTCTTGGACATTGCAAGAGCTTCACCAACCTCCACATTGGAGATAATATCAATACAAAAACCATTATTTACATTTTGTTGTTTTTGTTTCATGCACATGTTTTAGAGTAATTTACATTTCTGTTTTAGCATTTTAATTTACATTTACTGAACTACTACTAAGGAGTCCTTTTTCCTTAGTAGGTGCTCATTTGCACAAGCTAGGGGTAAAACCCTAGCTACACTCATACTGTTGGATTTGTTGTCATCACATTCGATCTGAAGAGCAAGTACAATCACATGCTTTTTGAGCATGATCCACTTCTTCCCAAGAAGAATATACCTCCAGACATATGACTAAGCATCACACATGCTCGAGTTTGGAGCATTTATTTTTATATGTGCCTTACAGTCTATTTTTTGAGGAAAGGGTATGTTTCCCATGAAATTTTCCCACTTCCTTGGTTTATTGATTGTTATTATTCATTGTATTGGGTGACCTTTGGTCTTAGTTACCAGGGCCCAGGATGGATTAAGGGGGGGTGTTAGGATATTCCTATACTCCATCCTAGTCCCACCAATATTTTGAGCATTTACATTTTCAGTCATGCATTCACCTTTAGGGTTTGCATGCATTTTGCATGCATCCCCGTCATCAGTCCAACACCTAGCCCTCAGTTAGCCATCCCCCAGGAGCTTCTCACTATTTAGTTTTATCCCTCTAGTTGCTTAATGCGCCCTTCTTCCTTGATTTTAGGGAGCAACTCACCCTTATTCACCTACCAGTCTAGTTACAGTCAGTTACAGTCAGTTACACTCAGTTACACTTAGTTACAGTCAGTTACAGTCAGTTACACTTAGTTACATTGAGTTACACTCAATTACACCTACCAGAGTTAGTTTGACTGATGGTTGACAGTTACTTGAGCATTGATGACTCCACTGATGATGATGAAGACTTTCAGTTGTGCTCCGATGATCATGAGGACACCTAGTTGTGCTCCGATGACACTCTATTGATCTTATGATCACTCTGAGAGGCTAATTCGAGTTGCCACCTTAGGCATTTGAATCCTCTCTACCATTGTACTATTTATTTGTCCATACTATGATTAATTAATTAGTGTGTGTGAAGTATTATTGCTTCTATCCGTGTTCTACTGTACCATATTATTTTGTTGCTCATTATACTGTATTGACCACTCTTCTTCTATTTTCTTGCTTAATCATAATCATTCTCTTGTGAGGTATACATCATCTCTTAGATCTGCTGTGAGGATTTTCACAGGCCTTACATAAGAAGATTACAAGCAAACTCAACAGGTATGACTTACGGGTATGTTTCAAAATCCGTTCATGATTAAGTTTATGATATGTTTGTTTTCATTAAGATTAGTACAATCTTGATTAATTTTAGACTTGTCGTATCACCTTAATAAAAATATGAATGCATGATAGAAGATATTCATTGATTAGGGTTTTGACACTTATGATTGTACTAATGCATTGTGGTGTTGTATGAGGTTGATGTTGTCCGCTAACATGAAAGGTGCATCAAGAAAGACAAATCATGTTCTAGTTCAAGAACATATGGCCATGGTGACATGAAGACAAAGATTCATCTATTGTCATGGATCACATAGAAGATATACTTACGAGGTATGTATAATTTGGTTCCACAATGGTTAACTTATGAGATATGCAGGTCACTAGCACAAGTCATTTAAGAGAACAAGAAGACATCATGTGGGTATGTTAGACATAACCAGCTAACACATTAATCTAGGTATGTTTTTCCTATATCAAGTTAGAATCCTACCTTGTGATAGGATCTCTTATATAATTATACTTGGTATGATTGATAATGATTATTCATGAAGTTATAGGGTTGAGTAATCATGATTTTAGGCATATTATGCTTCTTACTTTGATTGATGATATGACTAACCAGAAAAGTCCTATGGTCAAATAGGAATATGCATGAGTAAAAGAATTGTGATAAATTATCTTTGTATGAAATGATCTTGACCATACATGTTTAAGATTACTTATAATAATAATTTTTTTGATAGTATTAAGATTATAATAATGAATGTATGTAGGAGACCTCGAGGATAACACAATGATTATATTAGTAAGTATGCATAGTGATCGAGGATGGATATAAGTTCAAAGATAGGTAATCCAGGAAGCAAAGATCAAGAGGGAGCACACTCCAGTAGTTCCTGCAAGGAAGTAAATATTGAGAGGGAGTCCACTCTACAAACCAAACAAAGATAAGTATTTGAATTGTCATTTCTTGCATATTTGTTTGTTTAAATAATATTGTTCAATGATATATATGCTTATGTTCCCAGACTTAGGGTGTGTATTATGCATATTACAATAATTGCATTAATGAACAGTATACTACTAATATGCATGTGATGGGTAAGTGGCCTATGGCACTGTACAACATTCCATTGCTACTTATCTAGAATGAAACCTCTTTGCTGACATGTTGGGAGTTGTGCACACTCTTAATAATGTTCTGGTAGAGATGGAAGGCATCTAGAAAGTTACGGGATATGGATAAATGTTGTATTGAAGCATTGGCTAAAATAATTGCATGACTGTATGACATATGTCTTTATGTAAGATTTTGTTCTGAAAACTATGAGAAGTTTCTAATCATGCAATTTAACTTGCCTTGTAGGAAAGATCGTATACCATCACCTGCAAAAGAAGGATTACAACATTTCTTCCAGCAACAAAGTTATCTATTGAAGCATCTAAAATTCCCAGGATCTGGGATGAAGTAATGGAAGGATGCCATGACTCTTCGATCATGAAGGATAATGTTTGGGATGTAGTCCCAAGACCTGAAGGGATCAAGTATGTTGTGACTTCCAAGTGGATCCATAAGATTAAGCATGCCGCAGATGGCAGCATAGAGAAATATAAAGCAAGATTTGTAGCTTGTGGCTTCTCCCAGAAAGAGGGGATAAACTATGAAGAGACTTTTGCTCCTGTAGTTAGGTACACTTCCATCAGATCATTACTTGCCCCGGCTGCAATGATGAAATGGAAGATACACCAGATGGATGTCAAGACAGATTTCTTGAATGGTGTAGTCGAGGAGGAAGTGTATGTGGAGCAGCCACTTGGTTTTGAGACACATGACAGGGAGTCATATGTGTGTAGGTTGAAGAAATCCTTGTATGGCTTGAAGCAAGCTCCTAGGACTTTGTATGGTAGGATAGACAACTTTCTATGTAGTTTGGGATTTACCAAGGGTAAAGCGGATTCCAACCTTTACTACAAGGTTGAGGAAGGCAATCCTGTGATACTACTTTTGTATGTCGATGACCTATTTGTTACAGGTGAGGATGGGTTGATTTCCGACACCAAGAGGAAGCTTGCTGCCAAGTTCGAGATGAAGGACTTGGGGATGATGCACTATTTTCTAGGCATGGAGGTGTGGTAGAGTGCAGATGGAATCTTCCTTGGACAAGGGAATTATGAAGTAGAGATCCTGAAGAGGTTTGGGATGATGGACTGCAAGGCCATGGCCACACCTATGGAATCAAACCTAAAGCTTCTGTGTGATGCTTCATCTGATCCGGTTGATGTCACTATGTATCGTTAGATTATTGGGTCCTTGATGTACCTGACGAACACAAGACTAGATATTTGCTTTATGGTGAACACATTGAGCCAGTACCTAACGGATCCCAGAGGTGTTCGCCTGGTTGCTGTAAAGCACATTATGAGGTACCTTAAGGGTACAATTGATTATGGGCTCAAGTATGATGCAAATCAAAAGTTTAACCTGCAGGGTTATGTTGACTTGGGCTAGGCAGACAGTGTTGCAGATAGGAAGAGCACTTCTAGGTGCTGCTTTAGTATGGGATCAGGTGTGATCTCTTGGTTTAGCAGGAAGCAGTTCTGCGTAGCATTGAGTACAGCCAAGGCAGAGTATGTTACAGCTTGTTCGGCTAGTTGTGAGGCAGTATGGCTCTGGAAGCTATTGTCTGAGTTATTTGATCTCCCGTTGGATGCTACTGGTATCTTTTGTGATAACCATAGTTGTGTGAAGCTGTCTAAGAATCCAGTGTTCCACGACAGGTCAAAGCACATTGAGATCAAATATCACTATATCAGGGATATGGTCTAGAGAGGTGCAGTGAAGCTCCTGTATGCTGTGATGGATGATCAGGTTGCAGATGTGTTGATGAAACCACTAGCTAGAGTGAAGTTTGAATACTTTAGAGAGAGGCTTGGTGTTCTCCAGATTGACGACACTTCGAGGAAGAAGTGATGGACACATTTGTAGAAGCCATTCCAAGCATGGTGAGAGGAGGATCCTTCCCATGGATGTAGATGTAATCACTATTTGATGAGCATCAGGACGATGCTCCAGTTACTGCTTTGTATATGCATCATGTTGGATGCTTGTTATGATCAGTTGGATCATGTATTTATACGCATCATGTTGGATGCTTTGTATGATCAGTTGGATCATGTATTTGTATATGCATCATGTTGGATGCTTGATATGATCAGGTGGATCATGTATTTTTGTATGTATCAGGTGGATACATTATATGTATCAGGTGGATACATTGTATGATCAGGTGGATCATGTATTTGTATTAGGTAGATACATTGCATGATCAGGTGGATCATGTATAATGATATGTATCAGGAAGATACATTGTATGCATCAGGTGGATGCATGGTATGATCAAGTTGATCATGGATGATGAGTATTAGGACAATGTAGTGACGATGATCGGGATGATCATGTGTGATGAGTATCAAGATAATACTTTGGATGATATGCATCATGATGATGCTATGTTGATGATCAGGATGATCATGTGATGATGTACATCAGGAAGATGTATGGTGAGTATCAGGATGATGCTTTGTGGCCATGGACAGGTTGTGCTTGAGATGACATGTAAGACCTGGGAGATCCGAGAGGTTGGGATGTGTGACCGTAATAAGTCCTGGGATGCTCTTTCGAGGGTTTGTCCTGTGACCACATGTAAGGCCTAGGAGATTCAAGAGGTTGGGCTATGTGCCCGTAATAAGTCCCGGGATGCTCTTTCAAGGGTTTGTGGTGGTGACTACATGTAAGTCCTAGGAGATCCGAGAGGTTGAGCTGTGTGCCCGTAGTAAGTCCTGGGATGCTCTTTCGAGGGTTTGTAGTGGTGACTAAATGTAAGTCCTAGGAGATCCGATAGGTTGGGTGTATGCCTATAATAAGTCCTAGGATGCCCTTTCTAGGTTTGTAGTGGAGATCACATGTAAGTCCTGGGAGATCCGATAGGTTGGGATGTGTGCCCATAATAAGTCCTGGGATGCTCTTTCGAGGGTTTGTGATGAGGATCACATGTAAGTCCTGGGAGATCCGATAGGTTGGGCTGTGTGCCCGTAATAAGTCCTGGGATGCTTTTTCGAGGGTTTGTGATGAGGGTCACACATAAGACCTGGGAGATCTAATAGGTTGGGCTATGTGCCCGTAATCAGTCCTGGGATGCTCTTACGAGGGTCTGTGACGCACGTAATAAGTCATGAGGATTCCACAGTATGGCCACTGATGATGAAGACCTACAGGAGGTGGGCCTACATCCAGTATGAAAAAGGACTGGCTCTGTAGAGCTTCCTATGATGAGTAGATTTGAGATTGATTGAGATAGCAGCAGTAGTGACGATTACGATGATTCAATTGTTGGTAGAATTTTTCCCTACGGATAAGTAAAAATTCTCTTAAATTAAAGCAGATTTCTAACTGACTCTAAGATAAGAACAAAACTAAACAAATGCTACCTTGAATCTCCTAAACTGACTTTCACAACAAGATCAAATGCATTCAGAAGAGATGAAAGACATAACTCACCTTTCAATCTGATGTTTGTCCCGCTTCTAGCTCTTGATCCCAAAGCTCCAATATAGAACCTATTGAAACCAAACAAGGAACAAACATACAAGCTTCCAAATACCTTGAAGTAAAGATTAGATTCAAATTTGAACTAGATACATTCCATGTCAAAAACTCATACAATGCACATGAAATGGGAAAAACAAGACAAGTTATTTTTATTACAAACTTGAAGAATGCTTACAAAGGTTGCTTGATGTCCAAGCCAATCCTGCAGCTCCAAGTGCTTCCTCCTCTAGCTATCTCCACAAGGCTGCAAGATCATAAGTTTGATACCTCTAAGAGTCCTCCCCTTTGCTCATGGAATGCCTCTCTCTTATAGTGTGTGGTAGGGTTAACCAACAAGAGAGAAGGGTGGATCCTGGGAGAGTTAAGTGGATCAGGCCTACTAATCACAGAAAGTGAGTTAGGATCGAATCAGGGACCCTAATCCTCAAAAATCTCTCAAAAATCAAAATCCCATAAGCCATGGCAAAAAGGATAAAAAAAGTGTACCGCACCTCTAGAGCAGAGCATAACGCGGTAGTACGGAGTACCATGCACCTAACATGGAGCAAGGCGCGGTAGTTAGGGTAAATGAAAACTCAGGATAGGTTGAATCTTGACAGGGTAGATTTTCCTTCAAGGATCACTCATCATTTTTCTCTTCTGGGTGTTTTAAGCAGTAGGGGAAGTGCCGTCAACTCTTTTTGTGGTGAAGATGCGAGACTGTGGAATATGGAGGTATAACAGATGCCCCATAAAGTGTGAGGTCAGAAGGGACTGATGGCCGAAATACTTTACAGATATTGTGCGGAGATAGCATCGAGGAGAGCAACAAGGAGCTGAAATAGAAACAAGATGTTAGATATACCACCGAGGCAGGCATCCCCATGCTCGGAAACAAATGACTCAAAGCATGGCTGCCAACCAATACATTGCAGATCCATGAGTACTGAGATGATATAGACTGTGGACAGATCATGGGTACTATGAACAAGCATAGATCCATGAGACAGTAATGACACAGCCACGACCAATACAAAAAGTGGATCTGTGTGAAAATACAAAAGACATCTCCAATGCAACCTGGACGCAATCAAGATACAAGGGTGCACCCAGGGTCTTCTACCCAATCTCAAATGATACAAATCTAACCATATGATTACAAAGTGTTGAAGTCGAACATGGTAGAAACCATTTGATTACCGGTCAATGATGTGAACCATTAACAAATGCGAGGGAAATCACCAATGATGACGATGATCCCCAAGGTATCTGAAGTACATCTCAACGAAATGCGAATAGATGAGTTGATGTTGAGCATTCGAGAGATCGTTCGATCAGAGGTCAGTGATGTAAACCTACTGTTGAACACGAGGAAACCTGCCATTGAGGCATGCAGGTACCAAGGTACTAATGGTTGATTTCTAAGTCCAATTCCCAGATAGTGATTTGGCGTCGACGGGAATAGACTCGTCGAAGGTGGGCCATAATGATTCCCACATCATCGACATGAAATTAGAGCGAACGATAGTATAAGATGATGAAACAATCGAGTATGTACCGACACAGCAGAGGCCTGACACAATGAACGACTCTATGTAATGCAACCCTTTGAACATATAACGACATGTAATAGGACTTGGCAGAAGGGATTATTGATAACAGAGGATAGACACTGAATGAGTAGGCTCGTGGCCAGAGAGATGACTTAGGATGATGACCATAACTCAGTGAAAAATAGATACCCAATATAGACAAGGGACAAACACATGCCATGTTCAAAGGTAATGACTGACAAGCTGCCAAAACAAACTTGACTTGTTCCCCATATTCCGCCGACATGATAGATGAGTACCTCTTTGTTTTTTTTTGAGCTTGAAGAGGATAATAGATGCTCGGTGTAGCTCATCTCATAGATGAGTCCAATCTCACATGTTTTATGAACCTGAGAAAGGAGGGGTTCATCCCAAAGTGGGTCCTTCGATGTTAAATTTAAACGAGTCCAAGGAAGGAAAACTCGGTAGTTTTTCACATTTAGAGAGCCTGAAAAACTTAAAGGAGGCTCCGCAATGTACTTTTTCATAAATTTAGTTCCTCAATCTTGAAAAAGTGTAAAACAGTTCCCGAGAGAACTCTCCCAGCCAAAATTCACTGAGGTATACCTTTCTCGTAAATAGTCTAGACGGGCCGAAAAAGGGGTAACCTATCACTGAATAGACGACCTTTCAAATACTTTTACAAGTGTGAAAGAGTCAAGATCACTTGGCCATCTTTTCAATTTTAGGGAGTCTGAAAAGAGCTTAACTATGGACTCTAATGGTCTTTTTTGTAATTTTTAATTATTCTGGTCCGAAAAGAGAATAAAATACAACCAGGATAATACTTTCCTCATTGTTTAACGAGCATGAGTAAAGCTGACCGAACTCGACACCATTTACTTGAGTTTGACAAGCACGACACGGGTGTAAAAGCGCTTGGAATCTTTTTCAAGTTTTAATCCAAAGCATGAAAAAGATAAAGTAGGCTCAAAATGAAGGTCAAACAATGAATAAGCGCCAGTGTGAATATATTGTCTTTAAAGGAGATCCTGTCAATAAGTGCTCATAAAACCAGATATTAGTAATGTGAAATGAGTTTTATTTTAACTAGATAAAATAATGAGTAAAAAATAAGTGAAAAAGTTATATAAAGGATGGGTAAAAATAGAAAGTTACCATTTCAGTTGTGCATTTACCAAAAGAGGAGATTTTACCCATTTGAGGAGCAAAACTTCAAGAGTTCATATCTGGAGATTCGGGGCACCATTTCAACAGCCGTCTGCACCAGGTAAGAGCTTTTAAGCTTCTCTTTCATTCTATGTATGAATAACTTGTTTTCAGTAGGAGAAAATGATTTTTTGGGCAAGCCCTATTGGGAAAAATTCACCCTCCACAGTACTGCGTGGGGGCTATATCGGGAAGCGCGGTACTGTTTAACAGTACCACACTGTGAGATCAAGTAGAGGCATGGTACTGTGTAGTACCGCACAGCCAAATTTTGCCCAGGCACGATAGAAGCAAAAATTAAGATGAAAAAATCATTTTTTCCAAAATTTCCAGCTGAGATCAAGTTGTTAAATAGTTACTGAATGTTTCCCATGACCTTTTGCAGGTGTTTGAAACCTGTTTGGAGCAAAATGGTCCATTGGAAAGAAAGAGAACATGAAGCAGCTGATTTGGAGGCTGAAAATGACGAAGATACTTTGACTGCACTGCGGGAATGTGGTCTGTTAAAATTCTTCAAGACCAAGGGTATTCGCAAGCAGGAAAAGCTTCTCACCTACATCATTCAAATGTGGGACCTTGATATTCAGGCTTTCCGAGTAGGAGAGCACATCCTCAAAATTCAACTTGAGGACATTTATTTTCTCACCGGCCTCTCAAAAAGAGGAGCCCGAGTGAATTTTACTAGATACGCAGCCTCGGAGGTGAGCACAGATGCTTTGATTCCTCGTTACTGCTGTCAGGGTTCAGGGAAGAAAAGCGGCAAGGTGGTCATAAAAGACATTATAGAACTTCCTATAAAAACTGTGTTGTTCACCATCACACGTGCAGCAGGGAGTATGGGTCCCCATCAGGTGTCCCGTACACAGATGAATCTTGCAGTGGACTGTATGGCGGGAACGGTATTCAACTGGTGTGAGGCGGTGTTGACCAATCTCAAAGATCAAGTGAACAAGTGCAGGCTCGGAGAGAATTCCCAATTTGGTTACGGGAGCATCTTAGTCACCTTCTTTTTGACGAGGGTGCCATTGTTGCACCCATAGATAGCCATGCCCCCCGCCCACCTACCGAGCCATGGATGGCTCGATGGAGTGATTATGTAGGACGTCTTGGGGGACCTCATTGTTTGGCTTTCGGTGAGGATTTCTTCTCATGGCTCAAGGAACAAATAGTGATGATCGATGACTACCCCTATGCTGGGGTGGATTTCCATGAGGACATAGACTTGGCACTGCCGGAAGATGAGGATTGGGACAACTCAGGTATGACCTTCATGGATATATTTTTCTTTTTTGAATATATGATTTTTATTTCTTTTTTAGAATGTGTAAAAGACTTTAATGTATGTATGTATGCATGTCGCAGATCGTGGACCACGGAGACCAGCTAGGTACTCACCACTACGTCGAGGTGATGTTGATCTCCAAGCTGTTCCAGATGAAGAAGAAGACGAAGACGAAGCGGGAGGGGTCCAAGAAATAGAGAGGAATTTGCAGGGTTTAACCCATGGTATTCCTGCTATGAGGGTGGACGACATCCCTTTACATCTCCAGCGGCATACTGTAGGTGTGCCTAGGCGTATTGGCCGACTCCTTCGCAGGGTGGCTCGAGCTGTAGTGTGTTATCACCAACAGCGTGAGGAGTCTAATGAGGGACATGATAGATCTCCCAGATCTCCTTATATGGCAGCTTTTATCTTTTTGCGGCATGTATACGATATGTAGGCTTTGAGAGCCAAATTTTTGTATGGGATTTGGTCCCAAATTTTGTCTTTAACACAAACTCTATGTATTTGGAAAAACACTCTTATATACAGTGATATGGACCTATTTCTATGATCTATTTATTTACAATGACTTGTGTGTTTTACTTTTTATGATGTGTTTTTATGTATGGGCAAGATGCCAATCCAAAATGTAATTAGCTAATGAATCAGCTATACAATTGAATTCCCTTGGTACGTGTTGATATGAAATAAAATTAAAAGATCATTCCAAGAGGTGTACCCTCCGAAATAAATGAAGTAGGATAGGATCACGAACTGTGTAAACATGATTCAGATGAGAAACCACGAGTTGGGAGTCTAAAAAGACTGATAGGGAGTCAATTCCAAGTGAAGCAACCTCCGTCAAGAGTCCGATGACTACATGGTACTCTGCGATATTGTTGGTTGCAGGACCCAAAGAATTGGCTCCTTAAGATATCAACTCGCCAGTGGGAGAATAGACTACCTATGCCGCGGAAGTGATATTCTGGGTATGCCGGCTTGCACCGTTGGCGAATCAAAAGTAGGCAGACATCTGCGCATAAAATCACGAGTCAAAGTAAGATTGGATACATGAGGTCCACGCACACACCAAAAAATGAGTAAAAATAAGCTAAGTACATTATGTACAAATAGTAACCCGTGTAGGGTAACCTTACGCGTAGAAGCATTTGAGGTATAGCCCATTGCAGGGCCGTGCTAATGGCGTACCATCACAATCGATTAGTTCATAGGCTCCTTTCTCCAAGACACGTTTTACAACAAAGGGGCCGTACCACATAGATTCTAGTTTTCCTTTTCCGAGTTTATCGTGCATTTGATCATATGTGAGTACGAGGTCACCTTCATTGAAAATCCGAGGTTGAACGAATTTTTCATACTGAGCTTTGACGCATTTTTTATGAGCTTCGTTGGCTAAAGCAGCGTCGCGGCGGGTTTCATCTAGCTTGGCTAGGTATAGAAACCGTTCCTCTTCAGAAGTGGTGTGTGGGAGTAGCTCTATGGCTATCTTAAGTGATGGAATTTCACATTCAATCGGTAAAATGGCTTCTAGGCCATACACTAGTTGGAATGGTGTAAACCCAGTAGAACTTTTTACTAAGGTTCGGTATGCCCATAGTGCTGAAAATAGAGCTGAGTGCCAGTTGGATTTCTGAGTACCCACAATACGCTGAATCATTCGTTTCAGAACTTTGTTAATGGCTTCAACTTGGCCATTGGCTTGTGGGTAGTACGGGGTTGAGTTTTCATGGCGAAAACCCAACTTGGCACTTAGTTCCTCGATCATATGGTTCCTGAAGTGGGAACCATGATCGGTCACAATGGATTGTGGGACACCAAATCTAGCTATAATGTGATTGAATATGAATTGTGCTGCTGTTTTGCCATCCTCAGCATAAGTAGGCATTGCTTCAACCCATTTTGTGAAATAGTCGACAGCTACTATAACATAGCCATGCCCCCCGGCTGAAGTGGGCTTACAGTGCATGAAATCTATGCCCCATTTGGGAAAAGGGCCAACGACAATAACAGGATGGAGTGGAGCAGGGTGTGAGCATGTTTTACTATGAAAGAATTAACACGGTGGACACTTCTTGAGTGTTTCAATGCAGTCTTTGAAAATTGGGGGGCCAGAAGTATCCTGCTCGTAGTATTTTCTGGGCCGTAGCCATCCCAGAGAGATGACCACCACATGCTCCAGCGTGGCAGTCATTAAGAACGTGTTCCGCCTCATCTAGGGTCAAACAGCGTCGAAGAACGGTGTCGACACCACGTCGATAAGGAGTATCGTTGACTATGAGGTAGTATTTTGCGTGATTTCGGATCGTCAACGTTCATCGCGAGTGAGGTCGGGGTGGAAGCATTGGGTTTGGAGATATAATAGAATATCCTCGTACCACGAATCAGACGTGCTAATGAGGAACAACGATTCATCAGGAAGAGAATCTATGGGCTTGGATTGCTCGGTAGCACGGGGCAAGTTACAAATCAACTCAGCAAAGACCAAAGACTTCTTGGACTTGGCTTTGACAAATTCCAAGTCAAACTCTTGAAGGATGATGATCCAACGAGAATATTTTCCCCCAAGCACTTGACGCGTGAGGATATAATACATTGGATTGAAATCGGCTATAACAGTGGTTCGACGGAGTAGAATGTAGTGACGGAATCTCTAGACAGCAAAAACTGTTGCCAGAGCCAATTTTTCAACATGTGAATAACGAGTTTCGGAGTCGAGAAGACTCTTACTAAGATAGTATACCACATGTTCTATGCCGTTGTGGTCTTCCTGGACTAGCACCATACCAATGGTGGAAGTCGAAGCTGCGAGATAAAGAATGTAATCTCGTGTGTAATCGGGGGGTTGGATCACAGGATCTTTGGTTAAGGATGCCTTTAGATTATCAAAGGAGCATTGGGCTTCGTCATCCCAAATAAAGGGAACATTCCTCTTGAGAAGCCTCATATAGCCTTTTGTTATCTCGGAAATATTACAGATGAAATGGCGTAGAAAGTTTGCATGCCCTTGCAAACTTTGAAGTTTTGGAATGTTTGTGGGGGAAGGCAGGGCTAAGATAGCTTCTACCTTCGCAGGATCTAAACATATCCCACTTTTGGAGATTATGAATCCCAAAAGTTTTTCGGCTTCTACGCAAAAGACGCACTTATGCGGATTCAAACGTATATTGTAGCGACGGCACCTTTCGAAAATGACACTTAAGTGGTCAGGATGGTCTTCCCGGGTTCGAGAGTGAGCGGGAAGATCATCAAGATATGGTTCTACAATATGTTTGATGTCATGAAATGCGTATGACATTGCCCGTTGGAAAGTTGCCCCGACATTTTTAAGGCCAAAAGGTAACTTTCGATATGCGAAAATCCCCCAAGGGCAGATAAAGGTTGTTTTGTGCTGGTCAGCTGGGAGGATATCGATCTGATTATAGCCAGAAAAACCATCCATAAATGAAAAGATGACACTCCCGACACAGTTATCGATGAACGGAGTTGGGTAGTTATCCTTTGGACAAGCCTTGTTCAAGTCGCGGTAATTGACACAGACTCTAATCGTTCCCTGTTTCTTAGCTACGGGAATGATGTTAGATACCCATTCTGTCAATGGGACAGGATAGATAAAACCAGCACGCAAAATTTTTTCAACTTCTGCTTTAATAGCGGCTGCCTTACGAGGATGGACAGGCCGAAGTTTCTGCCGAACATGTTGGGTTCCAGGGAAGGTTGGAATTTCATGGACCACAATCGAGGGGTCTATTCCTGGCATTTCTTCATAACTCCAAGCAAAAACATCGTGGAAGGTTTTGAAGTAGGCACTATAGAACTCCATTTCGAGGGGAGTACATGTTTTGCCAATATGTATGTTTTCCACGATACCAGGCTTCATTGAAATATCTATGGGAGTGGTTGCCATAAGGTTAGCCAAGTTTCCTTTGGAAAATACCTCGTCAAGGGCAATGGGGAACTTGGTTTGAACCATCCCAAGTGAAGTACTGGGTTTTGTGTCAGGCTCAAGCATCTGAATGGTGGGGAATGAAGATCGATGATGAAAATCTCCCCATGGTGGCTCATCACTGCACATAACCTCCATAATTGATTCGTCAGTGGGAAAAATCAAATTGAGAGGATTGATCAGTGGTGGGTATGAATGAGTCTCAGACGAGAGTTGTGCCACGGTGTGATGAGTAGGATAGTCGACCCAATCGATGGTGGATTGGATCGCTTCATATGCTGCGAGGTTTCTATTCAGAGGCATAGAGTTGCCGTAGTCTTCAATCTGAGCGGGACTCAGGATCACCCATGAATCATTGGAAGGGGTGGCATTTGATGAAATCATGTTGACTGGTTGAACATGGGTCCCCAGCTCTGGAAAAACTCCAATAAGGGAAGAATCCTTCATGAGACCAACACCTATGTCTTGGAACCGGTACCGAGGTTGATCCAATAACGGGACGGTGTTGGCGGAGTTCTGATGAGAGTCTGGGATACAGTAATCAAGTTGATCAATGGTGACAATTTTCCCTTCATGAGGAAATTGCACAATCCAGAAGACTGTAGATGCTATGGCGGTCATGGCATAAAACCAGTTCCGATCAAGTAGAAGATTGTAATCTAATGGTGCATCTATGACTTCAATGTGTACGGATACTGTTTTGCCCCCCAGTTCAACACCAATTGAGGGAATGAGTCCATAAGGTTGAAAATCGTGTCCATCAAATGCCCTGAGAGTAGTGGGAGAAGTCGTGACTTCGGGTGAGCCTAAGTCTCTCCAGCAATTCAAAGACATGATCGACGTGGAGGCACCTTCGTCTAACACAGTGCGATGGATGCTATTTCCACGGATTTTTGTATGAACCTGAAAGGCTAACTGGTGAGAAAGATGAGGTTTAGCATGTTCCAAGTTAAACATGATAGAGTTTGAAGTATCTGGGTCCGTTGCCCCCAGTGTAGAAAGTAAGGTTCTACGCTGCGTAGGGCAGTGTTGAAGAACCTTGAGAGTCGACATGGCGCAAGGTGCTTGAGCTAAATCTTCAACAATGTTGTAATTTTGGGCAGCTCGCGCATTAGGATTAAATGTCGCCTTTCGTATGGTGCCCTTGGGTGGGCGTAGCACTGTGTCCATAAGCGGTCTCTCGATATGGAGATGGCCGGTAGGGGGAGGTGTAGGAGTCAGATCTTCAACAGGAGATTTGCCTTTGGCTATCTTAGATTGTTTGTTTGAACTTGGAGGGTTATCGTACATCTTTGAATGAGTGGTTATATGAATCTCCTCATTACTCGTCATCAGGATTTCTCGATTTGTGGATGTCTCTCCGCGAGTTGGGTTGGTCAAGTTGCTCCCCTGTGGGGTTTCTTGGGCAACCATTTGCTGTTGCTGTTGAGAGAAAGGGTCAGTTAACACTGTCGGGCGAGATGATCCTTTAACGAATTTGTTGACTTCATCCTTGTAGGGAAAGTCACACGTGTAGTGATCGTCTTGACAAATTAGGCAGGGAAAATTAGCCTTTCGACGTGGTTTCTGATCGTTGTGGGTGGGTTGTGGCTTGGGGTTCTCCTGCAGGTTCTTCTTGGATTTACCACGATTGTTTTTCTTCTTTCCTCCGGATGGTGGTGACGTAGATTGAACTGCGTTCACTTTGGAGGAAATAGCAGGAGAAGTAGTAGCTTTTGAAGCAGCCCGAGGTAGAGCGGGGGAAGCTGAAGCTTGTTGTCCCGTCGAGTTGGTAGTAGGCTAGGCCTTGACTAAACCAACAATACCGTCAATGGGGGGTTCAGTGGTAGGTTTCGTTGGATCAGTGGTAACACGGGCGACATGGGGAAGAAGTTCATGTAAAGTGTCGGATTGGGTGTATACCAAATCCATGTACTGAGCTACCGAGATGGCTTGTTCTTCTGTAATCGGCCCGCGCATAGTGATATCTCTGGCTATGGGAGGAAAAAAGGATTTCATGAACCAATCAGCGACTAGCTGATCCGGAATGGGTGCCTTGATTAGCCTACGGCGTCGACGCCACTCATGGATGTGATCCGAAATGTGTGTAGAAGTGGTTTGACGCAGTGAGGTTAACAATTCTGTTCCAGTATCGTACCGGATGGGGAGCTGGAAATGGGTCAGAAACTGCATAGCCAAGGTGTTGAAATCATGGAAAGAGTGTTGTGGCAGCTCGATGTACCATTTTGCTGCCGTGCCAGTAAGCGTACGTTGGAAGAGCCGTAGTCGAATGGAATTGTCCATCAAGGAGTTGGATGAACACCAAAGATGGAAGGTCATTACGTGGTTCTTGGGGTCTTCCCCAGGCTTAGCATTGAACTTAGGAATGTCCAATGGAAGTTTGGCAAAAATGGGTGGCCAGTGAGGTTCATGCCATATGGGATCGTTAATAAGCCTCGACAAATCAAGTAAGTCAAGCGTGGCCAAAAAGGGAAGTTGACGATTAGTCTGCGGGTATGAGTAATAACCATGTGGTGCAGAGAAACCTGGGGGGGCCTGCATAGCATACTGTTGCGTGTTATACCCATATGCATTTCCCGAGGGGTACTGCTGGAAGTTCTGTGGGTAGTAAGCCATCTGGTTAACCGGTTGAATGTTGGTAACCAGTTGGTGGATGTTCTGCTGAGTGGGGATGGTAGGTATGGTACCCTGGGGCTATTGAAACCCAGGAATGGTTGCTGCTCCTAGTTGGGGAAAAGTTCCTTGGAATTGTTGTGTTTTAGGAATGTTACCACTATATTGAGTAAGTGGAGGGTTTCCCATAGCAGGGTTAGGGGGTGGCTGCGACAATGGTGTCCATGGAAGGTTCGTTCCTGCTTGAGGAGCGTGTGGAAATTGAAGGGATGGGTTCCATGGAGTTGTAGCAGCTGAAGGATAAGGGAAGCCAGAGTTCAAGTTGGGGGGAATCTGAGATTGCCCCCCAGCTGGGTTCCAGTTTCCAAATAGTGAGTACCCCCCACTCTGTGGGATTTGAGGTTCCCAAGAAGGAAGCATACCTGACGGGGGATGTTGAGAATGAGGTCTGGTTGGAAATCCAGTATAAGGTTGTCCGCTGCTAGGTGTGTTGTACATACCATACTGAGTAGATGCTGCTGGTTGGGAGGGTTTTTGGATGGAGCCAATAGGTTGTCCTCCAGCAGATGGGTTGGATGGCCCTATAGGAGGAGGTTGTTGACTAGGGACGGGGTTCCCAACAAAGGGTTGTCCTCCAGTTGGTTGGGTTGATGGCCCACCAGGCGGAGTTTGGTTGTTGGAGTTGGGGACCATGGCAGTCAGTTGTCCACCTCCTGAGATGGTGTAGATAGTGGCCGAAGGTGACCCTTCGGTCAAGACGGAAGATCCAGCAGTATGACTTGGTGTTCTTTCGCCGCTATCCAAATACGATAGTGTCGATTGGCCAACGGCGCCAAAAGTGCCGATTTGTGGAGGGGGTCTTCCATATCTGACAGGCGAGGACAGAGAAAAAACTGGGTTATCCCTCATAGAATGTGCACCAAAGATGGGTGATGGCAACAAATGTGGGGAATTTAATCGAGGGGTATTAGGGGTGTCGTCCATAGCGTGTCCAATGATAAGAGGACCATCGAAGACTGGGTCCGAGTTCATGTCCTGGAAAGGGTTTTGGGGATCCGGCGGGAACCTAGGTATAGTAACGTCCGAAGGTCTAGAGCCGTCTGCATAAGAGTGATGAAAATCTGTGCTAGACGGAATGTTGGGATCCCGATAGTCAGAAGGATGAGTAACAGGGGGATATCTAGAGGCTGTCGAGAGCATTTGCTCTGTGTCGCGTTTAAACCGTGCCGATGCTAACGGGGAATTTGCTAGACTAACCATACTAGACTGAATGGAGGCCATGATCTCATATCCTGGAGGGAGGTGGGGGAGAGATATAGTACGAGGTACATTGCTGGAAGAACTGGTTTCCTGCGGGTGAATGCTGGGTGGCGTGGTGATAATAGGTGGTAGCTCCGCCTGGGAAGTGGTAAAGCCATAATCAGGTTCAAAAGGTGTGTCAGGAAGTCGAGTATCTTCAATAATTTCGACGTACTCGCCTGGGACTAAAATCAAGCTAGGTATATCTTGGTCGGACCCTTCGGTGGTGCCAACAGATCCATCTGTGTCATCGTGAAAAGTGTCTGGTGCAAGGGAGTTGTTGACATCAGGTAGGAGGATGACCTCTGGTCTAGTATTTTGGGCTGTACTAGATTCAGCTACTGTAATGTTGTCCACTGTGGCAGATATATCTGGAATAACAGTGGGTGAAGTGACAGTGGGAATCTCATATGTGCTAGTGGTTGCAGAAGTTGCAAGAGATTCTGAGACTGTACTGTGAGTAACGGTTACAGGAGGAACTGAAGATGTAGTATGTATCGGTGGTGTAATGTTCCCTCGACCAGCACCGCGGCCAGGAGGAGCGGGAATGCGTGATGCAGGTGGACCAGAGGTCCATGGCAGTGGCGGTGGTGGAGGGATTTTTCCTTGTACTCATCGTGATCTCCGTGGAGGTTCTGACATGATGGCAGGAAAATGAAAATCGGGGGCAGTTTCGTAACAAAGAACTCAAAAACTCTAATGCAGACGAGTGTGCAAAAGAGGACCTAGAAAAAGCAAGGCTCGCAGGCCAAAAAAGCAAGCTCTAAAATCTATACTGAGACCGGTGTCCCAGTAAGTGAGCTGATAAAAAGAATGGCCAGAATGCCAACAAGTAGTCACTAAAAATAAAAATGACCCTCTATAAAGATGAGATAACAAGCAAACTCCTAACTAAGAGCTGGAGACCTCAACAAGCTGTATCCTTCGCAAGGTGATGAAATCCAAGTCGAACAATACAACGTGAGAGACCAATATGAGAAGGATATCCCTCTACCGAAAGGGATCCTGGGTAAAAGAGCCCTAGTAGAAAAGTCACTAAGCTACCTCATTAATGACACATTGAAAAAGGTTTTGGGCACTTCTACCTTCGGAGGAAGACAATGATCGATGTTGCCTTAGGGCTAAGTGGAGTGCGGCATTCCACAGAGTCCGTCTGGTTCTCAATCTCGCGGCCGTTTAACCCCTGAAAGTTAAAAACAGTCAGGAGGCCCCTCCACAAACTGGCTGTGACCGTGTCAATAAATACTAGAGGATTTTAGCTCCCTAGAGGACAACAACTATGTCTCAGATGAAAATGACAAGGGGGAATTATTTTGATGCCTATCCCCGGTGTCCTACCTAACTACCAAATTCTTTTGATTTCCTCAAGTGAGGTTAATGTTGGTTTAGTTAGGGAGATTAATTTTAGTGGTTGTATTACTCAATCGGGTAAATGGATGTGAAACTTGGTGGTGTTATGACGACCCAAACCATGCAAGTGAGAATGAATCGAAATAAGCCTTGTCTTCGATGAAAACTAGCTATAGAAGAGAGAGAGTTCTTCGATCATAAATGCATGAAAACTTCCACAAGCAATTAAAAAACAAAGCAAAAGATTTTTGTTTTCTTTTTGTAAATATAGCCAAACTAAAATACTTCTTTCCAATTCACTGATCTTACAACTAAGATGCTTCAAAAAATGAGAATTTCTGTGGCAAATTTCAATGGTTAACTTCCTAATGCACAATGATGCTAGTAGACCATTTTAATCAAAATAACACAAATGTTTTCCAATGATAACTTTCAATATGAATTTTAATGATAATAATGGAAAAAAAATGTGACTATGAAAGCTATAAAATTTAGTAATAGAGAATAGTAGTAATGGTCTGGTTGTGATGGGAAGATCAAGCCAATGCACTCAAAGTGAAGGGGTAACCCTATGTGCCAATAATGCCACTAATTCACACAATAATCAAGCTCACAAAAAAGCAATAAACACACCACACAGACTGTAAAATGAACATGATGGTAATAGGCAACAGGAAAGACTAACTAAGGCAGAGAAAGATAAAAAATGACTCAGGAAACCAAGCAGGGAAAAAAAAATTTGACTGTAGCATACATTACCGCGTGGCAGAAGAAGATTATAGCACGGTACTATTAAACTACCGCTCTGGTACTTATGTAGGATACGCGGTAGTACTGCGCTGTGGTCAATGCAGGGGGCGCAGTACTGTTGCAAAGTGTGAAAAAGCACAACTTTTGAAAAGGAAGATGAAATTTTCAGGGTTGCTGCAGACCCAGGGGACTCAGTGATCACACAAGGAGAAAAAAATACAGAGAGGAAGGGTGAAAGAAGGTCAAAAAGACCAAAAATCAATAGTGGTTTGAAGAGAAAGAAAAAGTCACAATAAAAAAGATGGATGACAGTGAACTCAATCAATCAAATGGAATTCAAACCAGCGGAGTCACCATTCTTGTTGGTATAATTTTTCCCTATGGATAAGTAAAAATTCTCTTAAATTAAAGCAGATTTCTAACTGACTCTAAGATAAGAACAAAACTAAACAAATGCTACCTTGAATCTCCTAAACTAACTTTCACAACAAGATCAAATGGATTCAGAAGAGATGAAAGACATAACTCACCTTTCAATCTGATGTTTGTCCCGCTTCTAGCTCTTGATCCCAAAGCTCCAATATAGAACCTATTGAAACCAAACAAGGAACAAACATACAAGCTTCCAAATACCTTGAAGTAAAGATTAGATTCAAATCTGAACTAGATACATTCCATGTCAAAAACTCATACAATGCACATGAAATGGGAAAAACAAGACAAGTTATTTTTATTACAAACTTGAAGAATGCTTACAAAGGTTGCTTGATGTCCAAGCCAATCCTCCAGCTCCAAGTGCTTCCTCCTCTAGCTATCTCCACAAGGCTGCAAGATCATAAGTTTGATACCTCTACGAGTCCTCCCCTTTGCTCATGGAATGCCTCTCTCTTATAGTGTGTGGTAGGGTTAACCAACAAGAGAGAAGGGTGTATCTTGGGAGAGTTAAGTGGATCAGGCCTACTAATCACATAAAGTGAGTTAGGATCGAATCAGGGACCCTAATCCTCAAAAATATCTCAAAATCAAAATCCCATAAGCAATGGCAAAAAGGCTAAAAAAAGTGTACCGCGCCTCTAGAGCAGAGCATAACGCGGTAGTACCGCGTAGCAGGATAAGAGCATAACGCGGTAGTACGGAGTACCGCACACCTAACATGGAGCAAGGTGCGGTAGTTAGGGTAAATGAAGTCTCAGGCTAGGTTGAATCTTGACAGGGTAGATTTGCCTTCAAGGATCACTCATCATTTTTCTCTTCTAGGTGTTTTAAGCAGTAGGGGAAGTGCCGTCAACTCTTTTTGTGGTGAAGATGCGACACTGTGGAATATGGATGTATAACATCAATGATGATGATCCAGTGATGATGATCTGAAGAAGAAAACTTTTGCTAGCAGATCTGTGTCGAGAAATACCTTCCTAGTTAAGAGGGAGTGTTGATGTATTTGTAACTTCGGAATGTATTTCACATATGTATATTATATTCCTATAGAGATGTTATTATTCCTCTATATAGAAGTGTCGTCATTTATATTGTAAGTGTCGTAACTTATACTTGATGGGTTATTAGACCACCTTGATGGGGTTGGCCCTGTATAAGTCATGTGGGTTAAAGGGTTATTAGACCATCCTATTGGGGGTCGGCCTTGTCAGCATTATGCTATGTGGTTAAGTTGAGGCCGACCTAGTAAAGGTTATTAGGCAAGTCAAGTCATGTATAAATAGAGTGTGGGAGGCACTCTATTTGATCATTATATTCTTCACTCACACACTCATTGGAGAGTGGCACACTAGTGGAGGAGGAGAAGCTGCTACTAGGAGGACTATCTCTTGTACTTTTTTTGTATCATTGCTCTATCTATCTCTAAGGAATTTGCGGGGTTTTTCACCTTCTTGGTTTTTCCCAGTGAAACTTTGTGTCTCTTGTGTGCTTGCACTATTGTGTCCATGATTGATATGCTGTACATGTTATTCTCTCAGTTAAGATCCTAGATCAGATTGAAGTTTTTGAAAAACTAACACCAGGTTGATGGTTACTTGATGGGTTCACCGATTGTATAGAATGAACATCAGACGATTGGGTGGAAGTGGACAAGGCGTGAGCCTATCCGGGGGTAGATGGGCTAATAGAAAATTTTTACATTTGATTTGTAACCAAATCTACGGGTCGAGTACTTGTGGATCCGATGATGCCATTAGCATGTGGTCCAGGGACAGGCTTGGGCTCATGATGAGTGCGGTGCGTCAGGAATAATATCAGACAGGATACCGGACTAAGCATAGACTAGGTCTAGCTATTGGGATTTGAATATAGCTTGCTCCTCAGTTGTAATTCCGGACACTGAAAGATCCTTTGAGATGTAGGGAAGCAAATACTTAAGGAACCATTCCAACAGAAATTCTGGAGAAATGTTGGCTTTCACTGGCCTCTTCTGTCGATGCCACTCTTGAATATGATCAGATATGTGTGTGGCCTTGTTCTAGCAGAAGGTAGATCGGATTTCGGTGTCAATGTCGTAGCGAACTGACAACTAAAAATGATCTAGGAAAACCAAGGCTGTCTCATTAAAACCCCCGTAATTTCCCCCAAGCAACTCGACATACCATTTCGTTGTTTCCCCCTTGAGGGTGCATTGAAATAGTCTCAAATGAATAGAGTCGTGATTTAACAAATTCGAGGAGCACCATAGGTGAAAAGTAGTAACATGAACACCCGAATCCTCACCATTCTTCCCTTCAAACTTTGGAATGTCAAAAGGGAGCTTGGTAGGGACTGGAGGTCAAGTAGGATCATGACACAACGGATCATTCGTGAGCTTCGAAAGATCTGGTAGATTCAAATGAGCAAGAAACTAGAGTTGCGGCTGCGAAGCATGATTATAAGCTCCCAAAAAAGGCTGACCTTGTAGACCTAAAGGATGATATAAACCATGACCATGACCATAGGGATGATAACCACCTCCAACCTGACCCGTGTAAGGGTGCAAAGGTATATGTATGTTGTAACAAGGGCCAGGACCGGCTGCGTTGTAATAAGGGTTACCACCATAATTATGGGGTATATAAGTGCTATTCGTAGCAGGAGCAGTCAAGTGATGACCATAAGTAAAGGGTATGTTCCCAACTCCTGTATTTGGAGAGACATTCAAGTTAGAAAATGTGGCCATAGTAATGGGTATATGTGTAGAAGCATGTGGGTTAACATGTGGGTTAAACTGTGGAATCTGAGTCGTATTATGAGAAGTGTTCCCACCGAAGATAGTGGTAGTCCTGGGAGGTGGTCCTCCTCCAAAATTTGGAATGGATGAAGGGATATGACCAGTCCCAAATTGGAATGCCGAAAAAGAGGGTGCAGTGCCCCAGGAACCAAGGGTAGAGTTGGCATGACTACTAGATGTAGTGGACGTAACATTCATGTTAAGACTAGGAATACCAAATGAGAAAGGATTTGTGGTCGACGAAATTGTTGTATCATTAAGATCTGGCATCCCATATCGGAAACCATGTGTGTGTGTACCATCAAATGGGTTTGACTTTGGGGGTGGGTTCGTTCCAAACACAATAGGATTGACGTGTGGTGATGAACCTCCCTCCCCACCACCCCTAGGAGTGGAAGGAGAAGGGTTGTCTTCGACTCTACCCGACAGAGTCATGGGGATTCCTCCCATGCTAGATGGAGTAGTCATAATGTGAGCTTCTTGAAGCTCGTGAAAGGTATCAATAGGATCAAAGGGGATCCTCTGGTGTCTCTTGTAAAAAGGACATGCTACCTCGTCAGCTGGTAGACTAGCCAAACGACGAGAACGACGGAGATGTGGATCTCGCTCCATGATAAATCCAAAAAGTTAATAATCAAAACGAATCCTAACGACCAAATAACAATCAAAGACCACACACCTAAAGAAACTATAGCCAAATGTACACAAACATGACTGGATCAAGGGACCTCCCGACACTACAGCCGGTATGTCTCGCCTAGGAGAGGCTTGAGACTGCCAAACTATAACTGGAGGTAGCCGGATCAGTTATAGGGACTCCCATACTTCACTGTGTGCACATGGTCAAATCCTTATACAAGAACAACTATGTTGTCCATCCCTTATCTGACTCAGGACAATCGCAGAATAACCGCAACGAATGCCCTATGTCATACCTAGGTAAAGCAACTAAGGCCACCACATATAACCAATGCTCAGGCTGAAATTCGTAGGTGGGATCCATTGTATGGGAAGGGTAGCTAAGCCCAAAATGCAAGAGGGTCAAATCCCCCAAGAGCCCCCGTACACGAACAAATATTGTAAATATCTCCCACGTTCAGCTAGTATTGGATGTCTATCTCCGCAACCAACCTCCCTTGACCTCATGCTTAACTCTGGTTTGAGTAGAGATTCCCAAGAACACTGATGTATACCATGGGTTTCACCACTCCCTGGTCAGACACATAATTTTTCATTTAATAGTCTTGGATTCTTAACTCACAATGACCTATTCCAAGACTCTAAACCTACGCTAGTTGGTGCACACTATCAAAGAGAAAATCATTTATAATCAATTTTAAGATTAAGCATTAATTTTAATGGCTGTAATTACTCAAATGATATGGTTGTGAAACTGATGATATAAAATAATCAATGGTATGCACAATCGAAAAGCACTAGACTCATCTCTTCAATAAAAAAATGCCACTAATATGACAATCAATCCAAAGGTTCAAAATAAAATGCAATCTCTTTTAAAATTCCAATGCACAAGCAAGTCCTAGATGAAATCACAAGCACTCTGATGCAAAATGCAGAACATAAAGCAAATATTTTTGTACTTTTGCTTATAAATGAAAGGAAAATGAAAAACAATGTTTTTGTATTTTTTCAATATAATGAAATGAAAAAATGCAAGCAAAATCTATCTATTCAGTAAAAAATGCAGAGCATATCAAGTAGACAACCCATCAAATCCGAAACAGTAAGACTCAGCCAAGCTAATGAGCTATAAAAATGAAAAATGGTGGGAGCTCAAAAACTAAAGAAAGAGGAGTTTCTGGTAAAAACAGAGCATGAAACAATTAAGAAATAGGCCTACTAAGACTCAGGAATACTCATAACCAACCCAACAACAACCCAAAGTAAAAAACAAGGCAATCCCGGAGTCGTACATGATTGTTCATAGAACAGTAGTGTCTGCACACTGGCTACAGTACTAACAGTAGAGGGTAGACACAGGCGGAGCTAGGCTGACCTGCATACAGGGAAAAGGAAATGAGCCAAAAAAGAGTCCAACAACCCATAAAAATCTAGTTTTCTAATGCAAATCCCAATGACCAATGAATGACATAGAAGCTCGACAAACAACAACTAAAAATAAGGAAAAATGCCTAAAAATCCCCAAAATGGAGGTTCCTCCCCAATGGAGTCGCCATTTCTATTACAGAAAAAAACTTCCTATGGTATGGGGCAGACCACGATAGACATATGACTGCTAGAAATCAACTCAATTCTCAAAACAATGTTATATAAATGAAAATGATAAGATATGGAGAATAAGACCAACCTTCAACCAGATGTTCGAAGTAGATCCCTGTTGAGCTTTCAATCTCTACACTTGACCCTGCAGATTAGTCTCAACAACAAATACAAGCAAGTGCATATAATATATGAAAGACATTAGCATAATCAATAACATGGTCCATGATATAACAAGTAAATGTAACCCAATGTAATTTAAACAACATTCACAACATCAATTGGATGAGAAAATGAGTATTTCCATTAATGATAACAACAAGTACATGATACAACCTCTTGCAGGAAACCCATCTAAACCAAGAACTAGGTCCCTCTACTTGTGCCTCCACCACTTCAATCCCCCATGCAATGGAAAACTCAAACTATGAAAGGAGTTTGGTAGGTGAACATATGGAGTTCACAACAACAAGGATCAATGGATGTAGACTCAAGTCACGACAAAAATCCAATAGAGTTACGGTGCTCTCTCTTTCTCCTCCCTTCCATACACCATAAGAGCTCAATATATAACCCTCCAAAGGTAGGTGAAAGGTCGAATCGAGTCGTTTCAGGGTGCATGGAGGGACAAAGGTCACCCTAAGACCTCTTTTTGGGAGTAAAAAGTATTTTTCTATTGTTTTTTACCATTTAACTAGGTGTACGCTGGATATAGTGGAACAACCTGTGTACGCTGGATAAAGTGGAACAACTAGCGTATAGGAACAAAAATAGGGAATAATTTATTCCTGGAGGATAAAATGTGGATCTGAGTCTATAAAATGAGTACTAAAGGCCAATAAGTGCTGATGCTCACAACGTGGAAAAATATGCTGTAACACTTGATGTGGGATTTGATAATCCACATACCTCCAGAGTTTCCGAAAGTGTAATAGAGGGGTATCTTTTGGATGCAACAAGGATTCAAGGGGTGAATGGTGGTGTCTCTATCCTGGATGGGTCAGATATGAGAAACAATCAGTTTTATGATGACTCTTCCCTTTCAGTGCGCCTGAATCATGATTCTTTGCAGACTACTAGGGGATGTTTGGATACTTTTTGCAATGCCTCTAGGGCGGTGGTAAGCGACATGAAAACTAAATATTGGATGATTGGATGTGAAGAGCCTCTGGGTAGGATTCCAGATCTCTAGTTATAAAAATGTGTTTGTGGGTGTAAACTAATCACAAGTAAAACATAGTTAAATATGATCAACCATTTTCAATTATTGTCAAACGTAGTAAACAATAGCCAACCAAATTCAACTACACTAAATGTGACATGACTCTTGAGAAATTCCTTAACGTAAAATAACCCTTGAGAAATGTAGCAATGTTTCCAATCCAATATAACTAGTAAAGACCGTGTTTATTAATAGTTCAAATAATAAATTTGAATATGATTTAAACTAGATAAATTATGAATGTGATTTAAACTATATAAATCAAATACTCATATTGATCACATTTAAATTTAAACTTAACTATCAACTACCACATTTTGGGTTTATGTGGTTAGCTAAAGGTTATATGTTGGTAGTTTTAGCTTATGGTTGCCACTCAAAAAACAATTTAATAATCCTTTGCTTGCACATGTATAAATTATAAAAAAATGCATATTTATAAATTATAAAAAAATAGTAACAATTATAAAGTGTTGATAATAAATTATATTCATTTTTAAAATGTTATATTGACTAACCTGTTATCACATGCATAGTAGCTGGGATACCATGTTAGCAAAGCATATATATGCACTTTTCAGAGCTTTGCCTTTGCACTTTTTCAGTGAGATAAGCTATGATTAGAAGCATTATTTATGATCACTCACACATCAAAGCATCTTTATATCAGACAGTTAGTAGACCTTATGCCAAGGCTGAGCCTTGAGACCTCAGATTTGATGACTGATATGACCTTCTATTCCATACTGATACAGGGAAGTGTTCAGTATTTCAGATGCAGTATTCTTAGAGGTTGTAGATGGTTCAGTTTGCAGATATTGATATATGACCCAGTATCTATCTATCTATCTATCTATCTATCATGTGCATTGATGTTATTGTCTTGTTTTTTAGGTCATTTTGATAGCACTGACGTGCTATATGGTAATTATGATCTGGCAGTATATTAATGTTAAAATGAAATTGGTTGTTATGGATTACATACATTGATTGTATTACTGACATTTCGAAACTCTTGTTTTATACTTGATGGTCTTTACCTTCATATGAATGTGAACATGATCATTTAGTGTCTTTCTGACTTGGTAGCTTAGGCACCATTTTCACTTGTCTCCATCCATCTATTTGTCCTTTCCCCATTGATTGATCTTCACCTTGACTTACACCTTGATTTGTGATATGGAGGATCTCCCCGCTTCTGCCTCTGTGTTGGACTTGCATCCATGTTTATTTTGTGTCTCGGCTCTGAGTTGGAAACAAAACTTGCCCTTGGTGAGTTGGATTTTATGTCTTTATCACTCTAGTCGGCTACGCCGATGTGTGGTTTAGATTTGAAGAATTCCCCCTAGTTGTTTGAGTTGTGTTGGCTAAAACCTGAAGCAAAATTGTACTACATATGGAAATTATTGTTATATCTTGTAAATCCCAGTGAAAGGGGCTGTGAAATGGAAATGAAATTCAATGTTATGTAGTGTAAATGCACCCTAGATGAAAGCTGCGATTAGTTGTGCTTATAAGCACATGCAAAATCCCAGAGGGGTCATATTAGGCCTAAAAAGCAATGGATAAATGTATGCTAAATCTAAACATTGTTGGCCATGAAATTTGTGAAATGAAAGGTCCTAAAAAGAAGTGGCTAAATGTATGCCAAATCTAAAGATTGTTGACCTTATGTGAAACTTTCCTCATTGAGCTTGCGGGTTGTGATATGAGATGGAGCAAGGGACAACTAATTCTAAGTGACCCCTAGAACCTCAAGTTATGGTTAGCCTAACACCTAGTTCATGGCGGTTCTGGTAGTAGACAATCTTTACCAAGGTTGAATAAGTACTTCTCTGAACAACTTATCCATTTGTAAGACACTGCCATTCCTTGTGTTCTCCTTGTCCAACACATGCTTAAGTGTGTAATACCATGTCTCTCATCCAAAGTATCATAGTGTCAAGTCAGTCAAGTCATCCCTTTTCTGCCTAGCCTTGCATCCTTAGCCTTCACTCTTTGCTAGCAATTTGATCATGTTTACAAACAAGTATATTCTTGAGATTATTCTTGACAGTAAATTATTTAACTAACCTATTATTACTTATTAACTGCCAATGAAATTATGCTTAATACTCTAGACTCTTGTTATGAAAATGATTTAAAGAGCATGTCTTAACCTACACTTGCAGTAGCATAGCTTCTTAGGTAGGGTTATATTTTGATTAGTTTGATCGGTCAAACCTAGTTTGACCAAGGTCAACGTTGGCATCTGTGATGATATGGATCATGTTTTATTATATGATGTTGATATATGGTCCTTTGTATACCTCTTGATGATTCCATATGATGGGCACAAGCTTCAGATGATGATTGATGCAATTTTTCATGATTATTATTATTTCGACATCATCATATTCTTACTTGTCTGGGTATGGTGGACCCTACAGATGATCTTACAGGTTTCCATGAGGTACATGAGTACTCATCCTTAGTGGATTTGAGTCTTCTGGATCTGTTGAGATACTTATTTTTCAGTTTCAGGCACTCCTAGGCATGATTTGAGTAGTTGTTACCTATTGACCAGATTAGCCATGCCGATGTTTCCTGTCCAGCCAGAGCATTGGATGCTAGTCATTGCCTAGGGAGATGTAGAGGGAGGGGGTGGTCCAAACACTTGTTTTAACCATATTACCCCCCTTCCAGACATGATGGAACACTCAGTTTCACAGCGTAGGCAACAAGCAATCATTTATGGGCAGTTTCATGGTTTTTCAGGGGGATAAAAAATGGAATAAAAAGGTCATAAAGGAATTCGATTTGGGAAATTGAGGCAAGTTTTTGGCACGAGGTCTTCTCTGCATTCATCTGTAATGTATCCCACTCCTTCTAGATCAGTTTGCAGCAGTTAGTGGGGTCCACACAGTCAACAAGATGTCTTTTGATGTATTTTTCTCTCAGATTGGCGGGACATGATTTGATCATTTGTGTATTTGGACATGTCATTGAGTCTCATGTTATATTATTGTGCCTTGGGGTGATGCTAGTGAAGTGGAATAATACCTCATAGCCCCACCATGTTCCCCTAGTCACTTGTCCTAGTCATCCTATGTGGCACACACATGTGTTAGTCTCCCTTGTGTAGTGCGTCACTCCCCAAGGGTGTTTTTAGTCATGACGTCATCCTTTTAGTGAGTGATCCATGTCATATGTTGTATTGGCTCATCTTAGTCATTGATTATATTGGTGTATTTTTTGATCTCAACCACTCATTTCAAAAGTGGTTTAGGGTTTTGGTCTCCCTCATCTCATTTAAGGAAGAGACCCCCCTATTGTAAAGGCATCTAGAGATTTTTGGCTCTTGGCTATTGGAATAAAATTATATCTTTTGAAGCAATGGTTGGATATTGAAGTGGATGCTTGGTTATGATAATTGTAAATGATTTTTCCATTACATTGGAGGATATCTTGTGGCTATCTTGTATCTTTTTCCACTAATCGTTTTTACAGGTGAAGAGGGTGATTTGGAGGAGTGTGCATTGGTGGGGAGACTTTCCTTGCAAACTTCTGTCAAATTTGGAATCAAACAAGGAGTGTTTTTTTCTTTGTACCAATCATTGTTTGTCTTTTACTTCTAGCTTGTATCTACCCTCATTTTGTTTGACTGATTGAGCTTTGTCTCCTTTGTTTTGCAAGAATAGAGGGGCAAACGTGTGGGCTTGAGCAAATCGTATTGGCAAGAGGGATTGAAAATTCTTCATTTGATTTGTGGGGAAGTAATCCTCGCAATAATCGGTATTCATCTCATTTTGTTTGACTGATTGAGCTTTGTCTCCTTCGTTTTGCAAGAATAGAGGGGAAAAAGTGTGGGCTTGAGCAAATCGTATTGGCAAGAGGGATTGGAAATTCTTCATTTGATTTGTGGGGAAGTAATCCTTGCAATAATCGGTACGTTTGAAAGGTTAGTATTTTTCCTCCTTCACTTATCCATTATTTCTGGATCTCAAAACCATAAACTTCAAAACCATATTTTTTTTATTTTTTAGATCTATGGAGATATAGCAAATTTTGGGGCTTAATAATTAAAACCCATCTCTACATTAGTCACAACATTACTGATCTATAGTTTGGTGGACATCCGACTCCATTTTCCCCTCCATCTAAGGCACTAGTCTTCTCTTGGGGAAGTCGCACTCCTTGGGTAGGTGGGCATTTTGCTAGATCCCAATTTTGGTATTGCTAATTCCTCATTGTTTCATTAGATCCACTCATTTGAAAAACCCCTAGTTCCTTTCTTCTTTGATTTTCACCTTGTGGGCCCCATTTGGACTGATTTCCATATTTTAAGGGTGGACCCCAATTGGATCTATTATTTTGGAACTAGATCTATCGAGATCTATCACTTTAACCCCATAAGTGGCCTTCATATATCCTTGGTTGAATATTTATCTTTCTTTAAGCCTCTTCAACCAAGCCCTAACTCATTGGTCCCACTTATCCATTCTAGATCTAGATCTAACCTCATCTTGATCTTCTACCTTTTCATCATCACATTTCCCTAGGAGTTCTAGATTGAGTTCAATAGCCTTCATTGGCTAAGCTAGGGTCTCCCCCTTGTTCTTGCTTAGGATTGATCTAAAGTGAAGGGTGCCTTGGTTAATGTGACACCCATCTTGCATTGGGAACCATGGAATCTCTTAAGTCACTTATGTGGTTGTATACACATCTACTGTCCTAGATAGGATACCTTTAGAGACAACTACAAGTTGTGTGATAACATTTTTGGCGATGTTGGGGAGGTAGAGGCTTACCTCAGGTGTTTGCGAGTATTCATGCGTAGCTTATATCTTATCGCATTCGGTCTTGTAAACTAGATGGTTATCATTTTTATTCCTAAATATTTCATAGCCATCCATTTTCACTCATATCTCCCTACTTATTCATGAAATATATTTTGATGTAAAAGAACCTAAGTCTATCTGGCGACTCCTAATTGTGACTCCGTTGAAGAACGATCTCATAGACATCGTTAAGATCTCAAATGTAGGGATAATTTAAATCAATCAGAAGGAACCCCACTTGTTTATCATAGCAGAGATCCCAAATCCCAATCATCTAATTTCTTTTGGAAAATCGTTAATTCCGGTTCTCCAAATCGTTTCTTGGGATCCCATTCAACCAATTCGGTTCCTCATTCATCTCCAAATCATATCTTAAGTCCAACAAATCAAATGGTTGGAACAAATAAAACTCCTCTAGGAAACCCTCCTCAAACCAATCCACATGTCGTTCGTAGATTTGGGAATAAGGCTAAAGATTATCCTTTAAAATTTTCCCGAATGCCTAGTTCACCCCATAATATGTCAAATAAGTATTTTGAAAATATCCCTAAGTCAATGGGAACTGTGTGACCTCCATTGAAGACCGCATTGAAAATTTGTTGGCACACATGGAGGATGATGGGACAGAAGAAGAAGATGTTTACATGAGGGTTTTGTTTGCATCCTTGGAAGGTTATGCACATAAATGGTTTGACCATTTGCCTGCATCATCGGCCAGAGGATATGACGACTTCACATAAAAAATTAAGTATGACTGGTCAGTCAAGTTGGATGGGCGTTTTCTTTTGAATCAACTTTTCAAAGTTAAGAAGAAAGAAAATGAATTTGTCCTTGAATTCAACATTTGTTTTGACAAGATAGTGCCTAACATGCCTAATGATATTAGGCCTAAAGAACAAGCTGTGTTGATTCACTACCTTAATTCATTTGAAGGTTTCTTAGGCTACCATCTCAAAGAAAAAGACCCTAAAGACTTAAAATCTTCTCAAGAGAATGCTAGAAGGGATGAATCAAATACTGCCTCTATGGGAAAGCTAAACTTCTTTGATTCAATTAGTGCTTCATCCTATAGATATGAGCCCAAAACCAAGAAGGGAAAAGAACCAGTGAAAGATCCCAATGATATGATGCAGAGTATGCAAGAAAAGATGAAAAAATCGACTCTCCTGACTAGGGATCTAGCTAAAAACAAAGAGGCGAAAAGGTATAGGCAACCTTATGGCCCAAAACCTTATTGGAACCCACAAAAGAGGCATAACAATGAGAATGATAGGAGAAACCCTGTCAGCCAAATGTCTCTGGAACCTCCTGGAATTAACTGGTCAGAAGAACAGAAAGGGGAAGATCCTAATTATCCCACTCATAGTGAGGATACTCAAGATTCTGCTAAGAACATTAATTGGGTCGATAACTTGGATTTTGATAAATACTTTGGAAGAATTTTGCTCAACTAGGAAAAAGAGTCTGAAGAGAGTCCTAGTTCTAGTTTTCCTGTCTCTGCCACTGAACAACCTGAAAGTAGTGGCCAAGCTCCTGTTATAGTTTATCAAAGAAGAAAGGATGGCCAAAAGCCTACCCTTTTCATTGAAAGAAAGAATAATGATCCCCCTAGCCCATTGAGTGAGCCAATTCCTCTCCCGGAGTATGATTTAGATATTATCATTGAAAAGGAATTGGATAAAGTTATGCACAACATCCCACTCACTGAACTTATGAAAATCCCATCCATTGAAGAACAAGTGGTAGAATTTTTTGAGAGTATCCCTGAAGCTACCACTGGTCATGGTGAGGATTAACCTCTTCTAGACTGGACACCTAGTGTTAATGTTCAAGAAGAAGAAGATCCTCCCATCAAGATCCAGACAACACCGTACGAAAGGAAGAATGGTGGTCATAAACCCTTTTATCTTAAGATTCATATAGGTGACACCCTTCTTCATAACTGCATGTTAGATTCTAGAGCTTCCATGAATGTCATGCCTTTGCAAGTCATGGAAGCCATGGGGTTAAAAATAACTAGGCCTTACGGGAATGTTTGTGGAATTGACTCAAGACCAGTTCAAGTCTTTGGATTAATCAAGAACTTGAGAGCTGACCTATTTTCATGCCCTGATATATCCATGCTAATGGACATAGTATTCATAGATCTACCCCCAATCTACGGAATGTTTTTGTGTAGAAAGTAGTTTGCTAGATTAGGGGGACATCTTCAAATGGACTTATCATACACTACTATTCCTAAATCTGATGGGTCTTTAGTTAGGATATATCGGGAGCCATTTTACAATGGTCACCTTGAGAGTTATGAGGATAGTGTAAGGAACACTTATGGTTATGGTGAATTATTACTTGAGGATATCTGTATGGTCATGTGTGGCCATACTGAGGACCGTAGTACAGGAATAGAAGATATTTGGAGATCTTTTGGAGATGATAGTTCTTGTGAGGAAGAGAGGGATAGAGATATTTTTTCTAGAAATATTAATTTAGAATTGCATCGTGGTGAAGTGTGGGAAGAAATTAGATCTTTGAACCAACTAAGTGATGTGGAGCCAAAGATTGATCAACTTGAACCCATCACTAATACAAACAACTCTGAGACTGATTTAGATCAAATAAGAAGGGGTGAGAGCATACCTAGGACAGGTAATGAATGGATTGCCTTGGTTTATATTAATATGGAATGAAAAAGACAAGGGGTTTATCATATTATTCCTTGGGAAAAAACATTGAAGGAACACAGCCTTCCCCTAGTCTGGGAAGTGATGAAGAACCTAATGAATTTCATTTTTCTGATGTTCCTGATCATTTATCTCGTATGTACCTGGAATATGGTATCTTGAGGCAAGTGAATGAAAACTCTATGAGTTGGCAAGAACATGCCTTGATACATGATTCTCTTGAAGAATATTTTTCATTGAACAATCTAGCTATTTTTCAGGAAGAGTTTAAATCCAACATTTCAACCATTGAGAATGAATTGTCTTTGCGTTATCCATTACTTAGGGACATCCCTAGTTTTCTTCTTCCCTGTGAGTTACCTATTGGTGAAGAGAGCACACACTCTATTGATGCATCTCACATTCCTACTCCTTCACCAACATCTTTGAACATGGGAGCTCAGAATGTTTCTAGCATCGTTTCGAGTCATTTGTTACTTCCCACCAGCCACCTAATAATTTTACAAGATATGGTTGTTCCCATCCCAACTGGAGAAGGTAGTATCAGGAGTATTGAAAACCAAAACATACTGTTTCCATTGGAAGATGAGGAATATGAGGTTGTCATAAGATATTTTTGTACTGTCGGAGAAAATCCCAAGAATATCATTCACCCACAGAATGAAGACCCAAGAGATGAACATCCAAGGAGAATAGTGATTGAGGAAGTCCTTATTGGGAGGGTATCCATTCCTTTAGAAGGTGGACCTCCCATATTTGATGCAGTTCCTCCTAATAGGAAATTGAGGATAGTCACGCCCCAACCTCAGTGCAACTCTGATAACCATCACATTCCTCTTTGTAATGTTGAAGCCACCCCTGAGTTGGTGAATCGTCACAAGTTTTCATGCGGTGATAGGGTCGTTATTCCTATTGATTTATTTTACACACAATCCAGGGGATTTGGCGATATTTGGGTTGGACTGCTCAATGTCGAGCATTGCATTGATGATATTTGTTTCCTCACTATTGGGACTAGGCAGTAGATCATGCAACTTCTCAATCAAAGAGTTTAAGTGATTATATTCCTAACTTGAATTGAGCTAGGACTCCCCTTCCCTTTTTAGAGTAGGTAGTCCCTCAAATAAGCTCGCTTGAGTAGTAGGATTTGTGTGTCTTTTAGTTTTTCTGAGTGTTGAGTATTGCGAATCTATTTTCTTTTTAATTTTGGTGAGCCTGTTGAGTTTTATTTTGATTGCTTTTTCCTATTGCTGAGTTGCTTAATCATGTTGAGTTTTAGGTCATTTTGATAGCACTGACTTGCTATATGGTAATTATGATCTGGCAGTATATTAATGTTAAAATGAAATTGGTTGTTATGGATTATATGCATTGATTGTATTACTGACATTTGGAAACTCTTGTTTTATACTTGATGGTATTTACCTTCATATGAATGTGAACATGATCATTTAGTGTCTTTCTGACTTGGTGGCTTAGGCACCATTTTCACTTGTCTCCATCCATCCATTTGTCCTTTCCACATTTATTGATCTTCACCTTGACTTACACCTTGATTTGTGATATGGAGGATCTCCCCGCTTCTGCCTCTTTGTTGGAATTGCATCCATGTTTATTTTGTGTCTTGGCTCTGAGTTGGAAACAAAAATTGCCCTTGGTGAGTTGGATTTTATGTATTTATCACTCTAGTCGGTTTCCTCGATGTGTGGTTTAGATTTGCAGAAGTCCCCCTAGTTGCTTGAGTTGTGTTGGCTAAAACCTAAAACAAAATTGTACTACATATCGAAATTATTGTTATATCTTGTAAATCCCAGTGAAAGGGGCTGTGATGTAGTGTAAATGCACCCCAGTTGAAATCTAGGATTAGTTGTGCTTATAAGCACATGAAAAATCCTAGAGGGGTCATATTAGGCCTAAAGAGCAATGGATAAATGTATGCTAAATCTAAACATTGTTGGCCATGAAATTTGTGAAGTGAAAGGTCCTAAAAAGAAGTGGTTAAATGTATGCCAAATCTAAAGACTGCTGACCTTATGTGAAACTTTCCTCAATGAGCCTGCGGGTTATGATATGAGATGGAGCAAGGGACAACTAATTCTAAGTGTCCCCCAGAACCTCAAATTATGGTTAGACTGACACCTAGTTCATGGCAGTTCTGGTAGTAGACAATCTTTGCCAAGGTTGAATAAGTACTTCTCTAAACAACTTATCCATTTGTGAGACACCGCCATTCCTTGCGTACTCCTTGCCCAACACATGCTTAAGTGTGTAACACCATGTCCCTCATCCAAAGTATCACAGTGTCAAGTTAGTCCAGTCATCCCTTTTCAGCCTAGCCTTGCATCCTTAGCCTTCACCCTTTGCTAGCAATTTGATCATGTTTACAAACAAGTATATTCTTGAGATTCTTCTTGACAGTAAATTATTTAACTAACCTATTATTACTTATTAACTGCCGATGAAATGATGCTTAACACTCTAGAGTCTTTCTATGAAAATGATTTAAAGAGCATGTCTTAACTTGCACTTGCAGCATCATGGCTTCTTAGGTAGGGTTATATTTTGATTAGTTTGACCGGTCAAACATAGTTTGACCAATGTCAACCTTGGGATCTGTGATGAGATGGACCATGTTTTATTATATGATGTTGATATATGGTCCTTTGTATACCTCTTGATGATTGCATATGATGGGCACAAGATTCAGATGACAGTTGATTCAATTTTTCATGATTATTATTATTTCGAGATCATCATATTCTTACTTGCCTGGGTATGGTTGACCCTATAGACAATCTTACAGGTTTCCATGAGGTATATGAGTACTCATCCCTAGTGTATTTGAGTCTTTTGGATCCGTTGAGATACTTATTTTTTAGTTTCAGGCACTTCTAGGCATGATTTGAGCAGTGTTCACCTATTGATCAGATTAGCCATGCTGATGTGGCCTGTCCAGCTAGAGCATTGGAGGCCAGTCGTTGCCTAGGGAGTTGCAGAGGGAGGGGGTGGTCCAAACACTTGTTTTAACTATATTACCCTCCTTCCATACATGATGGAACACTCAGTTTCACAGCGCAAGCAACAATCATTTATGGGCAGTTTCTTGGTTTTTCAGGAGGTTAAAAAATGGAATAAAAAGGTCATAAAGGAATTCGATTTGGGAAATTGAGGCAAGTTTGTGGCATGAGGTCTTCTCTGCATTCATCTATGATGTATCCCACTCTTTCCAGATCAGTTTTCAATAGTCAGTGGGGTCCACATAGTTAGCAAGATGTCTTTTGATGTATTTTTGTCTTAGATTGGCAGGACATGATTTGATCATTTGTGTATTTGGACATGTCATTGAGTCTCATGTTATATTATTGTGCCATGGGGTGATGCTAGTGAAGTGGAATAATACCTCCTAGCCCCACCATGTTCCCCTAGTCACTTTTCCTATGATCCAGGTGGATATTGGTGGCCACCCACCTTTCCAACTGACTCAAAACAGTTTTATGGCAATTTTGGTATTGTACTATTTTTAGCAGTTTTTCGGGTCCTGAACTTCCAGGGCTGTTTTGAGGCCCTAAACGACCTTTTTTGGCAATTTGGGGGGCCAAATGGTTTCCCTCGGCATGCATTTGGCCCTAGTCGAAAGTTGTAAATCTCGGATATAACTTTCCAACAGGCTACTGAGCACCCCAAACGGAGATTGTATGCAAAATTTACGACCCCGGGAAGTTGATGTACTAACTTACCCAAACGGGGCCCACATAACTTTTGGCGCTTCATCTCTTAGGGTTAGGTTTTTGGATGTCTAGGGTTTTTTACATTCCTGTTTATTGTAAAAGGCCTTGAGAGCCTCATTGTAACCATCTTCTTGCGAAATGAGCGCAGCCGTCACATCTCTTCTCAGGATAAGCCGCCACCATTCCAACAAGCTTGTTTTCCGCTGCATTTTATAGTTCTAGCTTATTTCCTTATTGAATAGAAAACCAGTTTTACTGTATCTCTGTTATTTTGTGTTAAGCATCTGATAAATAATCTGTATTCATTTCGTTCTGCTCATAAAATCCGGATCAGTGGTATCAGAGCGGTCTGCTCCTTGTCGTCTTAATGCATGTCCCCAACGAGGTCAGGGTACAAAGAATTGGGTCTCGAGCTTGTTTCTCTTGAGGACAAAAGCTCTCGCACTCCCAAGCGACCTCTCATGGCAGGAGAAAAGAAAGATGACAGGACAGGAGATCCTATCAAAATGTTGCTTGAGGAAGCCCTCACGCAGTAGAGGAACGAGATGATGGATAATTTCATGCAAATCCTTTGGCGACTACCAACAAGCGATGCATCTTCCTCGAGCGGAGGCACCGCCCCCTTCAAGGTACAAATCAACTTCGATATCCCTATATTTTAAGGACAGATAGATGCAGATGCTGTAGATAAGTGGTTGAATCTACTAGAAGGGTATTTTTCTGTCCATAACTTTTCGAATAAAGAAAAGATTACTTTTGCGCTCCTCAAAGCCGTTCCCCATGTCAAAGATTGGTGGGAAACATTCTGCGAGCAAAAGGACACAGAAGAAGCCTCATTATTTTCAGTCACGGCCACCTGGGAATCCTTCAGGGATGCTATTAAGGAACAATACTACCCTGTTGGAAGTTATGATGACTTGTATACCAAATGGACCACACTGCGACAAGAAAGAGACCAAGCAATGCCAGAGTTCACAAATATCTTCCATACCTTGCGCACCAAGATGGGTATCAAAGATTCAGAGCGACATCTGGTGCTCAAGTATCACGGTGGTTTGCATAGATACATCCAGACCGAAATGGAATTTCTAGAAATCTCTTCCTTGGGCGTGGCCTACCGATATGCCGTCAAAATCGAGCAGAAGCTCAAACAAAAGACGTGGCAATTTGGGCCTGGGAACCCTTCACAGCAAAAGAAAGGAAAGGGCGGCCCCAACCCACAGAATAAAGGACAGAGCAAAGATGGACAGTATCAGGACAACTAGTCCAAGCCGCAAGCAAAGAAGGACACCGAAAAAACAAAGAAAGATACTGGGAAGTGGTGCGACTTCCATAAGAGCCCTTGGCATAACGCTGCTGATTGCCGCTCAAAGCAGTCACTGGTGGCCGAAGTGAAAGCATCTGAATCAGATGCGGGTTCTGACTCTGAGTCTGAACCAAAAAGGGGAAGACGGATCATTGACGTGGAACCCAGTGCCACCATTGCTACCACCAAGCTCCAGCCTGATGAACCAGACGAGCCAGAAGAAGGAGAACACCTCTTCCATTCACAGATGTGGGTAAAAGGCACCTCGCTGCACTTCATCATTGATAGCGGTAGCCATAAGAATCTCATCTTAGCAGAGGTTGTCAAGCGCCTGGCCCTGCCAACAACGCCGCACCCACAACCCTACACCATTGGATGGCTCCACAAGGGAAGCAATCTCCGCGTCAGCCAACAGTGCCGACTACCATATGGAATCAAGCCCTTCAAGGACGAGGTATTGTGTGATGTTGCTCCTCTCGAAGTTTCAGATGTTCTTTTGGGCCGACCTTATTTATGGAAATGTCATGCTGCATATGAGTCTAGGCCTCGTAGTGTTATTATTTCTTTGAACAGGAAATTGTACAGGATACCCGAGGCAGTCCCTCCTAGTGTTATTTCCTTGATCTCTTCCAAGCAATGCAGGAAGGTCATCTCTCAGACTGGGAAATTTGTCTTCTTCGTGATTCGCTCTTAGAGTGAAAGAAAGATCGCAGCCACATCCCGGGCCTCCATGATCGATCTATCCACACAACAGAAGCAAGTGGATAAGGTGGTGGAAGGATACTCAGATATCTTCTCCTCTCTGATCGGGGTACCTCTGCATTGCCAGGTCAAGCATCCCATCGATCTGACCCCAGGCGCACCGCTACCCAATGGGCCAGTCTATTGCCGCTCTCTGTTGGAAAATGAGGAGATCAAGAGGCAGATCCAATAATTGCTCCACAAAGGGCACATCCGTCCTAGTTCATCACCTTGTGGGAGCCCAATCGTGCTGGTGTAGAAGAAAGATGGGACCTGGCGACTCTGGATTGATTACCGGGCCCTGAATAAAATCACAGTCTGCAACCGGTACTCGATTCCCCAAATCGACGACCTCCTTGATCAGCTCACAGGGGCCAAATACTTCAGTAAGATTGATCTAAAGTCTGGCTACCACCAGGTCCCAATAGAATAGACAGATGTATGGAAGATTGCCTTCAAGTTAAAAGGAAGGTCTTTTTGAATGGATGGTCATGCCTTTTGGTTTGACAAATGCTCCAGCAACTTTTATGAGGATGATGGACGATATCCTATGACCTTTCACCAACAATTTTGTAGTGGTGTATCTGGATGACATCCTCATCTACAGCAAGAATTGGGAGGAACACTTGCAGCATATTCAGTAGGTTCTGCACACCCTGCGGAAGCACAAACTATATGCAAACTTGGGAAAATGCTCCTTTGGCATGGAAAGGGTCCATTACTTAGGATACATCGTTGATCGACATGGTGTGCATGCGGATTCAGCCAAGATCCAGGTCATCCGTGACTGGCCAGCCCCAACCACACTCACTGAACTTTGGAGCTTCTTGGGCCTCGCCAATTTCTATCGCCGGTTCGTGCTGGGATTCTCTCATATCGCATGGGCCCTCAGCCAAGTGACTAGGGGTGGTGGTAAGGAAAAATTTGTGTGGGGCCTGTCCCAACAACAAGCCTTCGATGACTTGAAGAAGCGTTTGTGCTCATCGCCGGTACTCTCATTACCGAACCTGCAACATCCCTTTGAGATCGAGACAGATGCTTCAGATTATGCTGTGGGCGCCGTTCTCTCTCAACATGGCCACCCCGTGGCATATCATAGTGAGACACTCTCAGATGCTATCCGCAAGTACCCTACCTACGACAAAGAAATGTACTCCATTGTACAAGCCTGCCACCAGTGGAGACATTACATTCTTGGGAAGGAGACAGTCATCCACACTGATGACAAGCCACTACAGTTCATGCAAACCCAAGGAAAGTTGCAGAATGACCGCCATCAGAAGTGGTCAACATATTTATAGCAGTTCCACCTCAACATCAAATATAAAATAGAGAGTACCAACCAAGTTGCTGACTTCCTCAGTCGACGTCCAGTCGCGGCACTTACCATAGTGCTAGACTCTTGTGGCCACGAGACCTCCGGATGGCCCCACCTCTACGAGACAGACCCTGACTTCTCCGCCACCTATCAAATGTTGGGCACCAACTCAGTGGTTGCTAATTTCCATCTTCAGGATGGGTTGTTGTATCATCTGGGCCATCTCTGCGTTCCATCAAGTGAGCGCGCGAAGCTGATTTGGGAATCTCACTACAGTCGGGTGGCAGGACACTTTGGCGTCGAAAAGATAGTGGTAGTGTTGCAGAAACATTTCTACTGGCTGAAACTTCGACAGGATGTCGGAAAGTATATCAGGTCCTGCACCGCTTATGCTATTGCCAAACTGACCACTAAGAAATAGGCTTATACACCCCTCTACCTACTCCTGACAGGTCGTGGGAATCCATCTCAATGGACTACATGTCGGGCCTCCTGTCCACCAAGAGGGGAAATGACTGTGTTTTCGTGGTTGTTGATCGCTTTTCCAAGACGACGATTCTAGCCACTTGCAAGAAGAACATCACAGCAGAAGCCACTACCAAGCTCTTCTTTGAACGAGTATGGGTACATTTTGGGATCCCACAGACCATTATCTCAGACCGTGACAGTCGGTTCCTCAGCTCATTTTGGTCAAGCCTCTGGTCACTGCTAGATACCAAGCTCACCAAATCCACTGCCTTCCACCCCCAGACCGATGGACAAACGGAGGTCGTCAACCGGATGGTCGTACATATCCTGTGCATGTACAATTCAACACACCCCCATACATGGGATGAGAGTCTCCCCTATGTCCAACATAGCTACAATCGAGCCCTGCATATCTCAACTGGCCACAGCCCCTTTCAGGTGGGGTTGGGATTCCAACCATTGGGCCCCATGGATGTTGCACTTCCCCTTGCGACCACCTCGGCTGACTCGTCCCTAGAAGCTAACAAAGTCGCCCAGTTCATTGAACGGATCCAGCATATCCGCCAACAGGTTCAAGATATTCTACAGAAGTCTAATGCCAAGTACAAGCAGCGCCATGTTCAACATCGAGTGCCACATAAGTTTCAGGTGGGCGACAAAGTTTGGTTGCATTTGCAGAAAGAACGCCTTACAGGGCCCCATCGAAAGCTTCGCCCACTCCGTTATGGGTCATACACCATCACCAAGGCGGTGGGTGACAATGCTTTTGAGCTCAACATTCCCCCCTTCCTTGGTCCGCATCCAGTCTTCAACGTCGCTCTCCTTCGACCATATTTCCCACCACTATTAGACACCTCAGAGATAGTAGAGAAGTTGACACCAACAGAGATCAACCCTGACTGCCTACAACAAGCATCTAGTGATCATATTGTAGACACACAGATCAAGGGCACTCGACATCAAACGATCCAGCTTTATCGAGTTGTCAAAGCAGGGCAGCTCCTGCACCAAGGCTAGTGGCTCACCTGAGGCCAAATTCAGTAGAAATTTCCTCATCTGATAGGGGAACTCAACGCAATGGAGACCATTGCTTCCTAAGGAGGGAGGATTGATCCAGGTGGATATTGGTGGCCACCCACCTTTCCAACTGGCTTAAAATAGTTTTATGGCAATTTTGGTATTGTACTTATTTTAGCAGTTTTTCGAGTCCTGAACTTCCGGGGCCGTTTTGAGGCCCTAAACGACCTTTTTTGGCAATTTGGGGGGCCAAATGGTTGTCGTTGGCATACATTTGTTCCTAGTCAAAAGTTGTAAATCTCGGATAGACCTTTCCAACGGGCTACTGATCGCCCCAAATGGAGATCGTATGCAAAAGTTACGACCTCGACAAGTTGATGTACTAATTTACCCAAACGGGGCCCACATGACTTTTGGCGCTTCATCTCCTAGGGTTAGGTTTTTGGATGTCTATGGTTTTTGAAATTCCATTTTATTGTAAAAAGCCTTGAGAGCCTCATTGTAACCATCTTCTTGCGAAATGAGCGCAGCCATCACATATCTTCTCAGAGATAAGCCGCCACCATTCCAGCAAGCTTGTTTTCCGCTGCATTTTACAGTTCTAGCTTATTTCCTTATTGAATAGAAAACCAGTTTTACTGTATCTCTATTATTTTGTTTTAAGCATCTGATAAATAATCTGTATTCATTTCGTTCTGCTCATAAAATCTGGATCATCCTACTACTCTTATGTGGCACACACATGTGTTAGTCCCCCTTGTGTAGTGCGTCACCCCCCCAGGGTGTTTTTAGTCATGACGTCATCCTTTTAGTAAGTGATCCATGTCATATGTTGTATTGGCTCATCTTAGTCATTGATTATATTGGTGTATTTTTTGATCTCAACCACTCATTTCAAAAGTGGTTTAGGGTTTTGGTCTCCCTCATCCCATTTAAGGAAGAGACCCCCCTATTGTAAAGGCATCTAGCGATTTTTAGCTCTTGGCTATTGGAATAAAATTCTATCTTTTGGATCAATGCTTGGATATTGAAGTGGATGCTTGGTTATGATGATTGTAAATGATTTTTCCATTACATTGGAGGATATCTTGTGGCTATCTTGTACCTTTTTCTACTAATCGTTTTTAGAGGTGAAGAGGCTGATTTGGAGGAGTGCGCATTGGTGGGGAGGCTTTCCTTGCAAACTTCTGTCAAATTTGGAATTAAACAGGGAGTGCTTTTTTCTTTGTACCAATCATTCTTTGTCTTTTACTTCTAGCTTGTATCTACCCTCATTTTGTTTGACTGATTGAGCTTTGTCTCCTTGGTTTTGCAGGAATAGAGGGGGCTTGAGCAAATTGTATTGGCAAGAGGGATTCAAAATTATTCATTTGATATGTGGGGAAGTAATCCTGTCCATAATCGATATTCACCTCATTATACATGTATGCTTGAAAGGTTAGTATTTTTCCTCCTTCGCTTATCCATTATTTCTGGATCTCAAAACCTTAAATTTCAAAACCCTCATTTTTTATTTTTCAGATCTATGGAGATATAGCAAATTTTGGGGCTTAATAATTAAAACCCACCTCTACATTAGTGACAACATTACTGATCTATAATTTGGTGGACACCCGACTCCATTTTCCCCTCCATCTAAGGCACTAGTCCTCTCTTGGGGAAGTTGCACTCCTTGGGTAGGTGGGCATTTTGCTAGATCCCAATTTTGGTATTGTTAATTCCTCATTGTTTCATTAGATCCACTCATTTGAAAAACCCCTAGTTCATTTCTTCTTTGATTTTCGCCTTGTGGGCCCCATTTGGACCGATTTCCCTATTTTAAGGGTGAACCCCAATTGGATCTATTATTTTGGCACTACATCTATCGAGATCTATCACTTTAACCCCATAAGTGGCCTGCATATATCCTTGGTTGAATATTTATCTTTCCTTAAGTTTCTTCAACCAAGCCCTAACTCATTGGTCCCACTTATCCATTCTAGATCTAGATCTAACCTCATCTTGATCTTCTACCTTTTCATCATCACATTTCCCTAGGATTTCTAGATTGAGTTCAATAGCCTTCATTGGCTAAGATAGGGTCTCCCCCTTGTTCTTGCTTAGGCTTGATCTAAAGTGAAGAGTTCCTCAGTTAATGTGACACCCATCTTGCATTGGGAACCATGCAATATCTTGGGTCACCTCTGTGGTTGTACACACCTCTACTGTCATGGATAAGATACCTTTAGAGACAACTACAAGTTGTGTGATAAATGTTTTGGCAATGTTGCTAGGGAGGTAGAGGCTTACCTTAGATGTTTGCGAGTATCCATGCGTAACTTATATCTTATCGCATTCGGTCTTGTAAACTAGATGGTTATCATTTTTATTCCTAAATATTTCATAGCCATCCATTTTCACGCATATCTCCCTACTTATTCACGACGTATCTTTTGGTGGAAAAGAACCTAAGTCTATCTGGAGACTCCTAATCGTGACTCCGTTGAGGAACGACCTCATAGACATCCTTAAGATCTCAGATGTAGGGATAATTTAAATCAATCAGAAGGAATCCCACTTGTTTATCATAGAGGAGATCCCAAATCCCAATCATCTAATTTCTTTTGGAAAATCATTCATTCCAATTCTCCAAATCGTTTCTTGGGATCGCATTCAACCTTTGGTTCCTCATTCATCTCCAAATCATATCTGAAGTCCAACAAATCAAATGGATGGAACAAATCAAACTCCTGTAGGAAACCCTCCTCAAACCAATCCACATGTCGTTCGTATATTTGGGAATAAAACTAAAGATTCTCCTTTAAAATTTTCCCAAATCCCTACTTCACCCCATGATATGCCAAATAAGTATTTTGAAAATATCCCTAAGTCAATGGGAACTATGCGACCTCCATTGAGGACCACATTGAAAATTTGTTGGCACACATGGAGGATAATGGGGCAGAAGAAGAAGACGTTTACATGAGGGTTCTATTTGCATCCTTGGAAGGTGATGCGCGTAAATGGTTTGACTATTTGCCTTCATCACCGGCCACAATATATGACGACTTCACAGAAAAACTTAAGTATGACTGGCCAGTCAAGTTGGATGGGCATTTTCTTTTGAATCAACTTTTCGAAGTTAAGAAGAAAGAAAATGATTTTTTCCATGATTTCAACATCCGTTTTGACAAGATAGTGCATAACATGCCTAATGATATTAGGCGTAAATAAAAAGCTGTGTTGATTCACTACCTCAATTCATTTAAAGGTTTCCTAGGCTACCATCTCAAAGACAAATACGCTAAAGAGTTAAAATCTGCTCAAGAGAATGCTAGAAGGGATGAAGCAAATGCTACCTCTATGCGAAAGCAAAACTTCTTTGATTCAATTAGTGCTTCATCCTTTAGATATGAGCCCAAAGCCAAGAAGGGAAAAGAATGAGTGAAAGAGCCCAATGATATGATACATAGTATGCAAAAAATGATGAAAAACTTGACTCTCCTGACTAGGGATCTAGCTAAAAACAAAGAGGCGGAAAGGTATAGGAAACCTTATGGCCCAAAACCTTATTGGAACCCACAAAAGAGGCATAGCAATGAGAATGATAGAAGAAACCCTGTGATCCAAACGTATTCGGAACCTCTTGGAATTAACTGGTCAGAAGAACAGAAAGGGGAAGATCCTAATTATCCCACTCCTAGTGAGGATACTCAAGATTCGGCTAAGAACATTAACTGGGTCGATAACTTGGATTTTGATAAATACTTTGGAAGAATTTTGCTCAACCAGGAAGAAGAGTCTGAACAGAGTTCTAGTTCTAGTTTTCTCGTCTATGCCACTAAACAGCTTGAAAGTAGTGGCCAAGCTCCTGTTATAGTTTATCAAAGAAGAAAGGATGAACAAAAGCCTACCCCTTTCATTGAAAGAAAGAATAATGATCTTCCTAGCCCATTGAGTGATCCAATTCCTCTCCCAGAGTATGATTTAGATATTATCATTGAAAAGGAATTGGATAAAGTTATGCACAACATCCCACTCACTAAACTTATGAAAATACCATCCATTGAAGAACAAGTGGTAGAATTTTTTAAGAGTATCCCTGAACCTACCACTAGTCAAGGTGAGGATCAACCTCTTCCAGACTTGACACCTAGTGTTAATGTTGAAAAAGAAGAAGATCCTCCCATCTATATCCAGACAACACTGTACGAAAGGAAGAATGGTGGTCATCAACCCTTTTATCTTAAGCTTCATATAGGTGACACCCTTCTTCATAACTGCATGTTAGATTCTAGAGCTTCCATGAATGTCATGCCTTTGCAAGTCATGGAAGCCATGGGGTTAAAAATAACTAGGCCTTACGGGAATGTGTGTGCAATTGACTCAAGACCAGTTCAAGTCTTTGGATTAATCAATAACTTGAGAGCTGACTTGTTTTCATGCCTTGATATATCCATGCCAATGGACATAGTATTCATAGATATACCCCCAGTCTACGGAATGGTTTTTTGTAGAAAGTGGTCTACTGGATTAGGGGGACATCTTCAAATGGACTTATCATATGCTACTATTCCTAAATCTGATGGGTCTTTAGTTAGGATATATCGGGAGCCATTTTACGATGGTCACCCTGAGAGTTATGAGGATAGTGTAAGGAACACTTATGGTGATGGTGAATTATTACCTGAGGGTATCTTTATGGTCATGGGTGGCCATAGTGAGGACCGTACTACATGAATAGAAGATATTTGGAGATGATAGTTCTTCTGAGGAAGAGAGGGATAGAGATATTTTTTCTAGAAATATTAATTTATAATTGCATCGTGGTGAAGTGTAGGAAGAAATTAGAGCTTCGAACCAACTAAGTGATGTGGAGTCACAAATTGATCAACTTGAACCCATCACTAATACAAACAACTCTGAGACTGATTTAGATCAAATAAGAAGGGGTGAGAGCATACCTAGGATGGGTAATGAATGTATTTCCTTGGTTGATATTAATATGGAATGACAAAGACAAGGGGTTGATCATATTATTCCTTGGGAATAAACACTGAAGGAACACAACCTTCCCCTAGTCTGGGAAGTGATGAAGAACTTAATGAATTTCAATTTTCTGATGTTCCTGATCATTTATCTCATATGTACCTGGAATATGGTATCTTTAGGCAAGTGAATGCAAAATCTGTGAGTTGGAAAGAACATGCCTTGATACATGATTCTCCTGAAGAATATTTTTCATTTAAAAATCTAGCTATTTTTCAGGAAGAGTCTAAATCCAACATTTCAACCAATGAGGATGAATTGTCTTTGCGTTATCCGTTACTTAGGGACATCCCTAGTTTTCTTATTCCCTGTGAGTTACCTATTGGTGAAGAGAGCACACACACTATTGATGCATCTCACATTCCTACTCCTTCACCAACATCTTTGAACATGGGAGCTCAGAATGTTTCTAGCATCGTTTCGAGTCATTTGTCACTTCCCACCAGCCACCTAACAATTTTAGAAGATATGGTTGTTCCCATCCCAACTGGAGAAGGTAGTATCAGGAGTATTGAAAACCAAAACATACCATCTCCATTAGAAGATGAGGAATATGAGGTTGTCATCATATATTTTTGTATTGTTGGAGAAACTCCCAAGTATATCATTCACCCACAGATGAAGAACCAAGAGATCAACATCCAAGGATAAGAGTGATTCGGGAAGTCCTTATTGGGAGGGTATCCATTCCTTTAGAAGGTGGAACTCCCATATTTGATGTAGTTCCTCCTAATAAGAAATTGAGGATAGTCACGCCCCAACCTCAGTGCAACTCTGATAACCATCACATTCCTCTTCGTAATGTTGAAGCCATCCCTAAGTCGGTGAATCATCACAAGTTTTCATGTGGTGATTGGGTCGTTATTCCTATTGATTTATTTTACATACGATCGAGGGGATTTGGCGATATTTGGGTTGGACTGCTCAATGTCAAGCATTGCATTGATGATATTTGTTTCCTCGCTATTGGGACTGGGAAGTAGATCATGCAACTTAGCAATCAAAGAGAGTTAAGGGATTATATTCCTAAATTGAATTGATCTAGGACTCCCCTTTCCTGTTTAGAGTAGGTAGTCCCTCGAATAAGCTTGCTTGACCAATAGGATTTTTGTGCCTTTTACTTTTTCTGAGTGCTGAGTATTGCGAATCTATTTTCTTTTCAATTTTGATGAGCCCGTTGAGTTTTATTTTGAGTGCTTTTTCCTATTGCTGAGTTGCTTGAGTATGTTGAATCATGCTCCTTCCTAAGTATTTCCCATCTCCTGCATTCACACTAATAAAATATGAAAATGTTAAAACTTTATGAGTTAGTACTTTCATTTTATATGTACTTTATTTTTTTCTCTAGAGTAGGATTTCATTTATGTAGTTCATTTTGGTTTATTTTTATTCCATACATGCATCACGTGGTATTTTGCTTTCCTGGTGTGCAGAAATAGGGAAAAACAAAGTTGAAAGAAAAAGAAGTCAAGTGTTGGATTGAAGATTGATGCAGTTAGTTTTGGGGACCAGAGATTTCGAGGTTCTCAATCACTCTCTCTGTAACATCCCTCTTTTATGACCTATTATTCTGTAAATATAAATAAATATTGTACCGGATTATTGGTGAGGAGCTCAAGGCCAAGGTCCCACCAATAAACCTTGTAATTTATGTGGTCTAACTCCTAAACTTAGGAGACTAAGAGCAGTGATGTAACTAAATGTTAAATGACTAAATCCTCCAAGGGGAAAACGAGATGACTAAGTAGCCCTAAGAGTTTTGTCAAGAGTCACAAACAGTTGTAGCATAGGGTAAAAATTTGTAAGAATTATATTATAAATATTGGGGGATGCTTGTATTTATATATGAATATATAAATAATGCATATATAAGTATTCTAGGGAAGATTTTCAAGGGAAATGTCAAAGGACAATTAGAATAACCTTCTCATTTAAAAAGTATATTTAATCAAGTAAAAACCTCGAAGAAGTGCAACAAGCACTTGGGGAAAAATATTAACTTATAAGCCCGAATAGGAGACACACGTTGTGTAGAAGAGTTATCTTCTGCATGGAATGAGGCCCGAATACGAGACACACTCCCACGATTTAAGGATCTCAGCGGAGATTTATAGGAATTTTAAAGGCGGAATTCCTAACTACCTTTGCCGCTTGATTAAAGTTCCATTTAACTGGTTGTTTACTACCATCTGTCATTGGACTAAGTGGTTGTTAGCTGGCTACGTATTATATAGTGATTCCCATAGTGGGATCAGGGAGAGTGGGTGTTAGTTCGATGAGGGATCCTCATGTGTTTATTGGGGAAAGGAATATAAATTTCGAGTTGGATCTCGGGCTGAGGGAGAGGTTATTTTACAGAATGGATTCAACCACTTTTAGCTGGGGTTGCTAACCAAGCTTGATCAAGGAATCTAAACTCCGGACTCTGCATGGTTACCTAATCCCTCCAAGATTTGGATGCTATAGTATATACGGTCGTATCCCTTGAGTGCAGATCGGATATGTTGATTTTATTCTAACGAGGTTATGAGTTCCATGGCGGGAGGAAAACCCGAAGTGGGAGGTCTGTGTAGGAACAAAAACTTGCATTACCGTATTCATTTGAGCTAGCATCAACGACTGTGAGTTACAAAGAAGGTAAACCCTGCAAATGGAGCAAGTAAATGTGTTTACCTTTGTATGCTCGAAGCAAGTAAATCTCTTCTCCAAACTATTTCACATCACTACGATGGAGGTAGGTAAATTCCTGTGCCCCGAAATGTTGTGCTTCTTCATGCCGTAGGAGTCTGAGTCATTTCAAGTCATCTGCTGAAGCGAATACTGAAGTATGTATGTATAGATTCTAAGCTTAAACATTTTAATTAATTGTTGCTTACTTATATAGCTATTAAGTCTGAGCGCTGAGATTCTAGAAGACAGGGTCGTGGTTGAAGCGAATACTGAAATATATTTTATACAATTTTTTAACTAGGATCCTTTTTAGAATAGCGTTTAACACTCATGATGAAGGCATTATTTACTCTTTAAAAATTTAGATCAAGATTTTGATAATTCTAACATCTGTATATCTGAATATGGATATTTTTAGAACAATGTTAAGGCTAAGGCGTGGATACTCGGATGATTGCACCATTAGATCTAAGCCTGATAATTATACTTTAGATCTGATTATTGGTATCGTATTTTAGATCCGAACTCTAATATTTAGAACAATGTTTTAACTTTCAAACCCAGGCGTGAAACTTGTTAAACATTGATAATTATATCATAGGACCTGAGCATTGATATTACATCTTTAGTTCTGGGTATTGCTACATATACTTGAAACATATATCTTAGTAAAGAGAGTGTTGGCTTAGGCGAATATAGGTGTAATTTTCTTTGATTGGATCATATTCCATGATAAAAGAATTTGTGTTGTATAAAATATTGAGATATATATAGATCTGGATTTCATGGTGTTTTTCGGTTATATTTTAAAATAGGAAATTGAATGGATAGTAATCCCTTACCGAGATAAGTAATCTCTTTGTTTAGAAAATCAAGTGTTATGTTAACATGTTGTTATTTAGGATGTAGATCCTTGCTTTGGAGGAGGTTTGTATAGGGGATATCTTTATACATACTTAAATAAGAACTACAAGGATGTTGGAATTCAAAAGTAAGTAGTGCAAAAAGTGTAACCTGCACGTTATGTACAGTTCTAGAATGGAGGGCTCTTCCTTAGATGGAAGTCTTAAAATACACTTTTGAGGTATAAGCAAAGGAGGGGTGGCTTAAAACCCTTATGTTTGAAGAAAAATAAACTTAAAGTTAAATCTATGAATATTATGGAGTGGCCCTTAACTCGACAAGAGATATCAATCATTAAATTTGAACATTGCATTGGTATGAGGTTCATAAAAACTCGTTTGATAAATGGTATAAGTTTACCTACTTATGTTTGTTTGGAGGATGCTCTCCATGAGGGAGGCTTTGAGGGTCTGGATAGTAAATAATGCAACATATGTGTTGTAGGATGTAATTCTCCTTTTGAGTAATAGAACAAAAAATTATGGCTTTGTGGACGTAGCCCAAGGTTCGGGTGAACCACGTTAAAAACAGACTCTTTATCTGTGTCTCTTATTGTACCTTATGCAATTTTTGATAACTATGATGGCCTAGTTGTGGGGCAAGCATATGTGTTGAAGAATGATAATTAGGTAATGGCCAGGGCGATGTATCTATTGAACTAATTGCGGTTATTATGTTTTATGTAAGGAGTTGGTCTTATGGTTTAATTTCTGACGAAATGGATTATAAGTCATTAATGTTATGAATATGCATATGAGAACCGGTTTCAGGTTAATTCATTGAATGGTAAATAGTAGGTATGCTTAAGTTCTTGATAACATTCGAATGCAAATAATATCTATAAAATAGACTCTTGTTATGGCTCAACATTATTCCTTTAGATGTTTCTATCATAAAGGATGTACAACTAGGAGAAGGTTTGGAAATCTATGTATTAGTTAAAATTGAAATAGCATAACTCAATGAAGTCTTTTTTATTATGGCTTATGAATTGGAGTAGCTCCAATTTCAGAAATTTTCATTTGAATAAATTCACATAAATAATGACTGCAAAATTTTGGGTATGTTACACTCTCCCTTAGAGCACTTGTCCCAGCTGGAGCCAGATGTTATCACATGCATAGTAGCTGGGCTACCATGTTAGCAGAGTAGATATCTGCACTTTTCAGAGCTTTTCCTTTGCACTTTTTCAGTGAGATCAACTATGATGAGCAACATTATTTATTATCACTCACACATCAGAGCATCTTTCTATCATACAGTTAGTAGACCTTATGCCAAGGATGAGCCTTGAGACCTCATATTTGATGACCAATATGACCTTTTATTCCATATAGATACAGGGCAATGTTCAGTATTTCAGATGCAGTATTTTCAGTCCTTGTAGATGGTTCAATTTGTAGATATTGATATATGACCCAGTATATATATATATATATATATATATATATGATGTGCATTGATGTTATTACCTTGTTGTTTAGGTCATTTTGATAGCACTGACTTGGTATATGGTAATTATGATCTGGAAGTATATTAATGTTAAAATGAAATTGGTTGTTATGGATTATATGCATTGATTGTATTACTAACATTTGGAAACTCTTTTTTTATACTTGTTGGTATTTACCTTCATATGAATGTGAACATGATCATTTAGTGTCTTTCTGAACTGCTAGGTTAGGCACCATTTCCACTTGTCTCCATCCATCCATTTGTCCTTTCCCCATTTATTGATCTTCACCCTGACTTACACCTTGACTTGTGATATGGAGGATCTCCATGTTTCTGCCTCTGTGTTGGACTTGCATCCAAGTTTATTTTGTGTCTAGGCTCTGAGTTGGCAACATAACTTGCCCTTGGTGAGTCGTATTTTATGCCTTTATCACTCTAGTCAGTTTCCCTAATGTGTGGTTTAGATTTGTGGAAGTCCCCCTAGTTGCTTGACTTGTGTTGGCTAAGACCTGAAGCAAAATTGTACTACATATGAAAATTATTGTTATATCTTGTAAAGCCCAGTGAAAGGGGTTGGGAAATGGAAATGAAATTCAATTCTATGTAATGTAAATGCACCCTGGATGAAATTTGTGATTAGTTGTGCTTATAAGCACATGAAAAATCCCAGAGGGGTCATATTAGGCATAAAAAGAAATGGATAAATGTATGTTAAATCTAAATATTGATTGCCATGAAATTTGTGAAATGAAAGGTCCTAAAAAGCAGTGGTTAAATGTATGCCAAGTCTAAAGATTGTTGATCTTATGTGAAAATTTCCTCAGTGAGCTTGGGGATTATGATATTTGATGGATAAAGGGACAGTTAATTCTAAGTGTCCCCTAGAACCTCAAGTTATGGTTAGCCTGATACCTAGTTCATGGCGGTTCTAGTAGTAGAAAATATTTTCCAAGGTTGAATAAGCACTTCTTTGAACAACTTATCCATTTGTGAGGCACCGCCATTCCTTGTGTACTCCTTGTCCAACACATGATTAAGTGTGTAACACCATGTCCCTCATCCAAAGTATCACATTGTTAATTTAGTCAAGTCATCCCTTTTCATCCTAGCCTTGCATCCTTTCCCTTCACCCTTTGCTAGCAATTTGATCATGTTTACAAACAAGTATATTCTTGAGATTCTTCTTGACAATAAATTATTTAAATAACCTATTATTACTTATTAACTGCCAGTGAAATGATGCTTAATACTCTAGGGTCTTGCTATGAATTTTTTTTAAAGAGCATGTCTTAACCATTTTCACTTGCAACAACATGGCTTCTTAGTCAGGGTTATATTTTGATTAGTTTGACCAGTCAAACCTCTTGACCAAGGTCAACCTTGGGATCCATGATGAGATGGACCATGCTTTATTATATGTTGTTGATATATGGTCCTTTGTATACCTCTTGATGATTCAATATGATGGGCACAAGCTTCACATGATGATTGATGCAATTTTTCATGATTATTATTATTTCGAGATCATCATATTCTTACTTGTCTGGGTATGGTGGACCCTACAGATGATCTTATAGGTTTCCGTGAGGTGTATGAGTACTCATACCTAGTGGATTTGAGTCTTATAGATCCATTGAGATACTTATTTTTCAGTTTTAGGCATTCCCATGCATGATTTGAGAAGTTGTTCACCTGTTGACTAGATTAGCCATGCTGATGTGGCCTGTCCAGGCAGAGCATTGGAGGCCAGTCGTTTCCTAGGGAGATGCAGAGAAAGGGGGTGTATCGACCACTCATTTTTACCATATTAACCCCCTTATGGACATGATGGAACACTCAGTTTCACAGTATAGGCACCAAACAATCAGTTATGGGAATTTTCATGGATTTTCAGGAGGATAAAAAATGGAATAAAAAGGTCATAAAGGAATTCAATTTGGGAAATTGAGGCAAGTGTTTGGCACGAGTTCTGATCTGAGGTCATCTATGATGTATCCCACTACTTCCATATCAGTTTGCAGCAGTCAATGGGGTCCACACAGTCAGCAGGATATATTTTGATGTATTTTTCTCTCAGATTGGGGGGACATGATTTGACCATTTGTGTATTTGGACATGTCATTGAGTCTCATGTTATATTATTGTGCCATGGGGTGATTCTAGTGAAGGGTAATAATAGATCCTAGCCCCAATATGTTCCCCTAGTCACTTGTCCTAGTCATCCTATGTGGCACAGACATGTGTTAGTCTCCCTTATGTAGTGCGTCAGCCCCCCCTAATGTGTTTTTAGTCACGACGTCATCCTTTTAGTGAGTGATACATGTCATATGTTGTACCGGATCATCTTAGACATTGATTATATTGTTGTATATTTTGATCTCAAGCACTCATTTCAAAAGTGGTTTAGGTTTTTGGTCTCCCTCACCCTATTTAAGGAAGAGAACCCCCTATTGTAAAGGCATCTAGAGATTTTTGGCTCTTGGCTATGGAATAAAATTCTATCTTTTGGAGAAATGCTTGGATCTTGAAGTGGATGCTTGGTTATGATGAGTGCAAATGATTTTTCCATTTCATTGGAGGATATCATGTGGCTATCTTGTATCTTTTTCCACTAATCATTTTTACAGGTGAAGAGGTTGATTTGGAGGAGTGCGCATTGGTGGGGAGGCTTGCCTTGCAAAATTCTGTCAAAGTTGGGATAAAACAGGGAGTGGTTTTGTCTTTGTACCAATCATTCTTTGTTTTTTACTTCTAGCTTGTATCCACCCTCATTTTTTTGATTGATTGAGCTTTGTCTCCTTGGTTTTGCAGGAATAGAGGGGCACACGTGTGGGATTGAGCAAATCGTATTGGAAAGAGGGCTTCAAAATTCTTCATTTCATCTGTGGGGAAGTAATCCTCATCATAATCAGAATTCATCTCATTATCCAGTATGCTTTAAAGGTTCGTATTTTTCCTCCTTGGCTTATCCATTATTTCTAGATCTCAAAACCCTAAACTTCAAAATCCTCATTTTTTTATTTTCTAGATCTATGGATATATAGAAACCATTGGGGCTTAAAAATTAAAACCTACCTCTACATTAGTCACAACATTACAAAGCTATAATTTGGTGGACATCCGAATCCATTTACCCCTCCATCTAAGGCACTAGTATTCTCTTGGGTAAGTCGCCCTCCTTGGGTAGGTGGACATTTTTCTAGATCCCAATTTGGGTATTGCTAATTCCACATTGTTTCATTAGATCCACTCATTTTCAAACCCCCTAGTGCCTTTCTTCTTTGATTTTCACCTTTTGGGCCCCATTTGGACCGATTTCCATATTTTAAGGGTGGACCCTACTTGGATCTAGATTATTTTGGCACTAGATCTATCGAGATCTATCACTTTAACCCCATAAGTGGCCTTCATCTCTCATTGGTTCAATATTTATCTTGCATTAAGACTCTTCAACCAAGCCCTAACTCATTGGGCCCACTTATCGATTCTAGAGATAGATCTAACCTCATATTGATCTTCTACCTTTTCATCATCACATTTCCCTAGGAGGTCTAGATTGAGTTTGCTAGCCTTTATTGGATAAGCTAGGTTCTCCCCCTTGGTCTTTCTTAGGCTTTATTTAAAGTGAAGAGTGCCTCGGTTAAGGTGACACCCATCTTGCATTGGGAACCATGGCATCTCTTGGGTCACCTCTTTGGTTGTCTACACCTCTACCGTCCTAGATAGGATACCTTTAGAGACAACTACAAGTTGTGTGATAACATAACCATCAACAAAGACTTAGGAAATACCTTTGGAAAACGACTATTGAAGAGTTGATGGTGATGAAATTTAAAAATCCATCTTCGAAGAGTTTATGGAAAAAGTTTTTAAAAATCATCACTGAAGAGTTTTGATTTTTTTTGGTTATTAAAAATTACCATCAAATAGTTTATGGTGACACTATTTTAAGAAATAGTGGTTAAATAATATATGGAATTTTTTATTATTATTAAAAATTACCATCAAATAGTTTATGGTGACACTTTTTTAAGAAACAGTGGTTAAATAATATATGGAAATGGTTAAATAATGTTGTTAAAAAAGTACAATCCACAACCAAAGGTATATACAACTATTAAAAAAATTGTTTGCAAAAGTAAACTAGGCACTAGTCAAACACAATCAAATATGATCAATTATTACCAATTATTGTCAACTATAGTAAACCATAAAAAATCAAATTCAACCACACTGAAATGACATGACCCTTGAGAAATGTCATAATGTAACGCAACCCTTGAGGAATGTTGCAATGTGTCATAATCATTTAGGAATCTCACAATCCAACATAACCATTGAGGAATGTCCCAATGTGACATAACACTTCCCAAAGTCACAATTTAGCAAAGATGAATGTCACGCCATGAAATAATCATTAAGGAACAATTCAATCAACATAACCCTTGAGGAATAATGACCAAGTCCATGATTTTGAACCACGAGCCACCATAGTTAAGCACAATCAAACATAGTCAACCATGGTAAACCAAGCTCAATTGGACATAACCCTTAATGAATGTCATAATGCAACATAACCATTGAGGAACCTAGCAAGTCGACATAAAGTTAGCTAATATCGAATTGTGATATAACTATTAAGGAATGTCTCCACTTGCCAGTGTCATTAGTTAGCTATTGTGAATGTCATAATGTGACATAACCATTGAAGAATGTTATAACCAACATAACCCTTGACAAACGTTGACCAGGGTCAACCATGGCCATCATTTTCAATCACAATCCACCATAGTCAAGCACAATTAGGCATAATCAAGCATAGTTATGTCACATTGAGTTTAGTTGACTATGTTTGATTATACCATATTTAAAAATGAATTTTAGTATGTTAGACCATATTTAATTATGGTTAAGTATGTTCCTCAATGGGTATTCCGCACAGTGTTTGGTTACCATGGTTTAATATGCTTGATTATGTTTGATTATGCTTGACTGTGGTATATTATGGTTAACCATGGATCACTACGTTTGATTAGGTTTTAGTATGGTTGATCATGTTTAAATATGGTTGTATATGGTTAAGTATGTTCCTCTATGGTTATGTTGCATTGTGAAATTCATTAAGGGTTATGCTACATTGAGTTTTGTTGATTTTGGTTGGCCGTGGTTAACAATGATGTTAAAATTGGCCATGGCTTACTATGGATGAATGTGTTGAATATGGTTAAACATCATTGAGTTGGTTGAGTATGGTTGTCCATGGTTGATTATTGTTAATTATAGTAGACCATGTTGTCAACATTTGAATATGGTTGACCATGTTATGCTTAATTGTGATCTATTCATGAAATTTTATGTCGCAATGCGATGTTCCTCAAGCACTATGATTAATTGTGACATTCCTCAATGGTTATGTCAGAATGAAACATTCATATTAGCTAACTTTATGTTCCTCAAGCACTATGCTTAAGTGCAGTATTTCCTCAATGGTTATGTAATATTGTGGCATTCATATAGGATAAATTTATGTTGAATTGCTAAGTTCATCAATGCTTATGTTGCATTATGATGTTCATTAAGGGTTTTGACCCATTGAGTTTGGTTGACTATAGTTGATTATGTTTGATAATACCACATTTAAAAAGAAACTTGAATATGTTGGACCATATTTAATTATGGTTAAGTATGTTCCTTAATGGATATGTCACATTGTGTTTGGTTGACCATGGTTGATTATGCTTAGGTATAGTTAATTGTTGTTGACCATGGTTCAATATGGTTGATTATGTTTGACTATGGTGGACCATGTTTAGCTATGTTTTCCCATGGTTAAGTGTTCCTCGATGGTTATGTTGCATTGCGACATTCATCAAAATTTATGTTGCATTTAAATTTGTTGATGTTGGTTGACCATGGTTTATTATGGTTAATGATGTTTGAATATGGTTTTTTGTGGTTGACAATGATGCTATAGTTGACCATGTCTTACCATGGATGAATATGTTGACTATGCTTGAACATGGATGACTTGGTAAGTATGGTTTCCCATGGTTGATTATCATTAATTAATTATTGTATACCATGTAGTCATCATTCGACTATGGTTGACTATACTATTCTTAATTGTGACATATTCATGAACTTTTGTGTTGCATTACGATGTTCCTCAAGCACTATGCTTAATCATGACATTCCTCAATGGATATGCTAGAGTGCCACATTTATATTTTTTAACTTTATGTTCCTCAAGTGCTATGCTTAAGTGTTATATTCCTCAATAGTTATGTCATAGTGTGACATTCTTAAATTAGCTAGCATTATGTCTAATCGTTAGGTTACTCAATGGTTATGTTGTATTGCGATGTTCATGAAGGGTTGTGTCGCATTGAGTTTGGTTGAACACAATTTATTATGTTTGATTATGTTTGATAATACCATATTTAAAACTAAATTTGAGTATGTTAGACAATATTTAATTATGGTTAAATATGTTCCTTAGTGGGTATGTCTCATTTTGTTTAGTTAACCATGATTGAGTATGTTTGATTATGCTTGATTATGGTTGACCATGGTTCACTACGGTTGATTATGTTTGAGTTATGGTTGATCATGTTTAAATATGGTTGACTATGGTTAAGCATATTCCTCAATGGTTATGTTGCATTGTGACATTGATTAAGGGTTATGTCACATTAAGTTTTATTGACTTTGGTTAGCCATGGTTGAATATGGTTGATTATGATAAATCAGTTTGAATATGTCTCGTTGTGATTGATAATGATGTTATAGTTGACCATGGATTACTATTGATGAATGTGTTGACTATGGTTGAACATGGTTGACATGGCTAAGTATGGTTGGCCATGGTTTATTATTGTTATTTATAGTAGACCTTGTAGTCATCATTTGACTATGGTTGACCATGTTATGTTGAATTGTGATGTATTCATGAGATTTTATGTCTCATTGTGACATTCCTCAAGCACTATGATTAATCATGATATTCCTTAATGGTTATGTCACATTGAGACATCCAAATCAACCAAGTTTATGTTCCTCAAGCACTATGCTTAATTGAGATATTCCTCAATGGTTATGTCAGAGTGTGCCATTCATATTAGGTAAATTTATGTAAAATTTCTAGGTTCCTTAATGGTTATGTTGAATTGCGACATTGATTAATGCTTATGTCACATTGAGTTTGGTTAACCATGGTTGGCTATGTTTGATCACACCATATTTAAAAATAAATTTCAGTATGTTGGACCATATTTAATTATAATGGTTAAGTATCACTGCAAGGAAAACACCCTCTATCAGAGGCTTTTATAGAAGCTCCTATAAAAATAGTCCAAATATCCGTTTATAGCGGAGGTCTCTAGTAGAGGCGAGTGGGAAGATGTTTTAGAAAATGTTTTTGTATGGTAATTTTATACATATGAAATGAAATTGTGCGACTTAGTCATATATGCATCGATAAAAACAACGCACAAATGCTGAAAATTCTCGTTCAATGTGGAGGAAAATAATTTTTCTAAATTTCAATCCCCCCAAAAAATCAATGGGTTTGATACATACGTATGAACTGGTGCGTAAATAAATTTAATGCACTGTCATTAGCCAAAAAAACCTCTGACTAGAAAAATATATATGTTTAAAAAAAAACAAGAAATATGGTGTGTTCTATATACCTAAAGAGCCGATGCATTGTTTATATTAGATCATCGATGAAAAAATGAATTTTATATTAAAAAAATCCCTTAATGGTGCATTCCGTTGTTGAAACCACATTAGTGTGTCCTTTACTTAAGGGCACCAATGAAGGGTCAAATTAAAACAATTGTTGGGCAATTGTTTTTTAATATTTTGTATATTCTTTAACGTTGTGTTTACACCTTCCAAACACACTAGTGCATCAAATACTTGGGATCACTGCATTAAGTTAAAATTAAAAAAACAAGGTGAAAATTCTAAAATAATTTAATATTCGCATGTGGTGAGTTTATATATACAAAATGCACTAGTGCATTTTGTAGTAGAGTGCACCCTGCTAGGGATAATTTTAAAAATTACGGTTTAATTTTTTTTATGTTTTATATTGAATATCAGGGTGGTTAAAAATTCCATATGCATCAGTGTGTCTCCTTATCAGGCACATTGTAATAGAGTAAAATAAAAAAATTTACCAGATGATAAAATCATTTTTACCGTCTTTTAGTGTTGTAGAGCTCCTAATAACTAGTGCAATTTTTTCCTCCTTGAAGCACCCTGCCATTAGTGTTGCCTATGCTTGAAATTATCTCGTTTGTTACTCATTATGTGGCTTTAAAATTTTTCCAAATGGTGGGAAAATTTGGATTTTTGGTCTACGTGGAAACCATGCCTCCCTAGCATGCAAATGTCTAGGTAATGTGTTTGTTACCTTCTAATTTAATGCTTTTGCGGATTTAAATTTAAAATTCACCTTAAATTTTCATAGTTAAAAAAAAACATAAAATTTATGCATAGTGCATTCGACTTGTTTGGCTTGCACTACAAAAATAGTGCACCCTAAAAATTTACAAGGTGCACAGTTAGCGGGGCGGGAAAAACTTGTCATCTATAGCGCACTGTTACCGCACCACACAATCTAAATTAAAATTAACAATAATGTTTTTGGTGCATCACTTTTACCGGTGCACCGGTGCCGATAGGAACAACAAGCGTCGATGCATGATATGATTTTAGAAGCATCGGTGTAACCACAAACCAAACAAAAATTGATATGTTTAAAAACATCGACTGATGCATTTAATAAGTACATTTGCACCGTAAAAAGTGTTTCATTTTTGTTAAACGCACTAGTCCTATTGTTGAGGAAGCACATCGTCCGTATGGTGCATTTAGTCTTATGATATGCATTGACCAATATTTAAAAAAATATTTTGTCGTAGTGCATTAGAAACTAATGTGCGCATCATGCACGGTGTGGACATGTTATTACAAAGCACCGGTTCTCCCTATTTCAGGATGCACCATTATAAGAGTTATAAAAAATATTTTTGACAGTGCATATTAGAATCATAAATGCACTAGCATGTTGCTTGTATTAATATCCATGCACCAATGCGTTTATTTTATAAAGTGCATTGTGTTTAGTTACTTTTATAAATCATTTCCACATTTCTAGTGCATTGATTGTATAATAGTGCACTGGTAGCACTGCTCTGTATATTTAAAATCACTGTAGGCAGTGCTTCATGTTTTTCTAGGTGCACCAATTTGGAAATTCATGTTTTTAATGAAAAATTATTTCAGAACATCGGTGTGTATTATTAATACTTCTACACCATCCAAAATGTGTGCAATATTATAAGATGCACCGAACTAGCTTTAAAAAAAACTTTCATCACCGTACACCTTCCTATTTTCACACATGGTTGTGTCGGTCCTGGTGCATTAAGAAATAATGTGCATACCGTGCGTAGGGCAGACACATGTATACAAAACACTAATATGCCCTACTTATGGATGCACAATTGTAAGAATTATATATATATTTTTATCCATTTTAAAATATAATTGTTTTGTGCCTTCGATGTGTTCATTATCTAGTAGTGCACTATGAGCGGTGTGCTATATATACAAAAGAACCGTCGGCGGTGCTTGACTATGTTTTGGGCACACCGCTGTGTAAATTTATGTTTTTTGAGAAAACAAAATCATATTAATAAATAAAATTATCATTTAATTTTTTATCTATACATGTTTATGTATATGTATGATATTGATGGAAGTTATATATGAATCAAAGGTGTGAGTGGAGAGAGAAACAATAATAGAAATAGGTGAGAGTGGAGTTGTACGACATCGTACGAGAGTGGGAGGCTAGAGAGAGGGAGAGAGACTTTTACCCTCATCCCATTACTGATCAAACAAAAGACCTATTGAGGGTTGTTGGTTGCTTGAAATTCTATTAGGAGGCTACATCCCTCAAGGAGAACTCAAATTTCTTGATGCATTAATTCATCTATCATTGGGATTAATGTAGACAGGCCTTTCAGATTGGTCCCAATTTGTGGTTTCAATCAACAGAACAGGACATTTACTTCATCACTAGGCTATCTAGGAGAGGGAATGATTTTCTCTAGTTCCCTAATGTCCCACTTGGTGTTGTAGAGGAGAATCAACTTTCTTACTCTCATATATATATATATATATATATATATATATATATATATTAGTGATGAATTCATTGACTCCACTCTTTTCTAGGTTTTCGAAGGACAACTACATATTGGTTCTTTCGGTGTAGATGAGGTTAGGTGACTCTCTCTTTTTCTTATGACGGTGGTGCACTCCTTCACTGATGGATACCGCATTATTTTCCCTCTATCGTGTTATGTAGATTATTTAGTGTAGAGACCTAGATGCATTAGGTGGTGTACCATTTTTTGTGATAGTTTTTTTTTGCTCTGGATCGATGCCATGCACAATTTGAGGGGAGAGTCAAATTCCATTTTTTTCCAGATATTTTTTGTTTATTTTTTGAGAGGTTTCTGATCTCGATGCCATCATTTGACCGCCTCCCTGCTAGGGATATGATTGAGGTGTGGATGCATATGTGGGAATAGATGGTTCCCAAGAGGGGTCAAGCAGATTTCCCAATGAGGATCACATCAAAGGTATTGGAGTTACTAGCCATCGGTGATGACTATACATTGGACCTTGTGTCATTTCCTTACATGGGGTTGGACTGGAGAGCATTTCACATCATCGTTTTCACCCAAGATGAGAACCCAAATGACGGAGGTAATATTAGCGTTACGTTTAAATCAATCTAGTTTCATTTTTTTTTAATAAGAAATGAGCCTTGCTATTAAACTTTGGAAAATATAGTTACAAAAAGTATATTGTCTTCCATTTCATTTCTCTCTCGAGGAGAGATAAAAAAATATGCATGGGTTTTCTGAGTTTTTTGACTTAGAAAAAAAATTCTAGAGATAGTAACCCTGATGACTTGCCTACTTCTATGCTTGAAAAGAATTATGTCATTACAGAGACAATTATTGGCCGAGAGTCCAAGAAACCTGGAGAGGTTTCTGTAATTATGCATCATAATAAATAAAAAGACTAGATCATGAGAACTGTTGACACAAACCCAGTCGACAGGGGTTCCTCACTTTGTCGACACCCAAACTACTGCGATCTCCCTGAGCACTGGCCCAGACAGGTTTTACCCTGTCTAGCAACACCTACGGAGGAGATGAAGTCTCACCCGAGATGTTCGAGGGAGAGTTGACGGAACCACATTTCCACCGAATGAAGGAGGACCATGTGTGTCTACTTATCGACTTACCATAGCATTATCTACCAGATCTAATTATTTATGCATTAAATAGAGACACAACATCATTCAACAGATCTTATTGTCAACAAAATCATCAATGCGCAAACAGATCTAAGAACATAACATCATTTGAAATAGGAAAACATCGCATCATTTATAAATTCATATCGTAGATCACATTCATAACAAGAAACGGTAAAAAACACAATGGTTCTGCTCAAAATCTGTCATGTCATATTAATCTTTGCAGCAAGATACATCAATACAGTTCTTCTATTGCATACCCAGATCCAACCAAACCAAGATCAATATCCAAAACATATCGCAATAACAATTCTCCAGATCAAGCTTCAAGATCTTAGATGCCTCTAACACTTAAAATCAACATCTATTTATAGGCTTGCGCCTTTACATTCATGGTCCACTTAGGAAACCACCTAACTACTTCCTTAACAAACTCTACAAAAATGATGACCCTAACCTGCGCAATGCGGTCCAAAATAACCCAAAAATACATAAAATACTATTATTTCCGACTTGTGCACGGTTCTCCTCCTTGCATGACATCTTTGGCCTTGCGCATCATCCACGATGCTGCACAGATGACTCATCCAGACCTCTTTCCAATAGGACCCCAACATAATCTTGTGGCTCGCCCTCGAGCCACGTCAGCTGGACATGGTGTACTCGTTGATCTTCAGCCTGAAAACTTCGTACTGCTCATCGATCTCCCTGACTTGTTCCTTGGTCGTCGCAGCCATCTCCTAGCTCTCTGTCAACTCCTATGCTGATGGGTGCTTAATCAGCTTAGCAGCAACTTTCCTCTGACCTTCATGTACCGCCTCTAGTGCAGAAATTGCCTTGAGAGAAAGCTGCACTCTAATCTCTTGGAACTCATCCAACTGCGTACTGCGCTTTAGTTGATGCTCATGTGGATTTGCAACACGTTGCTGCAACTCCTTCAGTTCCACTGATTTGGCGACCTGAACAACCAGTGGAAATGTTCTTATCGACATCTTCAATGTTTCTAGCTTGCATTCCACCTCTTACCACAGCTTGATCAGTTGTTCTAATTGCTCATTCTGCACTACGCTGCCCTAAAATTGTGTAGCCACTCTACTTGCTTCTGTGGGGTGCTTGGTTGTAGCAGAGATATTAAATCAACATTATCATGCTGCAACTGGGCAATGACAGCCCCAAGTCATTGTGCTCACTCGGCCAGGTCAAGCTGCGTGGTGGGATCCAATACATATTGACAAGATTCAGAAGCTGCCTCTTCCAACCGCACTCTATTGTCCCAGAGGGTGGCTCCCTCCATCATCAAGCGCTCCTTCTCCTTCTTCAGTTCCGAAACTGCGTTATCCTTCTCTGCAATCAGATGCTCTAGCTTGTTTTCCAGTTCTTCTACCACCTCCCGCACTGCTACTGCTTTATCCTTTAATTCATCGTACTTCTTTCCGGGCCACTGCCTCGTTCTCCTACAATCGCAAGCATTCACCACTGACATCCTGCTCCCTGTCCCCCATTTCCTGTCTGGAAATTGTCTGTAGCTACACCAATGTCTACGAGGATAGCACATTGATGTTGATGGAAAAACCTTGTAACTGCTGTAGCGAAGCTTGGAGAGCCTCATTGTTGGTCACAATCGCAGTCAGTGGAATTTGCACATTCTGAACCTGCATCCCAGTGCTGATTGCGCCAACTGCCTGCACAGTCGCTACCTCCGGTTCCTTCTTCAAAATAATATCAAATAAGGAATCAAGTTGAGATTTTACCTCATTGAAACCTTCTTCCGCCTACGTCTTCATTGCGTTAGCTATCGCATTCATTTCATTTGTTAAGGCCGCAATAATTTGGTTTAGCTGTACTTCCATCGCTAGGGTTGCACCACTGGTCAGACCCCACTCATGATGCATCTTTGTTCTGCCCTCCTCAACCTCGCATGCTACATCTTCGCCAGTAGGCTTCTGCGACGACTCTTGATCCGAATCAGGGTTATTCTGTGGTTCCTTTCTGGTGCATCCAATGGTGGCCCTGTTGATTCTTCTTCCAGACTAACTGTTTCACGCCATTCTGCGGGCCAATTATCAACAATCACATCCAGCTCCTCATTAGAGAATTTGTATGGTGTTGGAAACCACTACTTCCCAGATCGCGTTGCGCTTGCACATGAATGTTGTGTGGGCCAACCGCAAACTGAGCAATCCCTTTATATTTCGCTACGGCTTCCTGAGACAATCGTGAAACCCGCTCAGCTGCCATCTTCAGTGCTTCCTAGTAGAACTAGAACGGTGTTGTGCAATCCTTAAGGTGCTCAGGTTCCTATACCCACCAAAGGTTTTGGTAGCATGCTCCCTTACAAACCTTGACCGCGTCTACATCCATCCCTTGATAGTCATTGGGCTCCATCCAAGTGACGAGCGCGATTAAGATCAGCAACCAGTTGTACGCAAATGACCGCTTTCCCTCCTAGACCGTTGCCGCATCCTCTGTCAACTGGTTCAACAAAAGGAGTGACCAATTCATTTGTACCCCTTGCGCACAGAACTCGGCGCATGCAATGACACCTGAATTTCCTTAATTGGGTTAGTTATTCTTGATTATTTTAGTAGCCAAGATCCATGCCCCAATGCGAACCACCAGATCATTGATACTGTCGAGGCGGTATGCCCGTCCGTTGCACTGCAACTAATAGTGTGTCCGTAACAGTGCCGCTTCTTGTCATTATTTTTCCCATGAAAATACTGTGAGGGGTCTGGCCCATCCTTCGGCAACCCGGTGATCTCTGAAATTAGGTTGATCGTGACTGTGACCGGTCTATCCAACCATAAAATTCCACCATGAAAACAGGCCAAAAGATGCTTAATGTAGGCATTTGCCTCAGTCAACCAGCCAAAGTGCGGCATGTTGATCAAACCCAACAGTTCTGCTTTGTCCAATCCACACGCCCAATCATATGGAATACGTGGCATTGGGCCACCTCCAACTGCTGCTCTCAACACAAAAGGTTCCATCATGAAATCCTGCAGCGCCAATAGATCGTGATCATTGTACTTGATCTACATCAGCGCAAGCACAATTTCGGCGTTGCATACCATTGCTTGTGGGATCTTCGGCATCTTGATTTGGTATCTCTGGTTCTTCGTAAGCTTTCGGGGCTTCGCACCAGGTTGACAGGGAGGTATATACCCAAGGATATCCATAGTGGATACCCCTGCTCTAGCCACTGATTCCACAACTCCTGAGCTCGATGGACTCGCCTATGCAGGTACCTCCTCCAGTAGTTGTGCAGATGATCTAGTCTCCCTCTTCCCTGGCGGCGGGGAGCTAGGATGATACCCCCCCTCTTCTTTTGTACCACTAAGGATGACTCGACTGGCATACTAGCAACTTCCTCTTCAATGGTGACAGGGATGACTAGTGATTCTACTTCACTCGAGATATCCACCATGTCTGGTGTGCTCTGCATGCCGCACCAGTGCCCCGCAACACTGAATTATTGCACAACCACACCCTACAAGACAAATCGCTCAACACAATGAAACTCTGTACGGCAACTCGACTCAGCCTTGCACAATTCAACCCAATACTACTCTGGTCATTTCACACCTTGCAAAATGATGGCTTCCAACTGGCCTCAGCCTGTTCTTATAGCACCAAATCAATCCCACCCTAATCATGACCAAATCATGCATTAACTATCCAAATCCATCGCCGATCCTATCAATCTAATGGTCAAATACGCTATAAATACACATCCCTTCACCGAGCATCGTTGTCTAAATGCATTCAACCGACTGCATTTATTGCCGATTTGACTGTGTCGCGGCCCTATGGTTGTCGCAGCATGGCTCCCTAACTGCGGTACAACCTTTCCTACGTGTGCATCTACTCCCTCAGAGTGCACCATCCTTCTACCTAGCATCTTATCATCATTTATTTTTAATTTTTTTTGGCTTGCGCAATGCTTAGGCATCGCCTGGCTCCTTGGGCTTTAGCCTGCTACCATTCACCAGCTTCGGTAGCATCGCTCCATCTAACTGCTGCAGCTATACTACGCCTCCTAAAGTAATGAAACTAACGCAATATGGATCTAGCCAATGCATCTGTAACTTACCAGGATGCTTCATGAACTTGCTGTCATACAACAATACCAAGTTTCCCTACTGAAATTGCTTGTTTTTAATATGTCAATCGTGCCAAGATTTTTTCCGATCCTTCTCCACATGCTGGTGAAAACCTGGGATAAAGCGGTCTTCCTTAAACTATATGAGCTTCTCTATTCGTTCTGCTAATTCCGCTTCATCATTCATGCCTGTCGCTGCCACTAGGTGCAGACTCAGAACAATGTACTCCATAGGCATAACTGCCTCTTGTCCATACACAAGTTTAAACGGTGTTTTCCCTGTCAATATTTTACAGGTCGTGCGATATGCCCACAATACTGCTGGAAGCTTCAAATCCCAGTCCTTGCGGCTTGCATTATACACCTTAGTAAGCGCATGCTCCAACACTGTGTTGAAATCCTTCACTGTTCCATTTTCCTGTGGATGATATGGAGTACTCTTCTTATGCTATATTTGAAGCTCTTATTTCAATGCCTTAACTGTGTGATTGATGAAGTGGCTCCCCTGGTCGCTCATCAATATCTTTGGGCATCCAAATCGAGTCACAATGTTGTCGAACAAAAAACGTGCTGTTGTCGTAGTGGTGCAATCCACAACAGGTGCAGCCTCCGCCCATCTTGTTAAATAATATGTTGCTGTAATGATGTACCATGCACTAGTTATCTTCCCGGGGGGGTTGATTGACCTACAAAATCCACATCACATTTATCGAATGGCTGCAATGTCACTTGCGGTACTAGCGGCATCTCATCTCTCCTCGACGATTTTCCAGTTCTCTGATAGATTTTGCAAGTTTCACATAATCCATCGCATCATTGTGAAGAGTGGGACACTAAATCCCTTCGCGAAGTACCTTCCTTTCCATGGTGCGACCACCATAATTTCCACCAGCCACACCTGCATGTGCCTCTGCCAATATCTGATCTTGTTCATGAGGCAGGACACATCGCTTCAAGATCTCATCCGGTCCTAGTTTATCAAGTTGTCCCGTGATCAATTGGAAATCTTTGTCCTTAACCACCAACTATTTATTCTGGCTTGTGGTAAACTCCTCTCGTGCGGTTCCCGTCATAAAAAACTGAATGATTTCTTCTCAGTAACCATCATCTACCTCGACCCTGAATAGTTGTCCATCTGATAACCCATATTCAATATTTGTTGGTTCCTCACTTGTATCAATGCATGATAAGTGATATGGCCCCACGTTCAAGCGGCCTGGCTTCACAATGAACTCAAAATCAAACTCCTGAAAGAGAAGTAACTAGTGGCATATCTATCCCCCCAACACAGGCTTATTGACCAGATATTTCAAAGTAGAATGGTCTGTGAACATCTTGAAGTGACCCCCCAATAGGTAATGCCTAAACTTTTGCAGTGCATATACCATCACCAAGCCTTCCCTTTCTGTAGTGGTATAATTTTTCTCCGCAGATGACAACTTCTGACTCGCGAAAGCAATCGAGTGATCCAAATCTCCTTCACCTGATTGCACGAGTACTACTCCCAATGCAATCGATGATGCATCCACATGGACATGGAATTCCTTGCTCCAGTCAGGAAATACCAGTATCGGTGCAGAAGCCATCTTGGCCTTTAGCATTTCAAAACTTACTTGAAATTCTGGGATCCATAAGAATACTGCATCCTTCTTCAGCAACCTCTCCATAGGAGCTATGATCACAACATAACCATGGATAAACTTGCGATAGTACCCCGTGTTCCCAAGCGTCGCTCACAACTACTTTACAGTTTTCAGCGGCGGCAAGCTCAAAATCAGCGCAATCTTTGTTGGGTCAACCAACAATCCCTATTTGCAAATGATGTGACCCAACAACATCCTAAATGGTGCAAAGAAAATTCAATTCTTCAAGTTCAACGCGATCTGATGTTGCCTACATCGCTCCAACAATAGTCACAGATTTTCTAGATGGTCATTGATCAATCCATAAACTGTCTAGTCATCCATATAAACTTGTAGAAACTTCTGAATAAAATCTCAGAATGCAGCCACAACAACTTGAGAGAATATCGCAGGTGCATTCTTTAGCCCAAACGACATCATAGTGTATTGGAAACAACCCCATTCAGTCACAAATGTCATTTTGTGGCGATCCTCTTTCGCGATCCTGATCTGGTGATACTCGAAAAATCCATCCGTGAAGGAATACATTTCTTGACCTCCCACTCCTTGCAATACCTCATCAGTGAATGGTGTTGAAAATGGATCATGCATACATGCGTCATTCAACTTCCACAAGTCGACACAAATCCGCACCTCACCCATCTTCTTATCTTGCACCACCATAGGACTGATCCATTCTGATCCTCGACTGGTTCAATTATTCCAGCTTCCATCATTCTGTCAAGTTCATCCTGGACCCTTTCCTTGTGTCGCGGATTTAGTCGAGACAGTCGCTGCCTTACCAGTTTCGCATCTGGCTTCAACAAAATCTTCATCTCTCCTAAATCTCCCAATATTCCTTTCATCTCAGAAAACTTTATAGGAAATAAATCCTAGAATTCATGCAACAAGTCTGTAACCTTTGCCATCATTTCTTCATCCCAATAGTCCCCAAAATTTGCAAACTTTGAGTTCTCCTGCGACCGAATGTTAACCTTCCGAAGCTTCAATGATTGATTTACTGAATATGTCGGTACATCTGGTGTTGCGACACCTCGACTTCCTTCTGTTTCCAGAATATTGACATTTCGCGGTTCATCTCCATCCTCTGGCCCTCTAGTAATATTATAACATTCCATCGTCGACTGCATCTAACAATGGGTATGCAGATCCACTGGATACACAACTAGAACTACCTTCAAAATGACATTGCAGAGGAGCTACAGGGCATTATTAACATCCCGATTGGCATCCGCGAAACTGAAGGTCTGAGTGAAGCAAACTGTCAATTACAACCAAGTAGTAATCTCCCTGCGCAACTCAGCTGAGGCATACCAAAATCGCGGCACGTCTTCCAAAGTGTGGACAAAGGCATGGACCCATTCATCCTTTAGTCGCGATGCCCACAAAGTCTGACATTCAAACAGATGACTGCCAGGGTCATTCCGCCCATCATACTTTCCTGTGTGGCAGACTTCTTCGGTGCCAAAGCGAACTGTCATCAATCTTTGACACTGTGACCATCCAATAATCGACTTCTTATGGGTCTCCCACCAATGTGTTGGGGCAACCTTCAGCACCTCCTCTAGTGCCAGAAACCACTGTGGTTCTGACACCCTATCTTCAAACACCACTAGGAATTCATAAAACTTGAAAAATCCTTCATATATTGGTAATTCAATAGTCTCATTCATGACACGGTGCAATGACTATGTGATAAACCCACACTTTCTAAATGACACCTTGTGCATGCGATTCTGCTAGTTCTCTAAAGCATCCTCGGAATTAGAAGATGCAGAGCTAGAACTGCACCAACCGAGTTCGACCTCGACAGTCGGATGGATGTAGTCCTCTGAAATATTATATGCATGGTCCCATCTTCTTACCACTTCATCCTTTACTGGTTCAACATACCTTCGCCCTTCAGTCGGATCCAACAGAGCGATAACTTTGAGGTCTCGATTTTCAAAGGTCATCACCCGCTTCTTGAAATTGATTACTACCATACTATCATTAGCCCATCCAATCCCCAACAATGCGGGATAGGAGCTTCCACCCTCAACAAATTCAATAACATCAAAATAAACATATGTTTTCATCCCCTCAATGTCCACAAGAAGGTGTGGAACTCTCCCAATTGGTGTTACCATGGCTTGATTAGCCATTCGCAGTTGCACGGGAGACCAGCTCAGCGTTGGGCTTCCCATCTTTTTCCATGTCGGTTTAATGAGAATATTGACATCCGATCCAAGATCCAAAATGACTGAATCTACGTCGTAGTCCCCAATCTGGATATTCATGCGCATCTCTTTTCCTGTCTTTTTCCTCTGTAAGGAGTTTACTACGGACTCTTTCTGTACCTTGGCTGGCCGATGTTGTAGACACTCGAGCTCGAAAAGAGCATCGGGATCACGTGCCAAGGATAAGAAAATTTCGAAGAAGTTTTGCAAAGTACCATACTATCACGATGGTCCTGCTTCCGAAGTTGAGTAAAAAACAGGAGGCATGTCATAAATAATTGTCTTACCAAGATTTCTGCCCATCGCATTGTGTTCTTCAAAGAATGTGTCTTGCTTAGCATCAATGTCAAAATGCACCTTCTTCTTCCCAGCTAGCCATATTAGTGGATGTGAGCCATCTTCTCCTGTTGTTGCACCTCCGCGAGTGATAACAACAACAGCGGCATCTTGCGTTCTTGTTTCTGCTAAAATCGCCGCGACAGTCGATCCTTGATTCAGGTTCGGCAGTGGATTTGCAGGTGGATTCACATTATGATTTGTGTTCTGATTTTGCCGCTGATTCTGGTTCTGCATCTGATTTTGATTTTGAAACTGGTGTTGGTTCTGGTTCTGCAACTGCGGAACATTTCCTGCCTGCCATCTCGTAATCAGTTGTGGGCAGTTCTCAACAGTCTGGTCAACAACAAAGAAATATGTACACTGTGTTTGTAACTGCAGGAAATCTCTCTGATAGTGTCCTAATACTCCACAATTTTAACATTGCACAGGTTTGTGATCTCGTCCTACACCTCAACCAAAACCTCCACCTCGTCCTCCTGGAATGCTCCCCGAAATACCCCTTGGAATCCTCTTTGTTGCTGATATTACGGTTGATTAAATTGTTGCTGCAAGGGATTCGATTGCAGCTGAACACACTGCCATGGATGAACATACTGCTATGGCTGAACATACTGTGGCTATTGGAGAGCCATCTGCATCTGATTATACTGCCATTGTGGCACAAACTGCTGTTGCGATTGTGGCTGCGGTACAAATTGTATATGCGGTTGAGGTGGCGACTGTGCCACATGTGGCTGCAGTCGTGGTTGCTGTATTGCACAATGGTCGTCCTCCTTTACGTAGTATGCATCATATGTTCTCTCCTAAAGTAGCCCATATGTGCGACAATCTTTGTCTTCATGCCCGACAGAATTGAAGAATGTACAGTACAAATTCATCGGCTTCGTGACCATTTTCTGCATGTATTGAAACTCCTCATGTCGATCCCCATAAAATTGACAGATGCGGCACCATGGCATGCCTCTGCCACTTAGTAGGTTCGACACTCCTGATACAAGGTATTTACATAAATCTGGGAATTTATCCCTGGTATCTACTTCTGCATGACATCGAGTACACCAAACCTCTTCATGGTGCTCTTTACCCTTCGTGAGATCTTGCAACTGAATTTTCATATTAGCCAGTTGCATCTGGATCTGAGACATGCCGGCTGCATTCTCTCCAACAGGTGAAGCCTCTAACCTCATCATAATCTCCAGAGCTCGCTCAGTGTCGCAATTTTTTGCTGCATCAATGGAAGTTGGATATGAGGTAGTAACATCGTGATGAACCATTCCTTATGCTGAACATCACTCATCTCAAAGCTAACTCTTGCCATTAGCATTTTAAACTGTTGGTCAAAATCCCAAACAGTTTCATTCGGATATTGCTTGATTTCCTTCAGTTCCGTAATGTATTGTGCTTCAGATTTCGGTTTTCAAAACTCATTTATTAATCTTTTTCTAGCTTCATCCAATGTCTTCTCTAGGCTTCCTGCGGAAACTTGTACAAATTTCATGAACCAATCCAGTGCGCGACTCTGAAGAGTCATCGCCAATTGACCTTTCTTGGTCTCGTCATCCGTAATTTGCTTAACAGTCCACATGGTTTCACATAAGAACCAATATTTCTCTAGGTTGTTAGTTCCATTTCCATGGAACAAAGGTAACTTCGCCTCTTCACCTGCCATACTGGGATTTCTTCCTCCAGTTGCTGATCCGCTACTTTTTTATTGCTGTTCATATGTCAAACACGACGGTGTAAAATTTGTGTTTATTCCTCGTTGTGATATAGTGAGCGGAGGTGTGGGTATGTTACTACTGGGGGTTAGTCTTGCCTCTATCTGGGGCATATCCTGGTTGTTCTCATCGTCACTATTAGGTCACTTCGTCCTGTGTGGTCTTCCTTCGCGGTTTTGCGTTTCGATCGCAGCAGGACCTTCCCCTATCCTCTGCCTCTTCTCTTTTCAAAACCTTGCTCCTACCCTCATAAGACCACTCTCTTCCTTGACTTCCTTCACAGTCTCATCGTAACTTGCACCCATCTACCTCGTATCATTCCATTCGCTGCCCCCTTCCTTCGCAGTATCCACAACCTCCTCCCACCAGGGCTCTACTGGTCAAGGTGCATCTTCAGTATGCCTTTTTCACAGATGAGAATCTTAATGGACAATTACAACGACAACAAGAACCTACCTCGTGGTCTACTGAAAAAATCTCTTTTAGCTGTGCTATAAGAATTCATTGTATCGACTGCAAACTCGGTGATTATGCTGTCAAGCTAGACTTCAATAGTCCGCGATGCTTTGTTATCTACCTCTTGTAGCTCCTGGATCACTTATGGGGTCCAAGACGTCAGATCACCACCTTGGAAGTTTCGCTTCTGAAAGGTCAATTTCGCTAACCACTCATACAAGATGATTGGGAATTCACAGAAAAAATATTCATGTGGACTGTCGTGAATGTACTTTTCCAGCCACCAATCCATCGTCAACCCAATGTTCCGATTCTCTTTTTCAGCAAACTCTCGCTACTTTTGGTCGAACCAATCTTGAATTTATGGTCTTGTCAGATGCCACAACATGTCCTATCAGTTCACACTAGGATCTCGGCAACAGAACCATTTTTTGACACAAACCTAGTCGACAGGGGTTCCTCACTCTATCGACACCCAAACCACCGTGATCTCCCTGAGCATTGGCCCAAACAGGTTTTACCCTATCTAGCAACACCTGCAGAGCAGATGAAGTCTCACCCGAGATATTCGAGGGAGAGTTGATGGAACCACGTTTCCACCGAAAGAAGGAGGACCATGTGTGTCTACGTATCAACTTAGCGCAACATTATCTACCAGATCTAATTATTTATGCATTAAACATAATCACAACATCATTCAACATATCTTATTGTCAACAAAACAATCAATGCACAAACAGATCTAAGAACATAACATCATTTGAAATAGGAAAACATCGCATCATTTATAAATTCATATCGCAGATCACATTCATAACAAGAAACGGTAAAAAACACAATGGTTCTGCTCAAACTCCGTAAAACATGGGAGCCCCAATTTTTCATTTGCTAAGGTAATGTTTGAATTCCTTATTCATTTTGGGGTTTCATGACTGTTAATCATACATTTCATTTCTTTGTCGTGATTTCATTTAGTTGATAATTTTTCCTTCAAAAAATTCATTGATTTTTGTGTGTTTTTGTGAGTTGCGGAAAGCATTAATTTTCCCAAAAAGTTTGTCCTTTCCGCAATCCGCATTACGGATTGTAGAAGCTTGGTTTTTGGATTTGAAACTTTTTCTTTCTGCAACCCGCAATGCAGATTGCAGATGCGGAGAGGATTTTGAATAAATTGGGTTTTTATTTTTCCGTAACCCACAATTGCGAATTGCGGGAAGAGTTTCAAAAATACATTTGCACTTTGTGTTTCCATAATCCGCATGCAGATTGAGGATTGCGGAAAGTGTTTGACAAATAAATCTTCGTTTTGTGTTTCCGCAATCCGCAACCCGCAATTGTAGCTTGCTGAATGCAGAAAGATCATTGTTTTAAATTATGTTGTTTGCTATCCCACAACCTGCAATTGCGGATTGCGGGAACCTTTGATTCATTCACATTTAAAGTTGCGTTTCCACAACCCGCAACCCGCAATTGCGGATTGCAAAAACCTTTGGTTTGGTTGTATTTAGAGTTGTGTTTCCGTAACCCGCAACCTGCATTACGGATTGCAAATTGCAGAAAGAATGTACATATGTGCAAAAATAAATTCCGCAACTCTTCTTCTGCATCCCGCATGTTAGATCTCAACCATTGATTATTTCATCCTATGATCTATACTTCATCTGACCAACTTGTTAAATATTTCGAATTTTCTATTTTCTTTTACCATTTTTCCATTTTGAAAATTTACCCGCGTCAAGGATTTTTTACTGCGAATTTCTACCCACGGGGGGTTCACTAGTGAGGCAATATCATATCACGTCCATTCATATTGGGGATTTGAATACTTTTAAAAACCTCAAAAATATATTGCCCCATATTAAGGGGTCAAGGGGTTTTTTTAATTTGACATAGTAATATAAATATTGGGGGTTATTTTATTTGGGTGTGCCGAGGAATAACCTCCAAATTGTGGGATGGATTCATACCCACCTAAAACTTAAGGACCCTCCATTTTTATTTTATATTGCTTATGATCATAAGTTTTGCATAAATCTATTGTAATGTACCAATGATAATATCGATGGAAGTCTTGTTGGATTATTGGCCTTTAGCAATCCTCATTTAATAGCTTACTTAGGCTTGGTTTGAATTGATGTTCTATTTTTTTCATCTTTAAGTTAAGAGATGTAGCTAATCGGGAGTTCTGGACTTGAACAATTGTATTGTATTTTTTGTAGGCATTCAAGTAAAATATTTAACTCTTAATTTTTTAGGTTGGGGTTTAGGTGGGAATTGAGATTCAATTAAACCTTTCTCCATGAAAACAAAGAAAAGTGAGATCAGTATTTATTGGCTCACTGGAACTAATAAAACTTAGATCAATGTTTCTTGACTAATTATTTCTTTCAATTTTTTGTATTCTTCTTTAATATTTTCACATTTCCAGTTAGGAACAATTGCTAGATTGAGCTATATTTGGCACATTAATAATTGTAATTTCAATTCTTACATGTACGAAACTCGTCTTAATATTGTATTGGAACTGACATGAACATAGGTGAAAATATAAATCTTTATTTTCCTACCATATGTGTTATTGTTACCATGAAATTATATCATATAAGTTTCACCATCTATGCATATTTATAACTATTGCATGCTTGAAACCTAACAATGGATATTTTTCCCTCTCCTATAAAGATAAAAAAAACTAGATATAACCCAAGAAAAGGTAACTAAATGTTTTTAATTCCCTTGATTGCAAGAATAAATGTAGGGGAAGTGGAGGCAACTCATTGGATCTTGTGAATGACCCAAATCCAAGCTATGCACATGATCATATGGTGCTATTGAAAAGTGAAAGGAATTTTTCTATGTTCATTTTGGTTCAAACATCAATGATGTTTGTTTTGATAGGAAGGTAGGGGAGTACATCCATGAAAGGGTTTCAATTTTTCATTTTTATGGAGTTTAATTTATTAAGCTTATAGAAAACATGAGCTCTCTATGGCTATATTTGTATTTACATATATAAAATTGATAGATTGAAAAGTTGTGGTGTGAAACATATGCAATTCTCATATGTTCTAAGGCTTGCACTAACAATTAGACTATCAGTCTTTTACATTCTATGTTATGTTTATCTCTTAACTAGGTTGCCTTTTACACATTTTTCCTTCTCCGGTACTATTTCCTTCCATCTTCCACTATCCCATGCTACAAATTGCTCAGTCTCCCCTACAATCCTAGTGGGATCATTATTAGCATTATACTATTATTTTATTTAGCATCTTGTTTGCTTATACTAAGATGTGTTAGGGATCCTGTTTGTTGCAACTTGACAATATGATATAAAGGGGGTGTTAAAAATGGGTTGATAAAAATTGATACCTACAATATTTGGTGAAACTAGGGTTTTCTTAATTTGAAAGGCATATTGGGAGGGGGGTTCAACAATACAATTTTAGGATGCATTTTCCAATATTTAGTGAAATTAGGGATATTATTTAATATCATGTGAACGACCGTGCTATGTAACAAGTTCACTAAGTGAACCCCCCGTGTTTCTACCAGGGTTGTTTTTCTGCTATTCTCATCACCATAGGTCGGTTTTCTGTCTTTTTCTTATTTGTTGTTTATGGTTTTTCATCACTTTCAAATTGTTTTTGATTGTTTTTAATTTATTTTATCGAAATTACCAATTTTCACCATGTCGAGGAATACTCATTCCAAAACAGCCCAGAAAGACCTGATAAACAAAGACCCCAACTTCGGCATCCTCGTCGATACAAGTGGCAGAGTCTCTGAAACTTATCAGATAGATTGGTCCTGAATTTATGCCATTTTTTATAAGGACGACCTGTCAAAAATCCAAGATAACCAGACTATTTATGAAAGAATCAAGGATTCCCAATTACATGCCATAGCAGCTAGGCCAACCCTTCTCCCTTACACAGATACAATCAAGTGGATAATTGATCACACCAACCCTAAAGACAATTCCTTTAACGATAATGCAGGGTCTCAATTGGCCTCTTTCCGCTCAGAGGTTTTCATTAGGGAATATGTTCTTAAGCCAGCTACTCAACCTCTCAATGCCGCTTTCTTGGACTCTGTTAACACCAGGTTTAACTTTGACGAAATGATAAAGTCATGGATGAATAACCCAACCAACTTCATACCCAGAGATGATAACTTATACCCTATTTCATGGTTTAAGGAACCATTTTCCCTCCTGACAGCCATTCTTTGTAGGCTGTATGGCCTACCCAACTGTTTTGTGTTCAAAGCCGAATGGGCACCTGTGGCCCATCACGTCCTCACAACTGGGTAATCATTCAATTGGGCTTCGATTCTGTCAGCTGAGTTAAAGACAACAATTGAGCGGTATCATAAACCACTGGCTTCAAGGAAGCCTCCTTTCTTTTATTTAGCTCATGAATGATACTGTTTTATTTTTCAATTATTAATACATTGATCTATAGTTTATATGTTTATTAACTTATGATCTGTGTCTTTTATGTTTTAAGTGAATTTATTTATTTAAATCATTTATCTATTTATGCAAATGACAAACAATTACCATTAAATTAATGCCATTTTTTCAATTAACATTCCATAACAGGATAATCTAGTATGTGCTTTAACCCTTAAGCTACAATCATTTAATTTACATTCTCTGACTATGTCTTACGTTAATAAGTAAGGATCCACTTTACATTTCTGTCAATTGGTGAAACACTTATTCAATTATTAGATCAGGTTATCCTGCACATTAAAACACATCCTTTTAAATTAGATCCAACTTAGTTTAGGATTCCTTTAAAATCAAAATCACTTCTAGAAGTAGAACACATTTGATCTTCCCTCACAGGAAGTCAATCCTTCCGAGCTCAACCCACATAAGTTCCAATGTAGGCTTAATATCTGTGGGAATTAACTACACCAAACAATCTGGGGATAGAACTTCTCTTGCGCAGAGATTTTTGAAGCATTTCAGATTGGGTTTTCACCCTCTATTGCTAGCCTTGGAAAACATTCCAGCAACTTACACACTCGGGGCTTCAACAAGGCCTCATCCTACTGGTCCTCCAGGTGGTTGTCGATAAGATTCCTTTTTCCTTTGGAAGAGGCTTGATGATCCAAGCCATGAAGAGGATTTATCTAGAAAAATTTGATACTGATTCGGCGAGCAAGTCTCGTTAAGTTATCATTGATGGTATCCACCTCTGTTTGTAGCTCTGTAAGAATATATTTTTTCATACTCTATGGTAGGTGCTCTGAGGTGGCATCCATAAGGATTTTCCCCAAGGTAATCTTGTTGGTCCAAAAAGCCACGAGTGTACAGCCGAAAAGAGCAGTCCTCCCTCTTTTAGATCTCGGTTCAGGTTCCCAGAAGCCGAGCTCTACAGTAGGTTGATTTTGGATGCGATCATGGTAATTGATCCAAATTTCTTTCTCTATGTTCTCAATTTTCCTTTTAATATCCTGAGCAACCAGGGAAGAGTAGGTTGTTGCAGCCTTTGCTGCCTTTAATTGATTCATCATGATGGATTAATTATCATGGCCTACAATGAGACACTTGCGTGACCTCACCATCTTGGACTTATTGTAATCGTAGGGGTTGCAAAGGGGGTTGACTTGATCGACTATTATTCTTTTCTAGGATACTTTTCATTATGGATATGTGTTGATATGTCGTGATAACTATTTTCCTCATGATGGCTCTGTACTTCCTTTGAATATGGATTCTCTAGTTAAATCTAATATCTCCTTTCCCCATAAGAAAATTAAAGAATGGAGTACGCTGCATTGATCCCTCTATTAGGTTCTGTATTCTCCTCATTACCTTGAGTGGTCAAGTAAGTGTGCATGTCCCTTCCTTATTTCTAATGGTGTCTGAGGTGACATTCCTCGTACCCGTGCCATTCCTTACATTATAGTTCTCCTCTCGATGTGCCAACTGTAGAATATTATGGAAATTGTTAAATGTCGTCATATCTGCCTTATCTAACTGGAGACAGGTGTTAAAGAGAGACTCGTCCCCGTTGCTGGTACGTTGCTCATTAATAATTATGGCACCTAGTTGAGTCCCAATATTGTAGTGCTCTGGTTTTTACAGCAGAGCACTATGTAAAATTTCAGGGTTAATTTTCTACGTTTTAAACTTTATCAGTTTATGGAAGTAAATTTCTAAGAATTACTATGTGCCTAAATAATATTTAGTGTATTGTCGTGTTTTCACTAACCTTACATTTGTAATTTAAAATAAACAAACATATCGTTATTTTCTTTTCAACAATCATGTTCCAGCATAAGAATAGGTTTCACAACTTAGTAAATCAGTAAATAGCAAGTTATGCATGTTTACAGTAAGATTTTAGCATAATAATCAAATAACGTAAATGACAAGGAAATTACCTGATGCTGATGCTAACCGTAGGTTGTAGTAGGTTGTATAACCTCTTAGATAGCCAAACTGAAGTGTCCACCCTACCGACCAGCTATTATCTTGCTGGCCCTTGGAAATCAAAGGATTTCCAAGCCCCCGAGCCCACAATCTGATAATCCCGAGAGCAGTGTTTCCTTCTGTTCTCAAAATCTTTCTGTTCTCCAAACTTTCTGTTCCCCCAACTTCTGTTCTCCAAACTTCTTTTCTTCCCCAATAAAAAAAAAACCTCCTCTTTCTCCAAGCTCTCCCCCTCTATATAATTTCCCTTCCTCGAGAATATCTTGGGCTTACTCCACCGCCCCAAAATCCCCCTCTCGAGCCCCTCAACATTTACTCCTATCACCAGTTCATTCATACACGGTTCTTTATAAAAATGTATAATTAATTACTCTCATGGAAAAATTAGTTGGTTTTGGATTGACGGTCGTAAGTATTTATTACGGTGGGGATTATCACCCAAAGGTTATCCATTCGGGACAAGCTTCATTAAATACAAGTCTATTCGCTATCCTTGGTATTTAATGTTATTAATGTAATTAATAAAATATTATATAATTAGTTGCCCCTTTTCAACTTGGACATGATGTGTCTTAATGGTCCACCTTATCCGTCGAGACTACTTAGCTTGAGGTTTAAATTCCAAGATTAACATTGAATAATTAAATAACCATTTTCCATCACATCACGTTCATTCCAAAAATGATTATCCTATTATGGCTAACTTTTGAAATGGAAATAATCACACAATATTAATTTATAAATCAATATTTTAAATCTTACTTATATTGCAATTGTTACGATAGGGATATATAAATGTTGCTGGAATATTATTAATTAAGTAATAATAATAATTAGATCACCATTTATTAATTAATAATAATAATTAAATCACCATTTAACAATAATAAAAGGCGAATTAATCATAGTATTCTTAATTATTTGTTTATCACATGAGTACCCTATCATCAACATAGCATCCTTGTTCTTATAAACAAAGCACTTGTGAGGGCTTAAACAATTTTACTAATTAATTAGACACTATCATTACCCTATTCACAACAGTTCTCCTATGACAATGTTAACTGACGACACTTGTCTTAGTTTATTATTACAATGTTTTCATATAATTACTAATTCACTTATTTACACATTGACAACCTAACCATTCATTACCTAAGTTGATTGATGTATCCTTAACTGAGTCATCTATGACATTTATACTACTATTCAAGCATGACAAGTATGTTATACACCAGTAATATTGTACACGTACAAGGTGTGCATGCATGGCCAGTGTATGCACATGTCGGATATGTACTATAAACAAACCCCATTCCGCCTATGCATACTTGCTAACTAATAATAGTATCTACCCCCATGCAGAAGAGCAAGCATAATATATAGTATAATTACTTTAACATCCTCGGTTATTTAAAAGATAACCCTTTACGATTTAACATCATTGTCTTTATGTTTACATTAGTCTAATCAATCAAGTACAGGAAGGGTGCCTACTTCCACTAACTCGGAATCAAGGAATACTAAACCCCCAACAGTACTAACTAACACATCCTCCCATCATAACCTACGTCCAGCATCCTCCCTATCCTCCCTCTGCTAGTACAACAGTGGATGTCGGACTCACCGATCTGACCACATAGAACTTGAGAGCGATAGCGTCGGCTGAACAACGGACCTATCCTCCCCTAGCAGGCATCCGACCATCGTCATCACAACAACATGGGGAGCGTGTCTCAGCACGGCCCTCCCACGACCTCGGGTCTCATGGAACCATAGGGTGGGAAACACATCCATCCCTCTCAACATACTGGGCCTACGCCCTTATCAACTCATACTTGCTGCTATCGGGATTATCAGTTTGTGTTATCGTATCCTCATTTTGGCTGTCGAGGTTTGCTGTATGAACATGTTTTCCTTTCCGATATATATCAGATCAAGTAACTGGCTATCCCATAGCCCTTGAGTCCTGTAGGTTAGTATTTTTCAAAATACAATTTATAGAAAGCATTTCCCATTGATCGCCAATTGATCCATGTTATCAAAATCATTTTATTTCATGTTACCTTTTTAGCTCATCATAGATGCGTATGACATATAACACTTCAATAATTCATATAAGAAGATGGTAACCACGTACCGAATCATATATTTCACATCTCATCAATGAAAACATATAAACATATACTGTAATCGTAAAATAAAGACATCATATGATAATCATGACATCATAACCTCCTAACATAGTAACATCATAATCATGGTGAAATCATAAAACAAAGTACATCATATAATGAGGTCCATCATATCGTAATATAGTTTACTCAGTCGAGCTGAGTTCAACAGAATATATAAGAAAATAAAGTATGGTGTGTCTAACTGATAAATACGCCTAGTCAAAATATGGGGCATTACAAATATTGGCCAGGTAGTCTTCCAATTTATTGGCATCTCGTCTTACGTGGAGGGGGATTAGGGTAGAAAATTCTCCAGCTAGCTTAGCCATGGTTCTGATATCTTACTCTAGGAGCCAACTATTGCTAAGGTTGCTGATAGCTTATCCATTCATGATTTTGCTTAGGATGTTGATCAGTATATGTGAATCACCTTCAACCATTATCCAGTTGAAATTATGTTCTTTAGAAATTATCATGCCTTTTACAAGGGAAACCAACTCCACCACATTATTGTTGTTGATACAAGTATACCCTGCGAAAATTCTAAGGATATCTCCTTTTCTATCCCTAAATACTCCTCCATAGCCCGAATGCCCTGGATTTCCTTTTGAGGTTCCATCAAAATTGAGCTTAACAAAGTTGATTGTGGGGGGGTTCCAAATGTTGGGGATTTTGATAATAGTCCTGAGAGTGTTAGGTATATATCAGTTCTAGCATGAATATTGAGCTCCCAAGCATTTAGGATTATGGTTTCCTATCCATTGGGCTGCCTATCCTAATCTAACCATTGCTGAATTTCTATGGTTTCTTTGATGCTTGTCTTCATTCTACCCTAAATTTCCTCTTTGGTCATAGTTTGGGATTTGAAAACTCTTTTTCTCTGTTCATTCCACGTTTACCAAAGCCAAAAATGGGGAAAGAGGTTCCATATTCTCTCCAGCAGGGGGTTATTAAAATGATAGTGCTTCCAGTTTAGGAGCGAATTTTTAATGTTGGTCCTGTCCCTCTACATTGTTCTAAATATTGAAGCTCCTTTGTCCCATAACTCATTGACGAAGGTACAAGAGTTAAATAGGTGTTCAATGATTTCTTCCTCCTATTGATAGAGATGGAAGTAGGTTGGGCCAATAAATCCATTTTTTATCAGGTTGTCCCATGTGAGGGTTCTCTTTTTGACAAGAAGCCAGAAGAAAGTAGCTACCCTGGGCCAGATGTTCCCTTTCCATATGATTTTCCAGATGGGGTATTCTGGTAGGATTTCATGTTCATCCTGGATGTAGTAGCCTTCCTTTATGGTAAACCATCCTTTGGGGGTGTATCCCCATATTAGTTTGTCATTGTCATCCCTGATTTTGATTCTTCTACTGCTTATCTCTTCATTTATCGCATTGACAATATCCTCTTGAGGTTGAACAGGCCATTGTTCTAGGGGCTTTTAGGTTTTCCACTCATGTTTCCCCTCCCCGACGCTCTAGTAATGGTAGACTTTGGTTATCTGGAATTGTTTCATTTTGTCTTTGAGATGAGAATTCCTGAGAAGATTTTGTAGCTTGGGTGCTTGTTTCCAAGAATATTCCCAGAAGAGGGTGCTTTTACCATTTTTTATTTCCCAAAAGATTTGGTTTTGAATCATCTTGCGATTAGTCCAAGCTAGCTTCCAGACAATAGAGTTTTTCATCTCTTTGTTGAAGTGAATAAGGCCCTGTTGATTCTAGTTAGAGATATATTTGGCTTGCCAGAGTAATACCCACGGTTCCTGATTATGAGTTATCCAATTCCACCAGAGCTTTGTTCCCAGGACCTGATTAGGTCTGGATCTCTGAGCCCAAGTCCCCCTTTTAGCTTGGGTTGGCAGGGTTCCTCCCATTTGATAAGATCCCATTTCTTGTGGTGCTCATTACTTCCCCAAATAAATTTCTTTGTAGATTTATAATTCTTTTGATGATACATTTGGGGGCTGCCAGGACGAAGAAAATATATAGGGTCATGGCTTGGAGCACTTACTTGACTAGGATGAGTCGACCGACAAGGATGAGGGAGCGGAAGGTCCATCTAGCAAGACGATTATTGAGAAGAGTCAGAATGTCCTCCTAGTTGGCTTGGCGGAGATGTTTTCCATGAGTGGGGATCCAATATATTTGGAGGGAAGGTTATGTATCGAGATTATTCTTTGTGTGAGGGGGTTGGTATTAAAAAGGAAGAGATTGGATTTGTCAAGATTTATGTAGGCTCCATAAGATTTCTCAAAGCACTTTATAATAGATTTGAATCATTTAGCCTCTTTGTAAGAGGGGTGGCCCATTAGTAGGGTGTCATCAACAAACTGTTGATGGGAACAATTTGGGGAATCTATGTATAGTTTGATTCCCTTCAGATTGCCCATTTGGATTTTTTCCTTGATAGCTCTTCCTAACCCTTCCTCCATCAGAATATAAAGGAAGGGAGAAATAGGGTCTCCTTGTATGATGCCTCTAGAGGGGGAGAAAGGATTTTCCGGTGCACCATTAACAAGGATGGAAAAGAAATAAGAGGATAAACGAGCAAGGATCCAGTGAATTAAATCTTGTCGAAATTCGAAAGCTTGTAGAACGCTTGATATATAATTCTAGTTTATCCTATCAAAGGCTTTGAAAATATCTAGCTTGATAAGCATGCCTATTTTTTTGGTATCTTTGAGAGAATGAATGACTTCATGAGCAAGGATAACACCATCAAGAATTTGTCTGCCTTCAACATAGCCCGATTGCTCCAAGCATATGAGTAGGGGGAGGAATGGTTTGAGGCGGTTTGTAATGACTTTGGTAAAGATTTATTAGATGACATTGCATAGTGCAATCAATTAGAATTTGTCAGGGGTAGTGGGATTGGTCCATTTGTCGATGAGAGTAAGGAATGTGGTGTTAAATGCAGAAAGGATTGCTCTTGTTTGACAAGAGCTTTCCAAAATCGCAAGCAACTCTTCTTTTATGATGTCCCAACATTCATGAAATAAATCAGTGGTAAAGTCATCAGGTCCAGGGGATTCCCCCCTTTTCATGTTTGATATTGTGGTTTCTACCTCTTGCATACTGATTAGCCTCATTAGTCTCTCGTTCTGGTGTTTGTTAATGAGACAAAGGATGTTTCTAGTAATTTCCTCAATAGCCTGCCTTCTATCAATATGTGGTTCAGAGAGGAGATTTTTGAAGAATTAATTGAGTTCAAAAGTGATTTCCTTATGCTCATAAATAGATATTCCATTGATTTCTTTAAGCATAGTGATTTTGTTGTGTTGTCGTTGTTGAAGCATGGAATTGTGGAAGATTTTGGTATTTCTTTCCCCCTCTTTTAAATAGTTTATTATTGATTTTTACTTCCAGAGAATCTCTTATTGCATGAGCCTTTCACTCAGTTGACAGTTGAGGAGGGATTATTTTTTAGCCATGGTCTCAGAGTGCCCCTATAGTATGATTTCTTGCTGGAGCTGAGTCATTATTTCCTCAATTTTCCTTTTTCCTTCAAAGATGTTTCCAAAGGTTTTTTTGTTGATGTTTCCAAAGGTTTTTTTTGTTCCAGTGATTTTTTGTTTTAAATTTTTAATTTTTTGCTGAAATTCATACATTAGAGAGCCATTCTGGATAGCAGCTTCATGCCACCAACTTTTAATATTAGCTTTGAAGTCAGGATGTGTAAGCTGAAAGTTTTCAAATCGGAAAGGTTTGTTATTATAAGCTCCGTGACCAAATTTTTTTAAGACATATGCGCCAGTGATCCGAACTGTTAGCAGGAAGGATTGTAGCTGTCCAACTATGTCCTTGAGTATACAAATTGCTAGACAAGAGAAAACGATCCACTCTTGAGCCAATTTGGTGGTGTTTGACTCTTCGATTATTCCAGGTATGGATTCCATTGGTTGTTTCCATATTTGTCATTTTGTTGGTATAAATAAAAATGTTGAAGGATTCATTGTATTTTTCCTGTCTTCTAACACCTCCTTTATTTTCGTGCAGGTTGGTAATCATGTTGAAATCTCCTCCCAAAATATAGTTATCGTTCTAGTGAGAGTGTCGAGTCCATTGGAGATGGTTTAGAAGCTCAATCTTGTGGTTCGTGATTTGCGGACCATAGATGTTGGTATCCAGACCTCATTTGTTGGTGCCTATGAGGTGATAGGTAGCATACAAGGTTATGGGGGTAGCTTCAAAATTGTTTAAACATATATCATTAGGATTCCACAAAATTGCTAAGCCTCCTGAGGCTCCCATGGCATCTACATCCATAGTGGTTGAGGCTTTCCAAATTTTTTGATCAATTTTTTCCATATTTTAGGTGGAGGACTTAGATTCCTAAAGCATAATGATAATGGGATTTTGCATTGCAATCTTACTTATAAGTAGAAGCTACTTGGAGGGTTCATTAAGCCCTCTAATTTTTCAGGATATTATCTTCATTTCTAAGGAGAGGCGAGGAAAGAAAAGAACTTTTTTAGCTAGTTATATTGGGCAGAGTCGAGCATCAGGTTGCCTACCTTGTCCAATCGTCGCCTAATGGTTCTTCTTCCTTTCTTTTTGTCATCTTGATATTGTATTTTGAGTTCATTTTTTCCACTGGTTTTGATTCCTAGCCCTTGATATTTTGACGTTCTTTAGAACTCTTGTTGGGGTTTGTTCTAGATTTAATAAAAACTTTTTTAAAGAGTTCTAGTTGAGCTTCAGAGATAGGAATTTTATTCTTGCAAGCTTCCTCAAATATTTCCTTCAAATTCAGATCTTCGAGTTCTGAATCATATATATATTCTTGGTAGTATTTCATGTTGGCATTCGATTTGATGGTCTTCGTTATTCCAGGATGAGTTGGATTGGTATCTAGTTTAGGCTTGGAATTGATCATCTCCTCCGAAACAGTGGCTAGAGTTTCAAAATGATTCTCAGTGCTTGTTTCGTTATTTTTGGGAGGTGGAATTGGCTTCTTATTGTTCCTTCTTCTACTCACTACTTTAATAAATCCCTCTTGATATTTGATTTTAGAGGGATCATGACTTGAGGCATATTTATTAGAGGAAATTCATGGAATAGGTGGTTATTCTGATGGAATTTTCTATAGAGAAAGGATATGTGCTCATATTCAATGATTTGGGTCCATTCTATATCTTGGTAATCTAGACAAATTTTCTTTGGGAGGGGTTGAGATATGTTCATGTAGACACAGATTTTGGCAAATGAAGTATATCTCTCATTAAGGTGGATTCTGAGATTTTAAAAAATATTCCCAGGTTATTTCCTATACCTTCTAGGGTGGTAAGATCCCAGTATTCCTACAGAAGAGAGAAGAGTCTGATCCAAATTGGGGCTTCTTTGAAGTCTTCTTCTCTGCACTGAAGTTTTCTTTCCAAGGTCTCATGTACAGGCCTGTCGTGTTAAAGAAGTAAGGTCTTCCTTCAAAGGCTTCTATATAGTCATCGGGATGGTTAAAGATAATAGTAGAAAACCCTTTGGATCCAAGCTTGAGGTCATAGTGCCCTTTAGGGTTCCACTTATGCTTGATCCAACCCATTAGGGCATGTTATGATGGCCATAACCACATAAACATAGATATGATTGTGTGATAATGCATGTACTGGATATTTTCAGATACTTTTGGAGAATTTATTACATACCTTGGTATTATGGATGCCTTTGGGATGCACGTGCTTGGTCCTTTTTGGTCTTGGATTTAAGTGGTTTCCTGACCTTTTGTCTTGTTCAACAATTTTGGCAGGTTTGTACTTTTGGACGCATTTCACCCTGCTGGGCCCTTTCCCTTTTCAGCTTCACACAGGGGTTTGGATTGTTCCCCGGGGTTCATATTCCTTGCATTGGGTTGAGGAATCTGTCACCGCCTTCCTGGCAGGGCCATCGAGGATTGGCTTAGGCTCGATCTATTGTCCCCACCCAATTTGCTCAAAGGGAGCCAGATGTGAGCCAGAGAAACCCTGGTTCTCGATTATATTTTCAACTTGCGATTCACTATCTGCCCCAATTCTCAGGTCAGGACACTATATTCATCCACTTATTCAACCAACCCATAAGATACATGTGTGGCTTATTGAATGTATCATTCAAATGCTATCTTGTAGAAACAAGTAAATTGCAAGAAAAAGAAAAAAAAAATCTAGGTTCATTTTATTGTCTTAATGCAAATGAAATTTATTATAACATTTTATTTAAGTTGTCTTATTAAATTATTTAATGAAATTGTATAATTAATGTCGTGTACTATATATTTTGTAGATATTGTAACCTATGATGGGGAGGGGCCTACACTTGTGTAGGTAGACGAGGATATAGAGGAGCTTGAGATGTCTATGTTTCCTATACCTATCCTATGATGTAGGCCAGATGTTGGGTTTTGAGAGGATGTGGAAGATAAGTTATATGCATTGTTGGCTTAGCAGGGATTCCACCCTGTATGGGTTATGGATATCATGCAAGACCTTGAACTTGTAGAGTTATGGAGGATGCTTCCTCGTGATATGATGCATTTGATGCAATATATTACCAGTGCAACAATCCTTCTAGTTGCTAGGAGGGATGACCATTCTACATCTAATGAGGGTAACGAACCTCCTCCTCCATCTCCTTCTCATCATCAAGATGACCGAGCATTGAAATATCATCCACCTCCTCCTCCTCATCATCATCATGACGACTAACCAGTATTTCATCCTCTACCCCCAACTGGCCTACAACCATATCCAATGCATCCACAGGTCGATCGGTCAACCTCTCCTCCTTAGAAAGCCAACCATCCACCATCTCCTACTCCACCCATACCTAGAATCTATATATGATGGTCGTAGTGGGTGAGATATATACTTAGGGGGATATCGATTATGCTGCTCTCCATGTTATTGTTTTCCCGATAGAGGTATTGATGCCGGACCAACTATCTCATAGAATTTATTGGAATTAATATGTATATTTGGCATGTATCATGAGTTTGATATTATTGTTCACACATACACACACATATATATAGACACACACACACACACACACACTGCAATTTTCATGTTGTTGTCGATGTTGATCTTTATTTATATGTTGACGGTGATGTGTATGTTAGACCAGGTTAGATATGTTTTATAGGTGTTCTTGATATATGTGTATGTTAGATGATGCTAGGAAAAGTTCACATGTGTATGTTAGGTGATGTTTGATGTGTATGTTAGATGATGTTACGTAAATTTCACATGTGTATGTTAGGTGATGTTTGATGTGTATGTAATATTATATTAGCTAATTTTTATATGTGTATGTAAGATGGTGTTTACATTTGATACGTGATGATAGATGTGTATGTAGTTGATGGTTGTCAGATGTGGGTCATGGTTATGTTAGATGATGTTTATGTTTGTTAGGTAGTGGTGATTACGATGATGACGATGGTGATGATGATGATGATGATGATGATATGTTAGATGATGTTAGGTGATTTTATATGCAATTACTAGATTTTTATCTTAGATGATGTTAGGTGATATTAGATGTGAATGTTCATGTTTTCTAGATGTGATTGTTAGATTTGTACTATCAAAAACAAAATCCTCCAATTTTATATTGTCTATAAATACCATGCATATTAAATTGTGAAAAACATTGTGCATTTTTTTTTGAAAAATTGTGAGAGGTGTTTTTTAAAATGCATCAATGATAACTTCTTCCTTACAGTGCAGTTATTGTCATATTGTTACAATTAATGTAAAAAATATTGTGGACTTACATTATAAAATAAAAAAGAGAAATATTTCACATCTAATATCTTAATTATATTTAAATTAATTAATTTTAAAAATTAGTTTAATATTTATGATGCATTTCATTCCCCTATAAGAAATATTTGTTTATACTAATTTATCATGAACTTGTAATTTACATTTAATGCATCCTAATTTTACATGTAATTAAGCAAAAAACATAGTTAGTCATGAAAATGGATTGTTATTATCACAACCTTGAAACATGTTTTAATTATAATGTCACTTCTATAACAATAAAACAATACAACAAAATTGTATTACAATGCAAAATGAAATTAAATGATGTAAGGTTGACTAAAACAATGATAAGCATGACACACACTGACTTATATTTTTAAAATATAATCCTTACAAACCATATAACCCTTACCTATAAAATGTCCAAATTCATGCCAATATCTCTAGTTTAGATGACATTGTTAAATATGTTGCACATATTCATCTCTTATGGCATTGTAGGTGTTAACAAATTTGATTTGTAGATTTTATGTAGACTTTGTAGATTTTGAGTGGGCATTTCCTTCCTTTTTGTGACATATAGCATTATTAAAAAAATACAAATGTTTATCGTTATTACTATAATTTTTATTTCATCAACCATATTTAAAAATAGAATTATATGTTGCACTACTACAAACTAAGATCTACACACAATTATGTACTAAAAAAAATGTTTTTCATTATGTTAAACCCCTCAAATGTTTCATTCACACTTGATGCAATCAAATGAACTTATCTAACTTTAGTAATTTATATATCCATATAAATATCTTTTAGAAATTTGTAAAAGTAATTTTGAACTATTAAAAATTGCCTCTCTATTTGTACAATTTTTCTTTGAAAAAATTCAACAATTAAGTTTTAAATTGATTTACTTATATGTAAATAGAATTTATATTTTGTAGGAGAAAATAATATCTTTGCATTATAAAAAAATGATTTGTGTATAGTTATACAACTTTTTATAAATAAAAAGTATATTTTCCTAAATACAATTATAATTGTCTATTCCCAAATGTAATTAGATTTTCTATATTTTATATTCTTACAACATGTTTAATTTTTCGTGTTGGTGCCTCAAATCATTAAGCTCATTACTATTTACTACTTGGTGAGGAATAAATTAACCATAAAATAAATATGCAAAATGCACTAAAACATCAAATTACAAGATCATCGAATGCTTTTATCAAATCTTTCATCATCTATCAAACCCTTATTGCAAACTACCATGTGCCAATGTATGTCCTTCCATGTGGAAAAATGTCATCTTTACTCTATTGAGGTAGGGAATCAAGTTCTTAATTAGAATTTGTGTGATCATTCTTCATTTGGAATTGGTATCAATTGATTTGAAAATTTATATTAATTAAAATATATTAATGATAAAATTATTTACATTTAATCTTAAAAGAAATATTTTTTCTATTTAATATTAAAAGTTGTTTGATTTGGAAACTTATATTAATCATAATTCATCAATGATAAACATGTTCTTTTTAAGTGTAATTAACTTATAAATGAAATATACAGTTCGAATTAATATTAAAATTCATTTATTACTTACTAGTTAATATTAACATAATTAACATAAAATGACTATTTCCGTATTATTAGAAATTCATATTAAATATCGACTCACATATGATACGCTCTAACCTATATTTTTTCAATATCGACATACATGTGATGCCACAATAATTCTAATATTTTATACTAAATATGCAATGAGATATAAATACCTTCAAGTAAAATAAAATCATGTTTCAATCAATCATTCCATACAATTACAAATTACTTGATAGACAAACACATTTCACATCACATTGATTGTTAACCAGCTAAAATTGTTTTAAAACATTTGGTAATTAAATTTCCATTTCCACCATTAGAAGATGAAAAAACAACATAATTAGAGAATTAAAGATAACAATAATAAAATGATACATCATCATTGTAAATGCTGAAATAAAATATGTACATATCGCTCGTCATTCCTGTCACCCTGATGATCTTCCTTGCTTGGCATGATAGAACTGTTGTTGTCAAAAATATGTTTTGATCTAGGGTCATGTCTTAATACAAACCACCAATCCCTATCCAACACATCCGGGTAAAAAAACACTTGGTTGCAACATTTTGGGAAAACATAAGGCTCCTTAGTTTCATCTCACATCTTTCTAGAGTTGATACATATCATCCCACTATCACAATCTTCCTTTACATTATTCTGGTTGAAGGTGTCCCACCAATTGCACCTAAAAAAAACACGTTGGAAATATGAGAAGTCCACTTGAATGATCTCTTGTATCTTTCTGATGTTACCCAACATCCCCCCTAATAGGTTTTGCTTGAGTAAAAAGTTCTCCATAATTTGAGAAACAAGTTCTCCATATCGACTGTCTAGAGGAAAAAATACTAGTAACCACATCAATCAACTTAGGTCACTATTGAATGGCAGTAATATGGTCAAAATTTAGTGTCGATGAAATATGACCACCTCTACCCTTCTAGCAAGTTTTCTAAAATCTTTGATAATTTGGTGGTTAGACTAGATAACCAATTTCAGAAATTAGCACTTTCCCGAGCTACAACTAGGCTATTAGAGGAAGAAACAAAGAAGAAGAATTACATGCAAAAGACAGTTGTCTAGTGGTAGCCTTCTTTTTAGAAAAACGATAGTTGGCTCTAAGGTTCAAATAGGTAAGGATGGAATCGGAGTGAGGGAACAAGACTAGCACAACATGTCTAGAAGAATAATAGAAGAAAAGTTGGAACTATTAGAAGCATTCAAAATATTTCATAAGTTGGCTAAAAACATATTGGAATGGAGATACCTAGGTTCAAAACCTTTCATGGGTATGAATGTCAATATGACCTTATAAATATAAGAAGTATTCTTACAAGAAAAAGTAGATTGGATTTTTTCTTAGAAAATTGATGTGTGATGATGGTTGAGAATACCTGTCCACATAGTTCAATAAGTACTTGATACAACAAGGGATTGAGAGACAACCTGCAATCCTAGATATGCCACAAAAACATGTTGTAATAGAGTGAGAAAACATGGAATTTGTGGAGTCCACGAGAATAATTCTCACTCATAACATGTTACATAATGATTGCTTAAAAAAATAGCAACAACAATAGCATATATCCAAAATAAAAGTATCACAAAATCAATTAAAGGGAAAATCCTAAAATCAAACAATAGAATCCTCTTTGCACATCAATTCAAAAGTAAACAAAGTATGCATTTGGTCCAATATTCATATTCCTTTCAAAATCCTCATAAGATCCAAATCATTGAGGTGAATGCACTAATTCCCTTGCTAGAAGAATTGGGTAGTGCTCACGAATATAATAAATACATTAGGATTTCTTATGCAATCTCAGGAAACCATGCCAACACATTAAGCTTGTTAATGTAAATTTTGGCATGAAAATATTTCCTAAAGAATGTCTTCATATAGAGAATATCGGATTGTTTACATATTTCTGGTGGGAAGTCCTCTAAGATCCAAACTAGAAAAAATCCCTTCTTTAGTGTGCCTCAAAGGATTGGGGAAGTGCTATTTTTTCTTTGCTATTATCATGTTGATGACAGTTGCCTTCTTTTCCTCTTTAAGTGCTTGAACAAGTTATTTCTTTGTGCCACTAATCTTTTCCATTTATGGTTAGTTTGGGTATCTACGATCTCACTTACTCAAGGGATATTGATATTGGACCGTTTTGCTCTCATAGATTTAGACTTTGCCATAATTTCTTGTTAATATCTTACAATGTTTATAAATCTATTTATGTGTGCCCCATCCAACTTATTAGCATTACACTTTATAAATCTATTTGTAATAGACTGTTATGGTCCCACATATTTAGACTCCATCACAATTTCATTCAAATACCTTTCAAATCCATATATATTTTGCGTGTCTCGTTCATCTTTGCATTACAAGTTACAATTTCATATCTCATGATATGGAACAAGTATAAATATATTTATATACTAGTGGTTAAGTAGTTGGTATTACACTTTAATAATTGTATTGTTCTTATGGAAGATACACTACTAAGATGTTTCTCCCAAAGAGAGTCTTCCCCTACTATAGTTGCACTATATGCTAGAGTGTTACCACATATTCCGCTTGATGAAGACAAGTATTGTTATCATAACATAATATATAATCACTTTTATTTGTGAAATGTTTCCATTAACTAGTGGAACGATGTATCTAGTATCAATACACTGTATCTTCTTGTTCAAAAAGTTGACATAAAAGGCTTGACTGTTATTCAAATACACCTTATTTGAAACAATGAGAGAAAGCCTTTATTGTCATTTGAATTGATGTTGTTGTCTAGTGTGACTTTCATGCAATGCATTGTAATGAAAAATTATTGAAGCAATTGTATAGCTCAACACGGTGAATTCAAAACATCAGTGCTTTCTAAACAAATATCAAGAAATAGGTTTCTATAATTGGTAGGAATTGTACTAATTTATCATTTTTCTCATCCAGGTTTCACTTCTGGTTTCTAAAACAATTTGGAATACTTAGTAAGATGTAAAACATTGATCGTGGGAAGAAAAAATCAAGACAGAGGCATGTACTATCATACCATCAAAAGCCTCAATCCAAGAATCCACATTCTATTCATTCTTCAAGATCTCTTGAGAAACCTGTCAGTGAGAGACATGTCAATTGTTATGAGAATGTATTCGATATCCCTATAATGGATGGTTGAATAGGTTCCTCTAGTGATAAAAGGAGACAAATGCATTTGCATCATAAAATAACAATAAAACTGTTGAAGATCTTTCCTTGGAAGGAAACTGAATCCATTCACGGAAAAGAAAAAAACGCCAATGGGACATAAAGAGACATTTTCTACATAATTGTGTCTCAAGATTTCCATTTATTGAACCAAAACCTCCAACAAATGAGAAAGATACCTCATGAGAAGTTAGATGCATTGTATTTAGTTGGAAACTTGGAAAGGTAGTGAAATTGCAGATGAATTTAAACACAATAGAGAATCATGCATGACAGGTGTATGCTAAGGAAAATGTAAATGGGGAGGAGAAATCTATGACCAGATGGAAGTCTCCTGAGGAATGTCGGTGTGTCAAATATGAAGATGAATATAAGAAATTATTAATAAGTAAGATAAAACTCAAGGCAAGTGGAGGAACCATCACATCTCTATTTGGAAAGACGATGGAAATAAATTTTTTATCCAAGATTATTCAATTAAGCATCGTATTTCAAATCTTATCTAGTGGTCTTCCTATGACACATTATCCAAATTACATTAAATATCTATCTTTTATTCCAGTTTCAAATTTTCTATATTCTCATTGGTCTATAACGAGTGGTTGGGAATGGGAAAAATATCTACATCAAGTAGAAAAGGACGATATGAAAGAGAAGATTGCAAATGCTAGGTCTTTGTCCCTATCTTTAGATGAGATTACAACTATTGATAATACTTCATGGATCTGCATGAGAATTTATATGGTTGATGGACATATTAGGAATTCCTATTGTTGATGTATATGTAACGTCGGAATGTATTTCACATATATGTATATTGTATTCCTATAGAGATGTTATTATTCCTCTATACGGAAGTGTCGTCATTTATATTGTAAGTGTCGAAACTTATACTGGATGGGTTATTAGACCACCTTGTTGGGGTCGGCCCTGTATAAGTCATGTGGGTCAAAGGGTTATTAGACCACCCTATTGGGGGTCGGCCATGTGGGTCAAAGGGTTATTAGACCACCCTAGTGGGGGTCGGCCCAGTCATCATTATGTTAAGTGGTTAAGTTGAGGCCGACCTAGTTGAGTAAAGGTCAAGTCAGGTTAGTGTATAAATAGAGAGTGTGTCTCTCTCATTTTACACATTCTATTCTCTCACTCACACTTGGGAGAATGGCGCACTTGTGGAGGAGGAGGCTTTGCTGCTAGGAGAAGACTATCTCTTGTATTCTGGCTGTATCATTGCTCTATCTATCTCTGAGGAAGTTATTGGGGTTTTCACCTTTATGGTTTTCCCCAAGTAAACTCTGTGTCTCTTGTGTGCTTACATTATTGTGTCCATGATTGATATGCTGTAGATTTGCTGTACATGTTGTTCTCTTAGTTAAGATCCTATATCAGATTGAAGCAAATTCTGAAAAGTTAACATGGTATCAGAGCTAGCCTGAAAGAAGGCATGATATGGCATGTATGACACTTTTTGCACTTACGATGCTAGGGCTTGATATAGAAAACACTAGTCATCGTAGCACTTTCACTATAAATCCGTTTAGGGAAAGTTTTCGGATCTGAAACTTTTACAGGTCGAAGATCAGATCCCCATGTACCTTGATTCCAAAGGACAACCTCTAATTCGTTGTACTTTGTGATTTATGATCTGTACAATATAGGGTTTCTGCCTCTTCCAGATCTGAGTCAAAATCAGGTGACCTTGGGAAAAAGGTCATAACTTGGAATAGGAAGCTCCAAATGAAATTTCGTAAAAAGTGACACGTAGTACACAAACTTTAATATCTCAAGAAAATGTTTCAGAGGCCGAAGTTGAACCAGTGACACATGGCACGCCATACAAGTTCGCTCTCCTGTATTATCCCATAAACAGGTCACGTTGTGACACTTGGAATAAATATCTCTCAGAGAATCCAATTGAGGTCAAACCTATTGGTATGGAAAGATAACAGGTAGGGATATCTCAAGAAAATTTTTCAGAGGCCGAAGTTGAACCAGTGACACGTGGAACTCCATACAAGTTCGCTCTCCTATATTATTCCATAAACAGGTCACGTTGCGACACTTGGCATAACTCTCTCTCAGAGAATCCAATTGAGATCAAACCTATTGGGATGGAAATATAACAGGCTGGGCTATTGTAGAAACGTTTTTCAAACCCTGTGGATTGAAAATTTTGGAGTTACACCAGAATTAATCAGAAGGCTGGGCTTGATCAAACCCCAGTTCGAGACTTTGATCAGAAAGATGGAAAATTAGGGCTTCTGCAAAAATTGGAATTTTGGAAATCTATGACCACGACTGGAAGCTCCTCAAAAAAATTGAAGCTTAGAGTTTTGAATCAAATCTTTTGGTTGGGTGAAGCTCCAGGAAACTGAAACCCTAATTCAGGGTCCTCCCTAGTGAATCCGGAAATCTAAAAGGCAATTTCAAGGGGTGAAACTTTGCAGTTTTCAAATTCTGAATATACCAACTTGATAAGCTCATCAAGGCGCATATTTATATCCTTTTGGAAGTTTGAAATTCAAAGTTTGAATTTTTGGGGTTTCTTTGACAAACCCTAATCCAGCTCCAGGTCCATTTCTTGCAAATCAAGTGGATTGGGTTAATCCTAGAAGAAGATGGATTGGTCACCTGCATAAGTGAAGAAGTTCCTGTCTCAGAGGGAGATGAAGCTAAGGCCTTCCATAAGAAGATTACAAGCAATCTTGACAGGTATGGCTTACAGGTATGTTTCATGGTTAAGTTTATCATATGTTTGTTTTCATATCATTACAGTACAATCTTGATTAATTACTGGACTTGTCGTATCACCTTAATAGAAGATATTCATTGATTAAGGTTTTGACACTTATGATTGTACTAATGCATTGTGATGTTGTATGAGGTTTATGTTGTTTGCTAACACAAAAGGTACACCAAGAAAGTCAAATCACATTCTACTTCAAGAACATATGCTCATGGTGACATGAAGACAAAGATTCATCCATTGTCATGGATCACATAGAAGGTCTACTTTCGAGGTATGTATAACTTGGTTCTACAATGGTTAACTTTTGAGACATGCAGGTTACTAGCACAAATCACTAAAGAGAACCAGAAGACATTATGCGGGTATGTTAGACATAACTAGCTAGCATGCTAATCCAGGTATGTTTTTCCTATATCAAGCTAGAATCCTACCTTGTGTTAGGATCTTATACTATTGTGTTGTTGATAATGATTATTCATGAAGTCATAGGTTTGAATAATCATGGTTGTATGCATATTATGTTTCTTACCATAATTGATGATATGACTAACCAGAAGATTCATGAAGGTATAGGTTTGAATAATGACGGGTTTTATGCATATTATATCTCTTATCTTGATTGATGATTCAACTAACCAGAAGAGTCCGATGATCAAATAAGAATATGTATGAGCAAAAGAAGACTTCCCTGAAACCTTGAATACTAATGTTTATTATCTGTGAATGATCATGAATATACATGTTTAAGATTATTGTGTTTTGATAGTATTAAGATTATACTAATAAATGTGTGATTATGTATGATACCTCAAGGATAACATAATGATGATACTAATAAGCATGCATAATGATTAAGGATGGATACAAGTTCAAGGACAGGTAATCCAGGAAGCAAAGATCAAGAGGGAGCACACTCCAGTTGATCCTGCAAGAAAGCAAAGGAGCACACTTCAGTAGTTTCTGCAAGGATGCAGATATTCAGAGGGAGTTGACCACTTCTCACAATCCACATAAGAATGGAGTTGCAAAAAAGAAGCAAAGACTGAGAGGGAGTCAATCCAACAAACAAACAAAGATAAGTATTTGAATTATCATTACTTGCATATTTTATTGTTTAAATAATACTGTTCAATAATGTATATACTGATGTTCCTAGAATTAGGTTGTGTATTATGCATATTAGAATAGTTGCATTGATGAATAGTATACTACTAATATGCATGGGTAAGTGGCCTATGGCACTGTACAACATTCCATTTCTACTTATCTAGAATGAAACCTCTTTGCTGACATGTTGGGAGTTGTGCACACTCTTAACAATGTTCTGGTAGAGATTGGAAGGCATCTAGAAAGTTACGGGATATGGATAAATGTTGTATTGAAGCATTAGCTAAGATAATTGCATGACTATATGACATATTTCTTTATGTGTAAGAATTTGTTCTGAAAACTATGAGATGTTTTCTAATCATGCAATTTAACTTGTTGTGTAGGAAAGATTGTATGCCATCACCTACAAAAGAAGAACTACAACATTTGTTCAGCAACAAAATTATCTATTGAAGATATTGAAGTTCCCAGGATATGAGAAGAATGCCATGATCCGTCGATCATGAAGAATGATGTTTGGGATGTAGTCCCAAGACCTGAAGGGAAGTTTGTTATGACTTCCATATGGATCTATCAAGATCAAGCATGTTGCAGATGGAAGCATAGAGAAATATAAAAGTGATGAAATAGAAGATACACCAAATGGATTTCAAGACAGCTTTCTTGAATGGTGTAGTTGAAGAAGAAGTGTATGTGGAGTAGCCACTTGGTTCTGAGACACATGACAGGAAATCATATATGTGCAGAACTTGGTATGGTAGGATAAGCAGCTTTCTATCCAGTTTGGTCTTTACCAAGAGTAAAGCGGGTTCCAACCTTTACTACAAGGTTGAGGTAGGTAATCCAGGGATACTCTTATTGTATGTGGATGACTTGTTTGTAACAAGAGATGATATATTTATTGCCGACACGCAGCGGAAGCTTGTAGCCGAGTTCGAGATGAAGGACTTGGGGATGATGCACTATTTTCTTGGTATGGAGGTGTGGCAGAGTACAGATGGAATCTTCCTTGGACAAAGGGAAGTATGCAGTAGAGATTCTGAAGAGGTGCGTGATGATGGACTACAAGGCTATGGCCACACCTATGGCATCAAACCTGAAGCTTCTGTGTGATGCTTCATCTGATCCGGTCGATGTCACAATGTATCGTCAGATGATTGGGTCCTCTATGTACCTGACGAACACGAGACCAGATATTTGCTTTGCGGTGAACACATTGAGCCAGTTCCTGATGGATCCGAGAGATGTTCACCTGGTTGCTGTAAAGCATATTTTGAGATTGGGCAGGCAGTGCTGCAGATAGGAAGAGCACTTTTGGGTGTTGCTTCAGTATGGAATCAGGTGTGATCTCTTGGTTTAGCAAGAAGCAGTCCTGCGTAGCAATGAGTACAGCCAAAGCAGAGTATGTTGCGACGGATGAGCAAGTTCCAGATGTATTGACCAAGCCGTTGGCCAGAGAGGAGTTTGAGTACTTTAGAGAGAGGCTTGGTGCACTTCAGATCGAGGTTCCTTCCAAAGGGAAGTGATTTGTCCAGAAGATGCAGATGCACATGAGCTTTTCTAACATGGTTGATGTGTTCTCCCTTGGTCGTGATATAATTGCTGAGCCATTTTTCACATGGTGGTAGATGTTTTCTCCCATGGTGAAAAAGTAAGGGCTGGAGCCTTCCCCGAATGGTGGTAGATGTGTTCTCCCATGTCGGTGGTGTAAGTACTGGATGATGTGCATCTGGGCTGTGCTTCGTGGACGATGAGATGATCTGAAGAGGATGATGCTATGATGATCAGGAGGATCATGGATGATGAGCATCAGGATGATGCTCCAGTTACTACTCCGTATATGTATCAGGATGATGTTGGATATGATCAGTTGGATCATTTATATGTATATGTATGTACACATCATGTTGGATGCTAGATATGATCAGTTGGATCATTTGTATGTATTTTGTATATGCATCATGTTGGATGCTTGGACCATGTATTTGTATATGTATCAGGTGGATACATTGTATGATCAGGTAGATCATTTATGTTGATATGTATCAAATATGATCAGGTGGATCATGTATTTGTATTTCTATTAGGTGGATACACTGTATGATCAGGTGGATCATGTATGATGATATGTATCAGGTAGATACTTGGTATGCATCAGGTGGATGCATTATATGATCAAGATGATCATGATGACAAGCTTCAGGGTGTTTCTCCAGATGATATGTATCAGGATGGTACAGTGATGATGATCAGTGTGATCATGAACATCAGGATGATGCTTTGTGCAATGATGATCCGTGGGATCATGAGTATCAGGTTGATACTTGGAGGTCAGAGATGATATGTGGCAGGTTGTGCAAATAGCATGTAATCAGTCGTGGGATATCTTGCCGGTCGTGCTGTGGCACATAAATGTTCCTGGGATACTCTTTCCGGTATTGCTATGTAGTATCTAATCAATCCTCAGATATCCAATAGGTTGAGTTGTGTGCTCGTAATTAGTCCTAGGATGAGGTATTACTATGGAGACATGTAATCAGTCCTTGAGATCCGAGAGGTTGAGCTGTGTGCTCGTAATTAGTCCTAGGATTCTCTTTAGAGATCTTGTTGGTCATGTTGCGGCACATAAATGTTCCTGGGATGCTCTTTAAAGGTTTTGTCTATCCACATGTAATCAGTCCTGGAGATCTGAGAGGTTGAGCTATGTGCTCGTAATAAGTCCTGGGATGCTCTTTAGAGATCTTTCCGGTCGTGCTGTGGCACATAAATGTTCCTGGGATGCTCTTTAAAGGTATTGTGGAGGAGATGCATGTAATTAGTCGTGGGAGATTGTGCCGATCATGCTTAGGCACATAAATGTTCCTGGGATACTCTTTCCAGTATTGCATCCGCACATAAAATTAGTCCTGAGAATCCACCTCTATCAGACCGTTCGCACAGATGATGAAGACCTGCAGGTGGTGGGCCTACATCCAGTATGAAAAAGGACTGGCTCTGTAGAACTTCCTATGACGAGTAGATTCAAAGATTGATTGAGATAGCAGCAGCAATGACGATGAAGATGACTTGTGCTAGAAGACCTGTGTCGAGAAATACCTTCCTAGTTAAGAGGGAGTGTTGATGTATATGTAAATTTGGAATGTATTTCACATATATGTATATTGTATTCCTATAGAGATGTTATTATTCCTCTATACGGAAGTGTCGTCATTTATATTGTAAGTGTCGTAACTTATACCAGATGGGTTATTAGACCACCTTGTTGGGGTCGGCCTTGTATAAGTCATGTGGGTCAAAGGGTTATTAGACCACCCTATTGGGGGTCGGCCATGTGGGTCAAAGGGTTATTAGACCATCCTAGTGGGGGTCGGCCTAGTCAACATTATGTTAAGTGGTTAAGCTAAGGCTGACCTAGTTGAGTAAAGGTCAAGTCAAGTTAGTGTATAAATAGAGAGTGTGTCTCTCTCATTTTACACATTCTATTCTCTCACTCACACTTGGGAGAGTGGCGCACTTGTGGAGGAGGAGGCTCTGCTGCTAGGAGAAGACTATCTCTTGTATTCTGGTTATATCATTGCTCTATCTATCTCTGAGGAAGTTATTGGGGTTTTTCACCTTTATGGTTTTCCCCGAGTAAACTCTGTGTCTCTTGTGTGCTTGCATTATTGTGTCCATGATTGATATGCTGTAGATTTGTTGTACATGTTGTTCTCTCAGTTAAGGTACTAGATCAGATTGAAATAAATTCTGAAAAGTTAACACCTATCTACTTGGAATTCATAAAATGAGTGAAAGTTCTACAGTGAAAAATATTTATGAACTTGATATTAATAGACTGAGGGAAATTGGTGGTATGGATCATTCAATGATTGAAAAAAAATTGGTATGTGTTGGGGCAGATGGAGCATCAGTAATGCAAGGACAAAGGAACGACCTTTTTGTCATATTAAAATTCATAGCTTCACCGTATATGATTAGTGTCCGTTGTGTAACTAGTGTTTTCACACAAGCTAGTGCAAAAGAGCACTTACTAAGGACTATGGAACCCTTAGTAATAGTTTGTGAATGGGTAGTGTGTGAGTGAAAATAGAAAGTAACAAAGTAAAAATGCTAGAAATTATGACTGTAAAATAAAAATCTAAACTAAAATGCTAAATACCCAAAGATATCCCATGAGAATCAAATCATATTCTTTCTATTATAAACAATGGTTTACAATATTTAGTTACGTCAAAGAGATGAGTATATTGGGGCCCTCACATCTGTACAAAGGGTGGTGCTCCGGTTCTCCAATGTTCCTTGATATTCTCTAAATGCTCGAATGGTGGCTGAAACTCAACCGGAATGGGGAAACTCAAGCCCAAATGGAAGCTATGGTTTCAGTGGGAATTTCAGACACATAACGATAAGGAAGAGTGTATGGTGTATGTTGTGAAATGGGGGGTTTCCACCACCTATTTATAGTAATTTTGGGTGGTGGTATATTGTCCCATAGTATTGGGAAACCACTAGTATTGGCCAGTGGCATTAGGAAGCCAATGGCATTGGGAAGCCAATGGTATTGGGCAGCCACTAGTATTGGCCAATGGTATTTGATGGTTTCCCTCCTTTTTCTTTTATTTTGACTATTTCCCTTTTTCATTTTTATTTTATTTTTATTTTTGGGGGGATTTTGACCCTTTTTTGGAGGATTTTGGCCCTTTTTGGGGGATTTTAATTAATTGTTGAGGGAAATAATGATTTTTTTCCCATTTGGTTAGCAACTTAGGGACTTTTGGGTTTTTGGAGGCCAAATATGTAGGAAAAAGGTATGATGGGTTATGTGACTAAGGGGATGAGCTAGGTGAACAATTTTTAGGTGTTAACACGTTATATGGCTCATAAGACGAATCTTGCATTTAAAATAGTAGCAAGTTTCCATTTGGTTCAAAAGTTGAATATCTTGTACATGAGGTTCATGCATACTTTTGTGGTAGTCCCAAACGATTTTGAGTTTAAAAAATTTGCTGATGCCATTATGGATGGAAAAAAGATACTAAAAGATGTTGATACAAGATGGATCCCATTGAAAGGACTGGATCAAAGACTATTTGATGAGTACGCATCCTTGGTAGGGGTGATGTATGAACATCGCTTAAGTGTAGAAAAATCTCAAACTCTTCTCTTTCTGCTAATTGATCTAGAGACATTATTAACATTGGTTGGAATTCTTCCTATGCTACATGAAATGAATGTCTTCATGAATATGTCTTAGAGTCGCATGATGTATAATCTAGAATACACAAATGCAAGAAAATTAACATGCCTTGCATTGGATAATTTATATAGGATGGAAGAGTCTTTTACAGGTCTAGATTTTATAGGTTGTACTAGGATCATCAGTATAGAAAAACAATGAATTTCTTTTGAAGTATGATGAAAAAAGAATACTATGTATGGCAGTGCGTGGGAATATGGTTCCCTTATCAAGAGGCGAACCACCAAAGAGTGTCTTGTGTCAAGATAAAAATTTGAAAATGTTTTGATTGCAGTGAGACACAACTTGATAGAAATTGAAAAATTACCAGCGTCAAGCTAAGAGAACGATTTCCTCCAGATGAATTGTTGGAGGCCATGTCTTTGGTATACCGTCAATATTGGAAAAATCCCCAATTTTGAACCATTGTAAAGGCCGACTTTGTACAAAAATTAAACATTTTAGTGATCCACTTTTCCAAGAGGCCCAGATACAAGGAGAACATATTCAAGGTATTTTAGATCAAGATACATTGTTTAAAAAATCCTCACGCTTTGCTGAAACAATGTGAACACAATTTTCTACTTTGGAGAATCCTCTAGAATATGGTGCAATAAAAAAATTATGGACTATTCTCGACTCTAGCCAATACCTATGGGAAAACATATAAGAATTTTTCAAATTAGCATATTTATGTCAAACCATGATTTTGGGATCAGTGGAGGATGAGAGAATGTTGAGTGCACTATCATTATTGAATTCAAAGTTGAGGAACAAGATTATTAAAAATATGGATGCAGGTTTAAGATTATATGTAAAAAAGAATGATGTTAACATATTTCCATATGAAAGAGAACTGTCCCTTTGGCAATCAGATTGTGAAAGAAGGGGAGAAAACAATATAACAAATTTCTCTAATGAAGTTGATATGGAACATAATGTTTTGGAGGCTCATAATGACAGTTCATCTAGAGAATATCATATTCAGAATGTTGAAAAAGAGGACCAAGATGAGAACTGGGAAATTGATATATCCTAAGATTTTATCTGATCCAATATACATGAGGGGACTCTTATTTTAGTCTAGGTCTTCCATTACTAGTGCAATAAATAGTGAATAGAATATCACAAATGATGTGATTCATGTTAATTGAATAACTTTGTTTTTCCTCTATTCTTGAAGTAGGTTGGAAGTTCTTTATGGTAGAAATATCACTGTATGTGTAATACCACAGTTGTTAATCCCTAAACATATGTTATTATTTTGTTTATTATTGGGCACTAGGTGTTGGGACTATGGAATTTATTATTATTTAATTAAATAATTATCTTCAACATGGACAACTAACGAGAATGGGGGGCCATTGATTCCACATGTGATGGGGTTGGGGACTAGGAGTTGTTTCTCTCCCTAACATTACTTGTTGGACCCTATTTTTTATCATTTTGGTTTATGGAGGTACTATTACACCCTCTTTGATGTTTTGTGGGACCCTCTTGGCTAGTGCGCCCTCCTTGGCTATTCCAAGCCTCTTGTGATGCTCCTCATGTGCTTGTGTGTCCTCACTGCATATTTTTAACCTGAACTCTTTGAAAAAGTGTAACTCCCCTATCTATTTCACCTTTTTCTATTATGGGGAACAGAATATCTAATTGTAACCTCCCTCTCATGAGTTGAGTAACCCCTAGTGAATTTGAGTTACCTCTCTTGGGAATTCAAATGGCTATAGAAGGATTGGAATTGGCTCTCTTTCACTCTTCTTATCTCTCTTTGAGATCTCTAGTGCAGTGGAATGCTCTTTTGTTTTGGAAATACATGCTCTCGAGTAGGATATGCATGGTATTGTAGCAATATTGAAGGCCTTGTAATGAGGTTTGATTACCTTGTAATGGGGATTGAAGATTGATCTATGCTTACATAACATGATTCCTTCTCTCATTTCTTGTCCATGTCCAATATAGCTCATAACTCTAGGGTGAGGGTGGTGATATATCTAGGGATTGTGTAGCGAGGGGAGTCAAAACTCACTAGGTAGTGTATATGGAAGGGAAAATTGATATGGTGAAAAGTGTAGTTGTGGTATTCTCACGGTATTGAAAAGGGCACAACCATATGTTCTGGTTTAGATATTTATGATCATTTCTGGGTTGTGAGACCTATTCCATTGCATTCATAATTTTTTTCTAGAAAGAAATGCTTTTTTTTCAATGAAAAATGTTTCTGTATGACTAAGATATAGTTGTTTTTTATTGGTAGTGTTACCGGTATTGAGAAGAACACACCCTACTTTTGGTTTGAGAGTACCACTGCTTTTGGATCTATGGCCTCAGTTTGGGGGTGACTATCATGTTGAAATATTCTCAAGCATGACATATCTATGGTTGGGTGGAACGTTGTCCTGTTGAATCTAGTTGCTTTTAACTAAGATGAGTATTTTGTTACATGCTTATTTATTGCAATTTCTTATGTGTGTGTTTGTGTGTGTGTGTGTGTGTGTGATATAATTTTAGTGTTGTTTACATGGATGTAGTTGACATCCATGAGATATGATGTTATTATTGTTTATATGGTTATATATGACAAGCTTCATATCCGAGTTCCTTTTTGTTTATATGGTTGTAGGTGGCAGTTAGTAGATATGATTTTCAACACCTTTAATGTGAATGTGGATGGAAACCTATATATATGATTATTACATTGTTTGTGGAAACTTGCAGATATGATTTTATTAGTGTTTATATGTTTGTAATAGATCTAATGTTTAATGTTTGAAATCATGCTAATAACTTGGTCAAATCTGGTTGCATTCCATGCTTGCATTTACCTTGCATAACATGTGTATTTGGAAATGATCTGCATTGTATTCTTGCATATCAAATTAAAGAGGCTGAATGCTTTATTTTATGGTATTTTCAGCATGATGGCATAGCCTTACTTAACCTTATTCCGCTATGTATTATCCTTATTCATCCTTCCCCTTGGGTTTCATGGTGTCTCGGGTCTTGTTTTAGGGTCTAGGGACATCACAGAGTGGTATTAGAGCTTAGGTTTCAACTCTACGACTGTTGGTCCTTCTATAGATGTGAAACTATGTGTTTCTGTTTTGGAATCATGATGTATGTATTGTGAAAGAGATGTGTAGTATGATAACAATGATTGATAATGAACACATTACATCCCCAGTTATGTCAGTTAATGAATGAGGATGTAGTGTAGTTATTGAAATACAATTTTAAACCCCAAATGAAGCAGTGAAGACCAAAGACTCAGTAAGTACAGTGAAGAGGATGCCACAACAACAACAAGTTAGAGGTCAGCTCCAAATATTAGAGATGGATTTCTAAAAAGGATAGATACCATACAACCCTAAAGAGGAGTTTGGAATAAGAGAAACTAGAACAAATGGACTCAAAAGAAGCAGTGGACCCTTAAGTATGGAAGATTCAGTAATAAAGTGCAACAAAGATAATGAAAGGATAATTCACATTCAAGAACAAATCATGCATGATCTGAAACAATTGCAAAGAACCCAAAGAGAAACTCCAAGAAACAATCAGGATTCAATAAAACATGTACCAAGAAGAGATTATGAAATATCTATATCATCCTCAAGAAGACCTCATCATATGCCCTCTGTAGTGAAGAAGCAAAGGTTTTCATCAAGCAATTCAGAAAGCATCCCTGGAAGATCTTGAATAAGATTTATAAGGTTTGCAGATAATGAACTAATGGGAGAACTAAGAAGAATCGAACCCCCAACCTTTGATGGAGAAGTGAAGCAAGGTGAATATGTTGAAGCTTGGTTGTTGGGACTTAGAAATTTCTTCCAGTTGCATCAGTACACCTCAAACCTAGAAGCAATGGTATCCATATACCATTTTCAAGGTAAAGAATCCATTTGGTGGGATCAACTAGTCAAGATGAAAGATATTGATGAAGATATAATCTCTTGGAGAAAGTTCAAGAAATATTTCCAGAAAGAATATCTCTCAAATCACTACTATGAAAATAATATGGAGGAGTTCTTTGAACTCAGTTTGGGAAACATGACCATGGAATCTTATGAGAAAAGGGTCCTAGAGCTCTTGAAGTATGCATATTTCATAAAGGATGAGAAAGTGAATATTCATAGGTTCCTCAGTGGTCTACCAGATTCATATAAGACAAGATATAGTATGATAGGCCAAAGACCCTTAAATATGTCATTTGGAAGGAAAAACATCTATGTGATCAAAATAAGAACAATGCTCCATATCAGAAGGACTAGAAATATAGGAACAGAGACAAGCAAGAATAGAGAAAGAAATGATTCCATCCATAAATAGTAATTCTTATTAGCAAAGACAACCAAAGCGAAGCCAAACCAAAGGATAAGATTCAGACAGACACTACAACAAAATAGCCCTTTAGGGGTGGTTTTGTCTTGCGGGGGTCTTGGTAACCCCCCCCTAAAATATTTTTCAGACCTTTGGAGGCAGTCTTCTAAAACCGCCCCTAAAAGTCATGTAAATTGGACTTTTAGGGGCGGTTTTTTTTAAAACTGCCCCCAAAAGTCCTGAAATTTGAATTTTGGGGGTGGTTTGGGGAAACCCCCCCCTAAAAGCCATGAGAACTGAACTTCTGGAGGCGCTTTTTTTGGAACCCCCCTTAAAAGTCCTGGAATTTGACTTTTGGGGGTGGTTTTGGGGAAACCCCCCCTAAAAGCCCAATTCTCATAACTTTTGGAGGCGGTTTGTCAAAACCCCCCGTAAAAGTCATGAGAATTGAACTTTTGGACGCAGTTGTTTGAAAACCCCCCCTAAAAGCCCAATTCTCATCACTTTTGGGGGCAGTTTGTCAAAAACCCCCCTAAAAGTCATGAGAATTAAACTTTGGGAGGCGATTTTTTGGAACCCCCCTTAAAACGCATGATTGAATTGAACTCTTGAGTGATGATTGAGGCCTTGCAACATCACATAATCTCTAAATAGTGAATCTAATTTAAACTACAAGTGGGATATGTTGGTAATTTTTAGATCTGTAACACCAAAAATGAAAATTTTCTTGCCAATTTCAACATGCTAGTAATTTTCATTTTGCCATTACCCTTTCTTCTCATTGTTTTCCCCTTTTTGTGAAGGGTGACTCAAGTGGATTCCAATGGACAACAATGGCAACAAGAGAGCATAAAATAACACACACATGCCCATATCCAAGGCCTAGAATATATTTTAAACTAATGAGTTAAGTGAATTCAAGATGCAATTACAATAATTATTAGACAAAGCATTCATATGACCAAGTGAATCACCTTGGATAGAACACATAGTGGTAGTCAATAACAAGGATGGAACCTTTTGGATGTGCATTGGTTATTCAATGTTAAATAAGGTGACAATTAATTAAGAACAAGTACCTCCTACCCAAATTGATGATCCTCTTTATTAACTTAGATGGAAAAAGTTTTTTTCAAAGTTGGACTCAAGTTTTGGGTATCATCATATGAGAGCAAATACTCACGGTCTGAATTATTTAAGATGTGCCACCACCTGTCGCCTTGATGTAGACACATTCCTCCTTGTTGTAGACACATGTTAGTGCATACCAGTACCGACTCAATTAACTGCATGAAGAATGAGCTCTCTACCATCGTCATCGGTGCCTATGATCGGTGATGGTCAATGAAGAACTTTAGGTTAAACATGCCCGATAATGGCATGGTTCCGAACTTTACATGTATTGTTCCCGAGGAGTTGTTGTTAACACGAAGCTTTGGACCCAGTCTAAAAAAATACGAGGAGATATAAATTTAAAGTTAACCAAAATTTAAATACATTGGTCAAGGTCGATGCTATATTCAACTTCATAAGTTTCATTTCATCAATTGCCATGTGTGCCTTAAAACAGTGAGTGGAGGTGTCTTTCACCAAAATACTGATTCCACTTTGATCCTTATTTTTTGGGCCATTGAAGAATCCCATGGGTGAATTACCAAATAAAATTTGTCAATTTATCAAAAAATTTACTTTGTCTGCACCTGGATCTATGATGAATTTTGTTGATGCTTTAATAATCCTTCTCCCAACCTCCTCTAGGTTCTGTCTGTAGCCTTAAAAAATAATGGCATTCATTAAAATCCATAAGCCCCATGTGACAATAAAGGGAATTGATTTTACCTTGGGATTTGTTAAAAACCAGAGCTTTAAAATTTCTTAAAGGGGCTATAGATGCCAATTATTTTTTTCTTGAAGAATGTTACAAATCAAAGTCCAAAGCTCCTGAGTAATGCTGCAGTCTATTGCAAGATGTTGTATGGTATCCTCACTACTCAAACATAATGGATAGGCTAAAGGTCCAATTCCACCCCTTTCTCTGTAAATCTCCCCTATTAAGACTTTATTTCGTAAACATAACCACATAAATAGAATTGATTTTGGAGGAGATTTGATTTTCCATATCACTATATACCACCACTTCAAATCATCATTCTCATAAAGATATATAAATGAATTATAGGCCTCTTTTAGTCTCTGCACAATCCCTTCTATTTTGTTCCAAGTCCAAGCCAACCTATCTGGTTATGTAGACAGAGTGATCCCATTTTGGTAAATTCCCTGTATGTATGTGTTCCATTCAGTGGCTAGAGTTCCTGTGAGTCCAAGATCTTATGTAGAGAGCCAAATACTAGAACTTGTCAAGTTGGAGATATTTGTCTTATGTATATATGCAAGATAATAAAGGCTCTGACTATGTAGGTGTGGTAGCAGTTCTTCTGATAGTATAAAGCTAGATCCTCCACCCAGAAAAGGATCCAAGCCTAAAAGAACTCTCATACCTGTACCAACCTTCCAAGCAATCCACCGCTTAACCACAAGTAGTGTAGTCAATATATTTTTCTAGATAATGGAGGCTATTGGGAAAGCAAAGTGTTTCTTCCTCAGCCATGATACAACATCAACTCCTTTCAAATATTTCCTTTTCATAGTGACACTCCAAATACCATCATGAAAAAGTGCCCTCCACAATGATTTGGTAGCTAGGGCCTTGTTAAAGAGATTGAGATCTCTTATTCCCCAACCTCCCTTATTTTTTGGCTTTGCTATCAGACTCCATCTTGCCAAATTGTAACCCCCCCTGAAAGTCCAACTGGTTGTCGCAACACAATTCCATGCATGTCGGATAAACTTTTAGAAAACAATCTTTATCTCTAACATGATCCAGCATAGTCTCTTGAAGAAACACAACATCAGGTTTAACTGTAGACAAAATCTCCTTGAGGGCTAACATCTTGGACTAGGCACCCATAATCCCCCTAATGTTAAGAGAGATTAAGACTAGCATCAAGGAACCCTCATATTAGGGTTCAATGCTCTAAGTTGCCCAGAAAGATAAGGAACAAAAACAGGGTATTTTGAAGAAACCATTATGGGGTATGTTGCCAACCCTCCCTCAACAACCCCCATGTCTTTTTCTTGTTAGTGGATTTGTTTTTAGGCTTCTTCCTGATGGTGACATTTGCAATATCCACAAGGCCAGCTCCATCTACAAAGGAGTTATAGGTCTGAAGAGGCACTTTATTAATAAGAACTTCTTTGTATGAGGGCTCCGAGGGTTTGGTAAACAAATTTGTATCCAATGGAGGGGGAGAAGCCAAGGTGCATTCACTATGTAAATGAGGGGTAGTGTGAGGTCCCTGAGGAGAGATCTCAGTCAAAATAGGGCTTTTGGGATTTGTAACAACCAACAATTTTTTCGATGAGGGGGAAATCAAAGGATAGTTTTATGAGATGACAGGGTTCAAATGAGAAGTAAAGGGATGGGAATTGTTAAATTTTTCCAAGAAAATTTCCTAGAAACCCTCAAAAATATCGACCAGCCACTAAAAGCTAGGCCATGCGTTTGTTATTCCACCTTAGGTCCCTTTCATCAAAGAAAACAAATCTGCCAACAACATCTCCTATCCCTCTCAAAGCCGCTAGATCCCAGTATTCAATGGGGAGGTCGGGCATTAGTATCCATAAGCATCTCTTTTGGAAGAACACTGTAAAAGGGTTGAAATTACCCAGAGACCAATGCTTAACCATAAGCACCCCTCTGTCTATAATCCAGGTTTTTTCTGCAACTTTTTCCAAATCCTCCACTGACAAGAAGTGGAAATTAATCCAATAGTTGGACAGTAAATTGAACTACGACCAGTAGCCCAAAACTTGTTTCCATTTAGTGGAAATCCAGTTTTTTAGTCATAGCCTTTGTCACCCGGACAAAAGAGGGTCGAGTTTGTCTTACCTTTAGAAACTTATTCTTCCTCTTCTCCTGAGCAGTAGAGCCAGTATGGTTCCTTGCAGAGAATGATTTCTGAGCTCTCTTAACATCTGAAAAACTAGGATGAGGCTCTACCAGAGGCAAGTTTTTCAAAGCGCTCCCTCGAGTTTCCAAAACCTTCTCTGCTGCCTTCACGCCTAAACCCGTGCCTTCTGAAGGGATACTAGGGTTTTTTCTTATCTTTCGGACAACTAACCCCTAGCCACTTGTATTGCCATCTAAAATCTGCACTGATAGGTCATTTGGCTGATGTGGTGGTCCTACTTCAACAAATCTGTCCAGATCTTAAAGGATTGAGGGCCCACACGTTTAGAGTATTCTCTTCTTGTACTCCTCATCGGAAATGAAGATCCCTTCCTCTTCCCAAAGGGCATCCTCCGCCTTCCATTCCACATCTAAAAAATACTCCATTCTTCCACATAGACACAACTAAGTGGAGAAAGTCTTCATGCACTTCTAAAACACTAGAAAATGCCAGAAAAACCCTGAAGAGACCCGAAAAGCTTCTGTATTGGACGCATCCTCCATCGCTCCACTTAGTTCTAAAGTGGAGAGGCCCTCTCATATATTTATAGTAGAGGAATCTTAGCGGAGTGGGGATCAAAATCTCCCAACTCATCTCTCCTTTAGTAGCATCTAGCCTTGGTCAAAGATGGATTCATTAGGATTGCCACTACTCTCCAAGGGTGTAGCATATCCTTGCATTTTGGTTTTTCATGCTTTTGAAATTATCTAAGTCATAAGCAGAGAAAATATTGCTTTGAGTTTTTACAATATTTAATAGGATGTTGATGATGACGATGATGCCAATGTCAATAATGATGATGCAGGTGATTATAGCACTATTTGATATTGATTGGTCCTAATGGAAACACAATTCACCTTAATGGAATTGGAGTGACCATAATATCCCCTATATGATGCTAATGGCATTTGACTATCCCTAACAATAGTTGAGTGACCCTAATGGAACTTGACTCATCGTAAAAGCATGAGGATGATCATGTTGATGATGCATGATGGAAAGGATGTTGATGATGATGATTATGATGATAACAATGAGGTTGAGATGAATGACTATGATTGGATGTCAATGATGATGATGATGACATTTATCTACTCATGTATGGTGTTTATGATGATGGTTATGATGGCGACAATATCAATGTCAATGATCATGATTCATGTGATAGTACTTATGGATCTTGATTTATCGTAGTGGCACCTAAATTACTGTAATCATGACACTTTTGGATATTGATTGATCCTAATGAGGGGTAAATTACCTTAATGTCACCTAATTTTTCTCTAATGGCATTTGAGTTTTTCCAACAACATTCGATAGACCCTAATGCTAGTTTATTGACCTTAACAACATGATGATGATGCATTATGATAAGTATGATGGAGCTTATGGATATGATTGATAATTCTAAGACTATATCATCCATTCTTGCAAGGAAGTAGGGTTCCTTGCTCATTATTATCACAATTATATTGATGATGACAATGATGTACTTCATGACTATGACGATGACGATGATGTTGATTTATTGTATAATGATGATGACGATGTTGAATATGTTGAGAGTTTTCCCTGTGCTTGAGTTGGTTAGTGCTATCAATAGCTAGTGTTGGTTATGGTGCTGATTTTTAAGGTTGAATATTTGAGGATCCCATATTGTACATAATCCTACGGAAGCCCCTCTAGAGCTTATTGGCTTACATTCACATATTTTATAGTTTTTCTTTGTTAGATTTGTCATTTCATCTGCTTCTAATTCTGTCTTCTATAATAGAATGAAAGTTGGTCTCTCATTTTTGTTAGATCTCTTATGGATGCTTCCTTCTTTGAGTTTCCCATTCCTCGACAAAATATAGTAGTGAAGGCCACAAAGTTAGAATTGACTTTGTAAATACAAATGTTAAACAAAAATGAAATATCATTTCTGGCATATGCATGGCAGTGTGATGCTAGTCAAACATATCCTGCATTACATCTCATTCTCACAACATATTGACTTTGATTGCTTCCCCACGATTTTTGTCGGCTTCGAACTCCTCCTTAAGTACACCATGAAATTGAAACATCTGTCATGTGGTGAGATACAACAAAGTTTGCAATGTCTCTTATATAATATATCCCATCCCTTTTTCATATAGTGAGTAGTCAGCTTCTGGAAATTCTTCATATGTGATAGCCCATTCCTCCACCCCGAGGGGCTTGTGAAAATAATTTAGGTTTCCAATGTATAGAGGTTGTCCATGAGATAATCCATGTTAAAATAAAATGAGATAATTAAATGCACTTACGAGGAAAACATGGTTAAAATAATTGCTTTGGCTTGAACCTCAATATATTGCAATATCTCCACTGACGAGGAATGGATACACCAAGCTTAGATTAGTCCATGGATTATGCTTATGCACTTGTAATCATTATTTTCCCTTCCATATTCCCATATCACCATACTTTCCATTAAGCTCCCATCCTTAAATCACACAATTGTTTCATGCAATTTTATGTGTTTCCCTACAATGATATTATGCTATTCTAGATATGGAACATTGTCAATGAGTTAGGTTATGAAAAATCAGTGATATCAACTTTTTCACATCATAATGCAACCTTGTGTTACATGTGTACACAACCCTTCACATACCTTTACTAGAATTACAATCCATTAACCTAGGCACACAAATTGGTGGATCATCAAAATGTATTATTGCATTGTCAAACACAACTTGACATCACTGCGATACATTTGCTTCCTCTCATTTATGTCTCTTTTGCAATTTTCTTGTCTCAGCATGCATGCATCCTTGCCAATAAATACTCTCCCGCTTGCACTATTTATGTGCAAAGACCATTCTCATGATAGGGCAACGTAAGTACATTTGCATCATAGGGTCAAGCAAGTTATAAGTGTCAGATAAATCCAAATCCATAAGATACAATAGTATGGATATGATGTGTTTAATTCAAGGAATGTGAAATACGATAGATTGATATACAAACCAAGATCATGATTCAACTTGACACAAAACTAACAAGAATGCATTCAAAGGTACACGGGTTATGCATACCTTCATTCAAATATCTCACCCGTGAACTCTTAATCAAAATCAAGAATAAAATTAAAAAAATCATTGAAGAGTAGAGTCCACTGATGAGGCTTGTTTAAAAAATTTAGTGGGGTCCCAAGTCTAAAGACTTGGGGCTAGTTGAGGTCTCAACATCAAGCCATGCTACTTGAAATCCATATCATGCTACATTAGGGATTTTAGGAGGATCAATGCTGTTTAGAAGAGTCATTTATGTAGGACACTTACTAGTGTCTTTCCTTGTTCAAGTTCTTCAATCCCAGAGGGGACAATGCACACTAATAAAAGGATAAGTCTAAAAATTCGACGATTTGGACTGTTTGGTGGGTTTTTGGTCAAATACAATGATTTTATTTTGACAAATATGAATTGTGTATTGTTCAAATTGTGTTTCTTAATACATAAATGGATTCACCACCCTCAAATACCCTCGGGGCATCCAAATTATGTAATTTTAAACATTGTTCTTTGAGATTTTAAGAATTCCTTCAAAATTATTGCTCAATTCCATCGAATTCACGCAAAAAAATTGCCATCAAGAAGTTGAAGTCATGTTTAGGCTGTGCCTAATTAAATCCAAAAGAAACATTCTTGAAACAAAGAAATTTGATGTCAATTGACAACAAACATCCTCATTGCTCGGGCATGTACTAATTGTATTTTAATTGTACTTTTTAAGAGTGGCATAGCCACACAAAAAAAACTATCAATTAAAATTTTGCTATATAAAAAATTGAAAAAAACCCATCACACTAAATTCAAAAAAACAAAAACAAAATTCCCAAATTGTAAGGCGCCAAATTTCTTACTCTTCATCTCTGTGGATGTAGAGGACACACAATTTTGTCAAAATTGCCTCCCTGGGCACACCTTCAAGCACTTGATCAGGGTCTCCACAAACCATGATCATCCAATTTAACTGCAAGGAATAACCTCGATCATGTTATTCAAGAAATTCTTGACACGGGTGGGGGTAGCTGGGATAGAGATACAATTGTCCGTGCCCTACGTGTGCTTACACCAACCCAGAGTGTGGTTTTGAATATCTATATTCTGTAAGGATATTTATTTTCCCAAGTTCGACTTGATATGTTATATTTTTGCTTGTTAAATCATTTCACTTCCTGATATGTTTATTTGTTCAGGGCATTCCTGAGACAGCAGAAATATCTCCTCTTGTAGCTTGCCCAACACCTTCTATTGGTCAAGCTGCAAACCCTACTGTACCAACACCGGTAGTAGCAGTGGGAGCGATAGGGGAAACAACCACAGCCCAGGCCGGGCCTAATGTAGCTCCATTAAATATTTTCCCTCAGGTAGATGTTCTATCTGTTGTTTCCATCTTTTGCTAATTATTGAAAATTTGAAGTCTTAGACATTGGATTTTAAATGAAATTGATTTAATAGGGTCTCCCCAACTCGGGAGATGGAGTTGGTGTTGGGGTTCGGGTCGGGGTTGGTGCTGGGGCTCTTGAATTTATATGGAACAACGCATAGGCATTGCATTATTCCATTCTTTTACACTCACAGTTGTTCATATGTTAGATTTTAAGGGAAAATTTATGCAATTGAGGCTGAGAGCCTTTTCTGAATAGTCTTGCTTAATGTTGTATAGTGTAGATTTGATTGGATATGCTCAATGCCTGAGTTTGAATGGAAATTTATGCAATTGAGGCTGTGAGGGGCCTTGCCGAATGTTTTATTGTGTTGATTTGATTGGATGCAACTAGCACAATATTGATTTACTACAGAATACACATTATATTATCTGCACAATGATATATTGTTTTCTCTCAATATAGTGGGCTTCTTCTAAGAGGTGGTATGCTTGACAGAGGAAAAATCTTGTGTCTGCTTTTAGTTTATACCGAAAGCACCAGTCGAGCCCTACCTACCCTGCTCTCTAATGGGGTTGGGGGTGGAGGGAATATGCGATTGATGGATCAAAGTTGTAGCACATATAGGTGGGAAAGGGAGTCCAATAGAATACCTGAAATTGGACAATTCTTTCGAGTTTCAGTCTTGCAAGCATTTAAATTTTAAGCCAAACTCACATACCACTTGAATCGGTGAAAACTAAACCTTTGAACTCTTCTCTTCAAAGGCATCATGAGTTAAGGGTGGCTCTCTTATCCACATAAAGTAGTAATAATACACACTTTATATTACTAACCTTTAAAGGAATACTTAAACTCTACTAGAGGATTATTAAGGACATAGTCGACCAAGTATCCTGGCTTCATCCCGGATAATATACCAATAACTGAGGTATATTAATTAATGCTTACCTTGGCCCATCATTATTGAGTTATTAGCTATTGAGCACAATAAAATACTCTTAGAGTCACATATAATGAAAACTAAATGACAAAATTTATACAACTAAGAATCAACCTTAACAATCCTACCAGTATGGTTATCTCTGTTAGGGTCGTTTATATTGAGCATGCCTTACAAAATAATCCTATTTACTGGATATTATAGTGTCAGACTAAGAAACCGAAGGGATGGAAAAGGAAACAAGTGAAGGGTGTTTGCAAATCCCCCCCCCCCCCCTGATTTCTTGCGGTCGACTATTAAAATAATTAACATAGATGATGATGAACATGCTGCCAAAGTTGTCAGCAAAGTTTGTGCATATAAAAAAAAAGATGCAGCTCAGGGTGGATGCAATGATGGTCCTGTAAAAAAAACATCTATCCAAGTTCCCTGGCCAGAGAAAAGTTGTAAGCATGAATTCTAATTTGATGTTGACATAAAAAATACAGAGCAACTTCTTGAAGGAGGTTGAGGTCAACAAATTCACGATAGAGGTATTCTTGTAAATCAACCTTTTTTCTTCTTGAAATTTTCCTTCATAAACTTCAAAGACAGAATTAACTTCAAACTTGGTTTCCAACTTTTCCATAACAAATTAGACCATTTCCTTTACTACAAGCACGCGGTTACAATTTATCTTAACTCCCAAGTTAATAATTTCACTGAGAGTAGCAATGCTATTTCTCTACGGCCTAGTATGAGGGGATTTTGTCACATAATGTGACCATAAAAAAGATATCGAAGTGCTCTACAACATCATTATTGATGAGAGATGATGAATTGTCACACAATATGGAGAGAGCCTTCCAGAGGAAACCCCATAGGTTCTCCATCCTATTGGACGTAGATCGACCCAACAAAATACTACATTTTATAGCAAATTTTTTTGTCAGTATTCTATGATTATGAGAATCAAGTTGCTTGTTTGCAGGTTCCCACTTTATTTGATGCATGGTATATGTTGTGTTATAGTGCCCCATCAAATTTTTTATTAAAGCTAAGTCATTTTGGCTTAAAAATATAGTTGAACAAATATTTTATAATAGAAATCCCTTAAAATATGGACCCAATGTTTTTGAATGCTTGAGTGCACTTCAACTCCGTATCTATAGCCAACACAATCCCTGTAGCATATTGGACCGATAGCAGTAATGTGTTAGATATTTACTCACTGCTAATAGCAGCTTTTCTCCCTGATGCCAATCTGTGTATGTGCTTTTGCAGAGATAATCATATGATTCAAAGTAGTCCTACAATTTCAGATATTTACCACCAAAGCTAACATCTATTATTGGAAGTGATTATGTTTATAACACACATTTCAACTTCAAAGACTTTAAATTCTAATATCCACAACTGGAGAATCACTATTGCAGATTAGGATTTTATCAATATCCTAAACAATGTATCCCTCTAGGCACATAAATCTTTAGAGATTTGAGATCTGCAATCAATTAACATCAACGATAATGTTTGAGCACTTCCATGGGAAGTCATCTAGTCACCTTATTTGAATTTCAAGTTATTTATTGTTGTTTTCCATACTCGAGCATCGGACCTTAACTAGCTTATAGTGGCCAAACATGATTTAGTTAATGTTTGTAATCTCTTGACATGCACCTGAAAGTATATTTGATTGTCCACTAGCCATTCTCTCTGCTTCAAGTCCAAGTTCACCTAAATAGAGTCAAAACAGGGTTATTAAGTTTTAATGAATGATGTCAGAATTGCAGTTCCATGGGAGAATATTTTTCAGAGCAATCTCGGTTGACATTGTTAGGGTTTGGCAGCCTTAAAATAAGGTCATTCTCTTGTGTTGGACTGTGAGAGGGATCTCCAGAGTCCCTTGGGAAGCAGAGGGCCTGTTTGATGGAACATATAAGTATAAATTAGATAAAGATGGAAAAATCTATGAGCATAATGTGGACAACCTTTCTTTCAATTTCCCCTAGAAGTTGAGAGTTGCTTCAGTGTTGGATTTGGTGAGAGCAACTGGTTTCCCTACAAGTCTCACACCGACTTTCTTCGGAGGAACAGGGGTCTCGATTTCATCTTACTCGGAAGTAATAACATGGCTCCATTTTTATGGGGCAGTGAAGAATACACTGGATTTCAAAGATGCCCCCCTCGGTTATGGATGTAGTTGTCGATATTTTTAGTCTGCTGGAATGGGTTAGTTCAGTAAATGGATTAGACATGTATAATGTACATGTGTAATGGTCAAACCTTTTGTCAATCTAGCAAACAAGTGTAACTTTATACAAGATGCATTATTGTATAGTGTAAAATATATTATGAATTTATAGAAAAAGTTTTTTACAGCTCATGTTTGAACATATTTTTTTATTTTTCATCTAATGCAGTGGAATTTACATTTGAGTCTGAATCAGGTTGATACAAGTAGGGAAAGTTGGGCATTATAGCTCGATCTTTAGAATTGTGATTTTATGCTCTCGTCATTCAATTTATATCATTGTTCTATTAGTCATGAGGTCATTGTGGGATGTTTATGCCTTAGTTTTCATTGTGGGACATTACCCTTTTTTAAGTTACTCGAGCATGTAATCATAGAACTCACAACTTTTACTGAGATCTCTTTGCTTAGCGATAATGGCCTGATATATTCATATTTGTTCCTGCCTGAAAACATTACATCCAATGATAAGTTAAGTGGATTCTACTTCGTATTCAGCACAATGAACATAAATTTATAGGCATCTATGTGTTTTCCATACAGAGATTAGAACTTTAGTTTTTCTACTTGAATTCATATGATGTTATGGTGCAGGCAGCCAATAACCAACTAAGTAAACACATTAACCTAGCAACAACCAAGCGTCCTTTAAATCTATGATGAAGTAGTCCTTTGGGGATTCGATCATCTTCCCATATGAATATCATTGGAATATTTCTCATTTTATGGAAGAAGAACTCTTTGATTAGTTGTAAGCATAATTGGCTTTCCATCCATTAGCTGACCTAAGAGAATTGTGGAAGGAAAATATTGTAGTGGATATATAAAAACCATGCACTATAACAATTAATCCCAGCCAGATAATTTCATTAAATTTGGCATCTCTAATAAGAAAAATCTTAGAGTAGTGGACCGTGTGGGAAGCAAAGAAAAGGAGAAAAGGAACCTCTTAGCTTTGAGGTTAATTGATATGTATTTGGTGTAACGACTCCTGGGTCAACTTTATTAGGTCAGGATTTATAAACTAAGATATGCATATGGACGATTACATATCACAACAATTTATCCCTCATAGCTAGTGCCAATAGGGTCGTCAGTGAGCATGGATAGTGGGCATCTCTACATGAATAGAAGATCTATTTGTCCTTTCGATGTTAACACATTTATAGTTAATTATACAATAAATGTTTTGATGTACATATGCATGTGGACTGGTCAGAGCCATGAGCAAATCCAGGCAAGGTGATAGGCTCAAGATTCTTAAGGAAGGTTGCCTCATTTTCATATTTTTTATGCTTCCATGCAACAACTTTTCTAAGCACCTTGTACTTCTTAATTTTAGTGTATGTATATATAGTAATGGCTATAAACCATAGTAGCAAGATGATTTAGTATGGAAAAATTACCAAATAAAGAAATCTAGTATGTCTCTAATATGGAAGTGCACATATCATAGTTACAAAAATATGCATTATGTTCCATATTTTAGAAGAATTTCAGCCTCAGGGATGTGTAATAAACGAGAAAAAAGTAATTCAATCCTTTGAAAATTTTGCAATGTAGTTTATTTTTATTGTTTTTAATTTTTTCAAGGTTTTTGCTTTGTTTATTTTTGGCTTAGTGAGAAGTCAATTGACCATACCATATCTTTTTTATACTGCAAATTCACTAAATTTTTGTTATTGTGTGCTGACAACACAAGATGGATAAGCAAGCTCATCAATATTGTTTCTCTAAAACTGTAAACATATTTCATAACATTTACTATCCAACATTGAAATACCAGGAATGCATCCATTCCCTTAGGGTGTAGTCAATATTGGCATCCCTAACACAACTCAGCACCAGAAAGGTGTGCACTCCTCACTGATGTGAACTATGTAGGTCCTAATCATACTTCAAGTAGTATGAATAATATAAACAAATGGAATATGCTCTGCGTAGTAATTCTAACAATTAGAGATGCCCATATATCGATATATATCAGTCTGGGTTTACAGAACACTTATCCATTTTGCAAATGTAATTTATCTTCGCTAATAAGGAATGGGGGATCCTTCTTTGAGTTGACAATCCCTCGGTTTTTCATCCCAGCTCCTTTTATATTCCATAACCCTCATATGTCCTCCTGACATAGTATTCACCATCTCACTCATGTTGTTCACCAATCATGCAGTGCGGATGAGACATTAATAATGTCTAATGGCGTTTCACCCAAAACCCATTTCCAAATCATGGAGTCCCTTCCCATGAAGTTTGGCTTCTACAGGCCCTCTCTCTTGGTATTACTGCAATGTGTCTTCCTAGCACACTTATTAAATAGCCAAACAGTCAGCAACATTTAGCATTAAAATTCAAACTTGATTGTTTCATAACCAATCAATGGCACTAATCATTAAATTCAATATGAATTTACAATTCTGTCTCCTATATAAATTGATTTGTTTCAACCATAAGGTCAACCTCATATTTTTTGGCTCATGTAAGTGACACCACTCTTCCCATCATGGTCTTATGCCGGCTACCATACATGAGCATCCACTTACAGTGTGTCCTCCTGGCACATTTCATATAAGCCAAATAGTCATTAGTCATTTATTAGCAAAATTCCAATTCCGAGATTTACAAATCTGAATTGACAATCTGTTCTGCACATAAACTATTTCACAGCCATGAGATCCTTCTCATGAGGTTTGGCTCTTTCACATGGTAGATTCCAGCCTTCATCATGGTCTTACCCTCATTTCCATGCCTTGAAGAATCTACCTGTAATCAGAAACTTCAACCAGCCAAACACTTGTAAGTCTCCATGCATATAATATTTCATTGTTGCAACATTCACTGAAGCATTTTCAGAATTATAACATTCCATAATTCAAACACTTCGAGCTGTTAACATATCAATATCACCAAAACTCATTTACTTCACGTGCATCATTATCATACTAAAATTGCAAGGTATAGTCACATCATTCATGCAATTTAAATGAAACTTTTAGATACACATCATTTCTCAGTCCTATGATTTATACAACTCTTCCCTTCCACAGAGTATTCCAATAGCCCATCGATCATGACTGCCCTCTTCATGCACTTACTATTCTACATTCATAGCAGCTCATGAAATTATCTCATAATTTTCGACAATTCATCATTTCATCTATTATCTAATTGCAATGAATCATACACATCACAACTGTGCATTCACACAATGCATCACAACATGTGCATCCACACACATGCATGCATATCTACAATGTTTACACAAGATTTTCAAGTGCATTCATTCAAGGCATAACCACAAGATTTATAAAATTTGTCAATGCATATTCACTCAATGCTACCTTGCATTGGTTCATGAATATTATGCATTCAAACATATTATGGTCGAAACATGACCACCTCATATAGCATGCATTACCATAATCAGGACCACCAGTCCTCACTTTCTTTGATTATTAAGCTCATAACCAACATACACATGGCACGATATATTTTATATGAATGCAATCTAAATTTTTAAACAGTCACATGGTATGAGGCCTCTTTCCTTCGTCACTCCATGCTCCACCACACTATGGTAGTATGGCATTCACATGAATGCATTTCAACTCTAAATGCATACCATTTTATGATTATTAAATATGGTTCAAGGGATTCTTACACAATCCTCTTTCAGCACTTATGCAATCATCATAAGTAAACCATTACCTGTATGGCTTCCATTTACACCTTTGATGTTACCTGATCCGTTGGTATCTTGCAGAGGATTACAGAATTCTTCCACCAACCTCTTGATCATGGATTTGCTGCCCTAATATTTTCTTCATAAGGTTGTTGGCCTCATGCAACAACATCATCAACATCTTTAGCCATGCTTCTGTTGTCTTTGGTCCTACAACCAAACCAACACCAATAGTGATTATCAACCACAATATTTACCATTAGTGGTTCATTGCATATGTAGAACCTCACTACTTTTACTAATATGTAATATCATATGTGTGCACAAAAATATGCTCATGCATTGTGCAATGTTTATTAATATGCCAAGCAATGCATATTCATGCCACTGATCTAATCTCTTGCATTTTCAGAATTTCCATGCCATAATTTTATGGACATAAAGATTATAAAATATAAATACAGTTAGCAAGATAGGGGTTAAGGAATTCTCCCTTTTCAATCCCTCATCTTTGCATGATCTTCCTCTTCCACATCATAGCTGGTTCGATTTCATGGTCTCTGCTACTTCTAGGCATGCAATTCTATAAATTGCCCATATCGACAATAATTTGTCAAAACAGCCACTTGCAATTTTTTGCTCTGCAAATCTATGGTGTATGACACCCTCATTCGAATTCTAGTGATGAAACATTGTTCTCTACTGGATAATATTTCCAATGCCTATCCACATGCTCCATTCCGACTTCGGGTGTGGAAGTTACATTACTTCAAAAATGACAATTTTTACCAAAAATTATGCACTTTTCCACAGTTGCAAAATATCCTGAACTGCCTACTTCAGCCACCTGTAGAAGTAAATCTAGGAAGATTCAGGAGAACTTTTCTATCAAACGAAGTTAGTCCATATAACAAAGAATACTCAGCAACTTGCGGATCTTCGTTCCGATGCACCATTCATCTTTTATGAATTTTTGGGTTTGACTACTTTTCCTTTTTAACTCCCTTTGCAACCTGTGCAACCTGTGCGCCGCCTGTGCAACCTATGCAACTTCTGCGCAACCTGTGTGTAACCTGTGTGCAACCTATGCAACTCCTGCACAACCTGTGCACCACCTGCGCAACCTGTGAACACCCTGTGCACAACCAGTGCGCCACCTATGCAACCTGTGCACAACCTGTGCGCCACCTACTCAACCTGTGCGCCACCTACGCAACCTGTGCACAACCTGTGCACAACCTATGCACAACCTATGCGCCACTTGCACAACCTGTGCGCCACCTGCGCAACCTGTGTGCAACCTGTGCAACTCATGCACAACCTATGCACAACCTATGCGCGACCTGTACAACTCCTCCTCAACCTGTGCACCACCTGCGCAACCTGTGCAACTCATGCACAACTTGTGTGCAACCTGTGCAACAACTACCAACCTGTGCAACAACTACCAACCTGTGCAACAAATGTGTAACTCATGCGCAACCTGTGCGCTTGTGGGGCTCATATCTCCCTCATCCCTTAACCAAATAAGGAAAGTATTGTACCATTGAAAATATCTTGGAGAGATCTATGCAATGGTATGATCCTCTGCCACATATGAGAACTCTGATCTTGCCATTTTTCCATATCAAAATGATGCCCAAACTTCACCAATACCACGTTAGAACATTCTGCTATATGCCTGCAAACTCGGAGTTTGGCCCAAGCAACCCCAGTGCTACAACATGGGCTCTGATACCACTCTGCCACGTCCCCTCCCGTCGATCCATTGCAAGGGAGGGAACATGACCAAACATACTGGGATTATTTGACAATCTCAACCCCATTCATTAGTAAGAAAATTCATGAATAAATAAAAACTTATATGTGCAGATCAATCTTAATAAACACAACGCAATTATACACTATCCACACACCATTTCATCATGAATTCAACACATAAACAACAATCATTAATTAAAACATTGCAAAGCACAAAATTAACATAACTCAAACCACAAAGAATACTTATCTTGAGATGTAGTGCAGAATCATTCTCAATATAAACACGACGGAATAACCATAATAACACACACGCAGAAGGGAATACATCAGCCTATTTCTTCCAGGAAGAGTAATGAAACAATCATACAATAATCAATCACATTCTCATGCTATGCACAGGCTTCATGCCAACTAGCTTAAGATACTCATTTCATTCAATTAACATGAATAATTAAACATGCAGAACATAACACAGAATGATCATACTTTATCCACAGAGAATACTTATCTTTAAGATGGAACTGTCCAACAACTAGATATGTGAGAGCAACGTTCCACCCAACTGTAGGTCTCTGTCCAGCCTGTATTATTTTAGCTAAGAGACCACCCTCGAGCTGGGTTGTGTATCCACGAAGGAGGAACTAGATGGGTTCATTCACAACCATGGTTTCACTCAAACAGTCATGCTAAGCCAACACACAATTGGGTTTATCAAGTATGCAATAAGCAAAGGAAGAGGATGCTAATCTAATGAGCTCAACCACCGAGCTACAGAAATCTCAAGCTAAATTCAACAATCCAATCCTCTGTTCAAACATCCACACTTGGATTTCTCATAATTCTATCATCAAATAACTCAATTCCGTCACTAGTTTTCTGGGCTATAAAAACTGGGTTTTTCAATGGATTTTGGGGTATCTAATACTCTCAATTTCACCCCAAGTTTCATACCTATGGATGCCCCATTGGATTTCACTGTCAAATACCAATTCTGGGCATTTATGGCTCTTCAAAACATGGGTTCTTGCAAAGTTGCGATTTCTGGTTTTTCTCATTGCTGGGCATTCGTTTTTGGATGAAAATTGATGCTGGGACGTTCAACAATGGAATGGGAATGAGAAAGAATCCAATCCCCTGAGGTAGAGTAACTTGTGGGTCAAGAAAATAGAGCCCATGCTCTTCCATACGAATTTCTGGACTGCCCATGCTCCATTGAAGCCATGGATTGATTTCCTCAATAACTTTCTTACACAGAATTAAATGTCAGCAAGGAAAGTCAAATGGGTTCTCAAAATGACATTTGGCAGCATATGGTTCATTCCCCACAACCCCCTCACCACTCTCTAATGGATACACATGGCCCCTTCTCATTAGTTGCTTCCATAGCCAGTTTTGGTATTTTATTGCATAATGTTTATTTACATCATTTTTCAATGTTCCATGGCTAAATAGCACATGGGTAACATAATATCAAATGCTTTCCTTTTAACTAAAAATATGAGCATCCACTAGTGGGGCCTTGGCCTTGAGCTCCACGCTAGGAAAACATACATCACATGTACACAATATTTACATTAAAAGCTAATATATCATAAGGGTCAAAATGGGGTATTACAGTAGAGGCCACCATATTCCCCAAGGTGTGAATTTACATCCACATGAGGTGTTCTATACAAAACAAGGTTTATTGATATCAACTGAAATCATTGATGGTGAGTATACATGTATCTTTTAATTCATATTTTTCAGTCTATATCGCAATTTTTTTTCACCGAGAAAAAACCCAGTTTCTTTCTATTCATGTTTATGAATCAAAGAAAAATTATAGAAAACATAAGGTGCATAAGTTCCAAATAAAACTATCAGCTAGACTCTGTAGAGACTCTTTGTAACTATCATTAGTTGTATGTTCTACTAGATAGAACAGATTCCTTGATGGTGAGTATACATGTATCTTTTAATTCATATTTTTTAGTCTATATCACAATTTTTTTCACCCAGAAAAAAACCCAATTTCTTCTATTCATGTTTATGAATCAAAGAAAAATTATAGAAAACATAAGGTGCATAAGTTCCAAATAAAACTACTAGCTATACTCTGTAGAGACTCTTTGTAACAGTCATTAGTTGTATGTTCTACTGGATAGAACAGATTCCACATCAAATCATCAGTACATATTGATCACTATGCCTTATTGACTGAGAAAAAAAAATATTAAAAGATGGAAATGTACTAAACTGGGTAGAGTGCACATATGTAAAAGTCTTCAGATAGTATCTAATGCACAAATGACTATATACTAATTACAATGGATAAAACCTTTATCCACTAATGTGGAATCCATAAATTCCTCGAAATAAAGTGTACCCTCTTCCAGACCAATAGTTTTCTTTGATAGCAAATCTGCCTGTGTGTTGAGTTCCTTGTGAATATGACAAAAAGATAAATACTGAAAATTACTCCCAACATTTGTTAATCTTTGTTTCCACTGATCCAGATTTGTAACATGTAACATTGATTTCCCTACCAACCAGTCAAAGATGCATTTTGAATCTCCACAAACCAAAAGTAATGTGATCCTTTTAAAGTTAGCAAAGAATAGTAAAGCCCAGTTGGCTATCAGTTCAACTCTAGTGTTTGATCCTCTGCCAGAACCTAACCAAACACGAAAACACTGATTTCCTAGGAATCTGATATAAATACCTCCCCCACATTCACCCAGTTGTGCAACTAATGTTATCTTTATAGTAACTAATGTTATTTTTATTTTTATTGCAGGCATTGCTGATGTTTTATTTACTATGAGCTCTATCAAAAGGTGGGGAAAGAGCACTCGAAAGGGAGAATCTTTTTTTTGTCATTTTATTGCTATGAAAGATGATAAGCACACCACTTTCCAACTTCTTGCAACAAAGGGTGATGATGAAGTTGTGACTGCCAGATTAGTTGCCTCTACAGAATATGGAACGCACAATGCATTACCATCATGTATTGGAGTATTGCAGCCACATCGAATCCATCGTCACAATATCCATCTTCTTTCCTACAAATTTTTCAACCACATAAGGTCTCGTAACATGATACGTAGTGAATCTTTTGTGGAAGTTCCTTGTTCAGATGAAAGTTTCATGGTTACTTTAGAGCTTATTGCAATGCATGTCGTACCTCCTGGGATTGTGAAGAAAAACAAATCACTAGAGTTCACCATAGAAGGCTATGCAAATCTTAAGGAGGTGTTTTCTATACATGCTCAACCTTTCCTGATAGATATCAGCTATCTTCAGGCTCAAGCAATGATAGTCAACCTGTTGGAAAATTCAGAGTGGAACCAACATTTAGATTTCGGTATTTGTATAATATCCTATAGCCTCGTGTGCAGGTGCACTTTTCACGGGATTCACACCAATGGGATCTTGTCCATCATTGTTATGGATTGGGGATGAGGACTGGTGAAACCCATTTGGAGATGTAAACATTATACCTATCACAAATATGGTGAATTCTATATAAGATATCGGTGGTGTAATATCTATGGTGAAATGTTTTAACTTTTTAATTTGAAGTTTTTATAAGTAAATATAAATCTGAATCTGGGGAAATCCAAATAGTCTTATTTGTGTGCTTGCTGAGACTATTAGTGATTTAGTCCTGACTGTGCACTCTAATTTTGTAGCCTTGTAGTAGGGTGAATCCACGAATGTGGTTCACCATTTTTGGCGGATGGAATGAAAAAAAAAAATTCGGACCTTCGATCGAGGTATTTTAAATCCCCCGATCAAGGTTTTAAATGCTCGATTGAGGGTTTTAAAATACCTCGATCGAGGGTTGTAAAGGACCTCGATCGAGGGTGTTTTAAGCCCTCAATCGAGGGTTTCGTTAGACCCTCGATCAAGGGTTTGCTTGATTGAGGGTATGCGACAGGAAAAAAATCAAAACAGGGCCCGACCGGGCTGACCGGCTCTGTTTCTACAGGTATTCGACAGCGACGGCCACAGCGACCGGTGCGGAATCCCTCGACCGACCTCACACCCACACCAACGAAACCTCACCACAGCATCTCCAACATCTCCACTATGTCTTCTATTCCACCAGGTGGGTGGAATTCAACCAATGTTTTGTTATTTAAAAAAAAAAATTGTTTGTGTTGTATAAAATTGTGTTTTTGATAAAATCTAGCTTTTATTTGGTTTTTACGAATTTGTTAGGATTTAGCCATTGAAACTAAACTAGCATTGAAACCAAAAACCACCATTGAAACAAAACTAATTGAAAAAAAAAAAACCATTTGAACCTAAAATGACAAACCATTCCAAAACAAAAACGAAAACCATTTGAATTTTGAAATAGGTTTAGGGTTTTAAATTTATTTTGCAGTTATTTGCTTAAATTATTTGATATATTTTTGTTTATATCAACCGGTAGCATTTCACCGCATTAATGCTACCGGTTTTATTTTAAAATGTGTTTTTACAAGCAGAAATGCTTTTTCAATCCTCTGAGAACGCCAAGAGAATTGAGAAAAAAAAACCATTTGAACCTAAAACAAAAAACCATTCCAAAACAAAAACCAAAACCATTTGAAATTTGAAATATGGTTAGGGTTTTAAATTTATTTTGCATTTATTTGTATAAATTATTTGGTATATTTTTGTTTATATCAACCGGTAGCATTTCACCGCATAAATGCTACCGGTTTTATTTTAAAATGTGTTTTTACAAGCAGAAATGCTGCCCATTTTTTTTCAATCCTCTGAGAACGCCAAGAGGATTGAAAAAAATAAATCATATATTACATTACTTAACCTATAACTCTAAACCTACCAATATAACATCACAAAAAATTAATATTAATAATATAATATACAAAATTAAAAATGAATATTAATAATATATATAATCATATATTATTTATTAATTTTTACTTAATTTATTTAAAAATAATAATATTTAATATTAATAATATAATATAAAAAATTAAAAAATGAATATTAATAATATATAATCATATATTATTAATCATAACCATAATCTAACAATGTGCCACCATAACCAATTCATGTAGCATCATCCAACCACCTAATATTGTAACCAGTTCAGATTTTGCAAAATAAAAAATGTCGGATTCCAGTGAAAATCCCTTGTCCAAGCCAAATCGTCGATTTTTTAGACAACTCCTTATCAAAGTGCCATTCCTAATCAATGTGAGGCAAAAATGGAAGTTGTATCTTATTACATTGATTTCATGGCATAGTTAACATTTTTCAATAATCATCAAATTATATGATGATTATTAGTAATTGATTATTTTTATTAAAAACTAAAATTGTAAAATAGTTAAAAGGTTTAAAAGTATAGTAGTTATTTTATTGTGTATAATACCTGGGAGTGAGGATCCCCAAGGGAACAAGATCCATTGATTGCTACATAAAGTCTAGGAGATGGGGCATCATGTCGCCTAGATGTAAGGGTGTTATCTCATAGCAATTACACACACCAAATACAAATACAATTACATATACTTTAAATTCATGTATACTAAATATCAAATGCAACAATAAATATATAAGCAAAGAAAGTATAAAAATTATGGCATACTAACCTCATCCAATAAATTGTCCTAAATAGGATCCTCTCTTAGGCCATGAAAAGTATGTCCACAATGTGAACACCAATGAAGATAAATTGGCCTAGAACCATAATGGATAGCTTGGAAAAATTCCCAACATCAGGTGGCCTAACATCATTAGATGATGTCTCTGAATGATAAGCCACTACAAATGCATTTTGCTGGACTAGACTACATGTGTTTGGATTAGATTTTTCCACCATCTCTGTGGAATACAAACTACAATTCAACAATAAAAACACCTTTTTTAAAATATGGACATTTCTAAAATGTAAAAATTATAAAAATGGCTAGACAAATAAAACTTACAGAAATGCTCCTTGGAAATTGGCAATGGATGACTATAGGTCCTCCTAGAACAAGCTCATATTACCTCCGTATACAAAATTTGTTGTTGGTATGGGAGGGTCAAATAAAAAATAGTAATCAACCTTATTTTGTTTGTTTGTATATACACAAAGTAACATGCACGTGTTCCTACTATTTGTATGCTTAGAATCATGTAGCACTTTCAAGAATGCGCATGTGTTCCTAATGCATGCGTGCTCTTTTAATTATAAAATATGATGTGGAATTTATATTGAATGTGACATATAGTTGCATGTAGGTTTGGGGAGATGAAGCTATGTGAAAAGGAATGTGTGCATGTTATTAGAAGCACATATGCATTCTTGAATTAGCAATGGGCACATGTTCTCATTGCAATGAAAATGGGAAATGTGAGCTATGTATCTATAATATGGACATATGTGATTATAATTTGTACATTTAATGATAATATAAAAGCACCATATGATACAAAATAACAAGGAAAACAAATGGAGGTTACGAGTCCATGGGAGGTGAAAGAAAAAAGGGATTCCTCAACCTTCTTACGTTCCCTAACATTACTTTGTCAACCTTATTATTTATAAGGAAAATACAATGAAAGAATATTATTTTATTTCTATCCTTTAAGTCCCTTGACCATAGCTTTATGATTGTTATTAAAAAATCTTGGGACTAGTGGTCAAAGAGGGATACATGGATTTCTCATGAAGGCATGTGGTCTATCATTTGCAAGAAAATAAAATTCCTGAATTTTGGGCATGCACATGATTATTTGAAATTCATTCTTACTAGATTTGGGATCATAACCTAGGCAACCATAGTTTTTACAAACATAGAAATTATTCAAACAAGTACAATCATTATGAGAAAATTATGATTGTATGCAACAATAATTGTTTTTATTAAGAGGAATTACTTATAACTGATAATTTTTTGTGTAGATTGAGGGGGATCTCATTCCTTGGGTTGTGTAGACCAAGGGGAAAGAGGGATGGCAATTGAGATTGATGTAGTTTAAACTAAATTTGATAATTTTTCGTAATTGGGCTATGTGAGAGGAGTTAGGGCCTAACCATAGGAATTATCCTTAGTGAATTCATAGCCTAAGCTCGAGGGTGGTCTCTATTATAAAGAGAAAATATGTAACACAAAGCCTATGGTTGAGTGGAACATCCTTATTTTGCACCCAGTCGATGAATATTTTCTAAAGATTTAAGTGTTCTTTAAGTGTTTTTAATTATGAAGAATTATTATTGTTCCTATCATGGATGGATTTATTTTCTAGTTTGTTTAGTTCATAATGCATGGATAAGTTTGTATTTATATTTATGGGTTCATAAATGGAATGCATTGTTAAATTAACTTTGCATAATCTCCATTAACATACATGTATTTTGTAATTAATTTATTATAAGAATGATGAGGTTACATAATGGTACCATAGTGAAGAAATTCAATGTCGTGATGGTGGATTATGGAGTGCCACTAGGGGAACCCGACCATATATAAAACATTAGATTGTCATTTACAATCCTAAGTAACAAACTAGCATAGTAAAAGCAAAAAATATGATATGTTGTGACCTATATATGCCTATGATCCCTGAGAAATAATGCTAAACTAAGAAACATTGTCATCATCTAAAACAGTGATTATAGGAACCTTCCTCTCACTCGATGGTTGAGGATCAATAGGAGCAAACTCTAGTCCAGTGGTGGCCTTGAATGTGAATTGGAATTGAATTTGAAATTGAAATTGAATTTGGAATTGAATTTGAAGTTTAAATTTTAAATTTGAAATTGAAATCGAAATTTGAATTTGAATTTGAATTTGAATTGAATTTGAATTTGAAATGTGAAATTTGAAATAGAATTTGAAATTTGAATTGAATTTGAAATTTGAATTTGAATTTGAAATGTGAAATTTGGAATAGAATTTGAATTTGAAATGTGAAATTTGGAATAGAATTTGAAAATTAAATTTGAATTTTAAATGTGAAATTTGAAAGAAAATTAGAATTAGAAATTGAAATGTCATGCAGATAGTCCTGAAGAGAGAGATTCATTGCTTCGTGCTCCGCGAAGCACGAGAGGATCTGACGTCGCCCAACAGGGAGGCCATTGGTAGCGCTCCTGCTCACTGAGGAGTGATGCTAAGCTAGGGTCGGTTGTCACTGGTGGCGGCAGCAGGAGAGGTAGTGTGTCGATTCATCCCGATGACATACATGTGGATCACCAGGCGGAGGATGTGCACCAAGACACGAGTGCATCAGCTGCGTATTTTTGTTAGCACATTTTCAGTAAAATTTTAGTATATAATGCATTGAATTTCAGTTGCAAGTTATAATATATATTTTTAGTAACATTTTTGTTTTGGTTTGGATCGCAAGTGCCCCATCAGGGGGATCATACGACGATGAGGTCGCACATATCACTCTCGCTGATATCACTTCCCAGCGAGAGTGGGTGAGCCCATGTGTGTGCACTTTGAGGTAGGATTCTCCCACATGGCGATCTTTGTCCATGATGTTATCTGCAGTTGATGAGATGTTGGCCCTCTATAAGAGGGTAGGACCTCTCAGTGACATTTGGCGTCATTCATGCTAGAGGAGGAGACAGGATTTCATTGGGGTCCACAAATGGGAGGATGTCAAAGTCGCCATAAGAGGGCATGACATCAAGAGTGCTTTGTTCGACATTCCTCCTGACCGCGTTGCCGGTCAACCGCTTAGACTCAGGGATTTTAAGTTGGAGGTCGTTGCACCACATCTATATGATAGATTCATGGGAACGTGGGGCATGTTCCCCCACCATGACCAGGTCCCATTGTACTTTGCAAAACATGTTTATGCAAATTTTGTTTTGGACATGCACCCAGATTACACCAGCACAAGGTCCCAGTTCTATGGGGCTGGTAGGGGACAGTCCTACCAACGTCTTGGAGCTCGGAGAGACCCTGCGTTCGTGGAACCCACTCCGAGGTTGGTACCATTTCCAGAAAGGACGGTTATCAGGTCGGGGGATGTGGCACAATCATCCCAGCTTGCTACAAAGTCTAGATAGGACCTTACAGAGTCGTTGTTCACTTCCATGGGCAGTGCTCTTGTTGTTGTGCATGGAGAGGCATCTAGACCACCCCCTCCACCTGCAGAGCTAGAGATAGAGTATGTCCCTAGTGAAATGTAATGGGTCCAAAATACAGGTATCTGATAGGCCTTTCCCCACAACAAAAACACAAGAAAGGGAGAAGAAATACACTTGTTTTGTGGGAAAATGATTTACCTTAATTATTTAATGAAGTTGTTTAAGATATTATTTATGTTATGTTTTGAAAGCATTGTATGAGCTAATTTCATGACAAACAAGTTTGAATAAGCAGGTGTAGGTGCACTAAAGGACAACGCGCAAATCAAGTGAAGAACTAAAAGAACATCACCAAACTCAACACCTTTTTCCTGATCTCTAGAGAACGAACTCCTGTTCAAAGAGAATCGACATTTAGACATTTTGTTAGGTTAAGCATTAGAATTATATAAATATGGACCTCTCGGGTAGCGAGAGGCCCCGGCTACTATTTTGGAGAATTATTGTTTTACATTTTATACCACCAAGATAGTTGTGTTACAGACCCGATTTTAAACTATGAAGTTCCTATTTTAATACAGACTTGATGTTAGTTAGAATTCAGCGTTTATAAGTTCCTTTCACTCCTGAGTATGGGTTGGAGAGGGCCCCTCCAACACGTAAGTCAGGATATCTTACTGTTCAGGTATTTCTCATTATGTGTTTTGCATTGGTTGAATTTATATTGTAGATGAGAGTGTTCTAAATAGCATCTAAATATCACGATTTGATTTCTGTAGTAGTTGAATCTTTCTGATTCCGTAGTTCATTATAACGCACTCTGTAGTTTGGTAATGATGTGTCTGTAGTCCTGTAGCAGCATTCCACCAAGGCATAAATTAACACCTATTTTCCCATGTACTTGCATTTACTTTTGAAGTAGCGATCCAGATCTTAAATACCATGTGTTTAATTCATTATTATGCTGCATCTGAAGATTGATTACTTTCATTATTTTTGGTTACATAATGATATTCACTTCTTAACACTTTGATTGAATTTGCATCATTAGATAATGGTATTCTGAATTTATCTTTAGCATTAGATTATGTTAGATTAGACTTTGAGTTTTATGGATTCGATTTACAGTAATTACTCCTTATGTTAGAAATCAAGCTTTCATTACGTTAGAATAGATCTGTTATGTTTCCAGTATTCAATTCCATAGTATAATTTTTGCTGCTTTCAGCAAGTTAATTCTTAAAGATATGCTTACTATTTCCTGCATTTGATTTCTTAGACATAGATTTCCTGCTGTCAATTTTTGAATTTCTTAGCATAGGAATTTCTCCTCCATAGATTAAACAATCCTGTTTACAATTCATTTAATCTTTTTTAGGCAACTCTTTAAAAACATTGATACAAACACCCAACTTCGACAAAGATTATCCTAGAGAGCACATATAGTGCAAGTACCTCTAAAGTTTGTACATCCCCTAGTTTGATAATTAAAGTAGGCTCCTGGTCTAGCTGCCCTCATTAGGCACCCATACTTAGAGCTCACCACTTTTTGGCGCCGTTGCCGGGAAGGTGCTCAATATTTTAGGAGACATCTTCAAAAGCAAAAAAAATCACATAAAAAGAAAGGAAAAAACACATAAAGATTCCACCAATGAATTCCTTGTCGGCAAAGGGATAGGTTTGGACGTTTTCTACCTAGGCATCCCATGAGCAATAACGGTAACAACAATTCTAAGCACTCTCAGTTGTTAAATTTTCAGAATTTACTTCAATATGATCTAGGATCTTAACTGAGAGAACAACATGTACAGCATATCTACAGCATATTAATCATGGACACAATAATGCAAGCACACAAGAGACACAGAGTTTACTTGGGGAAAACCATAAAGGTGAAAAACCCCAATAACTTCCTCAGAGATAGATAGAGCAATGATACAACCAGAATACAAGAGATAGTCTTCTCCAAGCAGCAGAGCCTCCTCCTCCACAAGTGCGCCACTCTCCAAAGTGTGAGTGAGTGAATAGAATGATAAAATAGAGATCTCCCGATCTCTATTTATACTAGACTTGACTTGCCTAATAACCTTTACTAGGTCGGCCTTAACTTAACCACATAACATAATGTTGACTGGGCTGACACCCAATAAGGTGGTCTAATAACCCTTTGACCCACATGGCCGACCCCCACTAGGGTGGTCTAATAACCCTTCAACCCACATGACTTATACAGGCCCAACCCCAACAAGGTGGTCTAATAACCCATCAAGTATAAGTTACGACACTTACAATATAAATGATGACACTTCCGTATAGAGGAATAATAACATCTCTATAGGAATACAACCACTTCCGTATAGAGGAATAATAACATATCTATAGGAATACAATATACATATATGTGAAATACATTCCGAAGTTACATATACATCAACATCAGTTTGGATCCCCAAACTCTGAAAACGAAACTGATTCCACATATGATCCAAACAGAGACAACTTCTCTGATAGTTCCATCTCAAACACCACTATGGCTAGAGAAGATCTTGACACATTCCTATTTGAGTTTGAAGTAGTTTGTAGATCTTTTGATTATACTACAGATGCACAAAAGCTGAGTCTTTTCCCCTCCACACTGAAATATTTATCACTTAGGTGGTTCATGAGTTTAGAAGGAAATAGTATTTTCAGCTGGGATCAAATGAAATAGGAATTCCTAGAAAAGTATAGGGACTACTGCAAAGCAAAGGATACAAGGGATGAAATATTTAGGATGCAGTAGGGAGACCGTGAATCCTTAGAAGATTATGCCCAGCATTTTCAGCTCAGCTACAAACGAGCTAACCATTGCACCCTAGACCTTGAATTGCTGAAACTTGTCCTTCTTAGGGGGATTAAAGAGGAAAATTTTGAGATCTTAAACCTCTTGGGAGATGGAGACATATTTTAGAAGACTTATGACCAAATACTACAGATCTTCAAAAACCATTCTAGGTCTAGGAAAAGCAAGAATGGGACAAGAGATACACATCTAACCATATGATCCTCATCATCTTCTGGACCCAATCTTACAAAATATGACTTAGGAAACCTGTTAGATGACATGAAGACCGACATCTTACAATCTCTAGCCATGCAACTTGATGCACTACAAATAAAAAAGAAGTAGGATGAAATTAACCAAGCCTTGGCAGTATTCTGTCCTCGTTGTAGAAAAAAACATGAGAAGGGGCAGTGCACTTTAAATAACATAGAAATATGTGGTCTCTGTACTGACGACCACTCCACTGATAAATGTCCCCTCTTACCATCATGTAAAGCTGCTATTCAAGATCCCGCAGCTGAGGGGGAAATAGAACAACTATGTTTTATAAATCAAAGGAGGAGTAACTTTGTTAGACCATATCAACCTAGCAATCAAACCTACTATACACAGGGTCAACAAAATTGGAACTCTATACCAACCCCTTGGCAATCACAGCCAACTTAGAACCAGTGGTAGCAAAATCAGCAAACCTATCAGCCAACCTATCAGCACCCATATTACCCACCATCCTACCCTCCATACCCCCCACCTTTTTCCCCAACAAACAATAATTATACAAATCAATACCCCCACCCATCCAATTGGAGAGCCCCTTCACAGCAGCCACTTATCGTGCCACCCCCACCGAATCAACCACCCCCGAGGCCTCCACCAATTCCATACCAACCCATCCCAAACCCTAATAATAATATACCTCCACAATAGCGGCAGACTTATAACACAGATATCACACAATTCCCTACCTATGTCGTAGACACCGTGGAAATAAACAAAATAAACCTCAGACCGGGAAAAATGTTGCAAAATACATCAACACAGAATATCCCACAACCAAGAGCTCAAGACCAAACAACAAAACCCTATATTCAGCACCTGGATGAACCAAATCCTCTAAAGGAAGAAACCCAACCACTCCCACGAAACAGAAACCCTCCATTTCCCAAGAAACGTATATGCAGTACAAAAGAGAAAGAATAAAATGCAATTTTAAACTAATTAAAACACTTAAACATCCAAATCCCAATTTTGCAAGCCATAAGGGATGTTCCCATCTGTAACAAATTTATTAGAGAAAATTGTCTAAAGAAACCTGGGAGGAGGAAGAGTGACCCACCAACAATAAATGTAGTGGGACAATTGGCTGATTTAGTGTTAGGTATTATCATTAACCCTAAATATCTTGATCCAGGAAGCCTTGTAGTGAACGTCACCATCAATAGAAAGCAAATAAATAAAATCCTAATAGATTTGGGAGCTGCTATCAATGTCATGACTAAGGAAACCATGATATACTAGGGCTCCAATCATTAATTAGACCAACAACTACAATACTCCAGCTAGCTGACAGATCCACTATGAAACCCGAAGGGATGCTCGAAGACATTATGATCAATATTGAATCTTGGGAGTACCCAACTGATTTCAGAGTAATTGAAATCAAAATCAAACTTAGTGGTTATCCAATCATACTAGGTAGACCTTGGTTAGCAACTGTAGATGCTTACATAGGTTGTTGATCAAGGAATATGACTATCACCAGTGGACATGCCAGGAAGAAAATCACAATCTACCCACCAGCAAAGAAATCTTCAGATTTAGAATATCAAAATTGGACTGATGATTATCAGGACACACCAAATCACAACCTACGACCTATCCTAACAATTGATGTTGCATTATCACTAAAAGCAATAAATGAAGATGGCCATATAGATAGATTTATACAAAATGTATCTTCTAACAATCATGTTATTGAAGAATTTTTTTCCACAGAAACGGGTGACAGTTCAAAACAGAACATGGATGAATTATGGACAGAAGTACTAGAAGAACAAATTGAAAAGGTAAAAATAGTGGAAATTCTGCCTGGCAAAACAGTCAACATAAATTCCAATTTGAAACCAGAGCAAGAAAAGAAATTAATGAAGATACTAGTAGAACAAAGTAAAGCATTTGCATGGACATATGCAGACATGAAAGGAATACATCCTGATATCTGCAAGCACTACATTTACATCAAAGAAGGTTCTACTCTTATCAGGAAACCACAAAGAAGGTTGAACCTTGCATTGAAAGACATAGTCAAAGTGGAACTACAAAAGTTATTAGATGCAGGATTCATCTATCCAATATCTGACAGTGAGTGGGTCTCACCACTGGTTATAGTAGCTAGAAAAGGAGGAAAATGGATAATTTGTGTGGACTACAGAGAGATGAATAAAGCAACCAAGAAAGATCACTTTCCTCTTCCATTTATAGATCAGGTGCTAGATACATTATCTGGAAACAAGTATTTTTCATTCTTAGATTGTTTCAGTGGGTACAACCAAATTTTAATACACCCATCTGATTAAGATAAGACGACCTTTACATTCCCATGGGGAACTTATGCCTATAGGGTTCTACCCTTTGGTTTATGTAACGCCCCAGCAACATTTCAAAGAGCCATATTGAGTATATTCTCTGATTTTATAAATGACAAAATGGAAGTCTTCATGGATGACTTCACACCCTATGGACAAAACTTTGACCAATAATTGAGTCATCTTGAATTGGTATTAAAAAAATGTATTGAGATGAGCCTATGCCTTAGCAATGACAAATGCAAAATGTTAATGGAAGAGGGCATCGTTCTAGGGAACCATATATCACAAAGAGGGATAGAGGTTGACCAAGCAAAAGTCTCAGTAATCAAAATGCTACCACCACCTCTTAAACAAAGGGATGTGAGAAGTGTCCTTGGACAAACAGGGTACTACATAAGGTTTATTGAAAATTATAGTAGAATTGCTGCCCCAATGTTTGCACTTCTCACAAAAGACAATGAGTTCATATGGAAAAGCAATTGCATGACAGCATTTGAAAATCTTAAGGAGAAAACAATCACAGCACCAGTACTCCAAGGACCAAACTGGGAAATTCTGTTTCACATCCACACAGATGCATCAGATAAAGCCATTGGCTCTGTGCTTGGACAAGAACGAGACAAGAAACCCTATGCCATATACTATATAAGCAAAAATTTGGCTAGGGAAGAACTAAACTACACAGTCACAGAGAAGGAATTTTCAACGGTCATGCATGCAATCAATAAATTCAGGCATTACATCATAGGATACCAAAGTTTTATCTGCACTGACCACTCAGCAATCAAATATCTTATGAACAAACCTAATACTAGTGCTAGAATGATTAGATGGATGCTACTTCTACAAGAAATTGACATTACTATAATAGATAAACCAGGAAAGCATAATGTTGTAGCCGACTTTTTGTCAAGAGTCACACATGGACAAGATAATGAATTGGTTAATGATAACTTCCCTGATGAGCACCTTTTTTCCATATCAACAAGAAGCCCATGGTTTGCTGACTCAGAAAACTATTTAGTGTCCGGGAAGTTTCCAAAACATTACAGTTATAAAGAAAAGACAAAAGGCAAAGTGCCACATACACATGGATAGAAGGCATGCTCTTTAAATAGGTACCAGATCAAATACTTAGAAGGTGCATTAGGGAAGATGAAGTACATGACATAATGCATGCCACTCACAATGAACCATGTGGAGGACACTATGCTGCAAAGAGAACAACCTAAAAGATCTTGCAAACAGGGTATTATTGGCCAACACTCCACAAAGATGCTTATGAGTATGTGTCCCACTGTGATGATTGTCAAAGAATGGGGAAGCCTACACAAAAAGAAGAAATGCCTCTTCATCCACAGATCTCCTTAGAAGCATTCGAGAAATGGGGATTTGACTTCGTTGGTCCAATAAAACCGCCATCAAATCAAATGAGCTACATTCTAGTATGCATAGATTACCTTACAAAATGGACTGAGGTAGCAGCACTTGCTACAGCAAACGAAAACAATGTAGCAAAATTTTTCACTGAGCAAATCTTCCACAGGTTTGGTGTTCCAAGGGAACTAGTTTATGATCAAGGACCACAATTTAAATCCAACTTAATAGAATACTTGATGAAACAAAACAATGTCAAGCACAGACAGTCCTCCTCCTATCACCCTCATTCAAATGGTCAAGCAAAAGTCACCAACAGAGAATTAGAGAGCATTCTGACAAAGACAGTCCAACTCCACAAAATAGATTGGGCTGACATATTAAGTGAGGCAATTTGGGCCTATAACACCACATGGAAGACAACAACAGGATTCACACCTTATGAGTTAGTCTATGGAAAGAAAGTCATACTGCCAATTGAATTTGAAATAAAAACACTAAGAATTGCAGCAGAGTTGAACATGGAACTATTAGAAATACAACAAGAACGCATGCTACAATTGAATCAACTGGATGAGCAATGCCAACAAGCACTTTCCCACACAGAAGTCATCCAACAGAAAAGAAAGAAGTGGCATGACAAGCACCTAAAGGATAAAAGGTTTAGGGAAGGTGACTGGGCACTACTCTATGATTCCAGGTTTCACACATTCAAAGGAAAACTAACAACAAGATGGCTAGGACTTACATCATTGAGCATATATATGAAAATGGAGAAGTCAAGATTATTACAATAGATGAACAACAGTTTCCCATGATAGTGAATGGACATAGACTAAAACTTTACAAGAAACCACAGTCAAAGGACGAGTTGACACGGGTACTCTACCAGCAACAACTGATGCTGATAGAGAATATGGAATTTTAGTGAAAAAAATGATGAAAAAAAAAAGAGAAAAAGAAAAAAAAAATGAAAAAAGAAGCAAAATATTAAAAAGGAAAAGAAAGAAAGAAAATAAATATAGTTGAATGAATAACAAGCCAAATTACAGGGCCACATACATACCTATGAAGATGGAGCATTAAAAATTGCAAAGAGAAATATCTAGCAAAATAAACATCAATATGCAAGCAAGCTAGAGAATTATGAAGAATCCACAACAATCAAGCGAGCCAGAGAAGTATCAAAACATCCACAGCTATCAAGCGAGCCTGGGAATTATCAAACATCCACAGCAATCAAGCAAGACAGACATGTATTCAAAAGAGCCAGCAAAGATATCTACCACTATGGGAATAAATGAAAGCACAATATTCAATCAACTCTGCCATTAGATCATGAGAGCCTTCCATATAATCAAGAGAGCCAACAAAGATATCAACCACTACAGGAATACATCACAGCACAAATTTCAATCAAATCTTCCATATCTTTACGAGAGCCTGAAATTTATTCAAGCGAGGCTGCCATTTATTCAAGCGAGCCAGACATTCATCCAAGCACAACAACAAGCAATCAAATTCATGCAAAGCATCATCACAAACTCAAATAAAAAATGGCACGAAATTCAAACAAAGGCGATTCACCAATAAAGGTGATACACCAAAAATTCAAACAAGCCAAAAGAAAATGCCGACAGTGCACATAACTACTAACACGTTGAATATTACTATGGATTACACCAAATCTACTACAGCATCCAACACGCATACAAATCAGCCATGATCATGAACTCAGGTACGCTAACAAAATATAACAAGGTAATCTCTGAACATTTTCATTTTATTCTTAAGGTCAAATCATTATCCCCAAAACGGTTTTTTTTTAAGCTCAGGACAGCTTTTCGCTAAAGTCGGGGGAAAGGTTCAGATTACAAAATCATGATTGCACACACCCGTCATTTCAGCAAATGATGAATCCACATATAACCACCATACTTCATAATAATCGGAGCAAAAGTGCAAAGTACAAGCATAAAGAGAAATGAAGAGCTTGATTATGGAAAGAAATGGATCAATCAGCAAGTATAGTAAAGAATAATAAGGATAAGTGCGGAAAGACAGTTAAGTAAGGCTGCATGATCGTCAAAAAAGAGCCAAATTTTGCGAACAAAAACCTCTCAGAACTTTCCAGAAGCAAGCCATCAGAAGTGAGTGTGGTCACGCAACAAGCAATCCGGCCTTGAGCCTATAGTCAATCCAGACCAGTGAGGTGAAAGCCACATTCAAAGTTGGTTTTTGTTGATTTTAGAAGAAATTTTAAGATGACGAAATGATTCAAGAAAAGTGAACCAGAGGAGCACAGCGCCATCTACCAGAACCTGCAAATATTAACAACCATCCGCAGTGCGGGCTGGATGCCTTTCATCCTAGGATTGAAAGGGTACAATACAGGGGTGGCTCTGGAGTTTGCAAGAAATTTTAAACATATAAAGGATGAACAGTTCGTCACCCGAGTGAAGGGTTTACGTATAAAGTTGGATGATGATATGATTTCCAAATTCACTGGTCTACAGAGGTGTTTGCATTGGAGCAGGGATGATAGAGAGGAAAACCATGAAGCAAAGACAACATTCTTCAAGCAAGGAGAGGTCTATGACGAAGACAAAAATGGAGTCAAAAGACTCTCCATGCCAGCACCATGGGAGGAAGTGGCTGTAATCATTAAGAAGTACATCACATGCTCTGGTAGGTTAAGCTATGTCCCCATTTTTCATTTTCGAATTCTAGAGTTGTTAAGGCATAGGGCCCATCATCCACCAAACAACAACATTAGTATTCCATACTACCTGCTCCAATCTCTAGCAGAAATGAGAAAGAAGGTGATTAAAGGTAAGGAGGATTCCTTAGCCCATCATGGGCTGATCAAGTTAATCGTCTATGAGGAATTAAAGGCACAGATACCAGATCTTTCTTGGGAATAATTCATGTTGGTATCCGCTGAAGATGTTCAAAGAATGAACGGTACACCCACAGCTGGCATATCCCTACCACCGGGAGCAATGAACAAAACCACCTCTACATCAGGTGCGAAGAGGAAAATTGACCTAGACAGTGTGGCTAATACCTTGGTGAAAATCAAGCATTCAAGAGATGACTCCCCCAAAATGAACCCAGGGATTCCTGCCAGTAATCAAGAGCTGAAGAGAACAAGTAAGAGATTCACACAAGTATCTAGAATCCGAATTACCAAGGAAAAGAGTAGGGAACCGAGTCCCATAGTTCAAAATGTGTCAGATGAGGACAATGATCAGTGGGTAGATCAGAAGGATCCCACTACAGAAGAGGAGTAGGATGAATAGGAAATGCAGGATGAACAAGAAGAACAGGAGGAAAAAGAAGAAAGGAATGAACAAAAAGAGCAAGACAACCCCCAGGGGAACCCTCCTGAGCATAATGAAAACTCTGGGGTCGTCAATCAGCTAGCTGAGGCACGGGAGAATTAGAGAAGCTCAGAAAGGAGATGGTGACATTGAAAATTGAATCAGGAAGCCAGCCCGCATCACCCCCGTTCTCATCTGAGAAGACACAAATTCTAAAAATGCATCATGCAGGGGAGCTAAGACTGGCTGAACAGAGAAATTCAACACTTCAAGAGAAATTGGCTGAGGAACAAGGTGAGCTAGCCAAAAAGTACCAGGAGATTGTTCAACTAAAGGACATTTTGGCTACTACCATTAAAATATATGACCAACTACGGGACCTCAGGCCACCGTCAGTGGTCTACCCAGTTTATCTATAAGAAAAGTGGAGCAAATTCCAACTTAGAAGGTTAAAACAGGGATTCCCGATAGAGATAAATTCCCCCAAATAATTTATGGATGCATCTATGAATTCCACAAAATTGGAGAAGGACCAATTAAGCAAATTTTTCTTACACGATTTTGTAGTCCCTAGCTCTCCCAATTGGTCGCCAAACCCTTACATGGGTGATTTCCAGCTGAGGGCACTATGTTCATGGATGAATCACGAAATCGAATGAGCTCAGGACTACCACCTCTACGTTGCATCAAAATGGCAGACTCCCTTAATGATCAGGGCAGAGGCAACGCACCCTGAGGGAATAATTTACAATCATAGGATCCTCACCCAGGTTGAGGAGCTAATCCCTATTCTCCTTTCAAAGCAACAGGAGGATGTGGCACACTTTGATGTCACTCTCCAAAGCACACATAAAGAAGTTGATGATTCCATTAATGAGAGATGGTGCAAGGTGGAAAATGACCTTAAAAGGAGAGAGCTCCACTCCCCTATCAGACTTGCAGTTGCTCTGTTCAAAGCCAAACTTTACAGAGAATCCATGATAAAGAATCAACTTAGATGGATTGGAATGAGGTTGAATCCTCCATTTTTCCTTCCCTCGGTTATTAAGGAACAGACTAATGAGGAAGAATAAAGGAGGGCATGGGTCAAATAAGATCAGAGCATGGGCTACTACAGGCAAGTAGGAACCCCCAGGGTGGTAGCATGGGACATCAAAGAAGTTGTTGAAGAGATGAATACGTCACCCATGGATGGGTGAATCCTTCAAGTATGGGAGAGAATGATGGGTCCAAAATACAGGTATCTGATAGGCCTTTCCCCACAGCAAAAAAACAAAAAAGGGAGAAGAAATACACTTGTTTTGTGGGAAAATGATTTACCTTAATTATTTAATGAAGTTGTTTAAGATATTATTTATGTTATGTTTTGAAAGCATTGTATGAGCTAATTGCATGACAAACGAGTTTGAATGAGCAGGTGTAGGTGCACTAAAGGACAACGTGCAAATCAAGTGAAGAACTGAAAGAACATCACCAAACTCAACGCCTTTTTCCTGATCTGTAGAGAACGAACTCATGTTCATAGAGAATCGGAATTTAGACATTTTGTTAGGTTAAGCATTAAAATTATATAAATATGGACCTCTTGGGTAGAGAGAGGCCCCGACTACTATTTTGGAGAATTATTGTTTTACATTTTAAACCACCGAGACAGTTGTGTTACAGACCTGGTTTTAAACTATGAAGTTCCTATTTTAATACAGACTTGATGTTACTTACAATTAAGAGTTTATAAGTTCCCTTCACTCCTGAGTACGGGTTGGAGAGGGCCCCTCCAACATGTAAGTTAGGAGCTCTTACTGTTCAGGTATTTCTCATTATGTGTTTTGCATTGGTTGAATTTATATTGCAGATGAGAGTATTATAAATAGCATCTAAATAACATGATTTGATTTTTGTAGTAGTTGAACCTTTCTGATTCTGTAGTTTATTATAATGCACTCTGTAGTTTGGTAATGTTGTGTTTGTAGTCGTGTAGCAGCATTCCGCCAAGGCATAAATTAACACCTATTTTCCCATGTACTTGCATTTACTTCTGAAGCAGCAATCCAGATCTTAAAGACCATGTGTTTAATTCATTATTATGCTGCATCTCAAGATCGATTACTTTCAGTATTTTTGGTTACATAATGATATTCACTTCTTAACGCTTTGATTGAATTTGCATCATTAGATAATGGTATTCTGAATTTAGCTTTAGCATTAGATTATGTTAGATCGGACTTTGAGTTTTATGCATTCGATTTATAGTAATTACTCCTTAAGTTAGAAATCAAGCTTTCATTACGTTAGAATAGATCTGTTATGTTTCCAGTATTCAATTCCATAGTATAATTTTGACTGCTTTTAGCAAGTTAATTCTTGAAGATATGCTTACTATTTCCTACATTGATTTCTTAGACATAGATTTCCTGCTTTCAGTATTTGAATTTCTTAGCATAGGAATTTCTCCTCCATAGATTAAACAATCCTGTTTACAGTTCATTTAATCTTTTTTAGGCAACTCTTTAAAAACATTGATACAAACACCCAACTTCGACAAAGACTATCCTAGAGAGAACATATACTGCCAGTACCTCTAAAGTTTGTACGTCCCTGGTTTGATAATTAAAGTAGGCTCATGGTCTAGTTTCCCTTATTAGGCACCCATACTTAGAGCTCACCAACATGCTCAGGAGTTTCGATGGTGAGGCCCTACTGCGGTATGTTGAGTCAGCCTGAGATGCATACTTTCAGTTGTATCATAGATGCGTCGCTACAGGACAGGTATACTTTTGTACAATTATGTATATATGTTCTTCATGTTACATCATATTAATGTCACAATTTGAATGGTCAATAATACTTAAGGGAGTTGTATTCTATTGATCCATGTAGGGGACCCCATTCATGGATCAACTCTTTGGTAGCGAGCCATCGGTTGGTCCATCGGCTTGTCCCCACCCGCAGACAACAGTAGTTGAGGTAAGTTATAATTTATGGTCCAATTTAATTTGTGTTTGAATATTATTTCTTAGTTTTTAATAATTTGTGTTTTATTTCTTAATTTTCGAGATTTTATGTTTTAGATCTTAACTTCAAATGAATTTCAAATTGTACAGGGAAAAGGAAAGGGGGTAGATCCTGATTATGGACATGAGGAATGCAAAGGTCCTCACGAGCCGGGTTCAGACACAGATGTGAGTTTTAATTTATGTTATAATTCATGTTATTTAGTCACATTCAGTAATTGATTTTTGTACTTTATGTTTCATTTTTTTACGGATAACTTTTAAATTATGTTAAATAGTTTTAATTTTTAATAAATCTAACTTATTACATGTAATGGCATATTACACAGGAATCGCTACGGCTGGGTGTCAATGCTGCAATGGATTTCACATATTGTTGGGATGCAACTCAAGTACATGGTCCTGATGAAGGGCCATCTACCCGTATTCCTACCCAGATCCCGGATATCACCTTTGACACTGTGGATATGGAGGAATTCCTTCAGGGTTTAGCGTCTCAGAGATAGCATCGGGCTACTACACACGAGGGCAGTCAGAGGGATGATCAAGGGCCTCATGGGGGTAGTGGCCAATGAGTTGATGATCTATACATTTCCATGTTTTGGATATTTTCATATTTTATATATTTTCATGTTTTGGATGATCTATGTATACGTTTTCATGTTTTGGATATGGATTTCTATCATTTATACATGGACTTTTATCATATATGGACTTTTGGATATTTTGTATATTTTATCATATTGATGTCTTCATGTGTATTTTGTATCTGATTTGAAATCGATTGTTTTTTATATTAGATCTGGATATAGTTATTACAGTTACAAATTTATGTTATGTCGTTTCTAATGCAAATTTAATGTGTAATTACAATTTAGTTCAATTTAAAATGCAAATTTCGACTACACTACAAAACATCTTCCAAAATTTAGAATTGAATACATACATTACATTTTAAGATTGAAATTCCAATTCCAATTCAATTACAATGTAAAATTTCAAATTTAATGTGTAATTTCAATTCCAATTCAATTCCAATTTAAAAGCTCGTTTTCAACTACATTACAATTGCATAAATGAAATCAAAATGTAAAATTAGAATACATTTGAAATTGCAATTACATTATGTTGTCTACACATTACAATTCAATTACAGACACATAAACTCTTGATGTAACAAAATCTTTTTATAAATAGTACAAGGAGCGAAAAAGCATGGGAGGTTTCTTGGAGCTCATAGGGGTTTGGAATCATGGCGGAACCCTAGGAAGGGCATCGGAGGAGTGCATTCTGTCAGGTTGAGGTGTATCATCCTGACACTAGCGCATGCGAGGTGGCGATCAATTCATCATCGAACACTATGTTTTCCTGTAGTTTCTTGCTAGGATAAATTGGTTCTTGGTTAAACCCTCGGGGTTTTGTTATATGCCTATTTACTGTTTAAAATTACTGTGGGCTTGCTACCGTCATGGCTAGTTATGATGACCTGGTGGACTATGCTTTCGACCCGTCGGATGAAATGCCCATCTGGACCCAGCCCTTGGGTGCCGGGTGGCAGGAGGGGGCACATTCAGCTGCGGGTGGGGTGGAGGTTTTAACTTCTATTGAGAACAACCCAGAGTTAGGGTTTTTGCCTTCCAGTTTTCTTGCTAGCTCTCCAGGTTCCGGGCCGTTAAACGTTTTATCAAGTCGTATTCCATCAAATTCATCTTTGTCGGAAACTGGGACTTCACTATGGTCTTCATAACAGGTTATCAAAGCCATCGAGGTTTCGGCGGAGGGTAAGGCAGGACCACTTTCGGTTATTGACGGTTCTCAGGGATCTGGTAGGGTGTTTTTACCATCTACGGACCCTTCTCCTATTTTGAATACTGCTGGGGCGAGGGAAGGTACGAGGAAGGGCTTACTGGAAGTGCATGAACATCATGGGTTTGCTAGCCCATGTGTGGGCTCTGGTACTAGTTCTGAAGAGTGGGGAGGCCCATCATCGGATGATTCCTCACATCAGGTGAAACGAGGTAGAAAATGATGGCTAAAGCTGAGCAAGAACAAGTATAACTATGCCCTGGGGGAAGACATTGAGTGGAATCAATTAATCACGATGACCAGTATCACCTTGGTTGGTAAGGCTTTGGGAAGATCCTTCTCTCTACGCACCATTGAGGCCTGGGTGGGAGAAAATTGGGCTGAAGAATTAGATTATTCCCCGGAAGTTGTGGAATTAACCCGCAACTGGTTCGCTTTTAATTTCCACTCGGAGGCACATACTAAATGGGTACTTAATTCCAACTGGAGCTGGGATCATTGCTCGGTCATGCTTAAACCTTGGCATCCGATGTTTGATGCGAGCCGGGAACGCCTGGATCTTGTTCCACTGTGGGTTCGGCTACCTGGTTTGCCGCTCCATTACTGGTCGGAGAGACATTTCAAAGGGATAGGTAACCTGATTGGTACCTATTTGGATGGAGATTATAGTTTTCTACAAACTCGTCAAAGGAAGATTGCCCGTATTCTTGTTAATTTGAACATCAGAGATGGGTTAGCACCAGATGTAACCCTCAGCTGGGGACCCTTCGTTTATGTGCAGAAATTGGACTATGAAAATGTTCCATTCAGATGTCGCCGTTGTCATGCATATGGTCACCCGGTGGCTGAATGTAAACTTCCTCTTCGGAGGAAAAATGGAGGGACATTTAAATCCACCATTGCTGCGGAGTCTACCCCGCCGACTGTTGTTCCCTTTACTAGACCTTCTCTTGATGTGGCTCTGGATGCGGATGAGAGCCATGGAAAACCCCGGGATAAGGAAGACCCACATGGTATTGCTCTCTCGGGACCTGGGGCTACAGCGGTAGGAATTGAGGGCTTTCTTCAGGAACAGGAGTTGGAGGCGACAAATATTGGACAGTCGGTACCTGGATCTTTAGTGATGGTGCTTTCTCAATCTGCTCCTACCTCGATTCCAGGGACCTCGTCGGCGGGTATTACTCATTCCATTAATCCCCTCTCCTTTCATTTTGTTTTAAAAAATTGTACTTTCGATAATCCAGACTGGTTAGAGGCTTTAAAAAATTTGAATATCTCCTCAGCTATGGAATTAGTGGAACCTATTTGTATAGATTCTGACCTCCCTACCTCTCCACATACCCTCCCCTCCACCCACCTTACTTTGACAGACCCTGGGGTGAGACTGCTGGACCTACCGCTTGAAACTGATCTTGGCCCTATTGATGGCTTTTCTTCCCCCACTACTACCTCCTCGGATTCTGGATATTTTCTTCGATCTATTACCAAAGTTTCCCCGGGAGGGCTGGGTGCTGAGGTGAATAAAATTGGGAAAGGTCGTGGTAGGAAATCACATCTTTCAAAAGCACAATCCAAGGCCAAGATGGATTTGATTGATGGAAAACAGGTGACGATTGATCAGGCGCCTAGAGCGGTGCGTGCCCAGAAGAGGGGTCGTTAATGAAAATTATGTCCTTTAACTGTAGGGGTCTTGCTGGTCCCCATAAAAGAACAACACTTTGTAGAGTGGTATCCCTAGAACACCCAGATATCATTCTACTCCAGGAGACTATGGGTGTTGGTGAGGATATAAAAACATTACTAGAAAGTTGGTTTGGAGGATGGATCTTTGCTACCTTGGATGCTCGTGGTCGGTCCAGTGGCCTGGCTATGGGTTGGAACTCTCGTTCGGTGCAGTGCCTCAACCTCTGGGGTGTGGAAGCGGCCTTGGGCATGACCTGCAGTTCTCTTGATTTTGGTGAACTCTTTACGGTGGTAAATGTTTATGGACCATATTTGAACCGGGATCCATTCTGGGATTCTCTCCTCTCACATCCTTTGCTACAGGAAGGAAACCTGATCCTCGGAGGGGATTTTAATTTTTCTCTTGGCCCGACAGAAGTTTGGGGTAGTAGGGCTCGACCTGACCCATTGGCTGACTACTTCACCCACAAGCTTGTTACTCATAATCTGCTGGATATTGAACCTACTCTTCTTAAAGCTACATGGAGGAATAACAGGACAGGTGACTATAGGGTTGAGAAACGTTTGGATCGGTTTATGGAGTCAGAACTTTTTGTAGATAGAAGCTACCTATTGAGACAGTGGGTAGGGTCGGGGGGCTCGTCTGACCACTTCCTCATTTTCTTGGAGATTCAAGATGGACCAACAAAACCAGCAGGTCCGCTGAAGTTCAATAAGATCTGGTTACAAGATGAGACTTTTTTTGATTTGGTGGGATCCCTCTGGGTACCCTACAACCCAAGGGGGGGCCAATCTGCCTCTCATCAGTTTTCTGCAAATATCAAAATAATTAAAAGGCCTGTGAAGGAATGGACCTATGAAAATAATTGTAGAGTTGATAGAGATCTGAAGTCGATTGAATTGGAACTACAGTCTATTTATGATTCTGGCATAGGGGGACTGGGAACTGTTGAAGAAAAAGCACACTTGATATCTCTGGAAGGTAGGAGAAATTTGCTTTTATTGGAAAAAGAGGAAACATGGTGACTTAAAAGTAGGGCTTTGTGGCTATCGGCTGGGGATGAGAATACAAAATTTTTTCATGCATACGCTAAAGGTAGAAAGGCGTCTAATACCATCTGGAGCCTGGACGACTCTTTGGGGGATCCCCAGACTTCTTTTGAAAGTATGGTTGGGGTTGGGGTAAATCACTTCCAAACCCTCTTTAAAGCCCCAGCACATGCTAATATTCTGGAAATAGTCAGAATGGCACAACTCTTTCCTTGGTTTGTGGATGAGGATGACAATCACTCACTGATGGCAATTGTTAATGAAGCGGAACTGAAGGGAGTGTTACAGAGTTTCCAAAAAGACAAAATCCTGGGGCCGGATGGATGGACTGTTGAATTCCTCATAGCACTTTTTGAGCTTATTGGGAATAATCTACTGCAGATGGTGGAAGACACTCGAATCTCTGGGTGGATCCCAGCTGCTCTAAACTCCACCTTTTTACCCCTAATACCTAAAACTGACAATTCTTCCTCTTTAAGTGATTTCAGACCCATCTCATTGTGTAATTGTGTATATAAGGTGGTGTCAAAAATTATTGCCCGACGGCTAAAAATCATCCTGTCCAAGCATATTTCTGAGGAACAATTTGGATTTCTGGAAGGACGACAAATTCACGAGGCGATTGGAGTTGCTCAAGAGGGCATCCATAGTATGAAATCTAAGAAAATCAAAGGAGCTATAATCAAGATTGACTTGTCAAAATCTTATGACAAGGTGAGTTGGATGTATATTCATTTACTTCTTACACATTTGGGTTTTGAGGTGGATTTTATTAGGTGGATTATGAGTTGTTTATCTACAGTATCTTTTGCGGTACTTATAAATGGTGCAGCATCTCCATTCTTTCGGTTTGAAAGAGGTCTTCGTTAGGGTTTCCCACTATCACCATTACTGTTCCTGTTGGTTGCGGAAGGACTAAGTAAAGCATTGAAGAGGGCCTGTAGGGATGGCACCCTATAGGGGACACAAGTGGCTCCTGACTTATATATCACTCATCTACTTTTTGTGGATGATATACTCATTTTCTGTTCTGGGTCGACTAGGGATATGGACACTCTCCAGGACATTTTTAAGCTCTTCTCTCGAGCTACAGGTATGGAGATCAATGACAGAAAATCTACTATTACGACTCACCTCCTTAGGGATGGTGAGATCTCTACTATTCGGAGGAACTTCCCCTATACCTTCTTTAGTCTTGATGATGGTTTCTGCTACCTTGGGTACCACTTAAAACCAAATGCATATACCAAACAGGATTGGCACTGGCTCATTGAAAAATTTCACAAGAGATTGAAGGTATGGAGTCACAGGTGGTTATCTAGAGTTGGGAGGCTGGTCATGGTGAAATCTGTCTTAGAGGCAATACTGGTGTACTGGTTTTCCCTCTCTTGGATCCCCAAAGGGACGCTGGAAACTGCTAGGAAATTGTGCTTTCGTTTCCTTTGGAGTGGGAAAGGTGATTTTGTTTCACCTTGGGTCCATTGGCAGAAAATCGCTATCCCAAAATCCTTAAGGGGATGGGGTCTGAAAAACATTCATCTCTTCTCAAGTGCACTGGCGGCGAAAGGGGTTTGGAGACTGCTAAAATCTGAAAGCCTTTGGAGAAGAGTTGTCATACATAAGTATATTTTCCCTGTAACTTTAATGGACTAGGTTCGGGCCACGAATAAGACTCATATTGGTTGCTCTGTTATATGGAAAGTAGTTATCAAATATTTTTCGGTGATTGGCGATCTACTTACTTGGAATATTGGGAATGGATAGGCTCTATGTGTTGGGGAAGATCCTTGGTATGGGAGTGCTGGTAGACACATCTTATCTGATGACTTGATTACATCCTTGCGGGAAATTGGCATCTCTAACTTATCCCATCTCGTTGTTCATGATAGAACCAACCCATGGAATCAGTTTTGGATCAGTGCAGATACATTGGCACTCTCTGTGGAGAAACAGGGGGAATTGAGAACGTATTACCGAGCACTCATTTGGTCACATGTACACATTCGTAACCGGGAGGACTGTTTGGTATGGGAGGGGGCTCCAAATGGAATGTACACACCAAGGTATGGCTACATCAGCTTATGTCACTTCATTACTCCACGTGCTTTGGTGGGGTGGTGGAAATCCATTTGGAGGATAAACTGCCCAATGAAACATCGTATTTTCATGTGGTGTGTTCTCAATGAATCCATCCCTACCTGGGATTTCTTACAGCGCAAGAATAGGGCGGGGCCGGGGTGGTGCATTTTGTGCAAAGCAAACAAGGAAACTTGTCATCATTTATTCCTTCGTTGTCCATACGTGGTGTAGGTATGGGCGGAATGCTCCAGATTAACAAACACCATGTTTAATTGGGATGGGGATTCAATACTGTTGGCTTGGACACAGTGGTTTAGGGACCCTATTGGCATGTCCTACAGAAATCTTCCTTTACTGGTGGCTTGGGGCATCTGGTTGGCACGGAATGGATTGATTTTCAATGAAAAACTCTGTACTCCAGTGGTCTCGGCTGTACAGATCTATGGATTTTTAAAGGCCTACCCACATCACATCAAAGCTGCAAAACAACGTGATGTCCTTGTTCTTGAAATTGATGATTCCTTACCTTGGGGATTCTACGATGGTTCTGCTCTGGAATACAACTGTGGGGGAGGGGCAATACTACATTTATCACGAACCCACTCATACCACCTTTTCTGGGGATTGGGGGAGGGCGGAAACAATTATGCTGAATTAATGAGCCTAAAGCTGCTTCTTATGTTTGCTAGGGAGATTGGCTGTCAACTGATAAATGTGTATGGAGACTCTATGAATGTCACAAACTGGACATCTGGTACACAACAATGCAGGGATATTAGACTTGAAAATATTCTACGGGACATCCTGGAACTGAAATTGTCCTTCTTGCATTTTTCTTGCAGACATATTTACAGGGAGAACAACCAGGAGGCGGACCAGGATGCTAAGGCTAGCAGGGACCTGGCAATGGGGCTGTGGAAAATAAAAGAACATCGAAATGGGATAGACTATGAATATTATCATAGACCATTTATGGACCTCCTGACTATACAGGAACAGTAGCTGGAACAGTTTTGAGTTTACTATATACTATGGATGTGTTAATACTTTTTGGTTATTGAAGAAAGGCTGCGTCCTTTCAAACTTTATAGACCATGTTTTGGAAAACAGGAGGCTCGGGGAACCACCTGTCATTTATAGTTTTTTGCCATATTTTGATATGATGTTTCTTTACTGTATCTTTGGCCATATATTGGCGTTTTGGTAGAACTCAATGGACTGCTATACTGAAATATTTTGTTACTAATGTATCGTCCTTCAATGGATAACCGCATGCTATACGCATATACAGAATGTAATTTTTTCACCTCTGCTGAAATAAAATTACGCTTTTTTCTTGGGAAAAAAGAAAAAAAAATTACAATTCAATTACAATTTACACATTCCAATTCAATTACAATTTAAAATTAAAATCTCAAAATAAATGTATACTTCACATCTTTATATTGTTTTAATATGCTTTAAATTAAACGTAAAATGATATGTTTTAATGTGTGGTTGCATCTTTTCATAATAATAATGTGTGGTTGAAATATGTAATAAAAGATGTAGTTTATATTTCTACAAGTTTAATTTTTTTTGCCACTCAAAATTAGTTCATTGGATCGAGTGCTAACAAAAATATTGCCAAATATTTTATTCTTGGAAATTTAACAATTAGTAAGATTTCTACACTAAAACAAAAATGGATTCATACGATTTTCACTCCTAATATTTTTATGTTAAAAAATATGATAATTGTCTTCCTTGAATGTTTGTTCATAACTATTACTCATACATATACTATATTCATGATATGCACAATAACCTCAAAACATACAAACATTTGTCTTCAAATCAAATTATTTAATAAATTTGTTGATTAATCTATGTTGCTTCCATGTTTACATTAATTTTCCAATGAATGTTTATCCATAACTATAAAACCACACAAAGTTTTATGTCATTAAAATCAATCAATAATTATATTTATTGACTAGGTCACAACTCTTTTAATGATTGTGTTGGTGATCCATACTAGGTCACAACTCTTTTAATGATTGTGTTGGCGAACCATGTTGCCTCCCATGTCTACAAACTTGGTAAGATGGCAACAGAGAAGCACGATCCTAATATGCAATACTATTTGATGAGTTCACAAAACTAGGTAAACTTAAAAAAGCCTTGAAGATATTTTGTAGAATTAAATGGCAGTAGCATTTAAGTTAAATGTTGGTGTTTACAATAAATGGTTTAGGGTTTTATTGAATGAAGGAAAATCAAACGAAGCTTACAATCTCTTCTAAGGCATGGTGGATGGAGGCCAAAACATTGATGATGTGGCATACAATGTACTAGTATAGGAGTTTGGTAATGAAGGGAGCTTTGAGAGGTCCAAAAAAATATTTCATAATTTTTTAGGGAAAGGGCAATCTTATTAAGAAGCTTGAGGCAGAACTTGGTGGGAAACCACAAGAACTAAATTCGATTGTTGAAGTGAAGCCAATAATGTAAGATTTTGAGGCCAAGGTCATTGTAGTAGTGTATATTAGTCCTATACATTTTGACATATGATTGCAATGAGAACCTAATGTGATCGCTAGTGATTATGACCCAAAAAATGGAAAGAACTATGTCATGTCCATGGATTGATGTGGAGGGGATTACCACCAACACCCATGCTTCTTGTATTTTTGTTTGAATACCTACATACATTAGAGTCAATTTACAAATAAAGCCAATAATGCAATCTCCATGTTATATCACTAGCCACAAAACCCACGATAAAACTATTGGAACACGCAATGTTCAAGACAAATACACCACAAATAAGATAAGCATGAGATATTTTTCATTACGGATATGTACATATTTTCCATGTTATTATTACGTTTACGTTTCGACTTTCATTATTATGTAATCCATGTCTATCAAAAACAAAGGCATGTACAAGTTGTGTTTTGGTTTGATAATTGACGTTTTTTTATGCAAGCAAGGCCATATAATACTAACTAATTTCTCTCAAAGAGATTCCATGCCTATGCGTGCAAAACTGCATGATAAAGATGGTTTTTGATGCATGTAATCCAAAAATTGAGAAGGTTTGATGGTTATAAATGATAGTGAATGTTTGTGAGTTGCGCCAACAATGGGTATTGTTTGCATGAAAATATATTCAAAGATTATGTGTAAGTTTCCTTTAGTTGAATTGTACCCTCTATCTCCTATGTTATATTCCATGTAGCACCAAGTGCCAATATTTTTATTAAATGGAATGAGGAGAGGCAAAAAAAATTGGTCCTAACTTTGATATCTTCTTGATAACAAAACTAATTGATTATTGTTGAATGAAACATTTTTTCAATACATTGGTATTTGATAATATTTTTATATAATTGATAATGAAATACAGTGTAATTGATGAGGAAATACAATGAATAGATTATAATGTATAAACTTTTTCAAATTTGAAATCAAAATTTAAAATTAGAATACATTGTACAATTCAGACTTTAAATTTTACAACTCCACATTGTATAGATGTATTTTAAATTCTCAATTACATTACAATTGTATTTGAAATCAAAATTTAAAATTAGAATGTACATTCAAGTGTATTCACATTGGAGCACAATGACCCAAAGGGCCAAATTTCACAAAAGCCTCCCATCTAGTATTTATATTCTTGACATTAAAGCATCTACACAAATACATTTATAAAACAACCTCCAAAAAAATATTACACAAGACAACATGAAAACTATGCCAATGATGCAAGTGGCATACATGTAACTCATTCATCTGGCCAATGGGTTATAGGAATGCAAGTCTCCATAATACAATCATGGTCAGCTTTTGTCATCTTCCATCTCTTTGTCTCACCTCTCTTCACCTTGATTTCTGTTAGAGGTATCCGAGCTGCCACCACCAAATGACTGTATTGACATGATATATATTCAGGCATAAAATCTCTATAAATAATATGAGCAACCTGTTTTTTCACTTTTTCAAAAAAGTGTCCCATTAGAACCATGTCTCCAGTATGGTATGTGAAGTCCCCATCTTGGTAGGGTCTCACCAACCTACTCTTTATTTGTGTGCACCGCATCAAATAGTATGCCACATTTTCTTGGTTGTGGGGGGGTGCAATGACAACGAATACATCACCTGCAAGATACATTACAAATATTATTCAAATGTCCTACGTGCAAATTTCTACAACATTTGTATATGTGTAATATATAATGAACTAATTAACTTAATGAAGACTCTTGTACCTTCCCTAACCATATCAAAATCTCGATCATGATCTAATGAGACCATTGCCTCTTCGGTGTGCATCTCTTTCCATGTTGGAATTGGATGTGGGCCCTTTGGATTAAGAGAGACATATTTCCATGGTTTGACATATACATCATTTTCACAATGATCAATCCCGCATCCATTTGCATCAATGCAAAAATCACAAAAACATGCATACTTCCTCGTTTCAATGGGAAATATGTCACCCATGTCTTTACTTCGAACATAATGCAATTCCCTCGTACCAGGGATGGTCTCACAATACCACAGCATGGATCTATTAACATCTCCAAGGGAAACATCACAAAAAAACCTGCATGGAATTCAGTTTGTCTAATGTAAATTCCTATCAAGTATGTGTTCTTTTGGAAATGATGATATTGAATGGTATTAGCTTATTAATTGAGTTTGGATTTTATTGCCTACACACCAGCCTTGCTTGTTCACGACCTTGATGTCCCAAATGACGTGTGATGGTCCAATCAACTACTTTAGTGGAGCATTTGAGTCGAGTTGCACCATGACTCATCTAGTACCTCCGAAGTGCTCGTTTCACACATGCACCTGTGCCATCATGTTCACCCTTTCCATGCCCTATCTCAAAAAATCTCTAGGTGTGTCAGATTCATGTCTGTTTGTGAAGGCGACTCAACCAATAAAATGAGCGTGTCAATTTGAATTGCCCTGCACACCCATCTGACCAAATCCAGTGTTCAGTAAATGATACGCCTCTTTGCCTGAATGAATCATAAATCAACCCAAAGTAGTGTTGAACGAACAATGTGTCATGCTCATGATCATCACTGACATAAAAATGGTACTCCTTGATCACTTCACGTGACTTAGGAGTGCTATCCCTACCGTCAATGCTTTCCTGAGCATGTATGTACAATACATGTACGAAGATAGACACTTGGTCGGAGTGATAGTACTCACTCTGTGTCTCTCTCTGAGGAGCAAAGGTGTAGTTTTCTGCAAAGTCTACCACTGATAAGATTGTGCCAGGCTCAAATATGTCATGAGAATGTTTGAATTCTAAAGCTTTCCACTTGGACCTATGGGAGTGCTTTATGTATTTATAAATCTAACTTTGAAACTTCTCCATGAAATCTAAAACGAGAATCTCATCATCGAGCAAGTTGATCCTCTTGGATGGCACAGATGAAGAAGATGTTGGATTCATGGTGACGTACTCATACCTCTTCCACCTAACAGTGATATCTGACAATCCATGGTGTGTTGGATCGATAGGAAAGTTCCTATGGAACAATGTCAAATCACTGCATTCATGGACTTTTCTCCCACCTACACACCACTTATTGAAAAACACGTGTTCAGGATTCTTGTTGCATAGTATCATACAAATAAAATCTTGCACTGTGTGAGGAGCTAATACACCATTCCAGTTCCTTTTGCAAAAATCCAGAAATGTGTCATAGTATAGTTGAAATTCAAAATGTTACAAGTAGCAACAAGTGTCGCAAATCGTATTCGGCCTAATATACCATGGTTTAAATTTTTTGAACATGCTAAATGATATTTGAACACCAGGATTGGTTTCTTGGAATTCCTCATAAAGTGCAACTCTCGTCATCTCCATCACATGCTTACAGTGCTCCTGATAAATGCCTCTGGATAAACATTGTCGCGGGACATGCTTTCGATCTGGAATAGCTCGAGAATGGCTATCCCAAAACTCTATCACCTTCTCTCTAATTCCTGCTGCCATCCTACCTCGATAGGGTTCCCTACAAATAAGAGCCCAACAAGCAGCTTCATCATTTTCATCTATCTAGAACCTGAATTTAGTATATTTGAGCAATGTTATTTTTGAAACATTGAGCAACGATGCCATTGTTGATACCATTCAATTTCTTGAGGTGCTTTGTTCCACAAAAGTCGTTGTAATTTCCCTACGACCAGCTCAGGAATCATTGTTTCTTGATTTTCCAAAGGAAGATAATGAAGTTCTTACATTTTCTATTGCATTCTCGCATGTCTTTTTTGTTTTAACATCTTGAAAACCCAACAACTTTGTGGCACATTTCAATTTTTTGTGTTTTATCAACCCATGTAGGATTTGAGCTTGTGCCATCATTGAATGTTGTTCAAAATATGACTTGATTATGTTATTGACATGCTCTCTAACTCTCCGACCAGGGATCAAGTTCCCAATCTCTTCTTGTGTAGAAACAACTGCACAATCCTCTAGAAAATTTCCACCCCTTCCAACCCCACTGCAACTCCCAATTATACTTTCAATGTGAGAGGGAAAGGTGTCATGTGATAGCTGAACAAGATCATGAGGGGGCACAGGGACATGTGATTCTTGATCACCATGATGTGATGTCTGACCATAATCTCTCCCTACATAACATGTAAATTAACAAACTGAAAATTCGTTACTTGATAGTTGTGCATTGAACTTTAAAATTGCTAGTAACTTGAAATTTGATGTGGAAATTGAAAAATTGAAAATTGCATGTGAATTGAATTTTCCAACTAATACATTTAGCTTGAGAATTGTTCTAAGTAAAAATTGAAATTGCTAGTAACTTGAAATTTGAAATTGCTCAAGTAACTTGAAATTGTTAGTAAATTGAAATTTGAAATTGCTCAAGTAACTTGAAATTGCTAACTTAGTTAAACTTGAGAATTGTTCTAGAAGTAAAGTTTGAAATTCCTGGTAAAATTTGAAATTGCTTGTAACTTGAAATTGGTAGTAACTTGTATATTTAACTTTAAAATTACTAGTAACTTGAAAATCAACTATATATATTTAAGTCAAAGATAATTATTAATAACTTGATAAAAATTATTGTGGGCATAAAAATTAATATCATTTATAATCATCACATTATATAATTGTGGGAAAATTTTATTTATGCAATTTATGTCCATTTTACTTTTACAATACAAGAAAAATATTATTTTAACTTTATGGTATAAAATAAATAAATAAATATTGAAAATACAAGTTGCAAATCACCACAAAGAATAAATGATTACAACATTTCTACCTTAGAATTTCAAGGACAATATCATGCATCTCATGTTGTATATACGTGAAATAAAAATTTAAGATTGGTTTAAGGAGAAATTCATAATTTTTAATACAAAAATAAAAGTGTTCCATTAGTTGATGATTTTACAATTTCAACAATAGACAATTATGCAAATTGTAATTTTTATCATAAATTGCAATTTAAGGATTTTTTATCAATAATGCTTCACATATCAATGCAAGGTTGCAAACATTGCAAATAATTATTTACAATTTGTCCTAACAAAATATATGATTCTAATCATTAATCTTATCAATGTGGTGATATGTCATGTTATGTAAATAAAAGTACATGTGATAAATGAAATTTTTTAAAGTAAACATTATAATTAAATAGTTCTTTGAACATTCATTTGTATTCAAATATTCATTACTATGAAAATATTGCCAACCACCATAACTATGAGAATATTCATTCATTTGTTTTCAAATTGAATAAATTATAACTAATCTACATAACTATCACAACATGTTCATTTCAAAATATTCATTCATTTGTTTTGAAATTGAATTTTCTAACAAAATAAGAATTGAAATTATATTTAACTTGAAATTGTTAGTAACTTAAAAACTTGCAATTAGTTAAATATGTACAATTTAACTTGAAAATAGTCTCGTGTACATTTAATTTGAAAATTATTCTAATAACATTGAAAATTGTTAGTAAAGTTTAGAAATTTGAAAATAGTTAATATGTAGATACATTTTAACTTGAAAATAGAATCTAAGTGTACATTTAATTTGAAAATTGTTGGACAATAAAATTGAAAATTCGTAGCAACTTTGAAATAATTTGAAAATTGTTAAAGCAACTTTGAAACATAATTTGAAAATTGTTAGCAACTTTGAAATAATTTTAAAATAGTTAAAGATATGTACATGTATTAACATGAAAATATAATCTAAATTTACATGTTTCATTTGAAAATTGTTCAAATTTAACATTTGTTAGCTACTTGAAAATTGTTCATTTAACATAAAAATTGTTGCAAACTTTGAAATTTAAATAACAAATGGATGAAATAAATAAGAATATCCTTACAAATAAATATGAAACAAATTAAATTATGAAATTTTGTTAAATTTATTGGAAAATTGTTACTAATTTTGTAAATTATGTAGCATGATATTTAAATTATGATAGCATGTAATTCAATAATTTACCTTGGTTGTCCTCCATTGGAATTTGTTGCACCAAATGTGCATCTTCTTCTTCTCTCAACCTTGCTCTTTGTTGTCTCATTCTTTCTCTATTCTTCTCATGCTCTTCATTGTCATTTTGTTGTCTAACATGCTTTCTTTGTCTTTTTTTTTTATTCTCCATCAATCTAAAATAAAAACAAACAAACAAAAATTTAAAATTGTTATAACAAACAACAATATGTTAGTATGAAATCTTGAAATATGCCTACAAAGAAATCTTACATATCTAATGAGCTCTAATTCAACATCATGAAAATGACAATGTTCTAATTCAACAAGATCAAAATGACAAAGCTCTGATGGAAAAAAAAAATACCAATGAGTTAAATTATTGTTTTTGATTAATTGTTTGCTGCTTATATACAGGTTGGTTGATGTTTTTACGAGAGAAGGGTAGTTGGAAACATGAATTGCTTCCAACTCCTTTCTCGGGTTTGGCCGGGTTGGTTTATATATTTTTTTACACACACCAACCCTCGATTGAGTATATTTTACAGACCCTCGATTGAGGGCTTGACCATACCTCGATCGAGGTCTTGTTAAACCCTAGATCGAGGTGTTGTTAAACCCTCGATCGAGGTATTTTAAATACCTCGATCGGTCAAATAGCTCGATCAAGGGCTTCAAAAACAGGTCGAGAGCCCTTTTCACTGCAAAATGAAAGGTTTGTCTGCCTTCCATAGAGTTAAACCATGTCATTAAATCCTCATTAATGAGCGGACTTGATACCATTGGAGTCGTCAACGAATCCTCTATCCAGATACATAAAATTTATGAATTTTTATCTTCATATGTCTTTTGTTTTTAAATTTCTACTAAAACGTGCCCTAAAAAACCCTGCCAACAACTTCAATTGAGCTCAAAGATAAATCCACAACATTAAAAATACACATCCAAAATAATTGAAAAAATACACAATCCCTAGCAGGGATGATTTTAAGAACCCCCCCCAAATTTATATGGTAAAAAAATTGGCGAATCTCCCCGATATATAGGAAAATTTGAAAGCGATTTTATCAATAATATAATATGTATATATAATTTTTTGGCGAATCTTTCATTTTATTATATGATATTGTAAAATCTTGGCGAATCTTTCACTAAATTATAAGATATTGTAAAATCTTGGCGAATATTTTACTGAATTATAAAATATTGTAAAAAGTTGACAAATATTTCACTAAATTATAAAATATTGTAAAAATTTGGCGAATATTTCACTGAATTATAAAATATTGTAAAAATTTGGCGAATATTTCATTGATCTATAAAACACATTGAATGACACTCTGCTTGTTAATTATGAGTTCAAGGCTTCTTCAAATGTTGAGTTCAATTGCTCTATTTCAAGTTTTGGTCTCAATACCAAATGGTGGTGGCCTTAATGAAGCCTTGATATCCAAGCAAAGCCGAGTATATCTTGGAGACATATATTCTAAATGTGGGTGTTTGGAGGATGCACATAAAGTGTTTGGCCAAGTGCCAAAGCGAAATACAGCCTCATTGAATGCAATGCTTTCAAGATGTGCTCAACATGGACATGGCAGGGAGGAACATTATCAGAGGGGTTCTTCGGGTGGAGATTGTCATTCATAGCTCTGATGACGTTAGCATTGCATCTTCTTCTTACTTATAATTTTTTCCTCTACTACTTGAGTTTCTAGAATCTATTTGTAGTCCTCCCTGCAATTATTAGAGATTTCTTCTTTTTCTTCTTTAATAGTCTTTGGAGATGACTTTTTTGAATTGCTTAAATCAACAAAGGAATTGCACCCACAGACTATCCTTCAATAGATTGTGTGGCTACCCTAGACTGTTTTTGATACTTCAAGGCAAGTTTGTACATAGGTTTTAAGCTAGGCATGTTCCTTAAGTATTTTTCTTGGCACATACTTTGAATAACATTATAGTGATTTTGTTGGCATCCTGTAGTGTCGACTATTGGGGGCTATCTTATTGTTGTGTCATACTTTTGGACAATGTAACTTTTTTCCATCTAAATTCCTCAACACTAGTACCATATCTAAATGTTATACCATTTGTTGATACCATATCTAAATGTGTCTAGTAGTTGATTTTGATTGTAGATGTTGTATTGTTTGTTGATATTGGTGTGTAGATGTTATTATAACCCATGTTAGAGATTTTATTACAAATTGTTTTTTTCTATTGATTAGAGTTTCCATGACATGTGGGGACTTGGACCTTGACAAACCGATAAACTAATAGAATCAGACATTATGCATCATTTTGGCCTTCACTAGCCAATTATGCCCATGGAGGCTAGGAAAATTTTGAGCCAATTGGACTAGGGGAATGTTGGTCTCGTGCCAATAGGTCTCCTATGATCAATGCATAGGAACCTAGTGCATAGACCATTTTTCTCTTCGCTTAGCTATGTAGAGCTCATTTATTTTTCTGAATAACGATAAGTATTTACAAAGAAAATATACAATCAGCATAAACAAATCGAAAAAGTGAAGACAATTAATTCATGCAAATAAAAGGTAATAAAAAATTATTTTCTCGAACCCTAAATCAATGGAAATCAACTAAATCTAATATTGATTCAAGCTACAACAAAGGGTTAAATCAAGCATCAAATGAGAACTAGAAGCATTCAAGGGTCTAACACAATAATTAACCAAAATACATGCAAACTCCACAAATCGACAAAATGTTTCAAATAAAAGCAATAAACAAACCATAAAAATTTGCACAAAATATTTGAGATAAACACCAACATGGTTTCATGTACTTGAATGAGCTCATTCTTGCTTAGCGAAAGTGTAGTCAAATTAGTTATTTATCCTTCAATGTCAGGACACTATCTATGATAAGAGATAGCCCCTAGGCCTAGCTTTGTCAAATTCCAGTGTCATTTCCTATCACATAAAAAAAGAGACAATGTAAAAGATAAATATAAAAACATCAATCTTAAAATAAACTACATCAAGGAAATGTATGTCATATCATCAATGTTATAACAAAAAAGTACAATGTAGAATCTATTTTTAATTAAAATGCTAGCTCAAATTTACATATAATGATCACCCGCAAGGGTCCATGGAACACCTATACCAAAATAAGACTCAAGAGTCTCTCATGTGTATTGGATCATATACAATCTTAGGTGAAATCCATTTCCCAATTCACATTCTGGGACTGGTCCTCATTTTCGGCACTCTGAACATGACCTTCTTCGAATGAGCCGTCATTATGATCCTCAACAACATTATGTTCCATATCAAATTCATTAGATAAATTTGCCAGATTGTTTTCTCCCCTTCTTTCACAATTTGATCGCCAGAGAGCTACTGCTCTTTCATATGGAAAATTGTCAACCTCATACTTTGTTACATATAATCTTAAGCATGTATCCACATTTTTATCAAGCTTATTCCTCAACTTTGACTTCAAAAATGTTAATGCACTAAACATTCTCTCATCCTCCACTGATCCCAAAATCATGGTTTGACATAAATCTACTAATTTGAAATACTCTGACATATTTTGCAGTAGAAATTCACTACCACTGAGTGTAGTCCACAATTTTGTAACTGCACCATATTCTAGAGCATTATCCAACTTAGAAAATTGCTCCCACATTGTATCAGCAAAGCATTGGGCTTGATCTTTCAATTTTTTTCCATGTAAAATACCTTGAATATGTTCTCCTTGTATCTCGGTCTCTCGACAAAAATGGCTCTGCAAAATCTTGATTTTAGCTATAAATTCAACCTTTATAGTTGTTGAACCTTGACGATGGTTCCAATATTGAGGGTATACCACAGACATGGCCTCCAACAATTCATCTCGAGGAAATCGTTCTCTTATCTCTGATGATAGTGATTTTGCAATTTCTATCAAGCTGCGCCTCACTGAAATCACAACATTGTCAAATTGTTCTCTTGACACAGGGCACTCTTTGGTGGTTCTTCCTATTTTGTCATTATAATAAAAAGGAACCATATACCCACGCACTGCCATACATAGAAACCCTTTTTCATCAAACTTCAATAAATTTTCATCATTTTCAATATTGATTATCTTAGCCCAATTTGTAAATGCTAGACCTGTAAAAGAATCTGCCATCATATACAAATTATCTAATGCAAGGCATGCTAGTTTTCTAGCATTTGTGTATTCAGCAATATACATCGTGCGACTCTGAGACATCTTCACGAGGCTATTCATTTCATGAAGCAGAGGAAGAACTCCAGCCAATGTTAAATATGTCTCTATATCAGTTAATAGAAAGAGAAGAGTTTGAGCTTTTTCTACACTTAGGCGATGTTCATACATCACCCCTACCAAGGATGCATATTCATTGAATAGTCTTTGAGCTGGTCCCTTCAGTGAGATCCATCTTGTATCAACATCTTTTAATAGTTTGTTTCCATTTGTAACACCATCGGAAAAAATTTTAAACTCTGAAAACCGTTTGGGACTCCGACAAAAGTATGCATGAACCTCACGTACAAGATATTCAACTTTTGAAACCAATGGAAAGTTGCTCACTATTTTAAATGCAAGATTCATTCTGTGAGCCATACAATGAATACCAATCATATACGGTGAAGCTGAGAGTTGTAGTCTAGCACAAAGGCCGTTCCTTTGTCCCTGCATTACTGATGCCCCATCTGCTCCAACGCATACCAACTTTTTTGCGATCATTGAATGATCCATACCACCAGTTTCCTTCAAAGTATTAATAACAAGTTCATAAATGTTTTCTGCTGTAGAACTTTTGCTCATTTTATGAATTCCAAGTAGATAGGAATTCCTGATATGGTAATTGACTGTATAAATGCTCATGCAAATCCATGCAGTATTATCAACAGCTGTAACTTCATCCAAGGACAGTGACAAAAATGTTGCATTCACAATCTTCTCTTTCATATCATCCTTTTCTACTTGAGCTAGATATTTTCCCCATTCCCAACCACTCGTTAAAGACCAATGAGAAGATGGAAAATTTGGCACTTGAATAAAAGATAGATATTTCATCATTTTTGGATAATCTGTCATAGGACGACCATTGGATAGGATGTGAAATACAGTGCTTAATTGTATCGACTTCGATAACAATTTTTTTCCATCATCTTTCCGAATTGAGAAGTGATGGTTCCTCCACTTTCATCTAGTTTTCTCTTATTTATTAAGTATTTATTGTATTCCTCTTCACATTGGAGATGTCGGCTATCAGATTTCCATCTAGCAGTAGATTTCTTCTCATCATTTCCAGTTTTCTTATCATACACCTTCCCAACATGCTTCTCTATTGTGTCCAGCTTCATTTGCAATTTCACTACTTTGCCAAGTTTCCAACTACATGAAATGCATTTAACTTCTCGTGAGGTCTCATTCTTATTTGTTGGAGGTATCGATTCAATAAATGGGAATCTTGATACCCAATCAGATTGGAATTGTCTCCCAAAGTCCCATCGTCCTTTTTTCCTCTTCAGTGAATGGTCTATCTCACCTTGCAAGGAAAAATCTTCAACATTTGAGCTACCAATTTCTGATGAAAATGCATTTGCCTCACTTTGATCACTAGAGGAATGTATTCTACCATCCATTGTATGTTTTGCAGATGCATCCTCCAAAGTGTTGACATCTCTCTCACCGATACCTTGCTCAAGAGAGCTTGAACCATGAATATGATGTGGCTGATTGGATTGATATTTTTGAAAATATGACATTACATCCTTTTGTCTTAATGTTTTATTTTTCTCTCCATGATCCATGTTTGACATCTTGTTTCTTACTTAATGTTCCACAATTGATATTCCAAATCAATATAGAAACCAGAAGGAGGCCTGCATGAGAAAAATGATATAAAATTAGTACAACTGCAATTCCCTACGAGGAGGTTGGTCCTCCACAATTGCACCAAAAATATACTAAGTGATTAACCTAGGGGCCACTAGAACAACAGGGAACAAACAACACACCACAATAAAAATTTTCCTAAGGTTGTGGGGATCCGTTGAGTAATTTTGTGAATGGATTCCATTATGTTCCTTGGTGGCTCCTTGAGTAAAGATTGTTAGAAGGAGACTAACTCTCTCTATATATCCTCATGTTTAACTAGCTTATTGACTTGGCTACTAAGAAGAGAACTAATATGATTATGATGTTAATATTGGATCATTGATCGATGAAATAATTTGGAATTTTTTTCTCCTTTCAACCATCTAATTTGGGATTTATGCTTCCAAAGGGTTTCCTCTTGTCTCTGTCACATTTCTATTTGGGATTGGAGAGAGACATACAGTGAACAGCTTGGGTACTATTGATATCTAATGAACAGCTTTTCCTAATAAAATTCTATAAATTTGATGCACATATTATGAATAAGGAAAAAGGGACATTACCTGTAGGCATACTACATTGATTCACGTTAGGGCCTATAAAGGTATTGAAACCAGTAGAAGCTGATGTGGACGGTGCAGTCATGGTGCTCATGACTGGCATGGTTACAGAAGCACTTGGTCCTACAACAGGTGTGGAAATCCAAGTACTAGGTATCTGATATAACGGTTGAGAAGCAGGAGGTGGTGCAAAGTTGGTTGTACTGCTAGGTCCAACAGTAGGTGTAGGAATAGATGCCATCGTTGTTGAACTTGGCATACCTAATGTACTAGTATTGAAACTGAAAGACGGAGTGGTTCCTCATCCCCTTAAGCCTCACTTTCCCAGGCCTTCTAGCCACCTCAACCTACTGTAGATGCCATGTTGAAAACTAGATAGGCCAGGATTCAAACCCATGACGTATTCTTGGATGATGGGCTGCCTTATCATTTGATCTACATGACCCTTCATCATGGACACCCTCAACAGTTTGTTCTAAAGATGTGGATTGCTACCTCCAGGATCCAACACCCCCCTTAAGTGCACAATTTGGCTTGGGCTTTCCAGCCATATAAGCCTACTTGGGTATGTTGCCACTTTGAAAACTGGGCAAGTTATGAATCAAACTCAAGAACTACCCTTGTCAACAAATTGTTGTATCATTGAGCTACATACCCCTTCATGATGAGCAGCTTTAACAATTTGATCTAAGGGTGCAGATTGCCACCTCCAACACCGCTCTGAACCCTCCCCTCTCCCACTAAGCTACACTTTGGCTTAGGCTTTCTAGCCACCTCAACCTACTTGGATTTGATACCATGTTGAAAACTGGATAGGCTAGGAGTCAATCCCATGACCTACCCTCGACTGACCATTGAGCTACATGCCCCTTCATGGTGGGCACCATTACTGGTTCGAAACTTTAATCTAAAGTTATGCATTGCTACCTTCAACAACACTCTTGGACCCATCCTATGAATCTAGATTGTCAACCTGCTGCCAAATGTCTTTCATAATTTATACCTCTCTGGGAGAGAACACTCTTATTTCATCGGCAGTATTCTTAGTCTCGTGTGGTGTATCACAATCATTGAAACTTGAAAGGTTTACCTGCTGTCGTCTAGCTGGCTGAAAAGGTTTTGTTCTAAGTGGTGGAAGGTTTTGAAACCTCCTCGATCTACGAAGCTCTTGATTCTCCGTGATTATAAATATAAAATAATTGACTAGAACCTGGTGGCCAGTACAACTAGGGGGCAAACAGCACGCCAACTAAAAATTCCTAAGTATACAAACCAGGCAAACAAAGATGCCTTCCAGAGAAAAGTTTGGGATGATGAGGGCCCAGAACAGATCAACGAAGGAAGAAAGACAGTTACCCGGGGTCCACAATACAATGACTAAGGGTGCAAGCACTCGAATCACCCAACCGCCCTCCCAAAGACCTGCAAGGGATTTCCTCCCACGTCTGTCTTAGGTACAGCAAATATACCCTCTGCTGTCACCTGTGTATGAACCTAGAGTCAGATACTAAGGATACCACAACACCAAAAACTCCTGGGGGAACAGTCACCGGTCGAATCAGAAAGCGTGGGTAGGGTAGCTAAGCCCGAAACTCGAAATAGTCCCCAATACGCAATCCAATCCTGGCGTATGCTCGAACAGAGAGTAGGAGGAGTATTCCCAACAATCTGATCTCGCAATGACCTACTGCATAGATCCCAGGCAAGTTTTGAGTGAAATGGGTTTACCTGTGATAGTCTCACTACGATTTTTGCGTAATGTGTGATCTTGAGTGGTTTAAGGTGATTTAAACTCAAGATCCTAACCAAAACTAGTTGGTGTAGTGTACCCTAAAAAAGAAAAATGTTTCTATTTCATTTTATTAAAAAGTTTTTAGGGCTGTTATTACTCAAAAAGGGTAGTGCTTTTGTGTGGCGTGGTTGCAACAAGGAAACAAAAGTGCCATAAAATCAAAACTTTCTACAACAAAGCTCTTTTTCATTTTTTCATTTACTGGAAAGAATAAAAGAACAATCAACTAAATTATGATTCAATAAACTGACCACAAACAATGTTTAAGTACAAGAATCAATCACTAAACAAAGTGCTGGAAAATGGACTAAATCGAATGCCAAAGAAGGATCGATTTTAATGCAAACCTACAACTTAAAATTGAGTTGGAATAAATCTATTCTACAGGAATGAATTATACTATGATTAAGGCCTCATGACCCATCCTCTATGTATAATATCTCCTATTGGCATCCATACCCAACTATGATGTTGAAGACACCCAAGAGAGAGCTTATATTATGGTTTGTCAGTGTTGTTCATGGTGATCAAACTTGAGAATCTACATTTAATGACTAAGGCCAAAGTGATTTCTTCCCTAACCATGGGGATGGATATCAAGAAGTTTCATTTATGACGTATGCCCTGTGTTCCTCCTCTTCAACCATGTTTAGGTCTCAAGATTAATTTGTTTTTAAACAAATGGACACACACACTTTACATAACACCCACACATTTTTTATAATACATATTAAAATCTAAGTGAAGGGAAATGTGGATGTGTGCATGGGGCATGTGTGGAGGTTTATAAAAGATTGAAAAAATTCAAATAGAAATGAGTAGGCATTTACAAAACATATGCAAATTCCTAAAATTTTAGTTATGGTTTATTCACTATTTCTAGTATTAGTTTGAGATACCTTGATCCTTTTCTTGGTATATTTGGACCTTTGGTACCTCTCCCTCATTTTTGGTCATCCAAAATATTAGAAAAAAATATGCAAAGTTATCTCATGTATATAGACAATTTTAAATGTTTACATTTACAGTCAAGAACTATGATGTCATTACAAGGGTTCAAATGAGCCAAGGGACATTTTTAGGGGTATATATTTTGATGTTAAGGAAGGGAGAAAATAATGCTAACCACAACAGTTTGGGTAGTAAGGAAATTGAGGAATGGGAGCTAGAACCTAAACCTAAATAGAACAGGGGCAAGAATGATCTAGTATTGAAATAATATGCATATTAGGGTTATAAAAAAGAGACAAAGATTTATCAAAAAGGTAATTAGAAAGAATAAGGAATTAGAAGTAGAGTACAAGATTTAAGCATTATAAGACATTTCAATGGCCCTAATTGTTTATCCTACCATAATTTTGGCTATAACGTGGACTCCATGTCCTTAGGGTATATGTACTAAATCATTTCTAACTAGTATCGATGACAGACCAATGCTCAATTTATATAATTAGACTCTAGGGCTACCATACAAGGTGAGAAGTTCACTTCATAGTAGTAGAGAGAAAGATAAGGAAGGCATCAAAATTTATCCATGTCTAAAATTCAATAGAAATATCTGATACATATGCTGTAACAGTATGCTTATTTGTTTTCGGATATGGCGGGCTGTATGGATAGTTGTTTTCAGTTTTTAAATATCTGATACATACAGCTATTAACTCAGACCATTTTATGAAGCTTTGGAGGCACGGAATTGAGCATTAGCTCAGATTTCAAACGATCGGTGATGGACATCCTGTTACAATATGTTTTATTGTATTCGGATATAGGCGGGCTGTATGGACAGCAGTTTTTAATCTCTGATATTGTATTTGTGAATATATAATCGGATATATGCGGGCTGAATGGACAGCCGTATCCATGGTATTTGTTTTCGTATGGGGCAATAAACTTGATGTCAATATGGGACAAAAAATTTGTGAAAAAGTAGGGATCTCAGTGATTCTATTACATGTGCAGAATGTAATTTTGTTCAATTATTTTTGAAATAAAATTACAACTTTTTCCAAGGAAAAAAAAAAAAGTTTTAAGCCTAAAGAAATAATCATTAATAATTTAATACAAACTTAATATATATATATGCTACAAATCCACTGCTGCTATGAGTTTTCAACAACCAAACCACTGCCCAGCAACAGAAAAATGATGGCCCAGCACTAGCAAATGATCAGTGATTACTTTTGTGTTTGTTGACAGTTTATATAGTAGGGGGTTGGTGGGACCAAGTAGAAAGGGCAGGAAACTAGTAACTAAATTTTAATGATTTTTAAAAAATTTATCCTCAAAGACAGGTGCCATGGGTGAGTAATTATGTGCACCTCTGGAGGGTGCAGGGTACCTCTGCATACCCAAACCCACGGGATGTACTCTATGAAACTATCAGCAGAAAGAAAAATATTTAAAGGAAAAATTGTGTTATATAACTGTAAATCATCTGCTATCAGCTTTGTACATTATCAATTTTCAGGGATTCGGATTTATAAATTCTAAATGCAGTGAACCAAGCCTTACTAGATGGTGTTATTTCTGATCTGCAGAATGATATTATTCTTGGAGATATTCATAGAGAGGGGCATGATTTTACGAAAGGTCTTGTTCTCTCTAAAGTTATGTTTTAGGATTCTTACCATTCAGATTCCTACCTAGGATTGTCACCCCTCTCACATTCTAAGAAAGAAGAAAAATATTCATGCAAATTTTAGATGGTTTGTGAGAGTATTGAACCTGTTTCTTAATGCTACATTACTCAAGTAGGAGGTTCCCTTGTCTGGGTAAAGGGAGAAAACATTCTTGAATGACTGTACTTAAGGAGTGGGGCTCATCTCTATCAGCATTATCCACAAGACTTCAATATGAATCCCCCTTCCTTTTATTGGTCATGACCTAGAAATATTCATCAACATGCATACCTTAGGTCTATACATAGACACCTAGAATAAAATTCAACAAAGTGCTCTTATCACGTGAGTTATCAATTGGCCCATGGTAAAAAAATTGCAGTGGATGTGAAATAGAAGCCCTATTACTCTTGGAATGCTCCTGAGCTACCCCCCCATTAGTACTATCTCTCATTCCTTATAATGAATGATATATAGCGTCACCATCTTAGGTTTGTGTATGAACCTACTTGGTCAAATGGCCTAAGCCAATTGACACCCCACCCTTTTTTACTTGGGTGGTCAATTTTGTAGCACCTGTACCTTGAGAGGATACCATGGATGGTTTCCAAAATGGTATGTAACAAATAGGATGGTCCTAATATTGATAATAAAAATAATAATTACATAAATCAAGATAACACACTTTCTACTGATGAACCCCATCCATCACCATAAATGAAATAAAAGGAGGAGATTTCTTCTTCACGTCACTTCTACACACACCCTAGGAATACCTTGAATTCCATCATCCGTATGGGATCAACCCTTCACCAAACCTATTGGAAAACAAGTCTACAAAAGGTGATAGGAGCATTAAAAGAAAACCGAACTCTAACCACAAGGGGTAGTGGGATTGAATTGCTAACCATATGATAGAGAACTAGCAATGTTCCATGTACCATATTGCAACACCACCTCATTAAATCATTAGAATTGAACAAAAAATGAACATAATTAAACCCCAATCCCCAATATGAAATTAATGCCACCCCATTTTCTTCACAATTCAGGAAGCATGATTTCTTAAATGCATCTTCATTAGCCATTCAATTAAGAAATTACATGATCACTCCTCTACACTCTAAACTTTTTCACCTTTCAGAAGTATTAATATTAGTCTTTCTATTGATAATATGGAAGGATGAATATTAATGATGGAATCACTAATGAAGGAAGAGCCTTGGGTGTCAATTACTTGAAAATATTTTTAAGTTTCATTTATTTACCTTGGTCAAGACCTCAAAACCAATACCTAGTTCAAAAAAAATCAAATGGTGCTAATATGCCGACTTAGAGTTAAATGATCCCATTGTGAGGTCATGTGCATTAGTTTGAGTTGTTTTTTTGGAATTGGATACATGAAAGCTTCATTTAGGGCCTAAGTTGTATGCTACACCCTTAATCATGTTGAGGATCCTATGACTTATACCTTATGATTTAAAACTCATCATCCCCACTTTGAGGTAAAATATCACGTTGAGAGATCATGTGACTTGGCTCAAGTATTATTCTTGGTCTTGGATTGCTTTAATATTCATGTACTAGGCCCTAGGGCCTAGGTTTTCACCCTAACCATGTATATGGCCCACATTCTAAAATCTATTTCATAAACCTTAAAGTAATTCCAATATCCTCACTCATAAGCCAAGGATGTGCTTAGGATGTCATATGTGAAGGATTAAGGAATCATTATTAAAGGTAGATGCTTAAAATATTCCTTTAGGTTATAAGGCCTAGACTCCTTAGGGTATATGTACTAAATCATTTCTAACTAGTATCGATGACAGACCAATGCTCAATTTATATAATTAGACTCTAGGGCTACCATACAAGGTGAGAAGTTCACTTCATAGTGGTAGAGAGAAAGATAAGGAAGGCATCAAAATTTATCCATGTCTAAAATTCAATAGAAATATCTGATACATATGCTGTAACAGTATGCTTATTTGTTTTCGGATATGGCGGGCTGTATGGACAGCTGTTTTCAGTTTTTAAATATCTGATACATACAGCTATTAACTCAGACCATTTTATGAAGCTTTGGAGGCACGGAATTGAGCATTAGCTCAGATTTCAAACGATCGGTGATGGACATCCTGTTACATTATGTTTTATTGTATTCGGATATAGGTGGGCTGTATGGACAGCAGTTTTTAATCTCTGATATTGTATTTGTGAATATATAATCGGATATATGCGGGTTGAATGGACAGCCGTATCCATGGTATTTGTTTTCGTATGGGGCAATAAACTTGATGTCAATATGGGACAGAAAATTTGTGAAAATGTAGGGATCTCAGTGATTCTATTACATGTGCATAATGTAATTTTGTTCAATTATTTTTGAAATAAAATTACAACTCTTTCCAAGGAAAAAAAAAAAAAGTTTTAAGCCTAAAGAAATAATCATTAATAATTTAATACAAACTTAATATATATATGCTACAAATCCACTGCTGCTATGAGTTTTCAGCAACCAAATCACTGCCCAGCAATAGAAAAATGATGGCCCAACACTAGCAAATGATCAGTGATTACTTTTGTGTTTGTTGACAGTTTATATAGTAGGGGGTTGGTGGGACCAAGTAGAAAGGGCAGGAAACTAGTAACTAAATTTTAATGATTTTTAAAAAATTTATCCTCAAAGACAGGTGCCATGGGTGAGTAATTCTGTGCACCTCTGGAGGGTGCAGGGTACCTCTGCATACCCAAACCCACGGGATGTACTCTATGAAACTATCAGCAGAAAGAAAAATATTTAAAGGAAAAATTGTGTTATATAACTGTAAATCATCTGCTATCAGCTTTGTACATTATCAATTTTCAGGGATTCGGATTTATAAATTCTAAATGCAGTGAACCAAGCCTTACCAGATGGTGTTATTTCTGATCTGCAGAATGATATTATTCTTGGAGATATTCATAGAGAGGGGCATGATTTTACGAAAGGTGGATTTAGTGAAAGTGTTTCCGAGCCATCAACAGTCCCTTATAATGCCATGGAAATGGATCCTAGTTCTGATCCTATGTTGTCATCTTCATCTGCAAAAGAATTGCAATCATTGGAAAGAATGAATGCAAATCCTTTCCGCAGTATTGGTGATGCATTGAAGGACTGGAAAGAGAGAGTAAAAATATCAGATATCAAATCTGAAGATCATAAAACAAATGAAATTTCCAGCAAAATAGAGGAATTGGAAATTGATGGAGGAGATGAATTCCAATTTCTGTTGGAAGAAAAAAGGATAATTCCCAAGCATTAGGTGTTGCAACTGCTGATCAACTTGATCAGAACATAAATGTGAACAAATCGAGTACAGTGGAAGAGGATCTAATTGAGAAAGAGGCTGCACGCCCTGTAAATGAGATTGAAGATATTGTAGATATAAAAGACAATGGTACGTTACAGCAAAATGTTAAAAGTATTGGTATGAATATGAAAACTGAGAAGCAAGTGCAGAATAAATTTGTTGATAATGTTTCGTCCTTTTCACAAATTGTGGAGGATGAGATGGATATTGAGTGTGAAAACCAAGATAGAGTTCAATCAGAAAGTTTTGTTTCAATTGAAAGACAGCATCAAGGTACAACTAGACAACCAAATAGTCAATTTGCAACTAGTGACCAGACTTGGAGTGAAGAAGATGTAAGAAAGCTAAGGAAGGATATTGAGATGATATTTAAGGAACATCACAGTAGTAATGAAAATGTTGCGATAGTTTGGGCAAAGTACGAGCAGCTTACTACAAGGATTTCCTAAGACTTGACAGAGCAGTTGAGAACCAGAGAACTGTGTTCTTATGAGCTTTTCTAAAATAATGGCATTCAAAACCCTAGCGTTACTATAAATTAGTTTCTATAATTTTCATCTTGAAGAAATTGTTTTTAGGGCTAACCAACGTTTTTATTAAATGCATCAAATAATTGAGAACCATCTCAAAAATATTTCCTAGATGGTTTTGTTTCTTGATTCCTAGAAACATCAAGCAAGTGTTTCCCACTGTACACTGGGCATTTTTGAGATATTTCTTGTTTGGGAAATGTCTGAGGCAAGAAGTATTACTTGCCCAGGAAGCAACATTATTTAAAGGTGGTAAAACTGCCAACAAAGATCTAAGATGATTCTTGGTGATATTTCCTCTTCTTGCATGTTGATGTGATTGTTTTCTGTTGGATTAACTATCAAATTGCATGATTTTTTAGCTAGGGCTTGTGATTCTATCAATAAAGGTCTCAGTATTATAGAAATCCCAACATACTGACTGGCCTTTAAAGCTTGCAACACCACACAAACAAACACAAGCTGTCAAAGACCGTAAGATAGGAGAGCAAGAGAAAGGTTACAACTATGTGTCATGAGCAAGAGAAATAAGCCACAAAATAGTACATTGAGGAAGAGCCTCTTCTTACCTTCAAGACTTTAAACTGAATGTAGAACCGAGTCAATGAATGAACCAGGTATTGCTTTCTTCCCTTGAAGCGACTATTTATATGCTTCAATGGATTCATGACATAGTAATAATAAAGAACAAAACTTATACTCTTTAGCATGGAATTCATCCATCCCATGATATTCAATTTTGTCTCATTATTCAAGGCATGTGGCTATTTTGATTAATATTCAAAATTCTAGAGCCTTTTGTCTTATATTGAAAATTGCTTCTAATGTGACAAATACCGGGAATTATCATGTGCAGCCAGGAGATAACATTTTGTTTGTTTGTTTGAGAAATGCTTCTCATAGAATCGCTTGACTAAGATGTTGTGCTATGAGGGGTGTATCTATGCCATCAAAGTCACCTAGTACATGCACCTGGCCTGATCTGCACGGTGCACCCATTTGGGATGTTTTTGAACTCGGGTCTATGTGTTAGTACGAGCCTGATCACCTCACTCAATGTGACAAACCAACGCTTCACAGCCCCGTCTCTCAGAAAATTTTAAGGGACTATCATCTCACATCACTACAGAAAGGGGCATGACATCCGACCCCTGCCAAATGCACTAGGAATGATTGAAATTTCTTGGAATCCTTTTCCAAGGAAGTGTCACAATGAGTAGAAATGGTTGGGCCTGGTTACATCTGATCCCCAAACACAGCACTTGGTAAACATGGAACTAGAGACCTGCAACTGGCTCAGCCTGTCATTTGGGGGCAGGCCCATTTGCCAATTTGATTTCTCAGATATGATTTATCTCATGTGCTCCAATATATGCAATCTCACCTAATTTGGGGAAGCACTAAACACGGGACTGACAAATAAGTATGCTAAAGACCTAAAATTAACTTCACAACACACATAAAATCATCACTTCCAGGCATACACTAAACTCATAATGCATTTATCCTCACCTTCTTTCCCTCCTAATTTTGATTTTGAGCTGACAAAGCTCAGGTCTCAAACATAACTCTGTGCTTATTAGGCACCCGCATTCTCATAGAGGTTTGGTCGGTCAACACAAGCAGCCACTTGGCCCCATGATGAACCCATTTTTTACTGTGAAGAATAATAAAGACCATGAAAAACATAAAATCCATGTCTAGGTATTGTTTCACCAGTTCTCTTTTGGACCAAGAACCCTCATCAAAGGGACTACCATCTCTCACATCACTACAGAAAGGGGCATGACATCTGGCCCCTGCCAAATGCACTAGGAATGATTGAAATTTATTGGAATCCTTTTCCATGGAAGTGTCACAATGAGTAGCAATGGTTGGGCCTGGTTACATCTGATCCCCAAACATAGCACTTGGTAAACATGGAACTAGAGACCTGCAACTGGATCAGCCTGTCATTTGGGGGCAGGCCCATTTGCCAATTTGATTTCTCAGATATGATTTATCTCATGTGCTCCAATATATGCAATCTCACCAAATTTGGGGAATCACTAAACACGGGACTGACAAATAAGTATGCTAAAGACCTAAAATTACCTTCACAACACACATAAAATCATCACTTCTAGGCATACACTAAACTCATAATGCATTTATCCTCACCTTCTTTCCACTCCTAATTTTGATCTTGAGCTGACAGAGCTCAGGGCTCAAACATAACTCTATGCTTATTAGGCACCTACATTCTCACAGAGGTTTGGTAGGTCAACACAAGCAGCGACTTGGCTCCATGATGAACCCATTTTTTACTGTGAAGAATAATAAAGAGCATGAAAAACATAAAATCCATGTCTAGGTACTGTTTCACCAGTTCTCTTTTGGACCAAGAACCCTCAGCAAAGGAATTATCATCTCTTCCTAAACCCTCCATTTGTGCTAAGTCTAGTTCTCAAAGGCAAAATAAGTATCTATCCTTTTAATGGTGAAAGAGCAGAAAGCGAAGTACTAGTAATTGAAACAAGAAGTGAAAGTGTAGCTGGAATTGGAATTGTTGGGAATTCATGCCCCATCCAAAATCATATTATGGAAAAAGTAAAGGATGCTTTCAAACTGAAATTTTTCTTCTTCACTATACAACCAAAATATCAAAAAACAAAGGTAAGAATAGTGGGCGGGTCACACAAGTGGTTCCAGATGTGCAAAATGGATACATGGATACATTTAATAGTGGTAAATATATTTATTCATTCTTTGATCTCTTTAATTCTTTCCTGATTACTAGGTTTCATAACTTTATTTAATGATAATTTTGAATCACCTTTCAAAATCAACTCTCATCCATTTAGGCTTAAGGCTATCTTAAGGCCTTCCTTATCTGCAACTACCTCCACACAATTGTTAGAAGCTTATAAGAAACTTGATGAGTTGACATAGCTCACCAACCTATTTTGAAACTTGTCATGCTCAGTAAGACTTGATTAATTTTAGTCAATTCTTGGTCAAAATCAGACAAACTCGTGAGACAAACTTGGTCAATTTGGATCAAATTTGAAATGGTCAATTGTCGTCAAACTCACTAGTGATTTTCTCTTTCAATGTTTGTATTATGCAATTTGCAGTTTGTTCTTTAAGTTTGGTGCATGAGGGCTGTTGGAAAAATATAATTGATTCTTTAAAACATGATAGCAGAGAGAGTGCTATGTGAAATATCAGCTTACGGGGGAAAATTCTGTATGATGTAAATGCAATCTATGTACTTTATGAAACTATTACAAGAAAGAAAATCTGAGAAATATTTACAGGAAAATATGTGTCATATACAACGGAAATTTCTGTGTCATGTAATTGCAATCTATGTACTCTATGAAACTATCAGCAGAAAGAAAAATATTTAAAGGAAAAATTGTGTTATATAACTGTAAATCATCTGCTATCAGCTTTGTACATTATCAATTTTCAGGGATTCGGCTTTATAAACTATCATTGAGGTACTATGTCTACAATTGTTTGTCTATTTACGGAAGCATATATCTATTTTGATGTTTGAAAGGGCCAATTCTTATGAAATTGATTTGTCTTATGTCAAACTTTGATTTTGACATGGCAAGAGGACTTTTACATGGTCTTTATTTTTTACTATGTTGAGATCTTGTCATGGCAAGATGACTTTTACATGGTCTTTTAAGTTGTCATTGAGTCTGCGAGCTTGCTTCAAATAGAGAGATTTCTATTAAATGCTCAACTTTTGTGCAACACAACCTACTAAATACTAAATAGCACTATCAAGATCTCCATCAGTAAATGAATATGATTATAAAGGCCACTATAGATAAATCCCAATCATATCAAGTAAGATGGTTCATGAGTTATGCATGCCACCACATGTCATGTGGTTTGAGATTTTCAATGGGATCATTTTATATTCTAATCACATTCTCATCTCTTGAACAGAGGTAATTACAATTAAGATAGAGGAGCATTCTATATTTTTCTACTAAGCTTATTATAAGATAAGAAACAGATAACATTGTTCATCAACATGAATTTCACTTTGATCATTACTTGTACATTCTGGATACCATTATAATCAATAGATTATGTATGCTTCCACATATAACATGGGTTGAGAATAAGAATGTCCATGATTGGGAGGAACTACCACCCTTTGTATGTTGGGGCGTGTGGAAGGCCAAAAATGGTTTGTTGTTTCAAGGAAAGGGTTTTTCGGCCACTAGGGTGGGAAGCAAAGCAATTGCAACACTTAGGGAATTGATGTAGGACCAGACTGTTGTCAAGATCAAACCTATTCAAAGACTAGTGACTCCTATTTTCAATCTAGTCCGGGCTAGGAGATATTTTTATTGGGCCTCTCAAGATATTTGTAGGCATTGTGGTGCGGGAGTAGTCTTATGGTTGGATGATATAAGTTGTCACAATTTGAGAATGAACTGTGGATCTAGTACAAATACTAGAAGTGAGTTATTAGCTCTATGGATGCTGGTATATTCTGCTAGATTTAAAGAAATTACTAATTCGCAAATTGCAGGTGATTCGAAAATCATCATTGACTCTGAGACTCTAAGACCTACTGCAAGGATTCGTAGAAGGAGATGACAGCAGGTTGAGAGTCAGAACATTGTTGCTCACTATAGGGTGTATTGTCATAGAATTATCTGAAAATTCTGTTAGAATGAATGAAATCTTTGCTCTTCTTTCTGGGACATTATATATGTGACTCTAATTTATGAATAAATATTGGACAGATGGGTGACATTATGGCATTATTGCAGGTTACTATTATGTGTAGTTACAACTTTGAGGGGTCTCTCAAAATGGGAAAATAGCAACTTAGTTGAAACCAGTTCCTAAAATTGTGAAGCTATGACTTTCCCAAGGAAAATGTCAAATGTGGAGCTTGTTACACTGAGAATTTAAATACTTGCTATACAGAAATGATTATAATATGGAGAAGTTGAAACAGGACGAGCTGCTAGCAACCAAAGATTGTAGGATTCTACAAGGTATCACAAGGTATACATTTTTTATGGCTTATCACAGAACATGCCTTTGTTTGCTCTATAGGCTATTGATGCTATTAATGTACATCTGTAAGAATGGAATCTGACCTAAAAAGTAACTTCTTTAGCTTGAAAAAACAAAGCAATGTTTTACTGTGAGTGCAATGGAAAAGTTGTAGCATATCTTTGAACTTAAACATCCGTCAATACTGGAATTTGATGCAGAGATTTCTTCATGATCGAAAATTGCTGGGTAAAAGAACTGAGACGCCCATCACTACAGAAATTTGGATACAGGTCTGAATTAAATCGGGCAGAAAGTAGATCGTTTTACAGTTTCATCAATAGTCTAAACATCGGCGTGTCCAATCCATACCAATGCTCTGGTAATGCTAGGATTTGAACACTTACTTCTTTATGAAATCAAGAAAACATCCCATAGGGAATACAGGTGGATAAAGATTATAAGAGAGAAAAGGTACCCCTTCCGGAAGACACTCTCTCCCTGATATATATTATACTGGGTGGATAAAAACCCCAACAGCAGAAGTATCAGGGAGGAAAGTGACAGCATCTTACTAGGATTAGTTACAATTCTAAATCCAAAAGATAAGTCGGATACAATTTTAAGAAGACATCACCCAGAAACTGCCAAAATCATTATCAAGCAGCTAATAGTATAGTAAAAAACTGTGATCTGTCCAACTTCGACACATTGAAAAGAAATGAAAGAGGCAAAGCATAGAACTAAAGAAGTTGAACAGTACCAGAGGGAAAGGCAAGCATAGATCAACAACCTTCAAAAAGTTTACCAGCAGACCCTCATGAATTATGTCTCCATGCCTACAAGGTATGCCCGACAAGTAGAATTCAAACTCAATTCAGCTTCCATCGGCTATGAAAAACGAAGGGCGAGTTATAATAAAAGATTTCAAAGTCTGACAGCATTAAGAATTTGGGGATTAAACTCACAGTGTAATCATGGATAGAAATGAAACACGCAGGGTCTAAGATGGCAACAAAAATTGAATTGCAGATATTTCACATTGTCACATACCTCTTAATGCTCGAAACCCTTTTGAGAATCTGAAATGTACAGCCAAAGCAGTTTGCAAACCTCCAGATACATGCTACAAACTGGTAATCTTTGAAACAAACAGTAATTGAGCCTCGTATGGGTGAAAATCAAGAATTTTACCTCGTATGGGCGATGCTAGGGGTTGTATTGGCACTCTAGCAGCCAAATCGCGGGCAAATCAGACTCCAAAATAGCTATTTCTTCAAATCGAGGGCGAACCATAGCTCCAAAAAAACCCATGCCAGAATCGAGGGCGAACAACAACTCCAAAAAACCGCCATGCCAGAAATCACGGGAGAATGAGTTTCCAGGAAACACCATCCCTAAAAATCGGGGGCGACTGGTGCATCCAAGGAAAAATCACGGAAAATAAACTGGCGAAAATCGATTTTTCCCTATTTCCTCCACAAAAATCGTGGGCGACTGGTTTCTCCTATAAATTCTTCCTAAATACGATTTTGGCTATATAGTTTTTTAATATTTACAAAATAATAAATAGTGGGCTATTAAAATTAATTCTCAAAAACCTCTTTTACTTAAAAATTCGCCCTAAAAAAAATTAGAAACCTTCTAAATTCGCCATTGGGCTAAATTTCGCCCCTAAAATCATCCCTGATCCCTAGATAAACGCGTCCTCTTTAAAATGGTATTTTTAGTTTTGCAAATTATGTAAAAAATCAAAAGATTTCGTGCACACACACATGTGTGTAAAATGCGACTTAAATACTCATTGGTCAATTTTGAAAAATAATAATAAATATAATTTTTCAAGAAAAATTAAAAGAAAAATATGTAAGCCCTAGTGCATTCTGTCTAGATCATGTTCACATATTTCATTTTTTTAAATTATTACTTTAACATTAAATTATTATGCACACACACAAACTACTTGTTAATTTCTCTTCAAATTTTTAGGTACACACGTTTCATTAAATGAAAATTCGACAGAATATATGACATTGGTATATTTCAAAAAAAATATCATTGGAAAGCCAACATAATTCTCTACATTTCATTTTTCAACCACATGTCAAAATTCATGTGGCAAGTATGAGTTTCGAAGGCTTCAATTTAATACATGGGTAAAAATTTTGTTTTTTACCGTCATATTTAGCCAAAAAGAGTTACCCATCTTCATGGAATCACCCATTATTATATGTTGATCCTGCAGGGCTGCATCACATGACATATTGATGTTGTGTTATCAAGGGTTTTTGTTTTCCAAGGAAAAAATATTTATCTTTGATATTTCAAAGTTTGAAATCAGAATATATACATTTTTTAGCCTATGGAATCTTGAAAAGATACATGTGTTATGTCTTCAAACTATCCTAATAGCTATTTATCCTAGTCTTCCATAATAAAAAAAATCATACTTTTCATTTCAGATCAGAAATAGTAAACATTCTATAACATCATCTCCTTTACTGCTTCAGTAAAGATTATCTTTTTCAGTAATTAATAGATAACATTTATCATATTTACCATTTTGGCTTCCAAGCCTAAATATGTCAACAAGGATCACTGACCCAAGTATACACAATCACCGATTTAGTTGCAGAGTAGGCTACTGAAAGAGGTTTTTGTCAAAAATTATTATGCATTCCTAGCTTGCATTTTTATGCTCATGGCTTCCATTTTACACCAAGTGTCCATAACAGTAAAAAAAAGGTTGAAATTGCACCTTTCATAGATCGACTGTGAGCATATGAGGTTAGGTTTTATAAAATTAACACAAGAATAGTCTTCTCAATATATCTAGCCATCCAATTTCCAAAACCATTTACTATAAACCTTTAATAGGAGGGTTTGGTTTGCATTTTTATTAATCTAAGTGGATATTTCATAAACATAAGACAACCATGTAGTGTTTATGCACAACATGCACTTTCTAAACCCAAATTGAAAAAATAAATGTATAATAATGTGTAAAATAGTAAAACATACCATTTCCAACTAAACTCATTCAAAAATACCCAATACTTAGGGTTGGGTGGGCATTTCTCTGATCTAGGTAAAACTGGGTTGAATACACAAAAATTGTCATTTTGTCAATTTAACTGTGGACAAATGAAACATAATTTTAAAAAACTGAAAGAGGTTTTTGTCAAAAATATATCTATCTTCAACTCCATGGTGTCAGTTTCAACTGATGAGAATTGTACAGACTGTGGCGTGCATTTTCCTAAGCCCGTTTTTGAATATTTACACACTATTTTTTACGTAACAACTTAGAATTTAAGTCATTAATTTTGAATTTGTCCAAGATACTTGCAATTTTAGTCATTCATGTTCAATTTAACTGCTATGCATTCCTAACTTGCATTTTTATGCTTATGGCTTGCATTTTATAGCAAGTGTCCATAACAGTAAAAAAAGGTTAAAATTGCACCTTTCATAGGTCGACTGTGAGCATATGAGGTTAGGTCATATAAAATTAACACAAGGATAGTCTTCTCAATATATCTAGCCATCCAATTTCCAAAACCATTTACTATAAACATTTAATAGGAGGGTTTGGCTTGATTTGTTATTAATCTAGGTGGATATTTTATAAATACAAGACAACCATGTAGTGTTTTTGCACAACAGGCACTTTCTGAACCCAAATTGAAAAGCTAAATGTTTAATAATGTGGAAAATAGTAAAACATACAATTTCCAACTAAACTCACTCAAAAATACCCAATATTTAGGGTTGGGTGGGCATTTCTCTGATCTGGGTAAAACTGGGTTGAAAACACAAAAGTTGTCATTTTGTCAATTTAACTCTAGACAAATCAAACATAATTTTAAAAAACTGAAAGAGGCTTTTGTCAAAAATATATCTATCTTCAACCCCATAGTGTTAGTTTCAACTTATGACAATTGTACGGACTGTGGCGTGCATTTTACTAAGCCCAATTTTGAATATTTACACACTGTTTTTTACGAAACTTAGAATTTCAGTCATTTTTTTTTAATTTGTCCAAGAAACTTGGAATTTTAGTTATTCATGTTCAATTTGACTGCTATGCATTCATAGCTTGATTTTTTATGCTTATGGCTTGCATTTTACACCAGGTTTTCACAACAGTAAAAAAATGTTAAAATTGCACCTTTCATCGGTCGAATGTGAGCATATGAGGTTAGGTTATATAAAATTAACACAAGGATAGTCTTCTCAATATATCTAGCCATCCAATTTCCAAAACCATTTACTATAAACATTTAATAGGAGGGTTTGGCTTGCATTTTTATTAATCTAGGTGGATATTTCATAAATACAAGACAACCATGTAGTGTTTTTGCACAACATGCACTTTCTGAACCCAAACTGAAAAACTAAATGTATAATAATGTGGAAAATAGTAAAACATAGCATTTCCAACCAAACTCACTCAAAAATACCCAATACTTAGGGTTGGGTGGGCATTTCTCTAATCTGGGTAAAACTGGGTTGAAAACACAAAAGTTGTCATTTCGTCAATTTAACTCTGGACATATGAAACATAATCTTAACAAACTGAAAGAGGATTTTGTCAAAAATATATCTATCTTCAACCACATGGTGTTAGTTTCAACTTATGACAATTGTACGGCCTGTGGCGTGCATTTTACTAAGCCCAGTTTTGAATATTTACGCACTATTTTTTACGAAACTTAGAATTTTAGTTTTTTTTAAAATTTGTACAGGATACTTGGAATTTTATTCCTTCATGTTCAATTTAACTACTATGCATTCCTAGCTTGCATTTTTATGCTTATGGCTTGCATTTTACACCAAGTGTCCATAAAAGTCAAAAAATGTTAAAATTGCACCTTTCATAGGTCGACTGTGAGCATATGTGGTTAGGTTATATAAAATTAACACAAGGATAGTCTTCTCAATATGTCTAGCCATCCAATTTCCAAAACCATTTACTATAAACATTTAATAGGAGCGTTTGGCTTGCATTTGTATTAATCTAGGTGGATATTTCATAAATACAAGACAACCATGTAGTGTTTTTGCACAACAGGAAATTTCTGAACCCAAATTGAAAAACTAAATGTATAATAATGTGGAAAATAGTAAAACATACCATTTCCAACTAAACTCACTCAAAAATACCCAATACTTAGGGCTAGGCAGGCATTTCTCTGATCTGGGTAAAACTGGGTTGAAAACACAAAAGTTGTCATTTTGTCAATTTAACTCTGGACAAATGAAACATAATTTTAAAAAACTGAAAGAGGCTTTTGTTAAAAATATATCTATCTTCAACCCCATGGTGTTAGTTTCTTATGACAATTGTACGGACTATGGCGTGCATTTTCCTAAGCCTAGTTTTGAATATTTACACACTGGTTTTTATGAAACTTAGAATTTCAGTCATTTTTTTTGAATTTGTCCAAGACACTTTGAATTTTAGTCCTTCATGTTCAATTTGACTGCTATGCATTCCTAGCTTGCATTTTTATGCTTATGGATTGCATTTTACACAAGTGTCCATAAAAGTAAAAAAATATTAAAATTGCACCTTTCATAGGTTGACTTTGAGCATATGAGGTTAGGTTATATAAAATTAACACAAGGATAGTCTTCTCAATATATCTAGCCATCCAATTTCCAAAACCATTTACTATAAACATTTAATAGGAGGGTTTGGCTTGCATTTTTATTAATCTATGTGGATATTTCATAAATACAAGACAACCATGTAGTGTTTTTGCACAACAAGCACTTTCTAAACCCAAATTGAAAAACTAAATGTATAATAATGTGGAAAATAGTAAAACATACCATTTCCAACTAAACTCACTAAAATATACCCAATACGTAGGCTGAGCGGGCATTTATCTGATCCGGGTAAAACTGGGTTGAAAACACAAAAGTTGTCATTTTGTCAATTTAAATCTGGACAAATGAAACATAATTTAAAAAAACTAAAAGAGGATTTTGTCAAAAATATATATATCTTCAACCCCATGGTGTTAGTTTCAACTTATGACAATTGTACAGACTGTGGCATGCATTTTCCTAAGCCCGGTTTTGAATATTTATACACTGTTTTTTACGAAACTTAGAATTTCAATCATTTTTTTTGAATTTTTCCAAGATACTTGGAATTTTAGTAATTCGTGTTCAATTTGACTACTATGCATTCCTATCTTTCATTTTTATGCTAATGGCTTGCATTTTACACCAAGTGTCCATAACAGTAAAAAAATGTTAAAATTGCACCTCTCATAGGTCGACTGTGAGCATATGAGATTAGGTTATATAAAATTAACACAAGGATAGTCTTCTCAACATATCTAGCCATCAAATTTCCAAAACCATTTACTCACTAGTACAAAATGAGAGATAAGTGACCAAAAAAACGACCAAAATCCACATATAAATGACCACTTTTGAGTTGGTGACCACTGGTAGCAAATTAGTGGCCATATATCACAGGACCAAAAATGTGGTCATATTTAGCTTGGTCATTTCTAGCTTATCTTGTGGTCATATATTTGGTCATTAATTTGGTAATATATTTGGTCATTAATGGTCACGTGATAAATGACCGCTAATTTGCTACCAGCGATTACCAACTCAAAAGTGGTCATTTATATGCATATTTTGGCCACTTATCTCTCATGTTGTAATGGTGGTCATTTATATGCAAATTTTGGTCATTTTTTTAGTCATTTATCTCTTTTTAGTGGTTTCAGAATATAAATAGGGCATGGTGGAATCAAACCACCAACCTCCTGCCTATAAGGCAGGTGCTCTACCATTGAGCTAGCACCCTTAAATAGAATTCATTATGGATTGATATGAGAATAAAATTTCCAACTAAAGAAATTCCCGCGGCCATGAAGAAAAATGCCCGTGGCCACGAAGAAAAATGCTTGTAGCCATGATGAAAATGCCCACCATCTTATGATGGGTTAAAGTGCGAGTAGCAGCTAGGGAATTCACAACATCATCATAATATAAAAGAAGCCATATGCAGAGAGAGGTCTCATAAAGGAGCTACAAGACGAAGTTAAAAGTCATACTTCAGTTGTACTTTTATGGCAAATTTTTGTTTTTAAAAGGAATGTTTCAAGGGTAAAGATATCACATTTATCTAAATAGAGTAAAAAATTATCTAGCAAAATGCAGATGATCTTAAGGTTTCCATCTAAACTATAAATACTCTCACATTGTGTGCTCCCATCACCAAATTACCATTTTTTTTCAACTGTAGTATGTTTTACTGTATTACTCTTTATTTGGTAGTTAGCTTGAAGATACCTCAAATATTCTGCAGGTACTATATAAAATCACAAACATTTATTATAAATCCAATGAATAATTCCATGCGTTCATAGAAATTAGAATAGTTAATTTTCTTCTCTTTCTACCAAAACAAAGAAATGGTATTATGAGATATGCCACATAGGTTGGGACACTCGAAATCTATCATAATAGTCAATATTGTTTAGGAGGGTAAGAGCAATTGTAATAGGTGTATCAAATCCTGATGTTACATACCTATTCCTTGCATGTTGTCAAAAAACTGCATGGTTACATTGACTAAATCAGTTTAGGTTTCAAAGAATAATTACCTACAGGAACATCAAAAATATTTTAAAAGGAGGTTTTAGCCAAGTGCAAAGTGAATCATAATAATTATTCAAAGATAATTAAGCCTGAATTATGTAATGAGCATTTTTGTTAATATTGCATTTCGAGGTGCACAGTTTACAATGAAACCATAATGAGTATCAATTTCTAAGCCTTGTAAGAGATGCAGGTGGATCACTTGCTACCTTTCCTTGTTGTTAACATTATAAAATTTATCCATATGTTAAAGAATTATTTTCTTGCATGCCTTGGCTGTTGAGAAGAGATTACTCACGAAGTGACATTTTCCCCCATATTATTTCTATAAATGCATGCCTCCTTGGTTGGACATATGTAACAGTTTGACAGAAAAGAAAGAAAATAATTTAGGTATGCATGAATGACCAAAACAGCTGATGGAACTGGCAGAGTGTATCACATGAAGTGTATCATAGTGACCTTGTTATCCTGTTATTGGATACATTTCCCCTATTGATTTGATATTTAGGCTTCTGATATGATTATAGTTTGGAAGTAAAGCCCAAGTTTCAAGCTTTTATTGCAACCTTTAACTAAATTCAGGTAAAACAAATCGACATATTCTTCCAACATCTTAAGTTGTACTAATTCCCGAGTCCTGACTGAGTCACATTTTTCTAGGGATTCAAGAAGGTATAGGTGTTTGTTTTTTGGTTGCTAATTGTCCAGAATTAATGAGAGATTAATTTCCTTTATCTCACATTTTTCAAAAATCTAAATTTCTTATATTTCTTTTCCATAATGTTTTTCGACAGATTTTACTATTTTCAAGGTTTTAAAAAAAAATATCCCCTATTCTTGTCATTCGAAAACTCTTCAAAAACTTTTCTCCCACTTCTATGTTCTAACTCATGCACTTTCCATGTTTCCACATACATTTTTTAGTTCATGCATCAATATGTTAATTTTGACTAACCTGGTATACAAAATATAAGGTATACCTTGGATATAAGGTATACAAAATATACCTGGGATATAAGGTATGTAGAATATGATGTTTGAAAAACCCTGCATACAAAAAATGACTGCCTCAAATTGATTTGTAGTCCAATTTAGCTGCAAATGTCTTAACACAATAGATAAGTATTTTAACCTTCTAAGTTCTGGCAAACGGCTTATTACCGCATATTTAATTGTTTCAGTAACTCAGTTAATATTTCATAGAATGTCTGATAGCAAGGACAACTCTAATACAACAAATTTATATAGAATTGTATAGATGAGACAATTTTCAATAACCTAACAGCAAGGACAACTCTAATACAACAAATTTATATAGAATTGTATAGATGAGACAATTTTAACTAACCTCATATGGGTGGAGTCCAGAGCTTTCATTGCTTCTTCTTGTGATTCGTACTGGAAAAATGCAAAATTCTTTGATTAGAGAACAAGATAAATGAATCTAGTAACAGAATAAAAATTTCATTTAGATTCGTGCTGGTAACTTGGACACTAATATAATCCAGTCAACAGATGTCAGATAAATGAATCTAGTAATAGAATAAAACTTTAATTTTGATTCATGCCGGTAACTTGGACACTGACATAATCATACACTATATAGAGGTGCCATATGAGAGGCTCCAGTATGCTCTGACAATTTTGTTACTCTTCTCGAGCGCCTCTATTCTCACCTCTGATAAACCTCTCTGATATCCACTAAGGTGCTTCCACATGTCATATTGTTGACACTTTCAAATTTTGGACTTCTCGGGGTTGATATGAATTAGTCTTCTGCGTCAACTGTGGATGGTGGAAATAACCCTGGTAGGTGTGAGATTTAATAATGAATAGAACTTTACCCGGCCCCATTACTACACACTACAGACTTCATCAAGATGCGTAAGGGAAACCCCTCTGCCTTACGGACTGGGCTCATTAAGCTTAAATGATTGGCAAATATGGGTCACCACACCCTCTCACCGACTGGACTCTAACTGGTTTGACCTTGAGCCCCTAATTTCTGCAAATATTTAAATTTGTCGACTGGACAAGACAAAAAAATGTACATGGAGGTTGGAGAAATAATTACCTCCAACAATTACTACTATGTGAAGAATTTAATTTTTGCAATTAAAAAACACCCTTGTTTAGTCTAGAACATAAGAACAGTTGTCACCTAGGGTTTGGAAAGTTCACATTCCATGCACTTATGACAGTTGTTAATGGTAAATCTCATTTCCAGACTTGTACTTTTGCAAATCAGAAAAAGAATGGTGTTTGTCCCAAGCTTATATGACAACATGCAGAGTGCTAGTCTAATAATTATTTGTATGCTGCCATCTTTGTCCGAGATCAGCATGTCAACTAGGAGTGCAGTCTGGTTGGATTTTATTAGTATTGAACTAATCCTTTTTTTCACATCAGTTGAGAACCCTACATGAAATATCATTAGCAGCAAACTCATCCTTTGTATCATCATGGTTTTGAAACCAAAAAAATTATTAACAAAGACAGGCCACTCCAAGTTTGGTAGGTGATAACCAACAGTTTGTGTGTTGCCTATGGGTTATCCTACTTGGATGACAATGTTTCCCTCATGACACTACTCTCAGTAGGTCGGAGGCCACTTATTTTGAGAAGAAATTTGTTGTAGGATGTTGCTTTCTAAGACAACAATATGGCTATTTTATGTGCCAAATAGTTAACTTGATATAGGATACTATCTTTGGGATAAGTGGACTGCTCCAAATCAACATAAATACTTGTCCAATACAATGTTCTACAGTACATGACAATTTAGCAAGTACTTGATCCATTTTCTTAGGTCATATCCAACCATATTTTTTTATCACTTTAAGTCTATACCACAAGAGCATGATGATTGTGGATAAAAATCAGTATTAGACCAGATGTCAAGACCTTACTTCTAGCCCTAACAAGGCTTCATAGAGTCTCAAATATTAGCCTTGTTTGATGTCCAGCGCTTAAGATGAAGATATGTTGGGACGATGATGGTACACGAGTGGAAGAGACTCATATGGAATCCAATATGTCAAAATGAAGATTTCAAGGAGTTAATTATGGATCATGTAGACTGGTGCTATTGCAGATCAGCAGAAGAATGGTGATTCTCCCAAGTTTATATGACAACATGCAGAGTGCTAGTCTCATAATTATTTGGATACTGCCATATTTGTCCTCGATCAGCATGTGGACTAGGAGTGTAGTCTGGGTGGTTGTTATTAGTATTGAACTAAGCCTTTTTTCACTTCAGTTGAGTAACCTACAAGCGATATCCTTAGCAGCAAACTCATCCTTTGTATCATCATGGTTCTGAAACCAAAGATTTTATTGACAACAACAGACCACTCCAGTTTTGGAAGGTGATTATCAACAATTTGAGTGTCACCTGTGGTTTATCTTGCTTCAATGAGAATGATTCCCTGATGACACTACTCTCAGTAGGCAGGAGAGCACTAATTGTAAGAAGAAATTTGTTGTTAGGAAACTGCTTTCTCAAACAACAAAAGGGTTTTTTTATGTGCCAAATAGATAACTTGATAAAGGATACTATATTTGGGATAAGTTGACTACCCAATCAGCATGAATACTTTCCCAATACAATGTTCTACAGTACATGATAGTTTAGCAAGTACTTGATCCAGTTTTTTAACTCATATCCAGCTGTATTTTTTTATCAAGTCAGGTCTATACCACATCATCATTATGACTATGGATTAAAATCAATATTGGACCAGCTGAAAAGGCCCTACTTCCAGCCCTAACAAGGCATCATACAGTCTCAAACCTGAGCCTTGTTTGATGTCTAGCACTTAAGATAAAGATATGTTGGGAGAAGGAAGACACATGAGTGGAAGAGACCCATATGGAACCCAATATGTCAAAATGCAGATTTCAAGGAGTTAACTGTGGATCATGTAGATTTGGAAAAGGAAACAAGGTGGGGTAGATGCATTTGAAGAACAAAATATACCAAGGTTCTGGATTACATTCTGGTGACAATGATGGATTGAAAGGAACACCCATTTTGAGGACTAGAACAGTCAGAAAAATGAACCTATGACAAGGTGTCCTTTTGTGACAGATCTGGATTATTTTTTAATTCTCATTTTCAGCTTCCTATAGTAGACTTCTAAGCCCATCTTGGAGGGAAATTTCTAATATCTTCAGGAAGAGATCACTCCAGTCAATAACAATAGCCCATTACTTGATTTTGTGAAAAATACTATTTAACAGATCTAGGAGGGATGATCTAAGACATAAATGGAGGTTTCTTAAAAAGGTGGGGACAATCTCTGACTAATAGCCTTCCTTGTGCATGATTTTAAGCATGGGGCCAAGTCGGCCAACCCATGTCTATTTGAATGTTTGATAAGTATTAATACCAATTTCAGGGCGCTTTTTTCAGTTGATATATTTGGCATATTTAGAGCAAGAGATGCACCTATGTTCTGATACCTATAACTTCACCTTCAAGGTTTCTGCACCTTGAAGGGAATCAACTAGACTATAGATCATCTCACATATATAGTTAACAATGTGATTCCAATGTTTCATTCTGCATTTAAGAGCTATTCTACAAGAAAAAGGTATATCGCTGGAGCAAGTGACTTGTCAAAGGCCACATTGTGCACTTTGGCAAAACTGATGGAATTTCCTGACTATAATCCTTTTTTGATTCCATGATATCCAAGTGAAGGATTTCTCACAGATGTCTGTGAGAGTTTTGCTGCGCACAAAGTGGAAAGACCCTCAGGGTTGATACTGATTGATGTCAATGCCTTTGTAGGGAGGATCCAGTTTCTCCACCCTTTGAAAGGTATAGACCTCATGACCACTAGCAACAACTTCCACAAAGAGCGGGTCTGCCAACATTGTCAGCTTTCAGATGGGTTTCCTAGACTAAGAAAGTGATGGATAGAGCTAGAAACTCAGCAGTTATTGACTAATTTATTGTTGAAAGGACCCTAGGAATTGAACTTTGACAATAAAGGTCTTATTTTAGTAATGGAAGTTTGGAAGAAATTGAATAGATCAAGTTACATTGTAAGCACTAGGAAATCTTATTTGAAGGTGTAATTGTGTACACCCTGCCACACAAGATTCAACGACTGTCTGAAACAAACTTGGTATCATATACTAAAAGGTAATGTCAACTCTCTCCACTGGCTAGCTGAATAATACACTACCTAAGGTATCTATATCCTTGGTGTGATCTTTCGGCCATTTCACGCAATGAAAGAATATGTTGTCTGTCAAGTAATTGATAAGAAATGATATCTTCACTTATCTGTTTTCTAAAACATGTGTAAAAATATTATCCAACTAGCACTATTCTACTCGAGTCATTTGGGACTCTTCTTTCTAGGCCTATCCTGTCCTTCCCACTGAGGTTTCACCATTGGAAATTCTGGAGAAAAGGGGCATTGCTGCTCACTATGTCCACTGTTGAGATCCCAAATTATTTGGAACCCCCAACTTTCATTGGTGACCTGTGTTGATTTCATCTGCAGAACATAAGGCATTATCCTGAGTTCAAAATTTGGTCCTTACCCTCCTCCATTGACCATAAAAAGTAAACAATGATCCACTTGCTGTAATAATGGTAGAATTGTAATGGATACTAGAACACTTGTCCTTGATGGTCAATCTCGTGTAACTTGAATGAGATAACCAATTTCGATGCAACTTGCATCTGCCCACCTTTTTTCTCAACATATAGTCATCATTGATTTGACTCACGTATTTGCCACTTAATCCACCAATGGTGGCCTTTCTTAACCATGATGGTTCCTGGAGAATGGTTGATTTTCATTTGTTGCATAATCATGGCATTTTCAAAGAAACTCAATACAGTAGATGAGAAGATTTTATTTGATCATTCCTATCTGAGCAAGGTATGCATTTATTCCTTTTTAGGAATGCCCATTAGGTTAAAAGGATAAAAGTGAAAAATAAAGAATTTGAGGGGTAGTATCAGGTTTTGTATGCTTTCAAGTGAGTGCTTAGCTTGGTTGATCTTGAGCTTAAAGGATTTTTCTATTATTCTGCTTGGTAAAGGCAACAACATTATTGCTACTCTATGCACATCAATTGTATTTCTTATGTGTTTACTGAATTTTTTTGGGTGTTAATCATGGCTTAGCCTTTAGGTGGGGTGAGAATGCTCAATATTTGACATAGATGATTTTGATATTGTTCCCCGGAAGTTAAAAAGTATGTAACACCAACGAAAATCATCTTCCTGATTCGACTTGTATTCATCATTTTCCATGTAAATTCATAGTCTGTTGAAAATAGTACCAGGTGGCTTTGAGTCCAGATGGATGTCTCTTGGTATTGTCACTTAACATGCCATCATGAATTTCCAAATTTCTCGATGCCAAGTCTTGATTTTCATTATGAATGCGCTCTTTAATTGTAACATTTGAGCTCCTAGAGTGAGCTACAAATTTGCATGTTTCCCAGCAGAGCACAGGCAATGTATTTGAGATGACTTTATTTTTTGACGTGTTATGTTATTTTTGGCTTCAATTGCATAATACAATATTGTTGGCAGTCGACACCTTTTTCTTGAAGTTATTACCTCTAGATGAAAGTGGATGTAATATATTTGAAAGTATGCTAGATAATGTATAAGGATCAAACAGATTGTTCACCCTCAAGTCTTGTGAGTGTTAGATTCCATTTCCATAAAGAAACCCTGAATTCATAAATAAGAAAATGTCGACTTCCTTGATTTTGAGTAAAAGCTGTGGGAATTATTGCATTATTGTGGTGAGTTTAATTTGTTTTATTTCCAAGCATTAATACGTTGGTGGTTATGATGAGAATCCAATATTTCATATGGAGATTTTGTGGATGCAGAGACTAAATTTTGGGAAAGAAGTATTAGGAACTCTGTCATCTAGTTTTATGTATTTTGAAACATACTTGCTCCACCCTTTCTAAATCCTACCTATTGTGAGCAATTCTTGTTTAGTCTAGCATGATTACATGGTTTGACTCGATGATACTGACGGATTAGTGTAATGAAAAGTGCCAAATTAAAATTCAGTCTAGCGGGATTACATGGTTTGACTCGATGATGCTGACGAATTAGTGTAATGAAAAGTGCCAAATTAAAAATCTGGCCCCAGGGCCCATTATGAACTGTGAAGCAAATAAAATCAAGTTTTGATTTTATATCCTTCTCACATATTGTTAGAGAATTCAATGCTCAATCAGACTCTCTCTCAATGTCTGCTCTCAACTTGCGGTAAGGTATTTTGTGGCAAGGCATCCCCTTGAGTCCTTTGGTAGTGTGAATATGATATTCTCAAAACTTGTAATCACGACTTTAAAATGAAGAAAGAAACACATAAGGTGACCAATTACTGTTCCAAATGAATTTAATGGTTTAATGTGAAATCCTCTTAGTTGATGGGCTTTGAGTAACACCTACCCCCATCAATTTTCTCCTTTTTCTTCCCATGACAATTAGACAGAAGGAACCAGTCAAAAAATACATAAAAATAATAAGTTGTTTTGATCTTATTGAGTGTTTTACTTGTAGACCTGTAGCTTTTTGTAACAGTTATGAAGTAGTTTAAACTTTGTAGCAAATCTACAAGGTTGAATGCAGATTTATCATTCTTATGTGTAAATATGAAGATAGCTTGATGGTTCTAAGTGTTTAAATCTTTTAAATAGTGGGTTTTAGCTGGTGGAAAAGGCACCCCCAACTACACAAATTTGAAAGGGAAAAAGAGGATGACCAAGATAGTGATCATGTTTTGCATGTTGTTATGTAAATAGACTCATTTATGAAAGGAGTAATAAAAAACAATACAAAAGCATGTCCACTGCCTACAACTCCATAGTTCTCTTTTTTGGAAGTTACTATGAGAAACACACCCTGAGATTGGGGTTGCACTATGGACACAGACTGTTTTCAACTTAGATGCCATGTCTTAAAGGTATCTACTCCACCAAAATGGCTAGGAACCTGCACTGACCTCATCCCTCCTTTAACCATTCCATTTCGGTGGGATAGATCACAGCGAGAATAGAACACTGGTGGATGGCTTAATACTCCACCCCCCTCACCAGTGAACAAGGCCCGTCGGCATACTCCTATTAGAATTTTGGAAAATTTCACTATTTAGAAGCCTCTGAATTTATTCCAAGATCTTTACACTAATGGATCATACATAATCTACATGCTCGTAGAGAGTCTGAACAGGAAACATCCTTAACTGCATTTAACCAGCTGTTGAATTTGCAATTAATACCATGGATAATGTTCATCTTTTTTCTTGAATTACGATTTTAGCTTCTAGGAGTTCTTTGGCACTCTCACAGTTTGTGACTATTGTATTGTGCTTCTAGGTCCCAATCACCTACCTTTTTTTATGGTCATTCGTGGACACCATAAAATTAGAGTATCTTGACAACTGGTACAAGTAGCATAATCACTTAAACTAGAGCGAGAATAGCCTGGTTGTCGTGCCTTAAAATATTTAACAGCCCTGGGACCAGCCTAAAAGTAATAAGGTTTGACTCCTAGAAGGGTATGCCATTCATGTTCGAGGAATTCAAAATGTTCCTATGTTTCTATACCAGACGCCTTTCCTGAGAATAGAACCTGAGCCACAACCTCGATCGGCCTTCGCCATTCAATAATTTGAATTTAATTCAATATCTATAGCATCCGACCATAGAAAAGGTACATGAATAGAATGTGCAATGTGCATGCCTAGTGCATCTCCAGCAAAGTAAAGCATCGAATTATAACAACCCATGCAGCATTGAACGTTAAACCCTAAGGCTAGCCAACTAGGGTTCATGAGATGTAATCATAAAGATGGAATTCTTATGTTTTCTAACCCTACAGGGGAATCAAGGATCAATACCCAGAAATATTGTTTTCATTATGTTAAGCAGATTTATGGAGGTAATCATAATCACTTTCCACATTTAGCCAACCAAAAATGACAGTGGGTATTGAGGCAGTTACTTACTTGACTTTCATTCTAGCAAGCATGTTTGCAACAAAGGTGTCCTTCTCTATCTTGGCCTATTTGGTCCCAAATGTGTAGCTTGACAGAGGGTAGGCAGTTACAACCGGTCACAACAACATCTTCTCTTGCAGATGAATTATTAGCCATAGATCAAGAACCTGATAGCAGTAGAAGCAGAAGTTGTTTTTCTTCATCCTTCCTTTTGTTTCAGCAATGGAATGTTTGATAATGAGAATCGATAGCTAATATTTTTGGAAACCGAGTATTGTGATCCCTTGCATCACTCACGAAGGGTCAAGTATTGCTATGAACCTATTATCAGCTCGTACCAGGACGGGATCAGATGACTTACCCCTTCCCAACTACTTGACTTACTACCTTCACTCTAGGAGCATGGAGGGATGTCCCATTCACTAAGACAGAAATTGTTGGATCGAACAGACCTGGGTCAATTGGACCTACAGCACCAGTTATGGAATCCCTATTGGAACTACCAGCTGGATTTAGGAACTCAAGCTAGGACTGATGAGACACGGCTGGTTGGTTGAGTAACCAAGGAATTTTCGTAGCTTCCTTTGCTCCCCCGATTCCTGGATGGTCAAATGGATAGTTGGTCGAATAGCCAATAGGGTGGTTTTCCCTTTATAATCATTCTCATGTTGGATAGATGTATGCCCTTACCTCTTGCTGAAGCCAGGAATTTTAGTAGTGTATTGCATACTAGCCACCTTCACGGAGGAATACTTCCTTGTGGCTATATAAGCTATGTACTATCAAATCCAAAAGACTACTAACCTGCAGTCCATATCCCCCAGACAAATCTGAAAGGACCTCAACCAACAGTACAATGCAAAACAAATCTGAAAGCCACTTAACCAACAATATAAAGAAAACCAAGAAAATGAAAACAAATCTCAAATCCACTCAGCCAACAATATGATGCAAACCCAGAAACATTGAAGCAGGCAATTAAGATGATGGCAATAATAATAATTATACCTCTTCTTGATACTTGTGTTTTTCAACCGAATCGTCTGTTGTTTCCTGCTGTGCTACTGTGGTTTCATACCTAGCAATGCCAGGTATTGTCTGCTTTATCTTCAGATTTGAAGAAGAAGAAAACAAACTGTCTTTCCACGATTTGATAACCCTAATTTCGTAGTGCCAACTACCCCGGAGGAAGTAAATGGTTGTGGAGGGCAGTTGTATTTATTAGCCCCCTCCCTCAATGGTGGCTAGAGCCGAGGGAGAGCAAGGCGGCCTCGGCGATGCGAGGGCTCGAACCAGTGCCTAGGATCGAACTGTTGCTGAGACTGAACGCCTTGAAGCCTGATTCATTTTAGTTTCTCGTATTAAACTTAAAATTTTAGTTTTCATATTAAACTTAAAAATTGTCATCCTTGAAAATTTATTTGGCGTCCTTCAAAATTCAATAATGTAATGGCGGTAAAATTTGTCATCCTTGAAAATTTATTTGGCATTCTTCAAAATTCAATAATGCAATGGCAGTTTTCATATTACAGTCAAAATTGGTTATCCAAATTATTTAAGTAGAGTTTTTTAGTTATGCCATTCATTTTCAATTTTCCCTCTAATATTATTTTAAAATAATTTTTTTCTCACTAATATTTTTTTTTAAATAACTTTATGTGGAATTATTCTTAAAAGATTAATTTAGAACTAAAATTCAATTTCCCCCTAATATTATTTTAAAATAACTTTTTCCCATTAATATTTTTTTTTAAATAACTTTATGTGGAATTATTCTAAAAAGATTAATTTGGAACTAAAATTATTAATGATTCTAAAAATTATGCAAGTGTCATTCCCTACCCAAATATTGATTCATATACTATTATGCAAGTGCCATGATCTATCTTTCCAAAAAAGAGCCACGAGGCTAGTTATAGATAGTTGCTAAAAAAATAGAGCAACAAAATTTGCAAAGGAAACTCATTATGTGTTGTACAAAAAGAAAAACTCAAAGCAAAGTACATATTCTGCAAAATGGAAATGGTGTGTGTATTTTCAAATCAATGTCTTTCATTTTTTCTACTCTTAAGAAGACAATACAAATGCAAACCCAATTCGTGCTTTTCACCCATGTCATTCTTCTTTTGAATTATTATGTGAAGATTGATTGAGTAAGCAACATGAGACCCCAAAACAACCTACAATGGTTGTCTTAAAATTCAAGCACGGGTGCAATTATGGACAATTTCTACCCATTTGGGCCTACCATGGAGAATGACATAACACCTACTAGTAAATGAAGTTTGAAATTTGATCAAAGTAACCCTTAATCATTGTGCTTGGTTCCAATCGGATATTTTATTTCCCCAATGTAAGCTTGTTTGTTGAGCGTTGTAAACTTGCTAATGAACTGACTATTATCAAGTTAAAGTCAAGGCGTGTTCGTGAACTGAAGGAAAGACTCTTCCATATATTCCTAACTCATTCTTACTCTACCTAACTAATTGCTTAAGGGAGATGACCAAAGAGACATCAATATTCAATCCAATATAGGTGAATTCTAGATTGGTTGTAGTCACAAAACCAATTAAAAACAGCTGTCCAAGCCATGGCATGCCCATCTACCGGCTAGCATTTTTCGCGATGTTCAAAAATAGAAACAGCTGTGGGTCATGCGATGTTTGGAAATAAAAACAGTTGTGGGTCATGCGATGTGACATGTTTGATGCATGCCTCTATAACTATTTATCTTGCCTCAATAGCCAACATTTATTTCTCTTGCCTTAATAGCCAAAGTTGTCGATGCTCTCTTGGCCCTCCTTTTCCAGTATTTTCGATGGCAGAATTGACAGAAGAGTTGGATTTTTTTGTTCCTTTAGGATGATTCTTTACAAGATGTGGCAATGGAAGTCTACCCGCATGTTCTCAGACATCCCATACGCTGCAACACTGCTCAACCGCTTGCTCTGGGTGTGTTCTTTGGCATTAATTGCTTCTTGGATCAAAAGAGTATTTTGGTGGCCATGATTAATAGAACTTTGGTCTTTTTCGAGCTCATTCACATCAACATTTCATCATTTACTGGAGCAAAGACACACCAGGGTAAGCACACGTCTATCATTCCAGCAGGTTTTTTAGATGGAAAAGTGCACATTACCTTTGGAGATTGTATGCTGCCTTGGTGTTGAGACTGCATGTTGCCTCTGTTTCTTCTAACATACTTTTAATCTGTCTGTCCACCCAATTCATTTCAGTTGGTGGCCATGGGAAATCACAATGAATCCAAGGCAGTGAATTGTGAATTAACACCTCCTGTGAGTCCAACGGGCCATATTTTCAACACTGCAAAATGTTCACCCTGTGTGCATGCCATCTGTGAGTTCAACCGGTGCATCGATGTCTCTCATGCGAAGCAATCCATCTAGGATATCCTCTTGCCTCAGAATCTGTGATTCTCATGCATCATGGTATCATCTATTCAATTGTTTTTCTATTTTTTAACATTAAGGGAGGATTTGTGAATGCGCAGGCATATCTTTGTTGGGATTTTATTACAAACTAAGTAGGAGGATTTTCATGTGGTTGCAGACAAAGGATGACAAGGGAGTTTCCCAGTGGAAGAAACAGAAGTCAATGTGAATGATCATGTTTTTATTCCCAAGTTTCCTCCTGGACTTGAAGAATACAATGAATATGTGAATGACTATATTTCCGATATGCACCTCGGACGGCTTCCTCCTTCTCGTCCTCTCTAGGAGTTTCATTTTCTCAACTACAAGACCAGCACGACATCAGTGACAGTTATTATAAACCTCCATCATAAGTTGGGAGATAATGGCTATCATTGTGTATCACAACAGGGTGTTGCTAGATCTTTCTTGTCCCAAGGTTAGGAAATACTATCAATATTATATATGTTATAATAATATGAAACATAAAGGTAGTAGTATGGCCTGTAAATGAAATTACATATTTACAAATTCCAAAGTGTACACTCTCATGCCAGGTACAGAGCCCAAGCATAATCCCATCTCCCGTCGCCTGCCGCGTGTACACACTAGTCAACATCTGGCATCGTTAAATCAACATGTTGCATTAAAACCTCACTGACATCATCCCGTCGCCGGGGCCTAGGGCACAACACCAATTAGGCACGGAACCAGAGGCACGGAACCAATTAGCATTAAGATAATTGCATTTAAAAAAAAATCTTTTTAATAAATAAAAAAAAAACAGACTATTGAAAAACTTTACAAAACTGAAAAAACATTACAAAATTTGCTTGGATTAATGCCCCGACACGAAAAATAAATGTCCCCCATCGGGGACATAACAAATGTGGATCATTTTTTTCCTTATAAAAGAGAGGTTTGTGCGGAGATGGAGGGTATTTTAGCTAAAGAGATAACAACATTATGTTTTTATTGGGACAAATCTTAGTAACTTTACCTTAGTCATTCACTTTTTAATAAAAAAATTATTTTGGAATAAAGATGGAAAGAAAATTCAATGCCATTAAGAGTATGGATTCCTATGTCCGTTGTATGTTAATGGAAAGAAACGTTATACAAAAGCTTGGTTAATTTTTTTTCTATGCTTGGGAAATTGATCTAGTAATTTGGTTTTTATAATGTGAGAAGGTAAAGAGCAAGTGAAGTGGAATAAAGATGGAAAGAAAAGTCCATGCCATTAAGAGTATATTGGATTCCTATGTCCATTGTATGTTAATGGAAAGAAAAATTATACAAAAGCTTGGTTAAATTTTTTCTATGCTCGGGAAATAGATCTAGTAATTTGGTTTTTATAATGTGAGAAGGTAAAGAGAAAGTGAAGAATAAAGTTTTTCTATGCTTGGAAAATGGAGCTAGTGATGTGGTTCTTATAATGTGAGGAGGTAAATAGAAAGTGGAGAAACAATCTAGGGCCCTTGATGAGCATGCATCTAGGGTTATTGGCGAGCTCTAGGACTCAATGCCTCCCCATCCACATGGAGATATAGCCTTTGTTTGTATAAGTAATTTCAAAAAAATTTACAAGGTTCTATTCAAATTCATTTGTAATCTCTCTCCATTTCTCTTGTTGAACTGCAACATACCTTATTAATTAGTAACATCATTGAATACTAAGTATTTTGTTGAACTGCAACATAACTTATTAATTAATTGACTAAGAAGCTGCAGCATATTCATATATTTTGCATTCACTGATCTTCTCATTCGAAATCCCATTAATTTGAAAGCTAGTTGACCAAGTAAATTGACGGCATGTGACATTTTGTGAGTTGCGCCCAGGCACTGGCCGGGTGTGACCCTGTTAATATACATGACTGTAATTACAATTATTAAATTATGCCTATATTGAAGATGTATGTTAATGATAGGTATAATAATGACGTCGTTACTCAACATATCATGCAGATGATCAATTTGGTGTTAATCAAATCAGCGTTATACGTCGTTATATGATCATGTAAATTGTGTCACAACTTAAACTACAATTTTGTACTTGCATGTTTGCGTCGAGTGACACAATTTACATGATGATCACTCGTGTCTTTGAATCCATGATCTACAATGTTTCAATTCACTAAATTTTAACACTGCAGACGGATTCAGAGACCGTCTGCAGTGTTAAAATTTAGTAGGGGGGTCTCTGAATCCGCCTGCAGTGTTAAAATATAGTAGGGATCTCTGAATCCATCTACAGTGTTAAAATTTAATAAATTGTACAAATTCATTATCAAAATTGTAATTTTCCATTGTCGGAGTGAGACAACTAAAAAAGAACAAATAAATGACCAATTGTTATGTGGTCATTTTTAGCTTAGTTCTTATCCCATGACCAAATTGGTCATTTTTAGTTTAGTCCTTATCAAGTGACCATATTGGTCATTTATCTTGGTCATTTTTAGTTAGCTCACTAAAAATTTCTCAATTTTGGTCATTTATCCCTTGACAAAACTGTGGTGACCAAATTTTTTGGTCGCCTGGTCACTAATCTCTCATTTTGTACTAGTGACTATAAACATTTAATAGAAGGGTTTGGCTTGTATTTTTATTAATCTAGGTGGATGTTTCATAAATACAAAACAACCATGTAGTGTTTTTGTACAACAGGAACTTTCTGAACCCAAATTGAAAAACTAAATGTATAATAATGTGGAAAATAGTAAAACATACCATTTCCAACTAAACTCACTCAAAAATACCCAATACTTAGGGCTGGGCAGGCATTTCTTTGATCTAGGTAAAACTGGGTTGAAAACACAAAAGTTGTCATTTTTGTCAATTTAACTCTGGACAAATGAAACATAATTTTAAAAAACTGAAAGAGGGTTTTGTCAAAAATATATCTATCTTCAACCTCATGGTGTTAGTTTCAACTTATGACAATTGTACTGACTGTGGCATCCATTTTCCTAAGCCCGGTTTTGAATATTTACACACTGTTTTTTATGAAACTTAGAATTTCAATCATTTTTTTTAAATTGTCCAAGATACTCTGAATTTTAGTCATTCATGTTCAATTTGATTGCTATGCATTTCTAGCTTGCATTTTTATGCTTATGGATTGCATTTTACACCAAGTGTCCATAAAAATAAAAAAAAAGTTAAAATTGCACCTTTCATAGGTCGACTGTGAGCATATGAGGTTAGGTTATATAAAATTAACACAAGGATAGTTTTCTCAATATATCTATCCATCCAATTTCCAAAACCATTTACTATAAACATTTAATAGGAGGGTTTGGCTTGCATTTTTATTAATCTAGGTGGATATTTTATAAATACAAGACAACCATGTAGTGTTTTTGCACAACAGGCACTTTCTGAACCCAAATTGAAAAACTAAATGTATAATAATGTGAAAAATAGTAAAACATAACATTTCCAACTAAACTCACTCAAAAATACCCAATACTTAGGGTTGGGCAAGCATTTCTCTGATCTGGGTAAAACTGGGTTGAAAACACAAAAGTTGTCATTTTATCAATTTAACTCTAGACAAATGAAACATAATTTTAAAAAACTAAAAGAGACTTTTGTCAAAAATATATCTATCTTCAACCCCATGGTGCTAGTTTCAACTTATGACAATTGTACTGACTATGGCGTCCATTTTCCTAAGCCCAGTTTTGAATATTTACACATTGTTTTTTACGAAGCTTAGAATTTCAGTCATTTTTTTTAAATTTGTCCAAGATACTTGGAATTTTAGTCATTCATGTTCAATTTGACTGCTATGCATTCCTAGCTTACATTTTTATGCTTATGGCTTGCATTTTACACCAAGTGTCCATAAAAGTAAAAAAAGGTTAAAATTGCACCTTTCATAGGTTGACTGTGAGCATATGAGGTTAGGTTATATAAAATTAACACAAGGATAGTCTTCTCAATGTATCTAGCCATCCAATTTCCAAAACCATTTACTATAAACATTTAATGGGAGGGTTTGGTTTGAGATTACATCAAAACATGTAGAGAAGAATATTATTCTATTATTATATTACTCACTCTATTACTCTATTTTTTCCAGAATAGTTAGAATGCCAAATTTTTACTCTATTACTTACTCTTACTTTATTATTTTCAATAAGTATACTTAACATGCTAGAAAAATAAGTATACTTAACATGCTAGAAAGTTAACTATATTGAAATTGAAAATGTAAGTTGTGTATAGTTGACTTGAAACGCATTTGTAATTTTTATTAGAGTTTGGAAAAGTTAGAACACATTTGTAATTTTTATTATAGTTTGGAAAAGTCAGAACACATTTTTAATTTTTATTATAGTTTGCAAAAGTCGGAACACATTTGTAACATGTATTATAGTTTGGAAACACCATAACACATTTGTAATTTTTATTTTAGTTTGGAAAAGTCGGCGTGTTGGTATCCTGTGCATACATCCCCTTCTTCCTTTCTGAGTGTGCCATCATCCTGCAAAATGGAAACAGCAGCCTCGTGTTCCATGCCATCAATTGAAACAGGGGGTTCTGAAGTTGCTGAGAGGTTCACTATCAGAAAATTCGGAGAGAGCGTTGAGGCATGAAGTGACAGAACCAACTGGCCAAAAGGTATGCTAAATGTCTTGGTCAGAGCAGGAGTGCATCATTTTCTTTTCGGTCAATTCAATTTCTACAATGAAGAGATAGATAATGCCATTTATAGTTATGATGATGAGTCGAAGGAATTGATTATTTTTGGGAGGAGGGTTTTTCTGGACCCTGATTTGTTGTCCATTGCAACGAAAATTCCACGGAGGGGGGGGAGTAATGTTGACCATCAATAAAACCCTCAAAGCAAAAAAGGGGTGAGATGGCAAACAAAATATGTGGAAAAACAGTTTTGGTTGCCTAGAATGGTTTAAAGATGCAAGATGTTCCCCAGGACTGTACAAAACCTTAATTCAAATTGTACCTAGGACAATTATGAATCACCACAAGCAAGATATTTCAGGTGATTGTATGAATTTAGTGATTCATTGAGTTGAAGACCTGGCCATAGATGTCACTCATCTATTGGAAAAAAAAATGCATTTTGCACTGTAGGAGAGCAAAATGAGGAGAGTGAAGTTTAGTTACCCTGGTACACTACAAAAAAATCATTGACTTATATCGACCCAGCACTGTAGAAGGAAGGATATTTAAAAATACATACATTAAGAGGTCGAAATTGGACAAAATTAACCAGGAAGTTCCTCAACAATCTCCAAATAACAATGTACAAGTCCCTGAAGAGCCTTTTGAGTACTATATGCAAGGTATGGGAAGTGACCCTGAAGAATTTGATGCTGTCTCAATTCTGGCTGGATTACATGAAGGCAAAGAAATAAATGTAAACGAGATGCATAATGTGGATTTTAATGAACAGGAGGAGCATAGTGATGATGATATTTATGCTCCTGCAGAAATGCCACTTGTTATATATACACCTCCATAGTTGGGAGTTGAGAAAACTTCCTCTCCAAAATATTTTTTTGATGGTAAAATTGTTTTTAAGCTATTTGATGAAATGTTGCATTTCAAAGAAAAAGCTGAATTTCAGAGAAAAAAAATTTCCTATTGGTATCTTACCGCAGTACAGAGAGTGGAACTCTGTAGGATTAAGCAGATGCAAATGCAGGACCTCTTAATGGTAGGCGCTATTTTTCAATGCTATTTTTCAAAAAGAAACAGTTGCCAAATTCCTTTTTTTGAAGCCTCGTTAAAATTTTCACTATTTACAGGTAATTGCAACGTTAGAAACAAAACACGTGGATACTATGGAATCTTCTATTAAAAAATTGCAAATGCTGGACCTCTTTAAGGTAGGAGGCATTTTTCAATGCTTTTTTCGAAAAAAAAAAGTTGCCAAATTCCATTTTTTGAAGCCTCCTTAAAATTTTCCCTGTTTACAGGAAATTGCAAGATTACAAGAATCCCTTGTCAAGAGTGTGGACAATTCGAGAAGGACAATAGCAGGAAAGGACTATGTTCTTTAGTCTTTGAATAAGGAACTAGAAAAAATTCAGGATTAATTTAGAAAGGAAAATGAGAAATGCAGAGAAGAATATATGGTTGTTCGGAAGAAAGATGAACAAACCATAAAGAGACTGAAAGATGAGCTGAAACATAGACCGGAGGTTTTGGACATCCCCCCTTTAAAGACTGTTATCGACCAGGAAGCAAGACTTACGGCTGAAGTCAATAAGAAAAACAGAATAATTGAAATAATGAAGGTTCAATTTCAAAACAGCCTTGTTGAAGACTACAATAAACATCAACTTGAGATAAATGAATATAGAAAAAAAGAGGAAAACATGAAAAACATAATTGCTAACAAAGATGAAGAGTTGAAAGGAAAAATAGTTGAACTTGAAAAGATTACTGCAGAACTACAGACTAGAGGAGTTGAAAAGTTAAAAGAATCTGAAATTGGTAAGGGACGGAGTAGGCATCTGATTTCTGGTGAAATTTATATGTCAGCACACCAACAGGATTTAATATGGTATGAAAGTTCCCTGCAAAATAGAGAGAAGGCATTAGACGTAGCTTTTAATGCAATACAAGCTCATGAAAAAGTCAAAAAGGGGTTACAAAGCTATCGTGCCTTCTTAAGAATTTGAGAGAAGTCCTTGATGGATGCTATTGCAGCGATGAATGCTAGAGTTGATCTCTCTACATGGTCAAGCATATATGAAACATTGAAAAACAAGGTAGTTGGGAGGGAAGATGAGATTAAAGAGCTCATATTGAAAATACTGGAGGATAGAGAATCACAACATTTGGGATGAAGTCTGAGATAGAAGATCTGAAATTCCAAATTGCCACTCTGCAGAAGAACAACATACTTCAGCGAGTAGCAATTGTGTATACTCCAAATAATACAGAATTGAGGGCAAAAGAGTTGGAGACAGAGACAGAGCAGCTCAGGAAAAAATTGACCCAAGTTCAGTCTAAGTTGAAATATGCAAATGATCGTCTTCAACAAAAGGAAAAGGAACACGAAGAGAAACATAAGAAGAATGTGGAATTGTTGAAGAAGTACATCCAAGATAAAGATAGATTGAATGAGAGTTTGCACAAATGTGCAACAAAAGTGAAAGAATTAGAACAAAAATATGAACATGCACCTGCTACAGCTTCTGAAGAACCAGAAGCTTCTAGACAAGGCAAGAGAATAGAATGTACAAATTTATCTTCTCTATAAAAGGAGGACTTGCAGCCTAAACCTCCCAAGCAGCCTAGAACTATGGAATAGCATTATTTATATATGTTGTGTATGTAAATACATTTCAAGTTTTAATACATAAATTTATATATGTGATAGTGTGTGTGTATTTCTCGGAAATGTATATGTTTTTGATGCATTTAATGTGAATGGTAATTTTGAATTTAACTTTTCAATAAGTGTACATAACAAGCCAGAAAGTTAACAATATCAAAATTGAAAACTTAACTTGTGTACTGTAGCCATATATATTTGAATTTGTAAGAAATTAAAAGAGTGATAGTGATTAGTGGATATGAGATGTGAGTAGATTTGGTGACATAGGTAGATCCTAGTTGTTTGCTTGGAACTGTGGATATTATAGGGATATTATGGGGATGATGGATTAAGAACTTTCAAGTTCTTTATGAGAATTTTGATGCTATGTATTATTGTATTTATGTAAGTTTCTTTATCTAATGAAACTGAAATTCCAATTCTGGAACAATGTCATACAATTCTACTCATGTAACCAAATTTCAGCGAATAACCCAAAGCTGTAATGCCTATAGAACTGGCCTAAAAAAGACAGAAATTTACAAAATATAAGCAAACACAGAAAACAACTATAATTTTATTTCTAAAAAAAAAAATTAAATATTTAATATACCTTCCAGCATTTGTTACATTTCCAAAATTTGGTAACATAAATGTTAGCACAATAGAATAAATTTTCAGTACGGCAAGATCACTAGAAATGCTTATTGCAACATAAGTTTCTTTCACTATTTTGCATACAATGTTGCATTTCGATCATCTAGTACTTTTTATTTTTGGATTGTCTCACACTTCTTATAATGACATCAGTTTTTATAGGATTCCCAGCATCCATCTTTTGGATATCAACTACTGCCCCTTGAATTTCTTGTTTTTCACCACTCTGCCCTGTACCATTTACCGAGGATGGAACACCCTTTTTATTGTGAGTCATAGCCTCCATCATTGGCATATCAATAGCAGCTGCTCCATACACTTCTTGTAATTCATTGATTTTCCCTGCTTCATTTCTTGAGGATGAAACACTGATTTTACAGTAATTTTCAATCGCCATCATAGGTATTTCAACACCAGCTGCCCCATTCAATTCTTGTGTTTGATCAGTTTGTGTTGCCACTTTCCTCTTGGATGAAACACTTCGAGTTTTACTGTTATTTCTTCTTTGAACATTATTTTTTTCCTTGCGCCTTCCGAAGCGATGTGATTCACGAAAAGCTTCGTCGCCATATTTTCTTATTAGCCTTGATCTTGGAAGATGATTACTGAACTGCGAGAACATATTAGTAATTAGTAGTTAAAAACATATTATGAGTCCTCCCACCATAAAATGAAAGAAGAATTAGAAACCATAATTCATACATGTATAATACATATAGTATGATATAAATAGAATATTGTCTTGAGGTTGTGGGTCTGCTACAAGATCACCATGCAAATGTTATGAGACATATCTAGACTTCATGCAAATATTATGAGACATATTTGGACATGTGTAAGAACATAGGAGGAAGAAACATATATTATCCAACTTAAGCCAAAAATACGTAAGGAAAATACGTAAGGATGGAAATTATGCTTGCATTTTAGTGGACAAAGCAGGCATTTCACATTAGCAAGGCAGCCTTGCAATGTTTTTGCACAGCAGGCATGTTTTTAGCCAAGATTAGAAAAATAGAAATACATGAAGGTGTAAAACAATAAAAAACACCATATCCAATTGAGATCACTCAAAAATACTAAACAATGAGGGCTAGGCATGCATTTTATAGACCTAGTCAAATAAAGTTCAAAATAGAAAAATTGCAATTTTCAAAACTTTACTGTACACAAAATAAACATATTTTAAAAATTATGAAGGAGGTTTTTGTCCATAATATATATAGCTCCAGGTATATGGAATTAGGTTTTTTAAATCACCTCTATAAACATTATGGCGGGCATTTTTCTAAGCCCATTTTTACATATTTACACTCTGTTTTTACAAAACAAAATTGTGAATTTAGACATTCTTTTCAATTATGACCATGCTACTTATAAATTATGATAATTCATACATGTATAATACATATAGTATGATATAAATAGAATACTATCTTGAGGTTGTGGGCCCGCTACAATATCCTCATGCAAATGTTATGAGACATATCTGGTCTTCATGCAAATATTATGAGACATATTTGGACATGTGTAAGAACATGGGAAGAAGAAACATATATTCTCCAACTTAAGCCACTTAAAAATACCTAAGGATGGAACTTATGCTTGCATTTTAGTGGACTAAGCAGGCATTTCACATTTACAAGGCAGCCTTGCAATGTTTTTGCACAACAGTCATGTTTTTAGCCAAGATTAGAAAAATAGAAGTACATGAAGGTGTAAAACAATAAAAAACACCATATCCAACTGAGATCACTCAAAAATACTAAACAATGAGGGCTAGGCGTGCATTTTACAGACCTAGTCAAATAAAGTTCAAAACGAAAAAATTGCAATTTTCAAAACTCTATTGTACACAAAATAAAAATATTTTAAAAATTATGAAGGAGGTTTTTGTCCATAGTATATATAGCTCCAGGTACATGGCATTAGGTTTTAAAAATTACCTCTAAAAACATTACGGCGAGCATTTTTCTAAGCCCATTTTTACAGATTTACACTCTGTTTTTACAAAACAAAATTATGAATTTAGACATTCTTTTCCAATTATGACAATGCTACTTATAAAATATAATAATTCATACATGTATAATACTTATAGTATGATATAAGTAGGATACTATCCTGGTGTTGTGGGCCCGGGATGTGGCATGCATTTTTGTAATCCTAGTTTTACAGATTTACACTATGTTTCTTACATAACAACTCAGGATTTTACTGATTAATTTTGAATTTGACCAAGATACTTACAAATATGAATATGTACATCTTTAAGGCATAAAGTATGATACTCTTTACTATAATAAAGTCATAATATATGAATGGTCAAATCTGTTGACTCATTTTAAGTCTAAAAATCTCCTTCTCTACAAAAATGACACTGCAGACACTTTTGGAACCCAAATTGAAAACCTATATGTACAGTAAGGTGGAAAATAGTAAACCACACCATTTCCAACTTAAATCACTAAAAAATACTCAATAGTGACGATTAGGCGGGCATTTTTATGAACATGGTAAGACTTGGTTCCAAACATAAAATTTGTTATTTTGTCAAATTAACTGCGGGAAAATGACACATAATTTTAGGAAATTGAAAGAGTTTTTTTCAAGCATATATCTGTCTTCAATGTCATGGTATTACTTTAAATTGATAATATATGTATGGACTATGGCGTGCATTTTGTTAAGCCCATTTTTGTAGATTAACACTCTGTTTTTTACATAACAAATCAGGATTTTAGTGATTAATTTCAATTTCACCGAAATACTTGCAAATTATGAATAAGTATATGTTTAATGCCTATACTATGATACTCTTTATTATAATAAATTCATGGTATCTTCATGGTCAAATTTGTTGATATAATCATTTTAAGACTAAAAATCCCATGCTCTATAAAAATGCATACATCAGGCACTTTTTGAACCAAAATTAAAAAAACCTAGTTGTAGAACGTGGAAATATTTATAAATTCATGAAGATGATGTACAAAATACAGTGTCAAAAACCAAGTGAAAGACAAATTGAAAGACAAATTAAACAACAATGTCAAAAACCATGTGAAAGACAAATTGGAAGACAAATTAAACAACAATGTCAAAAACCAAGTGAAAGACAAATTGAATAGTAATGAAAAAAAACAACCTTCGAGACTATGGTAGACTGTAGAAATGACTTAACAGCTTTCCCAAAATAGATAACAGCTTCATTGTTAGATAAATGTACACATATTGATCTTAACAGCTATCACATTAACAGACTGTAACATTGACATCAAAGCTATATGAGCAACTAATAAAGCAAATCCATATCAAAATGCCATATCGGCCAAGTGCATTCTACAAAAAAATTTAGAGCACATTCATTACAATCTTATTCTATATGTTGTTGTCCAAATTCTTTCCATTTTTTACCATCAACAGAAGTGACAGGAAAGTGCAATTTACTATCACTTGAGATAGGGATGGGACTGTATGAAGTACAATGAAGGCGTAGCAGAGTCAGAATAATATGATTTTGTGTGGATGAGTCAAGGTTGGTAGACTTCACACCAAAGGAGTCTCATCAGGTAATGCTGCTTCTTATGCCAATTTAAAATTCTGAAGGTATCCACAAGACGTTTTTACATAATCACCAGGCAGTCCAAAACAAAACACAAAGAAGTTTGTCTAGTTATGTTGCAGGGTACCAAGTAGTCCAAAACACCAGGCAGTCAAAAACAAAAACACATTGTTATAAAAATCACTCATTCAAATTCATGAGAAATGAATTTTTTTTAAACTAACCGCCATGCTCAATTGATCATGGATGCTCAATTGATTTCATTCCACCACGTAGATCTAAAGGCGACTCATATCATAACTGCGCCACTCATTCCTGGCATGTCTTACACTTCCAAGACTATTACTAACAGTGCTAATTTAATGCAATTTTGAATCTCCATACGCTTAACCTACGTTAAATTCGCGGTGGGTTGGAAATTTTGGTTGGGTGACTATTCTTGCTTTAAGAAAATGGCCAGTTAACTTATATTTTTGATCAGAAATTGTCCCGATTTCCTTTTTTCAGGCTCAAATATTTTCAATGAGTAGACTCATTTAACTAATTTACAATAAAAAAATAATATTTTCAATAGGATGTGAGCAATTCTAGCCAATAAAAGAAAGCATCTTTTGATATTCCTTGATTAACATTCTTAATGATTTAGGATACACGCTAGTGTATGATAGTTTGTTATGGGCCAAATTTTGCCACTTGGAGGAGTCATATATATGCTTCTAGATGGTGAGGTATCTATTAGAAGACACCCAGTTCGCACATGTGAATCATGGAACATGTGAAGTTAAATTTGCAAAATATTCCAGTCGATTGTTTTGTGGCACAATTTTCGAAGTGATGAGCCGAATCTAAAAAATCAAAAACATGTGTTTTTCTTCCAGGATATCCAATTCAGTCTTCTAAAAATTGTTTTCAAAAAATCCAAATATTTCGGTAGATATCGGAGGTTCTTTAACTCGAATTTTCCCACAGTGGTGAAAACCCTGATTTTGTGCTTAAACAGTTTGAACAAATTCTAAGTTTGAGATTTGGTTTTATCCAACTCCAATTATTCTTTATGTATAAATAAAGCCTCATAGCCTTGAGAATGGCACTCTCTCTTTGGTAATTTAGATTAGATTGTTGGGTGAGAGTGAAGTGTTTTCCATTTGTAATTTTTCAAGTTTGATGGAATGGAAGAGATGATTGTTGTTGTACATATTTTTGGTTTGATCTGATCTTCATTGGCAGTGCTGACCACCTGGGAAGGGCCCCTTAGTGCTGGTAAGTGTTGTCATATTTCATCTAGTTCATTAGATTAGTTGTAATTCATTTCATTTATAAATTATTTATGTGTGGTGTGATTTTCATATTGCTCTTTGTTTTATGCAAGCATGAGTGTGAATCTCAGTTTCAACAGTTTGGACTGACTAGTTTCATAAGAATAGTTTTAATTTGCTTTTATTTTAGTTAAGATAATTTAATTCAAGCAAGTGTGATTATTTCCATAGAATAAGATACAGAAATACATTTGATTCTTGATCACGGATTGAATATTTTAGTTAGAGATTGGCTTGACAAAACAGAGCTTCATGATTCAGTGTGATACCACTTATAAATGATTCAGTTTGATTTCTCGTTTACATTACATTGCTGGTGTGATATAGTATAGATTTGATTTCATTTGTCTTTAAAGATGATGAGATATGATTTCATATAAATCTAAAAGGAAACATGAACAAAAGATAAATTGGATATTTTAGGAAACTCTTCTCTCATACCTTTCAAAGTGAAATACTAGTACAACCTTGTAAGTTTTGAAATGATTTGAAATATTTATGTGTTTGTCTCAATATGCATTTCTATAATTGAAAATCATTAATGTTTATATTCTAACGAAGTTCTATATTGAACATAGACAAACATTGAAAATATAGATTGTGTATAACAAACCATTCAAAACATAATCACAAAATAGAGCATTCCTTAAATGGACTAATATCCATATATATATGAATTAGAACCAATTCTAAGGAGAGAAGGGTGTCTTTATTTTCCTGAGTATAAATTTAGCAGCCAGATCTCTTTTAAATCATACTATATGGGGTTCCATGTCAAGATTTTAATAATTGAATGTCTTTTGGGTGCTTGAAATTGAGTATTGTGTTGATTGGAATGAAATGAGTTGTAGGCTTGATGCTTTGAATGCTTCCAAAAGTTGCTTAAACTAGATGTGATTAAAAATCAATTCCTTGTTTTCATTTGCATATATGTTCAAAGAATATAATGATGAGTGCTCAAATCAATCTGATACCCTGTCTTCATGAGTAAATGATCTTGGAGAAATAGGTTATTGGCATTCAATACTTAACTTGGTTTGTAGATTTAGTAATTGATTTTGAAGTATGAATTTCACATAATAGTTTGGTGATTGATTTTTTAAGGCTGGTTTTATTTCGTTGATCTATCTTTTATGCTTTGGTTTTGATTTAGATTACTTATTTGATTAGTGGATTAATTTTTTTAGATTTGTTTGTAGGTATTTAGTCTTTGAATTCATTATTGACTTGATTTCAAGATTAATTTATGTGTGCTAGATTTGGATTTAGTTACTCGGTTTTAATACTTTGTTTTTGCATTCAGTTTATCTTCTTTAGATTATGTTGATACTTTGTTAGGATGAATGAATTATTATTTGAATATTTATTGAGTGAGTTTTCATGTTGATTAAAATTCATGGTTTTGAGTTTCTTGAACTTTAACTTTTTGTAGCTTCAATCACCAACGGAAAGATTTAAGGTCTAACTCGTAAGATATGGCCTCCTCATAGTAGGTTTTTTCCATAGGAGTTGAAGTTATCATTTTATCTTCTTTTTTTTCATTCTTGGTGTGTGTTTGTTGGCATTAAGATTAGGTTAGGCTAATCTATATTTGACCTCAATCATGCACATACAATGCCGACACCTCTAAGTCTACGGATCTCGGTCGATAATTTAATGTCATAAATACTATCTTATATTTATACAGACATTTTTGGCGTCGTTTCCAGGGAGCTGCTAAAGGGGTTGAAGGGTAGGTAGATAGGTTGCATTTACATTACACGGCAAGGCGGAGGGAGAAACCGTAAGACACAAAGATGACCTCACTATAGATCTTATGTCGTGTAATAGCCTTACGCATCCACTTTAGTGGGTTTCCCCAAAGTCTTGTTGTTTCCTTTCATGCAAGTGTGCTTTTCTTTCTGCAAGTTTGAGTTTGTTTACTTTCCCGCAATTTAATTTTTTGCAAGTGTGCTTTTTAAGAACTAACTCATGTGAACAGATAACTCAATGATAGCGAGGTCTAAAGTAGCATGAGGAGTTCAAGTTTACTTTGAGTCATGTGCTTCATTTTTGCAATCAATTTTATCTCATTTTTTAATAGGATTTCTAAAACTTAATTTTAGTTATTTCTTTTGGGTGTTGTAAGAACCCCGAACACTAACCCGTATGTGAGACAGGACCTATCAACCGACAAAATGGATTTAAAAGGGATCATCAATTTAGGATAACTCTCTCAAATCCTAGCCATTGCTAGGATCTCTTCTTCTCAAGAGGAACACATATTGATAGTAGTCAAGAACTTATTTATCTCTTCAAAAATGATAGAAGAACAAAAGTCCCATGAGATACAAAAATATTATCCTTGCCAAACTGCGGAGGAAGCTAAAAAATTAGGGACTACATCCGATGGAGAGAAACCATTAAGACCTGAGATAGAGGATTTCTCCACATGCATTTCAATAGATCCTTCATGTACTAAAGAAATAAGTTATTCAAAAGAAGAGGATCTATATAAAAATTACATTGAAATTCGGTTCCAAGAGGTAATTAGGCCACAAGGCCATTCTCTCCTTCAACACTTCTTGCTACCAAGTCAAACATGTCGGTTGGTTCTTCATACCCAGGTAATCATTACGGTAACTTTTTCATTGTGGATATGGGTATGTTTCTTATCTTGCTTCGCACTTGGTTACATTGGAAATGTTCTTACACTTGAATACATATTTTTCTTTTCTTCCTAGGTAGAATAGGATGATATGTGTATAAATAAAAGTTGCATATTGTTCAATATGTGTATGGGTGCTTTTGTTTAAAGAATGGTTGGGATTTTTCTTTGAATCCTTGCAGGTACAATCTTTCTATGAAATTGCAGGAAGCATGTACACTATTTTATGCAGAAGCAACGTCATTTTATTCTCCTTTCTTATTATTCATTTTAAATATGCTTGCTAATTGAGTTGACTTATATATCAATCATCATGTTATGAATTTTACATTATCAATTTTGCAAATACGAGACATTTTTAATAAGCAATAATTAGAAATAAAATGCTTTCTTTTTCAGATTTTTAAGGATTCTTGTAATATACCATCATCTTTTCTGTTTTATGAGGACTTAATTTTCTTTATTTATGCAGATTTTCCAATTTACAGGACTATTTTATTTTGGGATTAAATAATTACAAAGTCTATCCTATAAGATCCATAAACCACTAGTACAATCTGATTGGATTCCAAACAAATTAGGAGAGAATCTATATAAATAGTAACAAGAGAGGACATTAAGTCACTTTTCATAAGGACACCACAATAACTTCATGAGAAAAAGATGGTTGTAGAGACAAGAAGCATCTTTGGATGATTATACAGTGGCCTGATCTTCCACAAGCACTAAAAATTTTGGTTGTAGTATGTCATTGGATTAATGTAAAATGTGATTCTACTTTTCATACAAGCACTTCTTTTTAGGAAATTTATGAAATTTTTTCCAGCCTAATACCATCCCATCCTGTAAAGGGTTTTCGGAGTTCTCTTTTATCCACTTATGAAATAAATTCATTTAACTTTAAGATATTCTGATGGAAAAAGAGCTTAAGAGGCTAACCCGCCGAGATACTGAACAGGTTTGTTGGCAGCGGGTACCGGCCAGTGGTATGACTAGGAAAACCCATCGGAGTACTATACAGGATTGCTGGCAATGGATCATTATGCCTGGGGAAGATGTTTCTTAGGTGTCAAAATTACCCCATCGGAGTACTGAACAAGCTTGCTGGAAATGGGTTCTGATTTTGATATCTTTCCTTATGCTTACTTTATATTTGTTTGTATGAACAATAGACTTATGCAAATCACTAAGAAGAAGCATGCTGGGTTGGACAAAAGGATAAATGAACCTCATTAAATTTTCCATTGGAGAATGGTATTAATTTTGGATCCTCACCATCTGCTTCTTACCACATCTAAGGTATATACCTTAAGGGTGAACTTATGTTTGGTAACTTAGTGGAATCAAATGTGAATTTTATCATTGTCACTCGAGTAATTCTGGTTTTGAGAAGCTTAATGAATGACTAGCAGTCTATGCATTTCATTTGTAAAGACTACTTTTATTATTTTCTTGTTTAAGAAAACAAAAATAAAATTCCCCTATTAATTCTTTAAAAAGGGGCTTTTCATTTGGAGTATTCTTTTTTTTTAGAAAATTCTGCATAAAGAAAGAAAATTAGAGTTTACTATATGTACAGAAATTTGAAGAGTCAATTTACTCTTAATTAATCTGATTTAGTACAATTAAGAAAAGTAAGTTTACAAGGTAATTTATGCAATGATTATCTATATTTTTACCTTCATTTTTATCTCATGACTTTTCTTTGTTTGTGATCAAATGAATAAATATAAATCTTGGACCATGATGTCAGTCTTCAAGTTTTTGTTCATAACAATAAAAAGGAGGTCCCTTGTCCAAGTACCTCCACTGCAGTTACTTTTTCAGTGTGGAATCTATGGAGGTTCAAATTCATATTCATTTTCAGATTTTCCAACCTGTCCAAATCTTGAAAGTTTAATATTTTTCATAATTTCTGCAATTATTCCATAAGAACTTTGATCTTCATTTCATAAGAAGTAATTTATGCCTTCTCTCATAAGATGCTAATTTTTTGTTGAAAAGTGTTGAGATTAGTGCAGAAATTGGTGCACAAAATAATGTTGAAAATCAATGAGTATATTTTTCAGAATTTATTATCTCAAGCCATGATTCAGATATTCTAATCGTTTCAAGTTTTATATTTACTTCCTATGTTGTATTACTTTTAAATTTTCTAATGGTTATTCCTAATAGATTCTCCATGTTTTAAAGATAACCAAGTATAGGTAAGTTATTTTATTTCAACTTTCATTTTCAAAAATTTGAGAAACAAATCGGTTGGCATAAAATTACTTTGAGATCTCATTCCAACTTGTGTACTATATGATAAATCTCCTACTTTGTCTTCATAGTGGTACTATTTATATTTTAAAATGCCTTGTTGATCTATTACCTTCTATATGACCATTATCATTTCATAAGAATTTTTAATGGTTTTATTCCAATGATCATATGCATACTATGATCACTCAGTTGAATCCTTTTGATATTTAATATATTTTTTTGCTCAACCCCATGTTATTTCTACTGTACATTTAAGAGGATGTATGAATTGGTATGATTTATTAATTCATACATTACTTCTAATTACTTAAGGAAACAAGATCATATCTTTAAATGATAGCTACACCCTGCATTAACAATTAATAATTTCCATTGAGAAGACAATTCTTACATCTATGTTATATTGTGTCTTTCCCTTAATCTCTTTATAGATCATATTCGCAATGGTCATCATTATAAATTAACTTAGGATTGGGTGTAGTGTTCTTTTGAAAATCTCACTGACCTCTTGCCATCATTAATTCACATGGGAATTTCTAATTTTATATACATCCCTATTTTATAACACTCTTAATCACTCTCTCCATTCTATTTATGCTAAACAAAGAGTCCTATCCATTCTAGCTCAAGTTTATATACAGTTGCTTCCAACCGTTTGATTTAATTTAGTTTCCACATTATCTACTGTCTTGATTATTTTCTTTGCAGAGGGACCTGCAAAATCCTTGGTGTGGGGGAGATGATGACCCCTAGTTTTGATCATTTTTTAACCCATCCAAGACTTAATGTTATTATAATTTATTGTTTCATGAAGGTTTGTAGCAAGATTATTGTCAGTTTTTGTTTATATTTGAGATATTGAAAGTAATTTTTATTTAGAGGTGTAATTTATGTCTAATTTAGTTGATTATCTTTTATTTTCATTTAATTTATAACGTTTCTCAAATCATTTTATTAATTGTATCTTGGCCTAGTCATTTTTCACTTTACTTTCAAATTCTGCATTTCCGGCACTCGTTTTGGCACTCATTTTGGCACTAAAACTTTGGAAGATCATCCATTATCATACTTCCACTTCAACAATCCAAATTCCTCCAGTTGGAGGAGTCATCTATATGCTTCTATATGGTGAGGTATCTATTAGAACTCACCCAGCTCACACGTGTGAATCATGGCACATCTGAAGTTAAATTTGCAAAATATTCCAATCGGTTGTTTTGTGGCGCAATTTTCGAAGTGATGAGGCTGAATCTGAAAAATTGGAAACATGGGTTTTTCTCCCAGCATATCTATTTCGGTTTTGTATTGACGGTTTTCAAAAAATACAAATATTTTGGCAGATATCGGGGGTTCTTTAACTCAAATTTGCCCAAAGTGGCGAAAACTCAGATTTTGTGCTTAAACGGTTTGAACGAATTCTGAGTTTGAGATTTGGTTTTATCCATCTCCAATGATTATTTATGTATAAATAAAGCCTCACAAGCTTGAGAGTGGCACTCTCTCTTTGGTAATTTAGATTATATTGTTGGGTGAGAGTGAAGTGTTATCCATTTGTAATTTTTCAAGTTGGATGGAATGGAAGAGATGATTGTTCTTGTACATATTTTTGGCTTGAACTGATCTTCATTGGTAGTATTGGCCACCTGGGAAGGGCCCCTTAGTGTTGGTAAGTGTTGTCATATTTCATCTGGTTCATTAGATTAGTTGTAATTCATTGCATTTCTAAATTATTTATGTGTGGTGTGATTTTTCAGATTGCTCTTTATTTTTTATGCAATCATGAATGAATCTCAGTTTTAGCAGTTTGGATTGACTAGTTTCATAAGAATAGTTTTAATTTTCTTTTATTTCAATTAAGATAATTTAATTCAAGCATGTGTGATTATTTCCATAGCATAAGATACATAAATAAATTTGATTCTTGATCATAGTTTCAAGATTTTAGGTACAAATTGGCTTGACAAAAAAGGGCTTCATGATTAAGAGTTAAACTACAAATTATAAATGTTTGATTTCTCATTTACATTACATTGCTGGTGTGATATTGATGCAGGAGCATCGGGGCCTAGGCAGATCAGTCGAAGTTGATCGATCGAAGGGAGCCGACCAGCGGGAGTGCTGATGACCACTGGTGCGGAGAGCAGGTTGACTTGTCGAAGTCAACAAGTCGGGCAGAAATAGTCGGAGTGCAACCGACTGAAGGAACAGCGGATGTCATGAGAGGTTGAGAATCGATAGGAAATGGTCGACAGACGACAATTGGCGTAAGATGTCGGGTAGTTGACAAGTGGTCGAACTACGACGCGACAGGGTTTGGCAAGTCCAAGTGTAATTAAGAAATGAGTGAACTGACCAGAAGGTCGAGATGTGACTGACTGTTGTAGCAGGGTCAGAAGGACAGAAATTCAAGGGACTGTACCTAGTAGTCATTCGGGGTTGCTGAGGAAGTTATTATAGTTATTGCGAGTTGGTGAAGAACATGATAGAGGACGTCATGGACTGAGGCTGCGCAGCACGGCTGGAAATTGACAGTCTAGGTTTGCGGGATTTGGAAGGATCAGTGAACGTAGGGAACGCATGTCTCGGGATTGCAATAGTCTTGGGAACAGCACCCGCAGAGTGGAAGAGGCAGAAAATGCCTTCATTCTAGAAGAGGACAGGGAGAGAGCAAAGTCGAGAGAGTTGTGAAGAGTCACACCGGCCGAAGAGCAGGGAGTTGAGATCGAACCATAGCTCAGAGTTTCATGGTGAACCAGGAGAGGGTGAGGTCAACACACAGGGAGAACACACCACAATTACTTTTAAGTTGTAATGGCTGAGGCCGGTCGTAGTTAGTTATTTGCTTCCATTTATTTGCATTGTAACCAATTTGAGAGAAGTAATATAAGCCAATCCTGGCATCTTATTCTACACCTTGTTTGTGTAAGCATTGTGGTTTGTGTCGTGTGTATTGTTAAGCAATAAAGTATCCCGTAGGGTGACTTGCGTCAGTTGGTATCAGAGCCCGGAAGTGAGTCCTGTTGAAGAAGACAACTATACCAACCTGACTTGCGTCAGTTGGTATCAAAGCTCGGAAGCAAGTTCGGTTGAAGAAGACAACTATACCAACCTGACTTGCATCAGTTGGTATTAGGACCCGGAAGTGTGAGAGTTTTCAGCGGAGGTTGAAAATGGCTCATAGAGGCATTAATGTCCAAGGACGAAGAGCACGTGGCGCAGTAGCCTTCACAGTGGATCATGAGATGTTCAACGATTGCATCCGAACAATGCAGACTTTGAAAAATGAAGTCGCAGCGATCAAAGAAAACCAAAGGCATGGTTGCATTCCTGAAGTACTGGACCACAGCAACGAGGAAGTTGAGGAACTGGAAGCTCGGGAAGCTGCAGCAGAAGAACCAGAGGAAAAACTCGTCAATCTTCTAACGGAAATGAGAGGTCGGGCGAAGATAGATGTGCGTACGTACTCTGGAAGCCTAGACCCAGAAGACTTGATCGACAGGTTCAGAGAGATGGAGAAATACTTCGACGTAGAGCATATCGAGGATCCCAAATGGGTTAAGACTGCATGTCTAAGTTTGAAGGGTCATGCCTCGTTGTGGTGGGACAATGTACAGGCTGACAGACTCAAGAAAGGCAAGGAGAAAATCAAATCTTGGGACAGAATGGTTACCAAGTTGAAGGGGAAGTTCTCGCAAAATGACTATGTGGTTTCCTTGTTCCGAAAGCTACAAAAATTTCAACAAAAATAAATCACCGTGAGAGAGTACACGGAGGAGTTCTACTGATTGTCGATTCAGTCAGGACAAACTGATGAAGGATAAGAAGCTATCGCCAAATATGTAAACGGCTTGAAATACACTATTCAGGATAAGCTCAGCATGTCGAGATTTAGAGCAGTCGGAGAAGCCTATCAGTTAGCTCTAAAGGTGGAAGAGAAACTTTTGAGGAAGTCTGCAGCGACCAAAGGCAGGATGACTGGTCGAGGTGGAAAGACTGTCTCCAGGAAGGGTCAAGGTAGTGGCTACAGGAAAGAAGGTGTCGAAGATAGTCGACACACAGAAGGGACATCGACGAAAGAAAGAGCACAAGAGAACCGACGCAATGGTCATGAGAACCGTGGTCGAGCCGCATATAGTCGAAGTGGTCCATCCGATAATAAGGGAGCTAACAAACCAGCCATAATCTGTTACAAATGCCGAGGAACAAGACACAAGGCATATGAGTGCCCAGAAAACCTACACACTGTAGAAGAGTCAAAACCCAGACGTCGAAAGGATGAGCAAGTCGACGAGAGGGATGAATTGGCATTAGATAGCAGTGGAGGTGAGAAAAGGAAGAACCAGAATCTGACGGCTCAGAGAGCTTTGATCTAGGAAGATCAACGTGATCCGATGGAACCAACACAATGGAAGGCAATCTTTCAAATGAGGGTGCGGATCGAAGAATGGCGTTGCAAGACCATAGTTGATGGTGGAAGTACAGAGAATCTTGTGTCGATAGAATTCATCGACAAGATCGGGTTGAAATGTCGAGAACACCCACACCCTTACAAGATCTCATGGTTACAGAAAGGACACCATGTTAAGGTGACCAAACAATGCCTGATCAACTTCAGAGTTGAAGGATTGGAGGATAGCGTACTGTGTGATGTAGTTCCCATCGATGCATGCCATCTGTTGTTAGGGAGACCATGGAAATATGATCATAAGATGATCTATGTCGGTCGAGCTAACATGTGACAGTGTGGAAGAATGGCATGAAAAGGACTCTTAAGCCGAGGTGAGAAGATCCAACCGACGGTAAGGACGGTGAGAACAATCTTTGGGAAAAGCGAGTGTTGATGAGCATCGCCAAGGAATTCCTCGCAGAGGAAGAGAAACAGTCGGGATGTTTTGCAATCATTCCAAAAGGACCATATGTTGAAGGAACGACCAACAAGGAGAACATTCCAGTCGAAGTCGAGGAGTTGCTTGATGAGTTTCGGGACATAATGGCTGATGAGAAATCGACGGGATTGCCGCCGACAAGGAGTATATCCCATCATATTGAATTGATTCCAGGGTCGAGTCTTCCAAACAAAGCACCATATAGGATGAGTCCAGCAGAGGGACAGGATCTCAGCCGATAGGTCCAAGAGTTGTTGGACAGGGGATTGATCCGAGAAAGTTTGAGCCCGTGTGTAGTACCAGCAGTATTGACACCAAAGAAGGGCGAGGAATGGAGAATGTGTACTGATTCTAGAGCCATCAATAGAATCACGATCAAGTATCTATTTCCATTGCCAAGGATGGATGACTTGATGGATTTCCTGAGTGGAGCGACATACTTCACGAAATTAGACCTGAAGAGTGGGTATCACCAGATTAGGGTCAGAGAAGGAGATGAATGGAAGACAGCATTCAAAACAAGAGAAGGCTTATATGAGTGGTTAGTCATGCCGTTCGGATTGACTAATGCACCCAGTACATTCATGAGACTGATGAATGAGGTACTTAAACCATTATTGGGAAAGTTTGTCATAGTCTATTTAGACGACATTCTGATTTTCAGTCGGACCAAGTCAGAACATTTGGAGCACGTTCGACAAGTATTACAGAAATTGCAGGAAGAAAAGCTAATGGTCAACCTGCAAAAGTGTTTCTTCATGAAGAAGGAATTGTTGTACTTGGGATTTGTGATTTCAGGTAAAGGGTTGGATATGGACCCCGAGAAGGTGAAGGCAATAGTGGATTGGCCGTAAATGACAAGTGCGATTGCAGTGAGAAGTTTCCATGGACTTGCTAGTTTCTACCGGAAGTTCATTCGGGGATTTAGTCGTATTTGTGCAACATTGATAGAATGCATGAGGAAGGGCGAGTTCAAGTGGATGGATAACGCCCAGGAAGCTTTCGACAAATTGAAGGAAAAGGTCACTGAGAGCCCAGTGTTGGTGCTCCCAGACTTTGACAAAGTTTTCCAAGTCGATTGTGATGCAAGTGGAACAGCAGTTGGAGTAGTGTTGAGCTAGGAAGGCCGACCAATTGCATTCTTCTGTGAAAAACTGAATTGAGCGAAGCGGAAATATTCGGTCTATGACCAAGAATTTTATGCTATCATACAAGCATTGAAGAAATGGAGGCATTATTTGTTGCCTCGGGAATTTGTGTTATACACGGATCACTGTCATGTCCCAAATTTGGTATTGGGTCACAATGGCCTAATCACATTGGCTCTATTCATTAGAGTTTGTCAAATTGATGCTAAAGGTCAAATAATTGCCAAGGAGGAAAATTACTAGTTTCCTAGGTTTGGGGTGGAAGCTTTGGGATTTGGAATAATGGGGATAATAAATGATGTTTGAACATTAGAATGGAATAAATATTTAATAAAGGAGATAAATAAATATATACAAGTGAAAATCAAAGTGGCATTTCATGATGAAGACACATGGAGGAAGTGGGACCCACATATGGCTAGATTTCCCCACTACATTTGGCATCATTCTCTCACCAATTCGAATTCAAGGTGAATGGTAACATACTTGGGGGAGTCCAAAAGGTATTATTCATTGCATGACTTATCCAAGGTCGAAATATAGAGGAAGAGTAACTCCCATGGAAGAGGAAGAGGCAATTTGGAGCTAGTGAGACACTTGGGCTAGATTCCCTAGCTCTATGACAACAATGATGAAGATGCTATGACACCTATGACACAAATCAGACCTGAAGGCTGACATATGACATATATGACATGTCAGGGCTAAAAATAGACTCCAATAGGGCGCTCAAGGGTGTTAGGGCAGCTAAGATGCTTCCACATGTGATTTGGTGGAAGTGGGAGACTAGGAATTGTTGTACAAGTGGCGTTCTTTGGAATCTCTTCCCAACTTGAGTTGGCATGAGTCTCTTGGAAGGAATTCGACCCATGGAGGACATTAGAAGTTTATAAATGTCAATAACAAAGAATGAAACCAGCTTTTGATCATTTGTAGAATTTGCAATTGCATTTGTGAAGAGGGAGAGCTAGTGGATGACTAGTTTCTTGCCTTAGCCAATTTCGAGGGTGAAAGATTCCCATCCAAGTTGGTAATTGGAAAGGCCATTCAGACCTTTCATTTGGAGCTTTAATGGAGTCTTTATTTTCAGGTGTAAGCTACAGGGCAGCTCATGGTTTCTTCTATTGCAGCTCACTCCTTCAACCATTTCCGGTTTTGATGGCATATTCTTGATCCTTGAGGGAGGGCGTTTTTGGTGAGCTATTGTACTCTTTGGGGGAGCTTTTAATGCCCCATTTCTTTTGTAATATGAAGTAAATACTCTGTTCTTCATCTCCAAAAAGTTTCAGGTCGAAATTCCAAGTAGAAATGTATAAATCTCATTTTTAATGGAAGAACAATGCCATTTCCCCACTACCTTGTTGTGAGCCAATGTATTGATGATGATTTCGAATGGATGGATGATTCTCTGATATATTTGTGGTCAATATAATTCCATGGATGTCTTCTACAAGTTTCATGTACTGTACTTGAGCATTTGAAGTATTTTTACTTAGTTTAATTGCACTGGGAGAAGAAATAGTGCCATTTCCCCAAGGGTCGAATTGGTGATTTTTGCAGTTGAATGGGAGAGAGTTGGAACAGATATAATAATCAATTAATGGTGCACATGAGACCTTAATAACATCCTTAATACATTCCCTACCTCTGTTCAGAAATTTGAGTGGCTTTGGAGGCATTTGGGAAGCCATTTTCAATACTTACCCCAGGGGGATTTGAACCCCAAATTACTAGTAAAATTGCATACTTGGTCCAGAATCTTAAGAGAGTTTGCAGAGGTATTTTGGTGGCCATATATCATCCCTGAAAATCATATTCAAGTCTTAATATCATTCATACACCTTCCTTGAATATTTGAAGGCATTTGGAGTCAATTCGAGACATAGAGACCAATACTAGTCAAAGGCAAATTACTAGTAAAGTTCCCTACATTGGCCAGAATTGAAAGAGGATTTGCAGAAGTATTTTAAAGGTCCAAAGGCATCCCTGAAATACATATTTATGTTCTAATATCATTCATACACCTTCTCAGAAGATTTGGGATCATTTGGGGCAAATTTGGGACCTAGAGATCAAAACTAGTCAAAGGTCGAACAAGGGAAAAAAAGTGGAAAATTGCAATTTTAATAAAATTCCTAACAAGGGACATTACAGTGGTATCAGAGCATGGTCTTGGCACCTGATGTGGTAGAACATTAATGAATACCAGGAGTCAAATAAATAAGCCACCACCCTTAGAAACTGAAACTGGATGTACTTTGGTGAAAGGGAAGAAGTAGGAGAAGAAGTGCATTCATTGGTCACCATGAGTAAGGATGAGAAAGGAACCTTAAAGGAGAATGAGGAGTTTAGGAAATTACTTGAACCATCCTTTGAAGACAAGTGGATACAATACTTTCAAGAGTTCAGATTGTTGCTTAGTGGAATTGGAAGCAACTCGGAAAAAGTAATGAGCAATGGTTCTCTTTTCAAGGAAAAGGATGAAACAATTTATGCCACAAAAGAGGAAACTAATGTAATTGTGGAACATGAGGTACATGTTGATATGCAGGTTCTTGAAGATACTACACTAAAACAAGAAGAAGGACAAGCACTTGTCCTTGTTCAAAGGGATTATGAGTTGCCTCATGGAGAGAGTTGCAAAGCCTTGGAAGAGGTACATGATTTCACAATAGTTGGACCAACCAATTATGGAGAAGATGAATTAAATATTTCAATGGGTAAGAGTTGTAAAGAATTAAAGTTGGTTCATAATTCCTCACCCCACACTTCTTTTCCAGCCACATCACTTTGGGATGAAAATTGGGTGAAAGGTTTTTTCCTAGTGGTGCCACATGAGGGGTATGAAACTCCTACCTCTCCTTTTGATGATGACATGAATAGAGCACCTCATTATTTAGAATTGCAGCAGCATATTGCTTTACCTTATGATGATACATATCCTCATGGATGTATGGATGAGACTTCTTTGAGTCCTTTGAATTCTCCTTGTTTTTCCTGCTCATTATTTGGTTCAGATTTTAGTGGAGATTCTTCATTCACTTCTTGGATGAAAGAATGCATGGCTGAATATTTTGATGCATATCACATTCTCTTGGAGAAGCACTATTGGACATGGGATCCTCACCTATGTCATTGGAGCAGATTTGATGGGTCACTTGAAGATTGTATGCACTTGAAAAATGGTGGTCTACATGCTTGGAGGTATAAGCACTTTCATGACTCTTTGATGAAGCATCTCCTTTATGTACATTTTCATTATGTTGTTATGTACTTTGATGATATATATTTTGTACTCATGATGTTTGGAAGAATGCAAACAAGAAAATGGGATCCAGGAATCCTCTTATCTGATGGTATGGGTTGGAGAGCACTTTTAATTGTTGGGGTGCAATACAAGCAATGGGACCCTGGAATAATTTTTATCTCATTGGTTTCATATTTTTTGGGGAAGCAAGCAGTATGGGAGATGGATTCCCCACTTAATAAAGTGATTTTAATCATAGTAGTGCAGCAGCAAGCATGGTGGTTCCTCTCTAAAATCTTCATGGAAACTCAAAGACTCAAGGTTGGGCAATTCAATGGCAACTTCAAAGAATTATACAGAAAGCAGGTTCTTCAACACCCACATTTAAAATTGCTTGAGGACAAGCAATATTGGGAAGGGAGGATTTGTCATGTCCCAAATTTGGTATTGGGTCACAATGGCCTAATCACATTGGCTCTATTCATTAGAGTTTGTCAAATTGATGCTAAAGGTCAAATAATTGCCAAGGAGGAAAATTACTAGTTTCCTAGGTTTGGGGTGGAAGCTTTGGGATTTGGAATAATGGGGATAATAAATGATGTTTGAACATTAGAATGGAATAAATATTTAATAAAGGAGATAAATAAATATATACAAGTGAAAATCAAAGTGGCATTTCATGATGAAGACACATGGAGGAAGTGGGACCCACATATGGCTAGATTTCCCCACTACATTTGGCATCATTCTCTCACCAATTCGAATTCAAGGTGAATGGTAACATACTTGGGGGAGTCCAAAAGGTATTATTCATTGCATGACTTATCCAAGGTCGAAATATAGAGGAAGAGTAACTCCCATGGAAGAGGAAGAGGCAATTTGGAGCTAGTGAGACACTTGGGCTAGATTCCCTAGCTCTATGACAACAATGATGAAGATGCTATGACACCTATGACACAAATCAGACCTGAAGGCTGACATATGACATATATGACATGTCAGGGCTAAAAATAGACTCCAATAGGGCGCTCAAGGGTGTTAGGGCAGCTAAGATGCTTCCACATGTGATTTGGTGGAAGTGGGAGACTAGGAATTGTTGTACAAGTGGCGTTCTTTGGAATCTCTTCCCAACTTGAGTTGGCATGAGTCTCTTGGAAGGAATTCGACCCATGGAGGACATTAGAAGTTTATAAATGTCAATAACAAAGAATGAAACCAGCTTTTGATCATTTGTAGAATTTGCAATTGCATTTGTGAAGAGGGAGAGCTAGTGGATGACTAGTTTCTTGCCTTAGCCAATTTCGAGGGTGAAAGATTCCCATCCAAGTTGGTAATTGGAAAGGCCATTCAGACCTTTCATTTGGAGCTTTAATGGAGTCTTTATTTTCAGGTGTAAGCTACAGGGCAGCTCATGGTTTCTTCTATTGCAGCTCACTCCTTCAACCATTTCCGGTTTTGATGGCATATTCTTGATCCTTGAGGGAGGGCGTTTTTGGTGAGCTATTGTACTCTTTGGGGGAGCTTTTAATGCCCCATTTCTTTTGTAATATGAAGTAAATACTCTGTTCTTCATCTCCAAAAAGTTTCAGGTCGAAATTCCAAGTAGAAATGTATAAATCTCATTTTTAATGGAAGAACAATGCCATTTCCCCACTACCTTGTTGTGAGCCAATGTATTGATGATGATTTCGAATGGATGGATGATTCTCTGATATATTTGTGGTCAATATAATTCCATGGATGTCTTCTACAAGTTTCATGTACTGTACTTGAGCATTTGAAGTATTTTTACTTAGTTTAATTGCACTGGGAGAAGAAATAGTGCCATTTCCCCAAGGGTCGAATTGGTGATTTTTGCAGTTGAATGGGAGAGAGTTGGAACAGATATAATAATCAATTAATGGTGCACATGAGACCTTAATAACATCCTTAATACATTCCCTACCTCTGTTCAGAAATTTGAGTGGCTTTGGAGGCATTTGGGAAGCCATTTTCAATACTTACCCCAGGGGGATTTGAACCCCAAATTACTAGTAAAATTGCATACTTGGTCCAGAATCTTAAGAGAGTTTGAAGAGGTATTTTGGTGGCCATATATCATCCCTGAAAATCATATTCAAGTCTTAATATCATTCATACACCTTCCTTGAATATTTGAAGGCATTTGGAGTCAATTCGAGACATAGAGACCAATACTAGTCAAAGGCAAATTACTAGTAAAGTTCCCTACATTGGCCAGAATTGAAAGAGGATTTGCAGAAGTATTTTAAAGGTCCAAAGGCATCCCTGAAATACATATTTATGTTCTAATATCATTCATACACCTTCTCAGAAGATTTGGGATCATTTGGGGCAAATTTGGGACCTAGAGATCAAAACTAGTCAAAGGTCGAACAAGGGAAAAAAAGTGGAAAATTGCAATTTTAATAAAATTCCTAACAAGGGACATTACAATCACCAAGCACTAAGGTATCTGAATACTCAGTCAAAATTGGATCAGAGACACATGAAGTGGGTGGAGCTGCTCCAGAGATATATGTTCGTGTTATGACATAGGTCGTTCAAGTCGAACAAAGTTACCGACGCGTTGAGCAGGAGAGTTGCGTTGTTGGCCAGGACAACTGTCCAGGCAACAGGAATAGAGTGGATAAAGATGGAGTATGAGACAAACGAAGATTTTGCGAAAGCAAGGAAGGCGTGTCATGATCCTTGGAGCATCGACAGAACTCCATATTTGAGTTATTTCATTCAAGGAGATTACCTATTCATGGGAATTCAGCTGTGTAATCCCAGAGGATCAGTGAGAGAGAACCTAATCCGAGAGTTTCATAATGGCGGATTAGCAAGGCACTTTGGAATCGACAAGACCAAAGCACTGGTTGAAGAGAAGTATTTATGGCCAAGGATGTCGACAGATTTTTGAAGATGGCACATTTCATACCATGTAAGAAAACAAGTGATGCCGCAGGGATCGTTGTACTATTCTTTAAGGAAATAATCAGGATGCATAGGTTTCCAAAGAGTATCACGTCATATCGGGATACGAAATTCATGGGGCATTTCTGGAGAACCCTGTGAAAGAAACTCGACACGAAGTTAGAGTTTAGATCGACACATCATCCGTAGATGGACGGACAAACCGAGCTTGTAAACAGAAGTTTGGGAAACCTTCTGAGATGTCTAGCGGCCGACAGACCCAAGCAGTGGGAAAATGTGTTGGCACAAGCAGAGTTTGCATATAACAATTCTGTGAATCGATCGACAGGATTGAGCCCATTCCAGATTGTTCAAGGGAGGAGTCCACATGTAGTGGTAGATTTGGTTGAATTGCCGACAGAAACCAGGAAGAGCGCAGATGCAGAATCATTCGCAGAGCATATGCATGAAGTTCATGAAAATGTGCGAAAGCGAATCGAGAAGAGTAACGCGGCCTACAAATTGAGAGCCGACCGGAGAAATAGGCTACTGTCATTCCAAGAAGGGGACTTAGTCTATGACTATTTGTGGAAGGAGTGATTTCCGACGGGAACTTACAACAAGATGAAGTTGAAGAAGATAGGACCATGCAGGATTCTGAAGAAGATTTCGGACAACGCATATGTGTTGGAATTGCCAAAAGACTTTAACATTTTAGCAACGTTCAACGTCTCAGACCTGTACAAATTTGAAGAAGGGTCAAACAGTAGAAAGGAGGAAGGAACAAGTATCGACTGGACAGAACAGATTCCAGACCGACATAAAGAAGGGATCGCAGAAGTAATCGACGAACGCGAAGTAGGGTGTACCCGTAGATCGTGCATGAAGGAATACTTGGTGGGATGGACAAATGATGAGTTGCAGGAAGCGATGTGGATTTCTGAAGAGGAGTTCAGGAGACTGGCGGAGTAGTCGAATTCTTTTTCACCTAGGGAGTCTGATGCAGGAGCATCGGAGCCTAGGAAGATCAGTCGAAGTTTATCGACCAGAGGGATCCGACCAGCAGAAGTGCTGATGACCAGTGATGTGGAGAGCAGGTTTACTTGTCGAAGTCAATAAGTTGGGCAGAAATAGTCAGGGTGCAGCCGACTGAAGGAACAGCGGATGTCGCGAGAGGTCGAGAATCGACAGGAAATGGTCGACAGACAACGAGCGGCGTAAGATGTTGGGTAGTCAACAAGTGGTCGAACTACGACACGATAGGGTTTGGCGATTCCAAGTGTAATTAAGAAAGGAGTGAACCGACAGGAAGGTCTAGATGTGACTGACTGCTATAGCAGGTTCGGAAGGACAGAAAGTCAAGGGACTGTACCTAGTAGCCATTCGGGGTTACTGAGGAAGTTATTATAGTTATTGCGAGTTGGTGAAGGACATGACAGAGGATGCCATGGACCGAGGTTGTTGAGAACGGCTGGAAGCTGACAGTGCAGGTTCGTAGGATTTGGTAGGATTGGCGAACGTAAGAAACGCGTGTCTCGGGATTGCAATAGTCTTGGGAACAACACCCGTAGAGTAGAAGAGGCAGAAAAGGCCTTCATTCTAGAGGAGGACAGGGAGAGAGCAGAGCCAAGAGAGTTGTGAAGAGTCACACCGGCTGAAGAGCAGAGAGTTGAGATCGAACCATAGCTCAGAGTTCTGTGGTGAACTAGGAGAGGGTGAGGTCGACACATAGGGAGAACACACCACAGTTACTTCTAAGTTGTAACGGCTGAGGCCAGTCGTAGTTAGTTATTTGGTTACAGTTATTTGCATTGTAACCGATTTGAGAGAAGTAATATAAGCCAATCCTAGCATCTTGTTCTACACCTTGTTTGTGTAAGCATTGTGGTTTGTGTCGTGTGTATTGTTAAGCAAGAAAGTATCCCGTAGGGTGACTTGCGTCAGATATAGTACAGATTTGATTTCATTTATTTTTAAAGATGATGAGATCTTATTTCATATAAATATAAAAGGAAACATAAACAAAATATACATTGGATATTTTAGGAAACTCTTCTCTCGGACCTTTCAAAGAGAAATACTAGTACAACCCTGTAAGTTTTGAAATGATTTGAAATATTTATGTGTTTGTCTCAGCATGCATTTCTAGAATTGAAAATCATTAATGTTTATATTCTTACGAAGTTCTCTATTGAACATGGACAAACATTGAAAATATAGATTGTGTATAACAAACCATTCAAAACATAATCACAAAACAGAGCATTCCTTAAACGGACTAATATCCATATATATATGAATTGGAACCAATTCTAAGTAGAAAAGTGTGTCTTTATTTTCCTGAGTATAAATTTAGCAGTCAGCTCTCTTTTAAATCATACTTTATGGGGTTCCATGTCAAGCTTTGAATAATTGAATGTCTTTTGGGTTCTTGAAATTGAGTATCGTGTTGATTGGAATGAAATGAGTTGTAGGCTTGATGCTTTGAACGCTTCCAAAAGTTGCTTAAACTAGATGTGATTAAAAATCAATTCCTTGTTTTCATTTACATATTTGTTCAAAGAATATAATGCTGAGCAAATCAATCTGACACCATGTCTTCGTGAGTAAATGATCTCGGATAAATAGGTTATTGGCATTCAATACTTAACTTGGTTTGTGGATTTAGTAATTGATTTTGAAGTATGAATTCCACAAAATAGTTTGGTGATTGATTTCTTAAGACTGATTTTATTTCCTTGCTCTGTGTTTTATGTTGTGGTTTTGATTTATATTGCTTATTTTCTTAGTGGATTAATTTTTTTAGATTTGTTTGTAGGTATTTAGTCTTTGAATTTATTATTGACTTGATTTCAACATTAATTTATGTGTGTTGGATTTGGATTTAGTTACTCAGTTTTAATACTTTGCTTTTGCATGCAGTTTATCTTCTTTAGATTATGTTGATACTTTGTTAGGATGAAGGAATTATTATTTGAAGATTTATTGAGTGAGTTTTGACGTTGATTAAAATTGATGGTTTTGAGTTTCTTGAACTTTAAATTTTTGTAGCTTCAATCACCAACGGAAATATTTAAGGTCTAACTCGTAAGATATGTCTCATCATAGTAGGATTCTTCCATATGAGTTGAATTTATCATTTTATATGCTTTTGTTTTCATTCTTGGCGTGTTTTTGTTGGCATTAATATTAGGTTAGGCTAAGGTAGATTAGACCTCAATCTTGTACATACAGTGCCGACACCTCTAATTCTATAGATCTCGGTCGATAATTTAATGTCGTAAATACTATCATATATTTTTACCAACAGGGAGCCTTAGCATTCTTGCTTAGATAGGGGCAGTGGAGAATGAGTCGCAACTAGATCAAATTTTGGAGTCCATGACTTCATGAAGAGTCCCATTTTTTCCCAAATCCAAGGGCTAGATTATAGGATAAAGTCTATATCTTTTGAAAGATAAAATTACACAACGAAGAACACTTTTGCACATAGGTAGATGTAGGCCTCTTCTTTATTTTTGGTTTCCACATCTTGGAGATCCATTGGTGTAGATTGATTAATTTTGTCCAAAGACCATTGAATTACCATACTAGTGAATTCTCTTGCAAGAAATTGGATTGATCATCTGTGTCTTTAACCATTATAATTGATGGTGTTGATGTTTCATTAATTTATTGTTCATACTTTGGGGGGTTGAGGATTCTATGGCATATGGTTCTCATTTAACACCATGCTTTGAAGGAGGGCCCTAGGTTCATTTCTAGTGAGGGTTGAGAACTGAGGTGAATGAGAAGAGACAAGGGGTACTTTTATTTTTCATTATTTTCCATTGATTGGGATATATCTTCAAGTACAAAGGATGCAAATATTGGAGCAAATACCATGGAGAATATGAAGGAAGAGATCCATGAGGGAGGAAGAGACTGGAAGCTCAATGATCATGTGTTAAGCCCTAAATATGGACACATTTCCCCTATGTTGTGGTTCATTACATTAGCTTTGATGTTGACTTTGGTCCATTAGTGGTAATTGTCATTAGTATGGTTATATTAGTTATGTCATATGTGGTCAGTTAGTGGGATTGTACCCCTTAGTCTCCTATATATAGGAAGGAGACCTTTCATTTGGAGTATTTTGTCTTTTCTTGTCTTGTCTTGTGTACTTAGTACATTGTATAAGGAGGTTGCCCCCCTGAAGAGGCTTGTTATTCATCTATTTTCTTCAATCAAGTCGTTCAGTACTCTTTCTGATCTATTTCTACTCTTTTCATACTCTTTTTGGAAATTTGTTGCATAACATTTGGTATCAGAGCCCTTTCCTCGGGACTGGTTTCTTCAAAAAGAGTCATCTTGGCATTTTTGCTATAAATTTTTTTCTACAAGGTTTTGGAGAGAGAGACTTAAACCCATGTATAAAAAAGGCTGAAATAACTGTGATCCAAGTTTCAAGTCCTGAAACATTACAAGTTCGGAGATATTCGCTCCAGAAGCTAGAGCTTCTAACTAGTCCTAAAACTAGTCTAAAACAGGTGTTCTGAGAAAAAAGGTCATATTTGGGGCATGAAAGATCCAAATTGAGTGATACCTATTGCATATGAAAGAAGACAGGCCACAGTATCTATGGTATGGTTTTCAACCTCATATACAAAATATTGGAGACGTGGTATACAGTACAAATTCGTTATTCTGGATAGAACAAAAATAAGAGGTGTTGGGATATTCTCAATAAATTCTTATTGGTAAATCCAAATTATGTCATACATGTGTCATTGAAAAGAGGACACATAGGGATACAACAGTACAAATTTTCAGACCCAGAGGAGAAAAAATTTAAAATTTACATCAGTTTCAAGTCGGCCTTAAAACTGTCTTCCAATTAGGGTTTGAAAAGGTACGCCCTTTTTAATTTTAATTAACTCTAAGTAGAAGGATCTAATTGTGGTGACACCTAAGGTGTGATATCTATTTATATTGTTCAAAATTCCACCAAAATAAAGTCTAAAGACTCAGAATCCATCCAAACCACCCGAGGATCCATCCTTGATGTATGATGAAAGGGAAGACCTTTCTTTTCGAGTGTCCCAGTTGGAAGATATGATTAAAGGGTTTGTGAAAAAAATTGATTTAGATAATTTAAAGGAGAAGTTGATGGGGAATATGAAAAATATTTTTAATCTCATACAAAATTCAAGGGATAATCTTCCTATAGGTGATGATGTGTTACAGGATACTCAGGAGGATAAAGAAAATGATCATGTTGAGAAACCTTCCATGAATAAGAATATTCAAAGAGAAAATGATTATGGTAATGGAAGTCATAAGGGATGGTCACCAAGGGGTACCCAACTTCCCAATATTGACATGAGAAATTTTGATGGCAATGATCCAATAACATGGATATTCCAAATGGAGCAATTATTTGATATACACCAGGTCCCAACAAGTTTGCAAAAGGTAACTATTGCATCATTATATTTAGAGCCTGATAAATTTGTATGGTACCAATGGCTTTGTGACCATAAAAAGGAATCTATTATATCTTGTTCTATATTTACCGAATAACCGATTTCAAATTATGGGGATGTTAATAGCAATACCTTATTTATCCAGTTAATAAATATCAAGCGAAAAGGTTCAATTGCAGAGCACATCAAATAGTTCTAGAAGCTAAGTCTTAGAGTAAAGAAAATTTCAAAAGATAATCTATTCGATCTCTTCATTGGCACCTTGAAGGATAACATTCAACATGAGGTGTGTCCCTTTGAACCACCATCCTTGGAGAAGGCCTTCATGATGGTAAGGAAGGTTGAAAGCAAAAATATGACGATGGATACTAAAAATATCACCTCCAACACATACTGAGAGAATAATGTTACTTCTTCTAACCCCCCTCAAAGGTTGACACCTCAACAAATAGAGGAAAGAAGAGAAAAAGGCCTATGCTTTAATTGTGACAACAAGTATAGTAAGGGACATAAGTGTGGTGAGAAGAAATTATTTTACATAGAATGTGAAGAGGAAGAACCAAAAGAGAAAGAACCATCTCCAGATGAATAAATGGAAGATACTACTTAAGAGATTACTCCCACCATATCATGTTATGCATTGGCTAGAATTATCACTCCTCAAACTCTCAAGATCGAAGGATTTATCAAAAATAAAAAGGTAATAGTATTGATTGATTCTGGTAGTACTCATAATTTCATTCACTATAAATTAGCAAAATCTCTCAATTGCTTTGTATATCTAGCACCAGAGTTTCAAGTAATGATTGCAGATGGAGGAACTATCAAATTCTCAAGGAAATGCCATAATATAAATAGTACTATGGGAGAATATGTATTGAATAGTCCAATGATTGCTATTCCAATAGGTGGTGTTGATGTTGTCTTCGGAGTTCAAAGGTTACAATGTTTGGAAACTATGGCTTTTAATTTTCAGAAATTTTTCATGAAATCTTTATGGGAAGGAAAGTAATATGAATTACAGAGTATCACAGGGAAACAAAGCAAGGTGATAAGCTCTAATGGTATGAAAAAATTAATGAAAAAGGGACATCAAGGTGTAATTGCACAATTATTCCCATTAGATGTTCAAACCTCTAAGTCCCATATTTACCCACATCTCCTAAGGGTCATTAATAAGCATTACAAGGTATTTGAAGATATTCTGAAAGGTCTTCCACCTTTCTGAGATCTTGACCATTTTATTCACTTAATACCAGAAAGTGTTCCTCCTAACATCAGACCTTACAGATACCCCTATGGACAGAAGAGTGAAATTGAGTGTATGGTTGAAGAAATGTTAGAGGATGGCATAATTAGGCCTAGCCAAAGTCCTTACTCTACACCAATGGTAATTGTACACAAGCGGGATGGATCATGGCATATGTGTCCAGATTATAGAGAGCTCAACAAGATCACCATTAAAGAGAAGTTTCTCATTCATGTCATTGATGAATTGCTAGATGAATTACATGGAGCAATTTTATTCACAAAGTTGGATCTTCATTCTGGGTATCATCAAATTACAATGAAAGATGAAGACATCCCAAAAAACAACATTCAGAACTCATGAAGGTCATTATGAATTTCTAGACATGCCATTTGGTCTCACGAATGCACCTTCCACATTTCAAGGTTTGATGAATTCCATTTTCAATCATTTTCTTAGAAAATTGGTGCTAGTATTCTTTGATGATATACTAATATATAGAAATTCTTGGGAAGAACGTGTTAAACATGTTGATAAGGTACTACAACTACTGAACTTCCAAATGCTTCTTTGGTGTGAAGGAGGCAAATTATTTGGGGCATATTGTATCTCATGAAGGTTTCAAGGTAGACCCTAACAAAATTAAAACCATGATAGACTGGCTGATTCCCAAAAACCTGAAGAATATTCGAGGATTTTTAGGTCAGGCAAGGTACTACCACAAGTTTGTTCGAAATTATGTAAGAATAGAAGCGCCTCTAACAACATTATTGAAGAAAGATGCATTTTCTTAGACTTCAGAGGAAACTTGTTAAGAACCTATGTCAACCCTTCTATTTACTTTGTTAGTATATTGTCGTTGGATGCATATGCTTTGTAAGTCGTCCCGTAGTATTTGTTGATCCATAGTTTGTATTATTGTTGTTGGACGCATATGCTTTGTAAGTCGTCCTGTAGTAATTATTGATCCATATTTTGTATTGGCCCATGGTTTGTATTGACACATGGTATTGACCCATGGTATTGGCGCCTGGACTTAGTATATAAGTTTGTGTTGAGACCAATGAAGGTACCATGAAGTTATTTGTATTGAGCTTGTTCAAAGGAGGTTTCCCCCTCGAAGTGGCCTACGGTCAATATAAAAGTGATTCTGAGTTCTGTTATTTCTGCTTTCTGGTGTATTTTCATTAATTAATTGTTGCAGGTTCTTCACATCTGGTATCAAAGCACTTTCTTGGGCTCATTGGGTGGAATTTCTGCCAAAAAAAATTTCTGCATTTGTTGCAAGTTCTGATCTGGGAATAATCCCTATCCGCTTAACTATGGGAAGTACTTGGGAATAAGCCCTAAAACTCATTGTGAGGAGTACCACATGTGTTAAGATTTAATATGCTAAGACAGAAAATAGCAGCATTACATTCCATTTCACAATAATAGCATATACAGGATCACTGAAGAAACAACAAGCACAGCATAAACACAAGAGACAGAGATTTATCCTGGGAAACCCTCATGGGGTAGAAAACCCAGCAAAGCTTCCTCAATATAGATGACCAGCAATATACAAAGATGAAACCCTCAGAAATGATCTCCTCCTCCACAATAGCAGACCTCTCCTCCACAAGTGCGCTATCCTCAAGTGAGTGTGTGTGTCAAATGAGGAACACACCTCCTCTATTTATACACTACACTGACATGTATTTTACACAGGTACACGTAGGCTCGTATTTAACCAATGGTTTAAATACCCCACTACAACTGACTGGGCCGACCCCTCTAGGGTGGTCTAATAACCCTTTGACCCACATAACACATACAGGTCCGACCCCCACTAGGGAAGTCTAATAACCCAAGTTACCACATTCCGACGGAGGAATAAACATCTCCGGATATACAATAAGATCTTCACGGAGGAATGAAACATCTCCGTAATAATAAAGTACAAATATAATATTCTTTGAAGTTACAATATCTCAACACTCCCCCTTAATGAGAAGGATATTATAACAACATCTGCACGAGCAAGGAGTCATCAACATCATACATGATACATCTATAAATCATTGGAAGCTTTCTCAACATCATCAGTAACTCAAGCAGTTACTGGAACATCTTCAATACTGGAACATCGACATCTTCAGTATTGAGTCTTTATCTTCTGTAGCACTTGAACAACTACAACAATATCATCATCTGGATCCTCACGATTATCATCATCACATGATCATCAGCATCGTCATCTCACGATCATCAGCATCGTCATCACACGATCATCAGCATCGTCATCACACGATCATCAACATCGTCATCACACGATCATTAGCATCGTCATCACACGATCATCAGCATCGTCATCACACGATCATCAGCATCGTCATCACACGATCATTAGCATCGTCATCACACGATCATTAGCATCGTCAACACGATCGTCAACATCGTCATCAATACATGTATCCATAACAGTACAAGTATCCACATCATTAGTACAAGTATTCATGCCAATACAAGTATACATATCATCAATACAAGTATCCATACTGATACAAGTAATCATGTCATCAATACATGTATCCTACCGATACAAGTAACCACATCATCAATACAAGTATCCATACCGATACAAGTAACCACATCATCAATACAAGTATCCTACAGATACAAGTAACCACATCATCTATACAAGTATCCTACCAATACAAGTAACCACATCATCATCACAAGTATCCATACCGATACAAGTAACCACATCATCAATACAAGTATCCTACCGATACAAGTAACCACATCATCAATACAAGTATCCTACCGATACAAGTAACCACATCATCAATACAAGTATCCATACCGATACAACCACATCATCATAAAAAATCACTTTCTCGGAGACCATTCGTCTACAGATCAATTCAGGGATCAAAGTCCAGGGATGATACAATCCCCACTTCTCGGAGACCACACGTCTACGGATCAATTCAGGGACCGAAGTCCGGGGATGATACAATCCCCACTTCTCGGAGACCACACGTCTAGGGATCAATTCAGGGACCGAAGTCCGGGGATGATACAATCCCCACTTCTCGGAGACCACACGTCTATGGATCAATTCAGGGACCGAAGTCCGGGGATGATACAATCCCCACTTCTCGGAGACCACACGTCTACGGATCAATTCAGGGACCGAAGTCCAGGGATGATACAATCCCCACTTCTCGGAGACCACACGTCTATGGATCAATTCAGGGACCAAAGTCCGGGGATGATACAATCCCCACTTCTCGGAGACCACACGTCTACGGATCAATTCAGGGACCGAAGTCCGGGGATGATACAATCCCCACTTCTCGGAGACCACACGTCTACGGATCAATTCAGGGATCGAAGTCCGAGGATGATACAATCCCCACTTCTCGGAGACCATATGTCTACGGCTCTCTTTAGGACTGAAAGTCCAGGGATGATCCAATCCCCTCAACTGTCCACTAAGGACTTCATTCTCGGAGACCTCACGTCTACGGCTCTCTTTAGGACTAAAAGTCCAGGGATGATCCAATCCCCTCAACTGTCCACTAAGGACTTCATTCTCGGAGACCTCACGTCTATGGCTCTCTTTAGGACTGAAAGTCCAGGGATGATCCAATCCCCTCAACTGTCCACTAAGGACTTCATTCTCGGAGACCTCACGTCTACGGCTCTCTTTAGGACTGAAAGTCCAGGGATGATCCAATCCCCTCAACTGTCCACTAAGGACTTCATTCTCGGAGACCTCACGTCTACGGCTCTCTTTAGGACTGAAAGTCCAGGGATGATCCAATCCCCTCAACTGTCCACTAAGGACTTCATTCTCGTCAATACATCTCATCATCAAAAGCATGTATTCTCATCAATACATCTATCATCAAAAGCATGTATAAGTAAAACTAAGTATTCTAAGTATAAGAGTCCTAAATATAAAAATTTCTAAGTATCTAGGTGTAGAGAACAGGTTACCTCATCATCGACCTTGTTGTTCGATGAGACAATCTCATCATCAATGACTATACTACTCCCCCTTTCGAGGAGGGTCCTTTTGAACTACACCAAGCTTGTCTTGGAAGTATTCAAATTTCACCCAAGACAAAAGTTTGGTAACTTCTTCACTTGAGGTAGAGGTTTGGTTAGTACAACGATAACCTGTTACAAATTCAAACTTTATAGTTCCTTTCTGTGTCATATCTTGTTAGTTCCCTATGTTCTTTGACTTATCATGGAACACTAGAATCTATGTCATCTTGATACAACTCTATTTATCACATAGGATCACAGTTGGTTCTATCTCTAAGTCAAACAATCCTGAAGTCAAACTTCTTCACAACTAGTAGAGCAAGCAACCATATATTCCGCTTGTGCTGAGAGCCACACTAGACTGCTTCTAGCTAAACCACGAGATCATGGCTAATCCCAGACAATAACATCCTCTCGATGTGTTCTTCCTGTCTGATACACTTTCTTCCCAATCAGCATCTGAGTAGTCATCTGAAGTCATGATCTCCAAGATAGCATAGATCAAAGTCTATCGTATCCTTTATGTACCTCATCACATGCTTTGCAACTATCGGGTGAACACATCTAGTTTCCACTAGGTACTGACTCAAGGTGTTCACAACAAAGCATATATCTAACCTAGTATATGTTAGATACATCAATGACCCAATAATTGACTGTACAGATTTATATCCACTAACTCTGATGAGTCATCTCCTAACAGCTTCAAGTTGGAATCCATAAGAGTGGCCATTCCAACATATCAAGTCTTCTCAAGATTTCTCAGCATACTTTCTCTGGTTGAGAGAGATTCCTTCTGAGACTTTCCATACTTTTAGACCTAGAAAGTAATGCATCAATATGAGATCTTTCAATTTCATTTCTACAGTCATCTATCTGTGCCATCTCTCATCAGATGGGTCTATTGAGATGAGCCTCAACATCATTCGAACTCTGTGGTGAGTTCCTTCTTGCATCCATGTCATATGTGTATAGAAGCCATATTCAACCTTGTAGTAAAGGTTGAGATCCACATCACCCATGGTGATCATTAAGCTCATCAATTGATTATCGAGCCTGGGAACCCATATAGAACCTGATTCACACTTCTTCTTTAATTACACCATTAAGAGAATGGTCTTATCTTAGCCACTTGGAGAAAACATCTCATCATGATTCTCTTCCTCTTTCTAAGAGAATCTTCTAGCCATGAGCCTTCTATATTTTGTTTGATTTGTAAATCTTCTTGTTGAACATCCATTGCTTGTTCAGTGTTCATCATTCATCATGATCTTTCCTACAAATCAAAATTAAGTACAGGATTAGTAATACTTCATAATCATCAAATCATATTGACATGGTAACCTATTATGCATACAGACATCATTTACATAGTTATGCAACTAATTTGACCAATACTTTGGCACAACACTTTCCCATATCCTGTATGCATACAGTGGCTATCTAGATGCCTTCCATCTTTACCAGAACATACTATCGAGAGTGTGCACAACTCTCAGCATGTCAGCAAAGAGGTTTCATTCTAGACAAGCAACAATGGAATGTTTGTCCAACTTACCAATCATATGCACATTAGTAGTATACTGTTCAATTCTCTATGAATGTTTACACTCAGCATCATATATTCTAGGAATACAAATATGCATACAACCTATTACAGGCAATATCATTACTATTTCAAATAACAACTCAAATACTTATCTTTTATGTTTGTGTGGTTGCCTCCCGCTTGATCTTCTGTATATCTTTTGAACTTCTATTCATTCTGTACCACTGTGCATGTTCAAGTGTCATCCTCATGATCTCATACACAAACATACACCCATTAGTATGTTCTAAATGTTATCAAAACATTATAGTTCTAAATAATCTTGAAAATGTATAGTCATGATTATAGTTAATAAACATTAGTATTCAAGATTTCAAGGAAGTCTTCTTTTACTCATGCATATTATCAATCAAGATAAAAGACATAATATGCATAATCCCTTGATTACTAACTTTATGAATAAGCATAGCCAATCATACCAAGTATACTTATATAAGGGATCCTAACACAAGGTAAGATTCATGGGAAACATACCTGGATTAGTATACCTACTTAGTTATGTACAACATACCTAAACAATCTCTTCAATGATTTAGAGATCCTGAGCTAGAACCTGCATGTCTCATAGGTTAAGCATAATATAACAAAGTCATACATACCTCGTAAGTAGAACAAATATTATGGATGAGTCTTTGTCTTCATGTTTTCATGGTCATGGAACCTGATTTGTCTTTTGTGATGTACCTGTATCTTGTTAGCAGACAACATCAACCTCACACAACATCATAATGCATTAGTACAATCATATAGCCCTAATCAATGAATGTCTTTGATCATTCACATGCATTCATATTGTTACTAGGGTGATAAGACAATTCTAACATTAATCAAGATTGTACTGGTAAATAACATGAAGACAAAACACATTATGAACTTAATCAAGAATCAGATTTCAAGACATACATGAACCTCCTTAAGTCATACCTGTCGAGACTTCTTGTAGTCTTCTTATGTAAGGCCTTAGCCTCAACTCCCCCTGAAACTTGATCTGGAACTTGATTAGGGTTTGTTGGAGAAACCCTAAAAATTCAATCTTTGACTTTCCCACTTCCGAATGAATGGAAGGATGTGTCTTGCTGGGCTGATCAAACTAGCATACTTCAATTTTGAAATCTCCAAAATTTGACCCCTCAAAATTGCCTTTGAAACTTCTGGATCTTCTGGATAGGATCCCGAACTAGGGTTTGATGAAGCCCACCCTTCTTCTCAATGAAAAGGTTTGATCCAAGGCTCTAAACTCTTATTTTTTCTGAGGAGATTCCAGCCGTGGTTACAGACTTCAAAAATTCCAACTTTTGTTAAAGCCCTAATTTTCCATCTTTCCGATCAAGATCCCGAGCTAGGGTTTAATCAAGCCCGGTCTTCTACCCAACCAAAAAATTCGATCTTGGTCTCTAAATTTCAATTTTCCTGAGTAGCATTCAGCCATGGATTCCAATTCCAAGAATTCTAACTTTCTCCGAAACCCTAAATTCCGGAAGCCATGAATAAAGGTGCTCCAAAAATAATTCTGTTTTGACAGAAATATGTACCTGATTGTTTCTGCTATAACTCTGAAATTTTTGCTCCACAGGGTCTGAAACCTTTTTTCTGCAGTAGCCTGACCTGTCATCTTTCCATCCTGATAGGTCTGACCTCAATTGGGTCTTCTGAGAGAGAGTTATGCCAAGTGTCGCAACATGACCTGTTTATGGGATAAAACAGGAGAGCGAACTTGTACGGAATGCCACGTGTCACTGTTTGAACTTCGGCCTCTGAAAAGTTTTCTTGAGATAGCTCGACCTGTTATCTTTCCATCCTGACAGGTCTGACCTCAATTGGACTCTCTGAGAGAGAGTTATGCCAAGTGTCGCAACGTGACCTGTTTATGGGATAAAACAGGAGAGCGAACTTGTACGGCATGCCACGTGTCACTGATTCACCTTCGGCCTCTGAAAAAGTTTCCTGAGATAGTGAAGTCTGTGTACTACCTGTCACTTTTTACGAAATTTTATTTGGAGCTTCCTAGCCCAAGTTATGACCTTTTTTCCAAGGTCACCTGATTTTGACTGAGATCTGGAAGAGGCAGAAACCCTAACTTGTACTGATCATAACTCATAAAGTACAACGAATCGGAGGGTTCCCTTTGGACACAAGGTACCTGGAGATTTAATCTTCGTCCTGTAACAATTTCAGACCCGAAAACTTCGCCAAAACGGATTTATAGCGAAAGTGCTACGATGACTGGTTTTTGCTATGTAAAACCCTAACCTTCAAATTGTCGTAAGTAAAGCAAGTGTCGTTAGTGCCATACCTTGTCTTCCTTCAGGTTAGCTCTGATACCATGTTAAGATTTAATATGCTAAGACAGAAAATAGCAGCATTACATTCCATTTCACAATAATAGCATATACAGGATCACTGAAGAAACAACAAGCACAGCATAAACACAAGAGACAGAGATTTATCCTGGGAAACCCTCATGGGGTAGAAAACCCAGCAAAGCTTCCTCAATATAGATGACCAGCAATATACAAAGATGAAACCCTCAGACATGATCTCCTCCTCCACAATAGTAGACCTCTCCTCCACAAGTGCGCTATCCTCAAGTGAGTGTGTGTGTCAAATGAGGAACACACCTCCTCTATTTATACACTACACTGACATGTATTTTACACAGGTACACGTAGGCTCGTATTTAACCAATGGGTTAAATACCCCACTACAACTGACTGGGCCGACCCCTCTAGGGTGGTCTAATAACCCTTTGACCCACATAACACATACAGGGCCGACCCCCACTAGGGAAGTCTAATAACCCGAGTTACCACATTCCGACGGAGGAATAAACATCTCCGGATATACAATAAGATCTTCACGGAGGAATGAAACATCTCCGTAATAATAAAGTACAAATATAATATTCTTTGAAGTTACAATATCTCAACAACATGAACCTTAAAGTAGCTGTCCCATTGAGAGGACCTGTCAACGAAAAGGGAAACGACCCCTACCTGATTGACTAGTTCCCACCCATGAGGTAAACCAAGAGCTGTCATTTGTGACAAAGCGGTTATCAGTTTTATTTGAGCCATGGAGTGAGGGGTACTTCCCCAATACGCAAGCCGTCAGACATCATTGGTGGACAAGTGAAACCCTTGAACTTTTAGGAAGCCGCACATACTTGGTGTCCATATTTATTTTCAACTAAACTGTTGTTGATCACTTCCACGCCATTTCAGATCCATTCCAAGCCATTTCAAATCCAGCTGTTTCATATCCATTCCGAGATATTTCAAATCTAGGCATTTCAGATCCATTCTGACAGTCATTCCAGATCCAGCCGTTTTAGATCTATTCTGAAATCCGTTTCAGATCCAGCCATTTTTTATCGATTCGGCGTCATTTCAAATCCATCTGTTGTCGATCCCTTTAGCATCGTTGTAGATCTATCTCCCTTTTTTAACTCTGTTTCCCTTGAAACTTCCCGAACACCCCTGCAATCCCATTTTACATATTTCATTCCTGAGGACCCTATCCCAAATTCTACTTCCCAAAGCCATAAATCTCACATTTGTCTATTTTTAGGGTTTGCCATAACTTCTTCAATTTTTACCCACTCACCTCCAAATTTTTCAACCGTGTTCATTCTCTATTTCTACTTCTTTGTCCCTCTTTGACAAATTTTCTCATTCTTTTACCCCACTTCTGAAATCCCCATTTTTTACTTCCCTACCCATCAAAAAGTGTCCAAAACCTATTCAAACCCCAATTACCCATCCGAGTTTTTCCCAAATCCAAATTTCCCTTTACTAAATAAGCTTTTGTTTGTGTTTTTCTATCCATTCCCACCAAAAAGAAAAAAACTCCTGGTTATGGTTGTCACCCGCGCAGGAGCAAAAACCATGGAGGAAGCACTTGCATCCATCCAAACCAAACTCCAAGATCTGGATGAAAAAATTCTTAGCCTCCATCTTCAGCATTTAGCCATGAACAATAACCGACAGCAAGAATCTTCTGCAACCAATGGGTTCTCTTCTTCCAGCGCTTTTCGTGGTCCGAAGCTTGAATTTCCTCGCTTCAATGGTACTGATCTGACTGGATGGATCTATCGTGTAGAACAATATTTCAGTCTGCATAATATTTTTGATGTCCAAAAAGTTCCACTTGCATTCTTTCATTTGGAACAGGAATCCCTTCAATGGTACCGTTGGTACATCAAGGCTCACGACGAGCCAAAATGGACAGATTTTTGCCAACTCCTTTTGCAACGATTTGGTCCTAGTGCTTTTGATGACTTCATCGGAGCACTCACTAAACTTTGTCAAATTGGCACTGTGAGAGAGTGTCAGACAGAATTTGAAAAACTAGCCAACCACACAGAAGGATTGTCCAATGACTTTCATAGGAGTTGTTTTATCAATGGTATTAAGGATGAAATCTGCCTAGAGGTCAAAATGTTCTGTCCCAACACAATGATGGAAGCCCTGGGGTTGTCTAAGTTGGCAGAAGACAAGATTGCTTCCCAACAGTGCTCCAAACCCACTTTTGTTCCCTTCCGAAATATGGATTCTCAACGACCTCCCATCCCGTAGCTCCTTGACCAACTCCTATCAAGCATTTGTCTGAAACAGAGATGCAGGCATACAGAGAAAAAGGGCTTTGTTATAATTGTGATAAAAAATTCACTCGGGGACATAGATGTGTTCAACAAAAGCTCTATCTCTTGGATGTGGATTCTCCGCCCGCCTCTAAAGTTGGTGAAGAGGCTCCAGATACACCGAATGATCAGGTCAACATTCAGGAGCCGCTTATTGACCTTCCATCTCAGGAAGACCACCCAGCAATATATCTCCATGCTTTATCCAGCGTCACCACCCCCCAAACAATGCGGGTCAGGGGTTACTTCAAGAAGCTTCGTCTTACAATACTCTTTGATTTTGGTAGCACTCATAACTTCATTGACCCTCGGATCGCCAAACATGTTGATTGTTTTGTCCATCCTTGCTCCAACTTTGAAGTCATGGTTTCCAATGGGGGCACCTTACCTTGCAAGGAAAAGTGTCACAATGTGCGTATCTCTCTGGAAGATTATAACCTGTGCTCTGACATGTTTTCCTTGTCCTTATGCGGATGTGATGTGGTTTTGGGCATTCAATGGTTACGCACACATGGCCACATCTTATGGGATTTTGCTGAACTTTGGATGCATTTTTCAGTCAATGGGAAACAACACAAATTTAAGGGCTTACAACAAGGGTCTCTCCACATCATCAGTTCACATCGCCTGGAAAATATCCTTAAGAAGAATTCACATCGTGTCATCGCTCAACTCCATTCCATTCAGATGCACCCATCAACGGTCTCCCCTACTTCCTTTTATAGATATGCAGGTGTCATTGCTGAACCAGTGGGCTTGTCGCCTTCAAGAGAACTTTCCGGTAAGAATTTAGTGGCATCTACATCTCAACAGGAAATTATGGCTATTTTGCATTCGGTACAGAAGTGGAAACCATACCTATTAGGGAATTATTTCTGCATCAAGACTGATCTCCAAAGTCTGGAAAATTTCCTGGAACAATGGGTCTCTTCCCCAGCACACCTGAAATGGGTTATCCAACTCATGGGTTATGCCTATGTGATCACTTACAAGAAGGGTAAGGACAATATGGTGGTAGATGCTCCTTCTCGCACATTTGATGACCCAGTTTCTCTTCCAGCTATTTCTCTGCTTGTTCCAAATTGGTTGCAATCTATTCAACAGGGCTATCTCTTCTATGCAGTCCATGCTTCTTCATCAGCAGGGCACTCTGGGTTCCTCAAAATGTATGACCATGAACAATGTAACTTGTTTTGGCAAGGAATGAAAATGACAATTCAACACATGGTGGCTGACTGTGATACTTGCCAAGACAACAAGGGTGAAACGACACTCCTTTCGGAACTACTCAAACCCTTGCCCACCCCTACACATATTTGGACAACTATTTCTATGGATTTCCTAGAAGCACTCCAGTGGTACAATACCACATCTAAAAGGACATCATATGAAGCAGTCTATGGACAAGCACCGCTAATTCTTCTTCCATACACCCTCAGCAGCTCCCCAGTTCAGGAAATTGACTCGGTTCTTCGAAACCGCAATCAGATTCTTCTCATTCTGCAGGACAATCTTCACATGGCAAGAATTCAACTGAAACAACAAGTCGATCAGGAGCGTTCTGAGTGCACTTTTCACGTAGCTGATATGGTTCTTCTTCGTCTACAGCCTTCCAAGCAACCCTCCCTAAAATTCACAAGGTGTCAGTGGCCCGGAATGCAACCCGAGGATGCTACAGGGGAACCACTCCTTCATATTCTGCATCAATTTCCACATCTAAATCTTTCAGGACAAAGCTTTTTCTAAGGGAGAGGGGATGTTAAGAACCCATGTCAACCCTTCTATTTACTTTTTTAGTATATTTTTGTTGGACGCATATGCTTTGTAAGTTGTCCCGTAGTAATTGTTGATCCATATTTTGTATTGGCCCATGGTTTGTATTGACACATGGTATTGACCCATGGTATTGGCACCTAGACTTAGTATATAAGTTTGTGTTGAGACCAATGAAGCTACCGTGAAGTTATTTGTATTAAGCTTGCTCAAAGGAGGTTTCCCCCTCGAAGTGGCATGTGATCAATATAAAAGTGATTATGAGTTCTGTTATTTCTGCTATTTGGTGTATTTTCATTAATTAATTGTTGCACATTCTTCACAAAACTCAAGCTTTTGAACAACTTAAACAAGAAATATGTGCACAACTCCTGTATTGACCACACCAGACTTCACAAAAACCTTTATTGTGGAATGTGATGCTTCCGAAAATGGCATTGTCGTTGTTCTAATGCAAGAAAGACGCCCACTTTATTTCACAAGTCATCCAATCAAGGGAAATAACTTACAAAATCCCATTTATGAGAAGGAAATGTTGTCAATACTACACAAATGGCATCCTTACCTAATAGGTAGGCACTTCAAGGTCAAAATAGATCATGATAGTCTTAAATACTTCTTGGAACTGAGACTATCTTCAGAAGAGAAACAAAAGTGGGTAACCAAGATGTTGGGATGTGACTTTGAAATCATCTATAGAAAGGGGAAACATAATGTGGTGGTAGATGCACTCTCTAGAAAAGATGAAGATGTTGGGGCATTACTTTGTTCCATTTCCATTCTACAACCAGATTGGATAGTAGTAGCAAGGGAAGAATGGAAAAATGACCTATCTGTGTGGACGCTCATTCAAAAGATATAGAATGATCCCAGTGTATCAAATAATTTTGTGTGGAAAAATGATTCACTATGGTATAAGGATCGCTTATATATATGCAAAAACTCCAAACTCAAGCAGAAGGTCCTTTCAAAATTACATGCCTCTCCTATAGGTGGGCGCTTAGGATTCCTAAAAACTTACCATAGGGTCAAGAAGGAATTCTATTGGGAAGTTCTTAAATATGATGTTCAAAGGTTCGTGGCTGAATGCTTAGTTTTCCAACAAAATAAGGGTGAAACAGTTAAGACCCCACGTCCGAAGGAAATAATGTTATTATGGTGGTTGTTGGTAGACTCACGAAGTATGCACACTTTTGTGCACTCTCTCACCCTTTTAATGCAAGTACAGTAGCTGCAGCCTTTATGGAAACTGTTTAGAAGTTACATGGAAATCCGAAGATTATTGTAAGTGATACAGATCCAATTTTCACTGGAAAATTTTTTACTAAATTATTTTCTTGTTTGGGTACTCAATTGGATCATAATTCATCTTATCACCCTCAATCTGATGGGAAAATTGAGATAGTGAACAAGTGTTTGGAAGGATATCTTCATTACTTTGCATTTGATAAACAAACACAGTGGGTGAAATGGTTGTCTTCGAAAAAATGGTGGTATAATACTTCCTTCCATACATCATCAAAAATGTCTCCATTTATGGCACCTTATGGGTACCAGCCTCCATCTATCACATCTCCCTTAAGAGGAAAATCTAAAGTTCGAGCCGTGGAATATCACATAGAGCACCAGTAAGAAGTTCTCCAGATACTTAAGGACAACCTGACTATGTCGAAAAATAGGATGAAACAACAAGCTGATCAACATCGCAGTGAAAGGATTTTTGAAGAAGGGGATTGGGTATTTCTCAGGATACAACCTTACAAGCAGATGTATCTCAAGCTATTAAAAAGGCACAATAAATTAGCACCCAAGTATTATGGTCCTTATAAAGTGTTGCAAAAAATTGGTAGTATGGATTACAAATTGGAGCTCCCTTCATCTTCAAGAGTACATCAAGTTTTCCATGTTTCTTGCTTAAAGAAGGTAATAAGAGACAACATCCCAATTCAAACAATATTGTTGGAGCTTGATGAAGAAGGAAAATTCATATTGGAACCTGAAAAAATCACTGAAATAAGGACTAAACAACTACGAAATCGGGCTATTACTGAGTGCCTCATAAAGTGGAAGAACTTACCAGTTGAAGATTCGACATGGGAAGATGAGTCCTTCATACAGAGACATCCACAATTAATCAAGCGTTGAGGACAACACTTGTATGAAGGGGAGGGGCATGTTAAGCCTTAAATATGGCCACATCCCCCCCTATATTGTGGTTCATTACATTATTTTTGATGTCGGCTTTGGTCCATTAGTGGTAATTGTCATTAGTATGGTTATATTAGTTATGTCAGCTTGGGTCAGTTAGTTGGGATTGTACCCCTTAGTCTCCTATATATAGGAAGGAGACCTTTCATTTAGAGTATCTTGTCTTGTCTTGTCTTGTGTACTTAGTATATTGTATAAGGAGGTTTCTCACTCGAAGAGGATTGTTATTCAACTATTTTTTTCAATCAAGTCATGGAGTACTCTTTTTGATCTATTTCAGCTCTTTTCATACTCTTTTTGGAAATTTGTTGCATAACATCATGACTTCATAAGCGGCTGCAACAATATCGATTCCTTTCCATTCCGTTGTTGGTTAAAATGCATGACAAAGGAAGAGATTGAAGCAACCCTTGGAGTGATATTCCTCATTGTGGTGACTATAAGAGAGGGGAAAGCTTCAAAACATGGCGAAAGGAGAAGCCATAAGTCTATTAAGGAGAGGATCAACTATGGAATGCTGAGAGAGGTCATTTGGAGTGAGTTCAAATACACCATAAATTGATGGTGGTGCATATAAGGTGAAACCCTAACTTCCACTCGCGGAGCTTCTGTGCGAATCATTTTAATGTTAGAAAATACAAAACATAACAATTCAAAAATTGAAGGACATGGGGTGGTTTTTGATCCACTTATGTGTGTACCTTATTGGTCCAAGAAAACCCCTCGTGAGAATTAGACCTTTCACACTAGTGAAAAAATCCTCACTCCCCATCAATAGATCAAACCCCTTTGGGTGGCGTGAAATAAAATGTTCACGAACATAACAATTATTATTAAAGAATATAGACATCAATTAAAGATTATTAATTTCAATGATTAAACCACTTGTCTAATTAAACACTAAGAAACATACATTGGGATTAGATATCCTTCCCATAATTGCATATTTTGCAATATATTGTAAGTAAAAGGGTCTATTTTTCCCAATATTGTCAATTTAGCGTTTAGTCGAAATCCCCAAGAAGAACAACAACAACAACACATATACACAATTCTAAACAACATATAATACACAATTCTAAACAACATATAATTTATTGTCATATCAAAATTGTACATATTATCTTTCTAGATTATATAGATTAACTTTGCACTACCATATTTATTTACATTACATATACATAATAGAATAAAACCATCCTCAAACTTAAGTTTATTCAAGACTATGGGGGTTTACCACTAATTATGCCGTAGGCGTTTCACCATGGAGAAGGATGAGCTCCATCTCGGCTAGATTCCTCTCCTCACTCATAGAACGAATGGAATCTAGCCATGTGGTCGTCTCTCCCGCCAATAAGGAGCCGCCAGCTGTCACCATTTTATCTGCCTGCTCTTTGCCTCGTGTCCGCTCCTGCTCGTCCTCTTTGCCTGGTGTCCTGTCCACTCCTGCTTGTCCTCTTTGCCTAGTTTCTGTCCGCTCCTGCTCGTCCTCGTGCTCTTTGCCTCGTGTCCGCTCCTGCTAGTCTTCTTTCCCTGGTGTCATGTCCGCTCCTGCTTGTCCTCTTTGCCTAGTTTCTGTCCGCTCCGGCTCGTCCTCGTGCTCTTTGCCTCGTGTCCGCTCCTGCTCGTCCTCTTTCCCTGGTGTCATGTCCGCTCCTACTCGTCCTCGTCCTGCTGTAGCTTGGTTCTATTAGCTCTCACTAGGACGAAGTCTTTGGCTGGTTCTGATGTTGTGGGCTGTTTCGAAGCCGATTCTGTAATTTTCTTTCCTTTATATGACCTTTCCTTTGTAGAAGCTGCTGAGCCCCTGCAAGGCTTAATACTAGTCTCCTTATCCTACAAATCCAGCATAAAATAGAAACCAAAAGAAACTAAGATGTAAATACAATTGAACACAAAAAAAAAAAAAGTATGGACAGCAACACTGAGGCAGATTAATGCGCAGGGCTTCACCATTATGGAGTTTATCCGACAAGGTCTGTATTCGACCAAATTTTTCTTCCTCATCTTATTCTCTACAACTTATTTTGAATCAGTCGTAGCAATGGCTCGCCGCCTCCGAGGTTAGTTTCTACTGCACTGTGCGTAGCCCTGCTCGCTTGATTACCCATAAATTTAAAAAAAAAAAAAAACCTTTTGGATAAGTAAAACAATATTTGGAAATTGTCTCTAAATCTCTCTTAACTTAGCAAAATATATTCTAAATCTCTCTTAACTATGGAAAATATATTATCAACGACGGACTTCAAATTGAATCACAAAGTCTTTGGTTTGTAAGATTCCCCATAAGCTTCCTATGCAATTAAATTTACCTGGTGTTGTCTTTGACCCTCTCGCTAGGGTTTCCATCGTTTCCCATATATATCTCTTCGTTTTGATAATGAATCCCATGTCGTCTAGAGTCTGACAGAACTCCAAAGACTGTCTCCCACTGTGGGAAGTCGCAAAGCTACTTCATTGTGACAACTGAAATGTGTTTGTTTTGTCATGGGATGCTTTTCCACATGAAGAGTCCCATCTCCAGCATATCTATCACAGAGCACAATAAAGCACTGAAAGAGGAACTTCAACCAAGGCCACCAACCTCATTAAAGCACTGAAATGAGGCAATTACGATGGGCATTGAGACTGTAGCTGCAGCCTATCTTCCAGGCTGCCTACAAATATCCCTTTGACTGCAATTGCTTCAAGCCCTTCTTATTGCATATGCGCCTCCTCCAAGGCCTCATTATTTGAAATCATGAGGCCTGACTTATTTATGTTGTTAAGCTCCTTTTTTCCTCCACGTTTTTTAGCAGGATTCAACCCCGCGCGAGCATAATTATGTCCGTGACTGTCTACAGGATTTACTTCACATTGTGTTCTAGGATTGTCAACAGGATTTGAACCCGCCATGGCTTGCTGTGATAAACCTTCCAAAGTTCCCATGGTTTTGGGTTCCTCTTGGAGATACCAATGTTTCCATACATGGCGACTCTCCTTCCACCTACCTTCCACCTGCTCAGAGTCGGCCATGCTAAGGAACAGTTGGTTTCGATTTCGTACCACCTAGATAGAGGGTAAGGCATGCACATGGGAACATGTAAGTACTGCTCTCTTGTTATTAATAAAACCTTATGTTATTTTGACTTTTGTCACCTTACGTTTTGCGTTATAACGCGTAGTTGTCATGCATTATAACAATGAAGAGGGTGCCACGAAACATCCAGAGAAAGGAATTCTACGAAGAATCAACTGTATCATGCGCCTCGGGAAAGGAGATTGATGCACTGCTTGAGCGAAAACTCTAGTCAAAATTATCATATATTTCTCCAACAAATGTGCGACTGCTCCAAGTAAGATCATTTTGTGGTTTGAATAACATCTATGAAAGATCTGGCCAGAGAAATATGAAGAGGTATAAGCATTATGCCATGCGATTTCAAATTTTATGTCAAATTAAATAAATAAAATAAACACTAGGGCCAAATGCATTTAAAGAATCGAAAAATAAATTATTAACATTTCATGCATAATTACTGAAAAATTAACTTTGAGAAGAAAACACTGAAGGGAAGGCATGGAAAGAACACGAAAATTACAAAACTACTGAAATTTCTTGGATTAATACTAAATTTCAACTTTGATCTCAAAATAAAGAACTAGAAAATTAGTCCTCGGAAAATACTAGATTCTAGAAAGATTCAAGAATATTTGCAGCATTTTTTTTAATTTTTTACTTCAGGGTTTCTACAGTGTAATTTATACAAAAATTCAGCAACAATTTTCGGGTACAAAAAATAATTCACAAAATAAGCAATAAAAAGTCAAACCAGAAGTTTCAGAAACCCTTTGGGATAAGATTTACCAGATTCCGAAGAGTAAACCGACGAAGCACCGTTCTGAGTGGTGCAATACCCGTTAAACATCAAGAAAATAAATTGAAATTTTCGTAACGGAAATCACAATGTTTGCCTCCATCCAAACATAAGTAGCGCCTGAATCGTCTACCGAGGATAGAACAATCGAACATGGTGGAGTGAAAGTCAATTGACAAGGATGGAAAAAAATAGTTTATAATAATTTTTAAGTGGGAGAATTAAATAATAAAATTATGGTCAATTTTAAGAGTTTGTCTCGGGGAAGTTTTCTTTTATTATCTAAATTCCAAAATTTTACTAAAAAGACAAGTATCATATATGGATGTTGGGATACAGAGGCGATAGACTTTTCTTTTATTATCCCAATTCCAAAATTTTAGTGAAAAGACAAGTATCATATATGGATGTTGGGATACAGAGGCGATAGACATGTGGTAACACGTTTGAACATGAAAGTTTTAAAAAATGCTTGAAAAATAAAGAGATAACTGTCAGGTGACTTAAATTAAGGATACATAAAATAATGAAGACAAAAACTAATTGTTTTGCTTTGCTTGTAAATTAAGGTGTATATTAAGATACATAAACTTATGAATACAAAATTAAGGATACTCAATTTCCTACCTGTCCACACACCTTCCTTTCACTCATCATTGGCAGTTGCTGTATTTGGAAAGGGTTGGACTTTCAAAGTAACAAATAAGTTAGGCATCTTTAAATCATGATGTAGTTTTAATTTTTCTTTAAGGACTCATTACATGTAGTTTCAACTTATCTTACTAATGATTTTATGTTAAAAAATTTCAAAAATATTTTTATTTTCCCTTTTTAATTAATTAATATAAATGTTTTTATCATTTCATTTAATAGTTTTATAACTATAATTAATTGAATGTTTAACAACCTTATAAACAATTTTAACTACATGTATAAAACTCTATTTTATAGAATTATTTTCTATGATTTATAATTTGAATAATTTTGTTTTCAAAATTCACACATATTATTTATGCATTTGTATTTATCATATTTTCTTAGTTTTAAGAGAAAGTAATCAAATATGACAATATTTATTTATCACATACAAATTATTTATTTATCATATTATGTCACCACACTTGTATCTACATACATCCATGCATGGAATCATCATCATACTCAAATTCATTAACAATGCTTAGATATTAATGATACTTAGAAATATTTAAATTTTATTTTATTTCCCATTGATGCATGAACGAAGGAATTCTCAATACAAATAGATAAATCTAAGGATCAATATCCTAAACTTAATGTCATTTAAACAAACACGGTATACCAAAATTATCATTTTTCTAAGAAAAATGTTTCACAAAAATTATAATTTTCTAAACAACATTTTTTAAAAAAATCATGAAAACAATTGCTTAAGCAATTTTAAAAAACAAATAGGATTCTTTCATCATTTATCCAAATTTCGTTTTAACATTTCTCAACACACATCTCCTTCAACTTGTTTATTACCAAGTGAGATCAATATGCCAATAGTAAATGCATTGGTCATCTTTCACATCAAGTTTATTTTCTCATAAATGTCATAAATATAATCTTCTTTGGCCATCTTTGAAATTTTGTGAATGATGATGGCATAATATTTTGGCATTGGTTGTTTGTGCTTGGCATCCATGACAATTACAAACATTGGAATTTGGAACCTCGTAATATGTAGTTAGCTAAGGACATTGAAAGGGCTATGGTCACAACAATTGCTAACATGCTCATCCAACAAAGGAGGGCAGGAAGATCTAACCTTGGGATACTACACATCTACTAAGATAATGATATTGAATTGTCCATTTGAAGAGGTGTTAGAAGAAACACCCTCTAATAGAGAGGAGATTGGAATACCCACATCAAATAAGATCAATTGTAGTTGAAGTGATAATGAGACAATCCAACTCCATATATATGAAAGAGCTTGAATATGACCAAGTGTGCTCAAATACAATAGTGGCGTGGTTTTATGGATACTCATCAAAAGTTCATATCATAGAGAGAAACTCAAAAGGAAACTTGAATATAAGGTAAGAATAGGTTTATAAAGACCTAATGCAAATACAAGTGAGAGTTGGTGTTTGTATATCCAATTAGAAAGCATGGTTGAACATAGCTGAAAAGAAGTGAGAGGGTCAACATAAGGTTGGCCTTATGCACAACATCCTCCTTGAACATGGTTAAGAAGCCATGAAGAGAAAGCATTAGATTGGATCTTCCCCACTTAATGTTAAATGCAATCTATCTAAAGATAGAAACTCGCTAAAACACAATAGAAACATGGTTCCACAACTGGGTAAAGAATCTCCCCCATATTGGGTTGTACATCACCTTGCTTCTCTCGATGAGCCGCGATTTAAATTTGTTCATGTTCTTCATAATGACTGTACTTTTACAATTGTTGAAAGTTGTACTTTATTAGTAAAATAAAAATGTTGATGTTGAAGTGTAATAATAGGAATGGTTGAGAGGTCACATTTTTCAATTATGGGTTATACTTAATGTATGGTCAATGGTTACTAAAGACTTTTTTTTTTAATTCCTCTTTTTCTTTGTTATTAGTTCCTATCTATGAAAATGGCTATTGTTTTCAATTAATGGTATGGATTGAAAAAAAAATACTCATAAGATTGACCAAAATTATCGAATTCACATTTATAAAATTCTCTACTAATGGTTGCAAAAACCTTTCAAGAGGTTACTTACATTTCATGGAAAAGGTGATAGTACTTTTCCTTTGTTATCGTCATATTTTATTTAAAGGTGCAACCCATGAAGTAGATGTTCTTGTTATCTCTTACATAGTATATATACCTTAAACTAGAGTTGTAGATAGATTGCTATTTGCGTGGAGTTATCATATGGGTTTATGTGATGGAGTTGTCATATATATTTATGTGATGGCAACAACATTGTTTCCTGTGTACATGAATATTGTTTTAATTTGATATTATTATTAATAGTCAGGAGTCTCAATATATATGTATGAACAATCATGCCATTGTATCTTGTTCATATGAATATTGTTTTTATTTCATATCATTATTAATAGTTAGGAGGCTAGATATGTACATGAACAATTTGTAAGGATTTGATTGCCATGGATGTATCCCCGAATTGATGACATGGTTGTATCCTCACTGAATTAGGTTGCAATTTGATTGAATCCTGTTTGATCACTCGCCTATAAAGTTATGGGTATGGAATTGTAAATATATAACCGTTATATTATTAAGAATATGCTATGTTAAAATGAAATAGTATTTGGTTTAACTATTTTTTTTAGTAAGAAATTTTACAAATCCATTTATTCAAGGGTGATTGGGGTAGTCAAACTTATCAACTTTAAGAAATGATCATCAGTCTTGATTTTAGTGATTTCATTTTGTTTTTTAGGATCAAAATTATTGGGTTGTGGCTTGCACTCTTATTTATTCAATGTCTATTAATTCAAGTTGTATTGGAGAGAAATGCAGTGGCACAACAATTTGCTTCGAAGACATGTATAAAGTGTGTGTGTTATGTTAAGCAGTTTAAAGTTGAATTTCTGTGTGTTATGTTACAACTTACAGCAAAATTGTGTGTTATGCTTCTAGAACTAAAATTAAGTATATGAAAGTGGAGAATTTGATAACTATTGCATGTTTTTGGCGAGTTGCAAAATGAGCATGCGTCAAGCATGATTGATATCTGTCGCATATTTTGGGCAAGAATGTGATATGTCTCCAATATTAAATCCAACTCACGAATATTAAATATATGTGTGTGTTCTGCTGCACACTAACATTATTTTCTTCACATGAGATGAGAATCTCATGTGCAGTTAGTTAACTTAGGCTGATGGTGAAGTTACTTAACTTACCCTTTGGTTTAGTGAAGCGTGTAAAAGAGATGGACATTTGGAGTACTCTGTTACTCATGGGAGCTAAAAAAGATACTGAACCAGTATTAGATAAATGTGACCATGCATCATGACCATGGATGATGAACATGAATAATTGTGGTGAAAATGATCTGCCTAAGTCAGCAGGGAGAATAAATGGATATTGCACTCCTTGAATTTTGTAGGAAAGCCACTAATCGACTAAATGTCGAGATTGATAAAACTCTTGAAAAGTGCACAAACTTCTATAAGGAAATCCATCAGGTTCACCGTAAATGTCAGCTCCCTATGGAAGCCAATATCGATGAGCTTCCCCCCCATGGATCAGTAGATGGCAGAACTCCAGCAAGTGTTGCAATCAAACCTGGACTACATCAAGAAAATTGATGCTCTAACAGAAGAAGACATCGACTTCTATGTGAGGCAAACATCTACACATCTCATTTTCCTTGAGTATATGTGCAAGGCTGCACCAACAGAAGTTGCAAATATAGAAACAAAATTGTCTTATCATGAAGTGTCTCTAAAACTATTAAAGCCTAACGACTATAATATCATAATTGAAGAAGCTACTGCATGAGAAGACTATATTTCCAATTTAGAAGCGTCCAACTAATTTTAATTGTAAAGATCATTTGTATCTTCTCATATGTACAACACTCAAATGAAAACTTTTCCTACTATTCTCATTTTTGCATTTTCACCAAATAACAAACTCTTCTAAGGCTATATAGTGGTGAACCAACCCTTTTTGTTGTTCATCTATTCTTCTTTGTCAATGAAAACAAATTTCCCTTCTTGAGAAACTATTGCAGAAATGTTTATAGGTAATGTGTACTTTTCAATGGATATTATTGGGATTCCTTTTCTCTAAAAAACCTAAATGCTTCTTCACATCTTTGTAACAGTTCTATATTTTACTATTTTTTTAGTTCAATGCTCTTCAGTTTCCTTGTTGGCAATGGCTTTTCAAGATAAGCTCATAATGGATTCTCCGAAGCAGTAGTGATATAAATATTAATCTCAGTTGATTTGTAAACTGTGTACTCTCTTTTACATTCATAAAAAAAAAGCAGCCAAGCAAAGCGACCTCTCCTCAAAAGACGTGTGAATCCTTGATGCGATGAGAGTCATTGATAACCAGTTACTTTCCTTGGTTTATTAGTGATTTTCAGAAGATTAATTCATATAGTGACAGGTCTGTTCACCTTTACATGGTTGAGAAGCATGTAAAGTTTTTATTGTGGACTTGAAATCCTCAATGAGATGAAAGAAACATATATGGGTTTCCCACTGTATCTTCCATTCTTGAAGCAAGGATAACGAAGATTCACCACTCCTATTGTGTTGTAAGCCTGCATTTTTATTGTTCTTTGTTGTGAACTATCTATATGGTTAGAAGACATGTGAATCCTTGATGCGGTGAGAGTCATTGATAACCAGTTACTTTCCTTAGTTTATTAGTAATTTTCAAAAGATTAGTTCATGTAGTGATAGGTCTGTTCGCCTTTACATGGTTGAGAAGGATGTAAAGTTTTTATTGTGGACTTGAAATCCCCAATGAGAAGAAAGAAACATATTTGGGTTTCTCATTGTATCTTCCATTCTTGAAGCAAGTATAACGAAGATTCATTTACAACTTAGATTGTGGCACTATCAAGAGCTGGTCCATGAAAGAGTTCTATACCTATACTTGTATATGGAGATTCCTAAATTTATTGCTACAGCACATGGCATGAAAGCAAAATTTTGTTCACAAGTAGTTTCTGCGGTTTAGGAGCTATTATAATCATTGTTTTCATTGATATTATTGCAGAAATATTTTTTCAAATTGCTTATATATTCTAGATATAGTAGTAATCTATAGTGTGAGATTACTACTACAGAGATTGTGAGAAAAGCAATTGTAGTTGGCTCACTGTGTTGTTGAACTTAACATTATTTTTTGTTATGGGTTGAGTTCCTATGTCTTTGTAATCTGAGATTTTTACAAAATTTGCTATTTTCCTACCAGTGTCCTTCGCTGCCTATGCCTATGTTTTTTGTTCCTTCTAACTTTCCTTTTTTCCTACCGGCGTTCATTTTTGCCCCTCAAAGAGCAAATGCTAGTTTAAGTGTTGCAATATGATTACTAGTAGTTGGAATCATATGGAAAATAAAAAAAGGTTAATACTTCATGTTGAGGCCTCAACACCCCCTAAAGTCCACTGACTTGGGGTCCCCCTTTTTAAACTTTTAAAATCAATACTTTTCTAATTGCTTTATTTTCTTGTATCGTATTCTTTTTTAGCTTGATTAATGGCTGCTTTCTATTGAATACATTGACTCTTTCCGGATGCATGTACATACATTTAGCTTCATTGTACAATCAATGATCATTTAAGGAAATCACATTGCCAAATCAATTTCCATCGCATAATGGTTGTATCTACATTTGTCACCTTACAATTTCATTCTTATGTCTTTTTAGCATAACCCATGTGAAAGTGTTATACAAATTTGTGTAGGCTCGCTAAAGAATTTGTGCATCGTTGAATGACTCTAATCTATATTTCAAGAAGAATTTTTAGTCTTAGAAAGGGTTGGATATTAGGTGTTCTTGGCGTCAGAGGACTATTTTTGCAAATTAAAATCTCCCAATTCTTGACATATCATGCTAATGTCAATTAACATATTCAAATATTATATGATCTAGATACTGGATGAGTTGAAAAGATTTAGTTATGGAAGAGCATCATTTTGAATGATGCCAAGGTCTTTGCAAGTATAAAAACATGTAGTCACGGTTTCCCTATTGGAAAGATAGTTGGAACTTCATGGATTACAAGAAAGACAAAGTTGGTTCTTAAGCTAAGCATGAAATTTTGAGCATGCCATTAAGCATAAGTAATGTGGAAATATAATTGTTTCTTATGAGTGTTAGCAAAAGGCTATAGGAATATCATCATCAACAATGCCATGATAAGTTTGAATATCATGTTGTACTTTATGAGTCATATACTCAAATGGCTTATTTATCCATTAAGATGCTTACAATAATAGTCATTATTTTTATATTCAATTTCATTTGGCTATCTAAGTATGATTTTCAAAATAGAGATATATGGCAATGGTTTCTAAAACATTTTAACCTTTTACACATTTGGGACCATAGATCACTAGTATGAAATATATGTCTGTCACGTCCCCTCCCATGGATCCAACTCAAGGAAGGGAACATGACTATTATGGGGCTTTTACAAAAACTCAGCCTTATTCATCAAATTCATACGAATAAAAACACATGTGTGCAGATGCATGCTCAAATAAACTCAACGGAATGAAACATTATCCACACACATATCTATCATGCATTCAACATATAATCATAACAATCAATAACTAAATACATTGCATAATTGAATTACAAGAGAGATCACTGTTAAGATTCAATATGCTAAGATAGATAACATCAGTATTCAATTCAATTTCACAACAATAGCATATACAGGATCATTGAAAGAATAACAAGCACAGCATAAACACAAGAGACACAAATTTATCCTAGGAAACCCTCTAGGGGAAGAAAACCCAACAAAAATTCCTCAATATAAATGATCAAAAGTACAAAGACAAAAACCCCAAGCAAGTGCTCCTTCTCCTTGCAGATGTATCTCTCTCTCTCTCCTATGCGAATTACACAAGTGAGTGTGTGTGTGAATGAATGAATAAATGAGAGAGCCTAGCTCTCTATTTATACATTCACTTCTACTTTAATTTTACAACTTGACATGTCAGCCTCAACTAACTTTACCACTCAACTAATGCTGACTGGGCCGACTCCTCTAGGGGACTTGAAAACCCCATTGCATTTGACTCCAAGGGATCTATTGCCCCGACTTACAAGGGAGGATTTACCTCATGACTCTATGATGACCAAATACAATAATAACATCCTGACGGAGGAATAAAACATCTCCAAATAAATTACAATAATAAAATACAATAGAATATTCTTCGAAGTTACAATATTTCAACAATCACTTATCTTAAAATGAAGTAGTCCCGAGCAACTGGCTATGTCACTGCAACGTTCCACCCAGCCATAGGCCAGTTGTGTTCATCAATCTCTCAACATAACTGTCACCCCTGAGCTGGGCATGATTTCCACAAAGAATGGGAATCTTCAAACTTATCCACAACAAAATGAACACCTCATCTAAGCCAAGCCAGTCTATAGCTGGATCGATCAAGCCAGATCTGAACCCTATTCTATTATAGGATTCTTGCACTCAAGCTCAAGCCAAAAACCATGGATACACATAACTCCTTCCATAGCATAATCTTCCCACGCACAACAAGCTCAAATATTGGGCATGGATACACATTTTTAACTATGGAATTTACAAAACAGGGTTCCCATTGGTTCTTCCAATTCGTGGCACACCCAAAACGAATTATGAGGAGGGGAATTCGACCACGGGGAATAAACGATTTCTCCCATAGGTATATATGTGTTTGAATGGAAAAAACGACCTCCCTGGACCCCCAAATTGTATTCCTCTTCCTTTCAGATGTTTTGCAATTCAAAAACGACCTCCCAGCTATGAAAAATGAGGGTAAACTCAGGAAAAACGTGAGGGAAAACACCTAGCTAGCCTAGAACTCGTGGGAGAGAAAAATTGTTGCATGAAGAATGGCTTGGGGGGGGGATTTTGTGGCTCTTTTCTTGTCCAAGAAGCCAAAAACGAATTTCCAAAATTGGTGGCTTACCCATACCCGAAATTGGACAGCCATACCTCTCCATTTCCCCAAATAATAATTATTTCAAGCAATTCTTGAGAGAAATAAATGATGGGGTACAAAAGTCAACATGGGTAGTTGAAAGTTCATGGGTTCTCTCATTGACACTTGACTTGACTTTATTGGCTCCAAGAGTTTGAATATTTCCCTCCCAATTCTTTGTAAAAATCATGTCCCCATACTCTTGTTGCATTGCATAGCTAGTTGTGGGTATTTTTATTAAATGTATATTTACATGATATTTACGATTTCTATTGCACCTGGCTAGCATGCCAACCATATGCATCAGTTTTAACGTTATATCGATGGTAAAGCCTTGGCCTTGAGATCCTTGCCATGATTTCATAACAATATTACATCATTTACATTTTAATGTGATGGGATCAAAATCGAGATATTACACCGTCAAACTGAAGTTTGTGACAATAGCATAGTTTTTCAAAAGGTTATCTTTCCCAAGTGTGAACCATTGAACAAGTTTTTTTTTGAAAGATCATCATGAAGACTACACAACTCTAAAAATATTCCATCTTTTCAAAACATAATATCATTTTGGAAAAGTTTATGATGGTGACATGTATTAAGGTTGCGATACCGATCTTTGTGAAAGTCATGATATCATCTATGAATGGACTTAAGGCAAGAAAATTTTGAAGTTTGTGATCTTATCTTTTGGTATGACACAATGAGAATTTTTGGTGTGACGTGATGAGAAGTTTTAGCATGACACAATTAGAAGTTTTTTATGAGATGCGACATGATGGGAACTTTTAGGCAACACAACCAAAGATAAACCTATTTATGTATAAGCACAATTTCTTATTTTAATGAATGAATGATATACCTTTATTTTAAAACCTTCTATAAATGACCTATTTTCTTTAATACATGCATTTATCTACAAACTTAGGGTTATCTTGGCCTTAGCATTGCCATGACATTTTCGTCAAAGGTGAGTTCTTGTTTTTACTTAACCTTACCTTTCTTAGTTGAACTTATTTGTACATGTTTATTTGACCATGAAATGATTTTTTTTACAATGCAACGAGTTTATGGGCTTTCTTCTTACAAAGTATACTTGCATCTTACAACATAGTCAAACTTATAATAGGCGAGGTTGGACTAGGATCGTGACTAGATGAAGGAAATGAAGGTGGAGTAGAGAGGGAATCGAGCATTACCATGGCCACCACCCAAGATGAGAGAAGCAATGGATGGTCAAGGAGAAGGGAAATAAAAAACAATAGGTGTTGTTGGAACAAATGGGGATCTTATTTGAAATAGGTATTAGTGACATATGGTAGAAATGTTTTTCTTCATTAGTCTTCAATGCCTCCTCTAAAGTGGTCATTGCTAATTTACCACGAGTTATGGATTAATGTGAGGAGGGAATCACTCATATTAAACACAAAGTGTAGTCAAAACATCACCATTTTTATTGAGACAAGAATAGATAACCTTGTAGTGCAATGCAATATAGTAATGTAATATAGTTGGGAAATGAGATGAGATAAGTTTCCCTAGATATGTAAGCAAGGTCAATCTAATATGATGTGATGTGATTATGTGTAGAATATACGTTTTATATAATTTTTTCAACCAATTTTTCCTCCAATGTCAACTTGTAGAAGGAAAAGAAGATATGTGATACATTTAAACAGAACCTTTTAAAAAAACGTTTTGGGTTTGATATGGATACAATAAGCCCAATGGGTTAGGTCGAGTGTGATGCAGGAGCATCAAGGCCTAGGCAGATCAGTCGAAGTTGAACGACCGAAGGGAGCCAACTAGCAGGAGTGCCGATGACCACTGGTGCAGAGAGTAGGTTGACTTATTGAAATCAACAAGTCAGGCAGAAACAATTGGGGTGGGACCGACTGAAGGAACAGCAGATGTCGCGAGAGGTCGAGAATCAACAGGAAATGGTCGACAGACGACGAGCGGCGTAAGATGTCGGTTAGTCGAAAAGTGGTCGAACTACGACACGACAGGGTTTGGTGAGACCAAGCGTAATTAAGAAAGGAGTGAACCGACAGGAAGGTCGAGATGTGACTAACTGCTGTAGCAGGTTCGGAAGGACAGAAAGTCAAGGGACTAGACCTAGTAGCCATTCGGGGTTGCTGAGGAAGTTATTACAGTTATTGCAAGTTGGTGAAGGACATGACAGGGTACGTCATGGGCAGAGGCTGTGCAGCACGGCTGGAAGCTGACAGTGCAGGTTCGTAGGATTTGGCAGGATCGGCAAATGTAGGGAACGCGTGTCTCGGGATTGCAATAGTCTTGGGAACAGCACCTGCAGAGTAGAAGAGGTAGAAAAGGCCTTCATTATAGGGGGACACAGAGAGAGAAGAGCCAAGAGAGTTGTGAAGAGTCACACCGACTGAAGAGCAGAGGGTTGAGATCAAACCATAGCTCAGAGTTTCGTGGCGAACCAAGAGAGGGTGAGGTCGACACACAGGGAGAACACACCACAGTTACTTCTACGTTGTAACGGTTGAGGCCGATCATAGTCAGTTATTTGCTTACAGTTATTTTGCATTATAACCGATTTCAACAGAAGTAATATAAGCCACTTATGGCATCTTGTTCTACACTTTGTTTGTGTAAGCATTGTGGTTTGTGTCGTGTGTATTGTTAAGCAAGAAAATATCCCGTAGAGTGACATGCGTCAGTTGGTATCAGAGCCCGGAAGCGAGTCCGGTTGAAGAAGACGACTATACCAACCTGAGTTGCGTCAGTTGGTATAAGGCCCGGAAGTGTGAGAGTTTTAAGCGGAGGTTGAAAATGGCTCATAGAGGCGTTAATGTCAGAGAACGAAAAGCGCGTGGTGCAGCAGCCGTCACAATGGATCGTGAGATGTTCGACGAATGCGTCCAAACGATGCGGACTTTGACAAATGAAGTCGCAGTGATCAAAGAAAACCAGATGCGTGGTTGCATTCCTAAAGCGTTGGACCACAACGACGAGGAAGTCGAGGAAGTGGAAGCTCAAGAAGCCGCAGCAGAAGAACCAGAGGAAAAACTCATCAAGCTTCTGACATAAATGAGAGGTCGGGCGAAGATAGATGTGCGTACGTACTCAGGAAGCCTGGACCTAGAAGACTTGATCGACTAGTTCAGAGAGATGGAGAAATACTTCGACGTAGAGCAGATCGAGGACCCTAAACGGGTTAATACTGCATGTCTAAGGTTGAAGGGTCATGCCTCGTTGTGGTGGGACAATGTACAGGCTGACAGACTCAAGAAAGGCAAGGAGAAAATCAAATCTTGGGACAAAATGGTTGCCAAGCTGAAGGGGAAGTTCTTGCCAAACGACTATGTGATTTCGTTGTTCCGAAAGCTGCAAAACTTTCGACAAAAAGAAATGACTGTGAAAGAATACACGGAGGAGTTCTACCGATTGTCGATTCGGTCAGGACAAACTGATGAGGGAGAAGAAGCTGTCGCCAGATATGTAAACGGCTTGAAATACACTATTCAGGATGAACTCAGCATGTCAAGATTCAGAGCATTCGGAGAAGCCTATCAGTTAGCTATGAAGGCGGAAGAGAAACTGTTGAGGAAGTCTACAGCGACCAGAGGTAGGATGACTGGTCGGGGTGGAAAGACTGTCTCCGTGAAGGGTCAAGGTAGTGGCTACAGGAAAGAAGGTGTCGAAGATAGTCAACACACAGAAGGGACATCGACGAAAGAAAGAGCGCAAGAGAACTGACGCGATGGTCGTGAGAACCGCGGTCGAGGTGTGTATAGTCGAAGTGGTCCATCCGATAAGAAGGGAGCTAACAGACTAGCCATAATCTATTACAAATGCCGAGGAACGGGACACAAGGCATATGAGTGCTCAGAAAACATTCATACTACAGAAGAGTCGAAACCCAAATGTCGAAAGGATGAGCAAGTCGACGAGAGGGAAGAATCGGCATCAAATAGCAGTGGAGGTGAGAAAAGGAAGAACCGGAATCTGACGGTTCAGAGAGCTTTGATCCAGGAAGATCAACATGATCTGATGGAACCAGCACAACGGAAGGCAATCTTTCGAACGAAGGTGCGGATCGGAGAATGGCGTTGCAAGACCATAGTTGATGGTGGAAGTATAGAGAATCTTGTGTCGACAGAAGTCATCGACAAGATCGAGTTGAAGTGTCGGGAACACCCACACCCTTACAAGATCTCATGGTTACAGAAAGGACACCGTGTTAAGGTGACCAGACAATGCCTGATCAACTTCAGAGTTGAAGGATTGGAGGATAGCGTACTGTGTGATGTAGTACCCCTGGATGCATGCCATCTGTTGTTAGGGAGACCATGGCAATATGATCGTAATATGATCTACGACGATCGAGCTAACACAGTCACAGTGTGGAAGAATGGCGTGAAAAGGACTCTTAAGCCGAGGCGAGAAGGGCCAGCCGACGGTAAGGATGGTGAGAGCAATCTTTGGGAAAAGTGAGTGTTGATGAGCACCGCCAAGGAATTCCTCGCAGAGAAAGACAAACAATCGGGATGTTTTGCAATCATTCCAAAAGGACCATGTGTCGAAGGAACGACCAACAAGGAGAACATTCCGATCGAAGTCGAGGAGTTGCTCGATGAGTTTTGGGACATAATGGCTGATGAAAAATCGACGGGATTGCCGCCGACAAGGAGTATATCCCATCAGATCGACTTGATTATAAGGTTGAGACTTCCAAACAAAGCACCATATAGTATGAGTCCAGCAAAGGGACAAGAGCTCAACCGACAGGTCCAAGAGTTGTTGGACAAGGGATTGATCCGAGAAAGTTTGAGCCCGTGTGCAGTACCAGCAGTATTGACACCAAAGAAGGGCGGGGAATGGAGAATGTGTACCGATTCCATAGCCATCAACAGGATCACGATCAAGTATCGATTTCCATTGCCAAGGATGGATGACTTGATGGATTTCTTGAGTGGAGCAACATACTTCACAAAATTAGACCTGAAGAGTGGGTATCACTAGATCAAGGTCAGAGAAGGAGATGAATGGAAGACAACATTCAAAACAAGAGAAGGGTTATATGAGTGGTTAGTCATGCCGTTCAGATTGACTAATGCACCTAGTACATTCATGAGACCGATGAATGAGGTACTGAAACCATTCTTAGGAAAGTTTGTCATAGTCTATTTAGACGACATTCTGATTTTCAGTCGGACCAAGTCAGAACACTTGGAGCACATTCGACAAGTATTACAGAAATTGCAGGAAGAGAAGCTGATGGTCAACCTGCAAAAGTGTTTCTTCATGAAGAAGGAATTGGTGTACTTGGGATTTGTAATTTCAGGTAAAGGGTTGGAGATGGACCCCGAGAAGGTGAACGCAATAGTAGATTGGCCAGAATCGACAAGTGCGACTACAGTGCAAAATTTCCATGGACTTGCTAGTTTCTACCGAAAGTTCATTCAGGGATTTAGTCAGATCTATGCACCATTGACAGAATGCATGAGGAAGGGCGAGTTCGAGTGGATGAATAAAGCCCAGGAAGCTTTCGACAAATTGAAGGAAAAGGTCACTGAGAGCCCAGTGTTGGCGCTCCCAGACTTTGACAAAGTTTTCCAGGTCGATTGTGATGCAAGTGGAACCGCAATTGGAGCAGTGTTGAGCTAAGGAGGCCAACCAATTGCATTCTTCAGTGAAAATCTGAATGAAGCGAAGCAGAAATATTCGGTCTATGACCAAGAATTTTATGTTATCATACAAGGATTGAAGAAATGGAGGCATTATTTGTTGCCTCAGGAATTTGTGTTATACATGGATCACCAAGCACTGAGGTATCTGAATACTTAGTCGAAATTGGATCAGCGACACATGAAGTGGGTAGAGTTGCTCCAAAGATATACGTTCGTGTTGCAAGATAAGTCAGGCAAGTCGAACAAAGTTGCCGATGCGTTGAGCAGGAGAGTTGCGCTGTTGGGCACGACGACTGTTAAGGCAACAGGGATAGAGTCGATAAAGACGGAGTATGAGACCGACGAAGATTTTGCGAAAGCATGGAAGGCGTGTCGTGAGCCTTGGAGCATCGACATAACTCCATATTTGAGTTATTTCATTCAAGGAGGTTACCTATTCAAGGGAAGTCAACTCTGTATTCCCAGAGGATCAGTGAGAGAGAACCTAATCCGAGAGTTTCATAATGGCGGGTTAGCAGGGCACTTTGGAATCAACAAGACCAAAGCACTGGTTGAAGAGAAGTATTTCTGGCCAAGGATGTCGACAGATGTTGGAAGATGGGTTCGACAATGTCAAATCTGCCAGTTGGCAAAAGGAAGGAGTCAGAACACGGGGTTGTATACACCATTGTCGGTTCCAGAGAACCCGTGGGAGCATCTTAGCATGGATTTTGTGTTAGGATTTCCAAGGACTCAGCACGGGAGCGACTCAATATTTGTTATAGTCGACAAATTTTTGAAGATGGCACATTTCATACCATGTAAGAAAACAAGTGATGCCATAGGGATCGTTGTACTATTCTTTAAGGAAATAGTCAAGTTGCATGGGTTGCCAAAGAGTATCACGTCAGTTCAGGATACGAAATTCATGGGGCATTTCTAGAGGACCCTATGGAAGAAACTTGACACGAAGTTAGAGTTTAGCTCGGCACATCATCCACAAACAGACGGGAAAACCGAGGTTGTAAACAGAAGTTTGGGAAACCTTCTGAGATGTTTAGCGGCCGACAGACCCAAGCAGTGGGAAAATGTGTTGGCACAGGCAGAGTTTGCATATAACAATTTTGTGAATCGATCGATAGGATTGAGCCCATTCCAGATTGTTCAAGGGAGGAGTCCACATGTAGTGGTAGATTTGGTCGAATTGCCAATAGAAACCAGGAAGAGCGCCGATGCCGAATCATTCGCAGAGCATATGCATGAAATTCATGAAAATGTGTGAAAGAGCATCGAGAAGAGTAACGCAGCCTACAAATTGAGAGCTGACCAGAGAAAGAGGCTACTGTCATTCCAAGAAAGGGACTTAGTCTATGCGTATTTGCGAAAGGAGAGATTTCTGACAGGAACCTACGATAAGCTAAAATTGAAGAAGATAGGACCATGCAGGATTCTAAAGAAGATTTTAGACAACACATATGTGTTGGAATTGCTGGAAGACTTGAACATTTCAGCAACGTTCAATGTCTCAGACCTGTACAAATTTGAAGAAGGGTCAAGCAGCAGAAAGGAGGAAGGAACAAGTATCAATTGGATAGAACAGATTCCAGACCGACATAAAGAAGAGATCGCAGAAGTAATCGACGAACGTGAAGTAGGGCGTACCCGTAGATTGCGCATGAAGGAATACTTGGTGCGATGGACAAATGATGAGTTGTAGGAAGCAACATGGATTTCCGAAGAGGAGTTCAGGAGACTGACGGAGCAGTCGAATTCTTTTTCACCTGGGGAGTCTGATGCAGGAGCATCGGGGCCTAGGTAGATCAGTCGAAGTTGATCGACCGAAGGGAGCCGACCAACGGGAGTGCCGATGATCACTGGTGCGGGGAGCAGGTTGACTTGTCGAAGTCAACAAGTCGGGCAAAAACAGTCGGGGTGCGGCCGACTGAAGGGATAGCAAATGTCGCGAGAGGTCGAGAATCGACAGGAAATGGTTGAAAGACGACGAGTGGCGTAAGATGTTGGGTAGTCGATAAGTGGTCGAACTACGACACGACAGGGTTTGGCGAGGCCAAGCATAATTAAGAAAGGAGTGAACCGACAGGAAGGTCGAGATGTGACTGACTGCTGTAGCAGGGTCGAAAGCACAGAAAGTTAAGGGACTGTACCTAGTAGCCATTCGGGGTTGCTGAGGAAGTTATTACAGTTATTGCGAGTTGGTGAAGGACATGACAGGCGACGTCATGGGCAGAGGCTGTGCAACACGGCTGGAAGTTGACAGTGAAGGTTCGCAGGATTTGGTAGGATCGGCAAACGTAGGGAATGCGTGTCTCGGGATTGCAATAGTCTTGGGAACAGCACCCACAGAGTAGAAGAGGCAAAAAAGGCCTTCATTCTAGGGGGACATAGAGAGAGCAGAGCCGAGAGAGTTGTGAAGAGTTACATCGGCTGAAGAGCAAAGGGTTGAGATCGAACCATAGCTCAGAGTTCCATGGCGAACCAGGAGAGGGTGAGGTCGACACACAGGGAGAACACACCACAGTTACTTCTAAGTTGTAACGGATGAGGCCGATCATAGTCAGTTATTTGCTTACAGTTATTTTGCATTGTAACAGATTTCAAGAGAAGTAATATAAGCCACTTCTGGCATCTTGTTCTACACCTTGTTTGTGTAAGCATTGTGGTTTGTGTTGTGTATATTGTTAAGCAAGAAAGTATCTCGTAGGGTGACTTGCGTCAGAGTGGTTGAGCGTTGTGAATTGCAAGGAGGTCACAAGGTTAAGTCATGTTGTCACATCCATAGTAGAAGGGGCTACCATGATCACAGACTAGTTTTGAGCACATTCCTGAGCCAGTCCTTTGCTATCTTATGCACGAGATCAGTAGCTAATGAGTAGTTTTGATGATGATCATTCTTACATTCAGTGGGCCCAGAGCATGTACACAATCAGTTTCATGTCAGGATTGAGCCTCATGACCCCATGTCGATTACTGGGTTAGCCATTTTTCACCTTACAAAGCATAGATGATGATAGTGCCCCATTTATCAGTGTTCCATTGTTCTCCAGATGTTGTAGATGCAGCTGCAAGTATATGACGCAGCAGGTATATGGTTATTGTACTGGGATGTTCATCTTGCTCGTTTACTTATCTTAGTAGTTGGACTTGGTATATAGTAGCTATGCATAGGTGATCTTCTATCTTGTTATTTGTTGATGGTTTAGAATAGAAGCGATTAAGTTGTTATGAGTGAGGGGTTCTTGTGTATACTCATTGGTCATGCCCTTATCATATTATGGACTTGGTCACTCCCCATAAGTATATGTTAGTCATGGCTTCACCTGTTCACTATCTCCATCCATCTATTATCTTCCATTTTTTATATGATCCCGACTTACACCTTGACTAGTGATGTTGAGGACTCCCCCCCCAACTTATGCCTATGTGTTGGATAGATTCCATGTTTACCTTGTGTCTCAGCTCTAGAGTGTGTGGCCAATGTCACTGGGATGTTATCTTGTAGTCCTCGAAAACAAGTACTTCTATAAATGCATTGGACTGCATAAATTTTATATCTAAATGGATGCAAAAAGTCAACCACAAACAATGTTTCTAAACACTAAAGCAAATAAATAAAATGTCTTCCATAACCAGTCAGTTTCCAAGGGACAAACACTCATCCGTTGTATGATGTAAGGTTGTTTGCCCCTACAGAGAAACAGGGTGGTAACTCCATCACACATATGGAAGATAGCGGGCAATGGTGGTAAGACCGAGTCATTATCTGAGGCCTACAAGGCTATTTAGGGCACCTGCCCTTGGAGGATGGCTAGTGAAAGTTGATTAAAAGCTAAATGTTAAATGTAAATCTTAAATATGCAAAAGATGACAGTAAATCAAATGCAATAAAGGTTGCTTGCCTAGAGTCTATTGGGAGCATTCTAAGCACTCTACCCTATTGTGAGGCACCGCCATTCCCTAGCGTCTTATATCTGACAAATGTATAAGTAGTTCCTCCTTTTCCCTCATGTCCGAGAGGTCACAATGTTGAGGTCGTCAAGTCAAATCCCCTTATCCTGGCCTTTTTTCATCCACCTTCACCCATAACTAGTGAAATGGTCAAGTCTTTAAATGAGTATACACTTGAGGCTTTTATTTGGAGTGACTGATTGCTTTGATCTAGACTTACTGTTGATATTTTTGTTTATGATTGCCATTAAAATGGCACTTAATGCTTTAGCCTTGATACTAATATAAATAAGGGAGCATATTTCATCCATTTCTACATGCAGGATCAATTGTTTTCAGTCTGGGTCATTATTTTGATCATTTATGACGTGGTCAAACCAGTTTGACCAAGTCAACAATAGGTGCCGAGATGAGTTTGGCCGACAACATTCAATTTTGGTTATTCATGGCCCTTTGATGTTCATTAGATGGTTCCATGCTCCATACAATGATTTTTTATGGTGGCTTGCATTATTTTTGTTATTATCAGCATTTACAAGCCATATTTTTATTATTTGGGCATGGATGTGCTTTTAGATCTATTTCTTGATGGACATATAGTGTATGAGTAATCATTCCTAGTGGATTCAGACATTCTGAGTCCATTGGTGCACTTAGATCTTAGTTTCGGGAACAGGTAGTTGACAATATGGCCAGTTTATCTTCCAACAGCAAAGTACCATGGAAAAATATCATTAAAAATGTGAAATAGCTCACAAGGAAATGGATTTGGCTTAATGGGGCAAGGAAATGGCATGAAATTTGTTTGAGGCATATTATGGATGCTCTAGACACCTTCCGGCATGATATCCACCACTTGTTGGGGTCCACATGATTTTATCTTGGCCCTTGGGGGCATCATCTTCTATGTTGGGGGCACACGTCCTAGTCTTCCTTGGTCATCACATGTTATATCTTATATTGATGTATTAGGGGTGCTAGTAGGGTGATGTTTGTACCTCCTAGCCCCCCTTTATCATGTTATTATGGTGTACCTAATCACATCTTATGTCATACGTCCCCCCTATGCATCTTTGAGGGAGTGCAACAACCCCATTATTTGAGTGATCTCACGTATATTTATCTGGCACATGTTCAACCGTTGATATTGATGTACGATCTTTTGATCTTAGCCCTCCATACTTTTGGGCTTAGGGTTTTTGTATTGTGAGGATCTATTTATACAATCTCTCACCCATTTGGAAAGGACTTTTGGCTCTTGGAATATTGACAATAAATGAAATTTTTCATTAGATCTCTTGCAAAAGCTTTGATAAATGTTCTTGTACACCAACATAGATCCATCTTAAACCCGTATCTATCAAGCACCGAGAGGGATCCAATTTCTTGAGGTGTATTTCTTTTTTAAAATTTGAACTCAATAAATTTGATCTCTCTTGATTGATAGATCCGGGTTTAAGTTTTAAGTTTTTATTTTATAAACTAATATTGATTTTTTAATTACTTTTCATAATATTTTATTTTATGAGCCAACATGGATTTTTTTAAAATACATTCCATAATTTTTTATTTTATGAGCGAACATGAATTTTTTTAATTATTTTGTTAGGAACAAACGTTACAACATCTCCCCCATATTGGGTTGTAGAGCACCTCGTTTCTCTCGGTGCAATGATTGGAATGCCTCTTTCTTAGACATTTGAGTTAATTCTATGTGGTTTTGAGACAAATTTTGTGGAGGCCGAATTGATTTGTTGCAAGGGTGCGATTTGGTTCAAGGGTTTGATTGTGAGGGATCTCCATCTCTCCTTTGGAAAATCGCTTCATCTCAGGGAGTATCCAATTGTGATTTTGTCCATTAAGTTATTTTCTTGAGATGTCTTGCATAGTTTCTCTCTTTTGCTTGTAGATCAAATCTAACAGTGGTTGTTTGAATTTAAAGGGAAGAGGGCACACTTCCTCCATAGAAGAAAATCGATCTAGCTTGGAATCACTCGGATCTAGTTCAAAATTGTAACTAAGTGAAAGAATCATCAATGTACTTGGCGGACGCAAGATTTTCAAGTAGTATCTATGAATTTTTCCCTTATTTTAATTTTCAATTCCATTAGTAATTTAAATTTCAAAGTTTAAAACCCTCATCTTTTAGATCTAGTAGATCGGGCGATCTTCTTGGCTTGAAAATCAAAACCCAAGTTAGAAATAATTAAAAACCCCTAGAGACCAAGTTTGGACCAAAACCGACTCCATTTGTCTTTGATCTAGCACTGGTCCTCCTCTAGGCAATTCACCCTCCTTGGGGATTTGATCATTTATCCCAATCTACCATTTGGGTGTTTCAGGATTGTCTTCCAAAGTTTAGATCTAACCCCAAGCAACCATTATACGTGCCATTTGTTCCTTAAACCCTCCCATTTTGTCCATCTTACATTTTATTGTCTAAACCCTAGGTGGATCTATTTTGGGTATTTATTATTGGCACTAGATCTATCTAGATCTACTACTTTAACTCTATTGTGGTGATACATCTTTAAGGTTGAGCATTTCTCCTAGCTCTAAACCCTCTCAATTGGTCCCCAACTCTAATATCCCACATATATACTTCCTAGATCTAGATCAATCCACTCAAGATCTCACTGCTTCATCCCATTCACATCACTTGGTGTGTCTTGTGTTGGTTTGCTAGCCCTCATAGGTTGGCTAAGGTCTCCCCCTTGATCTTGCTCTTAGCCGAATCCAAAGTGACAAGAGCTATTCGATGTGACAAACATTCAAACAGTGGTGAACAAGGCCCTTGCGAGTATCACTAGTTTAGCTACCCACCTCTACCGTCCCAGATAGGATACCTTTCATGGTAGCTACTAACTTTGTGATAACAAGCCCTTGGGTTGGCTTCCTTTGTGAATATAGTGGACTTCACCAGGTGTCCTCATCGGGTTAGATTGCCAAAATTGCAACCAAACAATTTAACAAACTTCCCTTGAAATGAATGAAAGTTCTTAGAGAGTTTCTTGTGATGTGTATTTCATTAAAAAATATGAATATAATAAGTTATTATATAAATATAATAGCATATAGAGCAATATTTATATTATATCAATTTGAAAAAGGGCAATAGGAGAAGTTGCAAAGTGCAAATAGTGATGAGAATGGCATGAAGAGAATGAATAAAATAGTGAGAATAATGAAATAAACCCAACTCATCTTTGGTGGTTGCAGATGGCTCCATACTCCAATTCCATGTCCAAACTCCGGAAACCTTTACTCATTATTTCTAGAGCTGGTCTCGAAAACTTAGAACAACCCATTTCCAAAGGCACCTAAGGATTGTGCTAAATAATATTAGCGTGTTCATAATTCCTCCTTTAAATATTAGAATTTATGACCTTGAAATTTGAAGCATAGTTGTTCCTCAAACTTCAAAATATCATGAAATGTAAACTCATGAGTTATTGCCTACGTGAAACATTTAATTGATGAGCAGTATGATTACAAGTATTTATATGAAATGTAAGCCCCCTAGAAGATGGAGTTTCCTATCACTTAATAAGCCTAGGATATCCTAAAGCTATAAGTAGATGCTTTTATGCAAAATTGGATTACAAACATTGAGATAAGAGAATCCAAAATTATCATTGTTTTCATTTGATTAGAAGAGGTTTAGAAGGATTTCAAGGCCAGTTGCATGAAATCTTTGGATTGCAGTTGGCTAGACTTCCAATGTAAGGCAAAGTAGAAAGGTTAATAACAAAACAATGGGACAACTAGCTGGAAGCAAACTTGCGAGCAACTTACTGCAAATCACAATTAAGAACACATCCAAATAAGTTGATAATAATTAATATTGAAAATTACCCAAGACAAGAATCCTCCAGAGGGAATTTAATAGTAGGGCCAGTCCAAAGGGGTATTTATTTTTACACATTTATAGAATTATAATTGCAAATTATTTTGATTGATTTCATATGCTTTGATGACGATTGAAGAGTTCAACCTAAACACATAGGAACCAAAAATAATACACGCAGTTAACCCAGAAATCATTCACATGTATAATTTATTTAATATTAGTCCATAGAAGATGGCATTCCAGATCTTAAAAGAAATCTAGGATCTCCTAAAGCTGCAAGTATAGGCAAACTGGATTAAAAACATGGAGATAAGAACCCAAAATGATCGTTATTCTCGTCTGATTAGGAGGGAACTATAAGACTTCCAAGTACAGTTGCATGGATTCTTTGGACTGTAGTTGGTTAGAGTCAATAGAAGACAGTAGAAATGCTAATAACAATACAATGCGACAAATAGCTGGAAGCAAAAGTCATTGCTTTGAAATCCCACAAAGTCATATAGCCATTAAAGAATACGCCATGTATTTGTAACTGTCAAGCTCTATGATATTAAGACTTTGATCATGACAACAAACCATTCAAGTAGTAACTAAACTCAATTTACATAGAAGATGATAAGTTAAACATTTCCTCTTCCGCCATTATTCACCTCCAATGTTTCCTAACAAAGTTGTTTGCTCAGGTGCCAAAAATTCTCCCTGGGGTAAGATAGTTTATCCATTGTATAGGGTAGATTCTTAAATCAACTTTGTATTTCTTCTGTGGAACATAGTTAGCCATGTCTTTGTATATTATGTAATCTTTTCTAAATGATTTTTGGCAAATGTTGTTGATCTCGCTTGCTTTGAGTTTATTATAAGTCAGACATTGCCTAAAGCATGCAATCAAAAATATCTAAATGCAAGAAATAAACACATTATTACTCTTATTTCCAATGAAAAGAATATCAACACAACAATATTATGGTAGCCAAATACAGCTGCCAACCATATCAGTAAAATGAATTACAAGGCTACTTTGCTTCAAGAATCGAGATGCAAAAAGCAGCCAACCCATTTTAATAGAAGCCAACAGCAATACCACACTCCACCATAATTCTGACGGTTCTTTACTTCAAAACAATATCCACACCCACAACCATTTTATACATGATCAATGGAATTTAACTGATCACACCTTCACAGTACTTGTGAAATCCTCATTGTTTACTGACATAAGCAGATTCTGATGTAATTCTGGAATACACATTCACCAATGTGAAAGTAACACTGATTGGATAAAGCATGATTCAATACATGTTGTTGATCTCGCTTGCTTTGAGTTTATTATAAGCATGCAATCAAAAATATCTGAAGGCAAGAAATAAACACATTATTACTCTTATTTCCAATGAAAAGAATATCAACACAACAATATTATGGTAGCCAAATACAGCTCCCAACAATATCAGTAAAATCAATTACAAGGCCACTTTGCTTCAAGAATCGAGATGCAAAAAGTAGCCAACCCATTTTAATAGAAGCCAACAGCAATACCACACTCCACCATAATTCTGATGGTTCTTTACTTCAAAACGATATCCACACACACAACCATTTTATACATGATCAATGGAATTTAACTGATCACACCTTCACAGTACTTGTGAAATCCTCATTGTTTACTGACATAAGCAGATTCTGATGTAATTCTGGAATACACATTCACCAATGTGAAAGTAACACTGATTGGATAAAGCATGATTCAATACATGTTCCTGGCCTTTATCAAAGCTTGACAAGTTTTCCATACAAGAAATCCTGTAAGAAGAATTCAAGTCAGTGTCATCATGAAAACATCTCACTTTAGCATCAAATATAGCTCATTATTTGAATTTAAATTAGATATTAGTGTCCACTAATGACCAAATATAGCTCATTATTTGAATTTAAATTAGATAACAGTGTTCACTAATGACCAAAGATGGCCAATGGGACTGCAAAAACCATGAGATCAATGCACACTGGGAGTGCATAAGCATGTCTGACAAAGAATAGTACTAGATATTTACTAGATATTATGTACTAATGCAAGCTGTAGAAGAAATACAATGAAGAACAAGAGAACCAAAAGGGTAAAGGTGGCGAAAGTCCAGAGGGTGTCATGACAGAAGCCCTAGAACAGTAACAATAGACAACAATGTGCCCAAGTACAGTGTCACCTAAAAGCTCTCCCAACATCCAAGGCCAAGGCCCAAGACAATAGCTAATCTGGATGGTCTATTCTACACTCAGAAAATGATGAGAATCAGCAATGAGAACCAGTTTTAGATCCCAAAATAACATTTGTTTTGCTTCAGCTTCAATTTTACAATCTTCTCACCACCCTTGTTGCTTCTAAGGCCTCTTTAGGTGCAACCAGTCACTATTGGAAGTTCTATTATGACTTATGAGTTATATTTTATATGTTAAAAAATGACGTCATGGTATGGTTTCTTATGTTTCAGATATTATGATAGTATCTACTTTGTTTCAGCTTCAGTTTAGGATCTTCTTCCCATCCGTTTTGCTTGTAAATTCACTTTTTGGTTTTGTTGGCCTTTAATTTGAAGCTTTTTTTTGGATACTGTCCAACAGATATTTCGATCTCTCTTTTAGGTTCTATAAGCCACCACTGTTAGATAGAGAATTTTAGTAAGATCAACCTCTCAGCCATACAAAGATGGATGGTATTATGTTCTTGATCAACTACGCTGATCTAGGCATTGCAAAATGACAAATTAGAATGGTGTGATTTGCAGAATGTTACCATTTCTATGAATAAACTGCATTTTAGTTGAAAAGTATTTATCAATTGTCCCAAAGAAATGTCAAGAGAAAATGTGCAAAGAATGTACTAGAGAGAAGATAGCACGGTTAAATGATCTTAACTGGATTCAGGAAGAAATATCTGTTGCGTGTCTCTGGTATCCCACTCCATTTGATAAAGCTCTTTCCAATCTGACTTCAAACGGTGTGGAGTTCCAGCTAACCTTTTGATCCTGCACAGTTAAGATACTTTTATTAATGTCCAATGAGTGACCACAAAGTTGGTCAATGGGACTCAAAAGTACAGCCAATGAGAATACACATAGTGGGAGTGCAAAAGCAACACACTATACTAAAAAATGAGAGAGCTAACTAACTAGCCAATGGAACACGTTTAATGTTTAAAACTACAAACAAAGGGCAACACAAAAGAAAGCTAAAGAAAACTTTGATATGAAAGGAAATGATACTGGCCTATGAGAAGATTGGTTGTGTAAGAGGAAATGATGTTTAGCCATACCTCTCTGTATCTATTTGTTGGGTTTGCTATTCCCCCTTTACCATCTTCGCACTTGGAAGGTGATACAGTTTGTTTATCACTCCAGTGGGATGCAACTGCTCCTAAAATAGGTCTTTCATCAAGATCTTTACTTGATGGTGATCTTCTAGGTGATAACTGACTTCGAGTCATTGCTTGTATGTTCTCGATTGATAGAGCCCCCAGAATAGGCCTTTCATCATTACCTCTTGAGGGTGATCTTAAAGGTGATGACTGCTTTGCCATCACAGCTTCTGAATTTTGCATCCCTAGAATTGCCAAAGCAGATCTATGATCTACTACACATTGAGCTGAAGGTGATCTTGAAGGTGGTGACGTATGAATTGTTGCAGCTTGCTGGTTTTGAGATTGTGGAGAATTCCACTGTCTATTAATCCCTGACTCCAGGATATTTTGTCTTGAAAACAATTCCCCACCTTTAGCCAGAATAGGCCTTTCATCATTACTTCTTGAGGGTGATCTTAAAGGTGTTGACTGCTTTGCCATCACAGCTTCTGAATTTTGCATCCCTAGAATTTCCAAAACAGATCTATGATCTAGTTGATATTGAGCTGAAGGGTATCTTGAAGGTGGTGACGTATGAATTGTTGCAGCTTGCTGGTTTTGAGATTGTGGAGAATTCCACTGTCTATTAATCCCTGACTCCAGGATATTTTGTCTTGAAAATAATTCCCCACCTTTAGCCAGATTTTCTTTGCCACCTTTTAGAGATGAAAGCGCTTTGTCCCCATTGTCAACAGGTTCAGTAGGTTTCAGCCAGTGTGAAAGGCTAGCATCCACATAGACTCCATCTGTAGGTGGAACATCCCCAGGCTTGCCATTTGAGTTGGTTCTGTTTTGTGAAGCAGGTATTTTAGGTTCTTTGAAAACTGGCTCCGCACTTAGGGGAATCAGTTTTCTCCTTTGGCTGGACTCTTCCTTTACTTCTAAAATTTGGTCACTTTTCTTCTGTTCCACCACAGTTACCGACTGGATATTTTCCTTGGTTGCAGAAGCCAATGTTGAACTTGAACTACCATAAGGAAATTTGGGGACCAGTTCAACTCTTTGTTTTTTGGTGGGTGCAGATTTTGTGTACATATCCACTTTGGATTGGTTCTCTGGCACATCCATATATTCTACCCACATTTTGTTGTTTTCATAAAACTCCTTTGAATTTCCAAACGCATCAGTCTTAGAATCCTTTTTTAATGCTTTCCATTGAGACAAGTTCTCAACAGGGTTCAAAACTGGATATACATACTGAGATCGAATTCTAGCATTATTATTCACTGGAGCATTTTCTAAGGCCTTTGCACACCTGCTCCATGTGGGCTTCAGGTCATCAACAAGCTTCATTGGTGAGGGCTGTGGAGAGTAGTTTGACTTCACAAGTGGAGGTGACTGATTGACCCCATTAATAGCTTCAAATTGCTTGGCAGTTTGATTACTGTTCTTCGCTTCTAAATCAGAGGATGCAAGGGAGTCTTCAGTATCTGATAAGGAATCATACTCTTCATCACTACTCTCATAATTATGATATCTAGGCTGCCTTTGCACAGCCATTGCACTAGTTTTGGTTGCATTTGACATTACTCCGTCAGACTCCTCTTCATTTTCAACTATCCCAGATGAGCTTGCTGACCTTGATATTGCATTATCTTCACTGTCAGGACCAGCACTATGTCCAGAAGGGCAAACATCACTAATGGTAGCCTCACTTCCTGTATAAGAGCAACTATAGGATTGAGAATTTCCAGAAACAGCACTTTCTTCTTCTTCTTCTTCTTCTTCTTCTCCTTCTACTTCTTCTTCTTCTGTGTAGGAGTTTTGAGATACAGACACATCCGATATTGAATCATAACTGCTCTCACTGTGCCCAGTATTTGCAGAGTCAAAAGACACAGATGGGCTTTCCGTTGTTAAATTAAATGTAACTGTTTTGCCAACAGCTTTACTACTAGCACCATGCTGATCCTGTCCATTTGTCCTGCAGAAAATGAGAAATAATGACTTCTAGTATCATGAAAATCACTGACTGGACATTACTAGAAATGGCATATAAAATGGAACCAAACTCAAAGCACAAACGTCCTTTAAAAATGTAATAGCATATATTATCACTGCGTAGATAATAAGATTTCTTGCATACCTTGGACACAGTTGGTCTGAATTTGCCTCATTTTGCCAAGGTTTGGAAGGGACATCTTCCTTATCAGAAACCTTTACCTCAGTTACAGTCGGCTTGGTTGCCTCCTGAACTGAGTATTGGGATTCTGAAACAATTGATTTCTCGCTGTACATCGAAATAGTTTTTTTACTAGAAACAACCCTATTCACACCACAACCAACAGTCTGCAAACATTGTTCACTGACAGTAATCATCTGGTTTCCAGAGTTGGGAGTCAGTTTTCCACAACTTCTGAGGCCTTTAACCTGTTGTAAATTATTGCACAAAACCTTCAGATCTTTTATGAAATAGAACTGCAATTAGTATTCTAATAACCACAACTCCTTTGAATGTACGCTAATGATCATTCCATTAACATAATTCCTTGCAAAACAAAAATATTCCAATAAGCCCCACCAGTATTGCATGAATTTCAAAGGGAGGAGGCCGAGTGCCAGTCTTCTCCTCCCCAACAAAAGGTATTCTAACCAGTATGGTATGAATTCAAAGGGACGAGGCCAAATGCAAGTCTTTCTCCCAAAGAAAATTATTCTAATGAGCCCCGCCAATATAGCATGAATTGCAAAGGGATGAGGCCAAGTGTAAGTTCATTCGGCAGAACAAAAAACTATTCTACTAAACCTAGTTCCTCTGGAAAACATTCAAATTACCCTAACATAACACTTGCTCCAAAAAGGACTGATGGTAAATTTAATATCCATACATACCTCTTTGCCAAACATTTTAACATCTTTTGCCTCCTCCTCAATCGTTCTGGCTAGATCCGCAAGCTCCAAAGCAAGCTCATCCACTTCCTCAAGAGGGTCCTTTTTCACAGAGGAAATTGGTTTCTTCTGAGCATTTTCTACATTATCTGAAGAATCACGTGCCCTCTGCACATCTGGAATCTCTGCAGGAACGACGAGTTTTTGGGCCCACCTGGGATTTACTCCTATTCTCCTATGCAAATTTTCTGATTTCCGCTGATCTGATTGGACAAAATACACTAGGACTTTCATCATGTGTGTGTGTTGCAAACATGACTGAAGCACTATAAACAATATAATTTGCCTTACCTTCAAAAAACTCTGTAGTGGGTGTTTGATTCTCCACAACAGGCTTCTGCAAGCGACTGGCTAGAGCCCTATTCTTAGCAGCAGCAGGCTCCTGGAAATTACAAAAAAGAAAATGCAAGGATACATGCCTTAAACCCTACTAAAACCCCAACAAATTTTGAAAATACAGGACCTCACGCCCTAATAAAATCCCAGCTAAACACCACATATTGATAGAAAAACGAAAAACACAAAGTAAGGCCAGTAATACTTACCCAGCACCTTGGGGGGCTGGCCGATGAAGCAGCTACATGTACATTTCTTCGCTTTCGGTCTCTCACCCGAAAACACACAGAGAAACACCCCATTGCTCCGGTCTTTTTATCACAGAACAAAGGTATTACTGCAGAACAATCCGATCAGCGAATCTCAAGGCTTCAAATAAGGCTTAATGCATAATGCATCCCCTGAAGCCAAAAAGATCAGGAAACCCAATCCTTTAGGCTTCAAAAACGCAATGGATAATTAATGCCGAGTAGCCGTGAAGAAGGAATATCCAATCCCTGAATGCACAAATTGGGATCCAGGGATGAAGAACTGGAGCTCAGACGAAACAGCATATAATAACTTGGCACATCAGCATTGGATTCTTCTTGCATAGACAAAGCAAATGGTTATTACTTTGAAATGCACCGAGATTGTGGGAAATCTAACCGTTGGAGAAAAAGTGGGGCTGTGTATTGCTGTCCTCGATCTGGGTTTTTGAACAAGGGTCCCTCCAATGATTGTCCTGTAACACTAAGCAGATCCGCTGCTACAAGGAATACTTATTTGGATTCTTTAAGCGAGATTTAGTTAGCCCCCACAGAATGTTTCTATTTTATATCTTGGTTGGTATGAGTACTAGCCGTTGCATTTCTCTTTAGCTATGCAGTCGGTTACGGTTTGCTTTGGGGTTTCTTTAGAGAGAGAGAAGCCCACTGCAAGTTGTCAAAGTGGAAAATGAAACAATTTTCAAACCTTGGTCAATGTTTATGATGGAATTCTGGGTTAATGTTCAAAAATTCATAATTCGAAATTGTTTTTTTAAGACATTTAAAAATTAACCCCCAATTATTCCATGTTTTGTTGGAGAATCCCCGCTCCATGTTTATGATAACATTATTAGAAAAAATAAATGAATTTAAAATATCAAAAAGTTCGACTTAAAACTGTTTTTATAACATTAAAAAATTGTTTATGAAGATATTTTAAGCAAGGGTTGAATTTAAGATATCAGAAATCATGGTTCATAAACAACAAAATTGTTTAAAAAAATAGTTGAAATTAAAATATCAAAAAGTTTGATTTAAAACCGTTTTTATAACACTAAAAAATTGTTTATGAAGATATTTTAAGCAAAGGTTGAATTTAAGATATCCAGAAATCATGGTTCATAAACAACAAAATTGTTTATGAAGGCATTTAAAGATAAGCATTGAATTTTAAAAATGTCTAATGAGCTTAAGAATAATACTAGAGAGTTGGGGTGACCGGTGTGGGGATTTTTTTGGATTCCAATGGAAATCAAGTAGTTTCCTTCATTTGGGGCATGGGCTTAGTAACTAATAATAAGGCATAGAGATATGATTTATTCATGGGATTAGAAACATCGTCTTTCTTGACATTCGAAAAGTCATAATATTGGGAGATTCTCTTTAGGTTATCTCTCAAGTGCAAAAAAATATTAGCACAAAAGACATGACCATAGGGAGACTACAGTGTCAAATAGTCAATCTCCTAAAGCAAAGCAAAGAAACCAACATTGTTCATATTTGTCACCGTAGTAATTTGGAGGCTGATCATCTTGCAAATAATATCATGTCATCTTGGAAAGGGGTTTTTGCATTAAAAATGGGGGCCAATTAGAACATCGGTGGCTCCCCTAGGAGTTTTAAGAAAGGTCTTAAATGTAGGTCCCATGAGTCAGTTTAGCATGCAACCCACCTGTTGTAGCCTTAATGCACTAAGTACGAGGTCCTCCCCTCATTTATCTTCATACATGAGAGAACACTCTCAAGGTTCGTCTCATTTGTTTACCTCAGCTTTGAAGGTTTGTTTAATGGCATTCTCCTTGGTTTTTCCCGCTTCCTGTGCGATAACTCAAGTTGGGGAGATCTCCTCCACATAAAGGGGGAGGCTTAGTTTGGATAAGCTTCGGTGGATAGGGCCACCAAGAAGAGAAGGTATTTTGTCTCATTATTCTTGTCTTTAGGTTGTTTGTGCTTGTGGTCTAGTCAAAAGATTGGACTGTATGCTTTGCAAGTGACTTCTCGTGGTGCCATTCTTGGAGGGTTGAAACATTTTCCTATTGTTATAGTCATGGAAGAGATGGACTGGGGTTCGGGCATGAGTTAGGTAAAGAGTGATATTCATGAGCTTAAAAGCATGATGAGGCGAATTAATTCTCAAATGGAAGGTGTTGTGGCTACAATAGATTAGGTCTCTTCCCATGTCTTGCATTTGGATGCCTGCTTCGATGACTTGGAAGCTCAAGTTCATGTGCAGGTAGATCAACTACAACGTTTGACAATTACCTTTGAGGTGCACCACGAGATGTTGGTTGGAGGGAAGTTGATGAATATGCCACTTGCTGGTTCGAAGGTTTTTGATGAAGACTCGGAGCAACAACTTGCTTTGGTTGTGGTAGAAATTTCCATTTCACAAGGGCAAGAGGATGAAAACAAGGGTTTCCACAAAATCCAGTGGTCATAGTCCTTTTTATATTTATATGTTATGATGATCTCCTTCTGTATACCCCTGCTAAGTCAATATGTTAGAATATATAGCATTTAGTTGTAATGTCCCCCCCTGAGGCTTCATGGTAATCCTGTTACCTTATCAACCCCTATAGGTTCTGGCAAAAATTAATAAGTGAAGGGGTTAATTTTTGAATGCATTAATTTTCAAAGTTTAATTAACTGTGAAACTTAGGATAGTGTGCAATGTCATAAATGTAAATATTTTATTATTATTTAATTTTTTAATGAGTGGATATGCTTAGGTGGCTCACGAGGGCACATAAGAGATAGTGTGGACCCAATGAGTTGTCATCCACAATGGAAACTAAAAGAAAAACAAAGAAATCAATAAAGCCACTAAAAAGATGGAAGGGAGAATAAAAACATAAAAACTCATAAAAGTAGAAAGCAAGGAAAAAAAAAGAAACGAAAAAAAAAGTCGTAAAAGTAGAAGAAAGTAGAAAAGTAGGAAAAGCAGTGAAGATAGGAGTTTCCTAATTTTGAGAGACAAGGCTCAAAAAAGATCAAAAGTAGGAAAGCAAGCTAAAAGCCTTATGAAAGATCTAGAGGATAATTTTAGCCAATGCATTAGAGAAATTTTGAGGTAAAAAATGGGCCTCAAAGCAATAATATTGTACAAAAAAATCACCAATAGGATTCAAGATGATGATTTCAACCATGGGGGATTAATCACCATTTTTGGGGTAAAAGGTAAAAAGTGAAAAAGTGAAAAACTACTTTTACAACTCGTATTTTCAACTTATCTCCTTGTATATTCACTCAAATTTAAAGCAGGAGCACTCGTTGGATGGGGAATTCAATTCCGCATCCAACGAGTACCCGCACGAAATGCTTTTGATGGACCCCACTCCCAAAAAAACAAGAAATTCATGAAAAAACGTGATAAATCAACCTTATCACGTTTTTTCATGAATTTCTTGTTTTGGGGGAGCAGGGTCCATCAAAAGCATGCCATGCGAGTAATCGTTGGATGTGGGATTGAATTCCCCATCCGACAAGCACTCCTACTCAAAATTTGAGTGAATATACAGGGAGATAAGTTGAAAATACGAGTTGAAAAAGTAGTTTTCTTCTTTTTTCCTCCAAGATTTGATGAAGTGTGCTAATATTATTTTATTATTTTCCTTAGGAGGCCCATTTTAGACCTCAAAATTTCTCTAATGAGGGAGAATTCATGAAGGCAAATAGGTCCAAGGAAAAAACAACTTTCCAAAGAAACATCCATTTCACCTATGGTTCTAATTTTGTCAATGGCAAGTCCAAAAAGGGTGGCATAAAGCTACAAGTTCAAAATTAGTCAATGAGTGTGCATTGGTTGAGGTGGATGATCACATTCATTGTACCTTGAAGCTAATTCATGTTATAAAATGAGGTAGTGTGCTCCAATGCACATCTTTTGGCCATTTGTTATTTGCATTGAGAGCTCTGAAGCTTATCAAGACTTGGGAGATGGCGGTCCCTAGTCACAGCTGGGAGATTGATCCAGGTGGATATTGGTGGCCACCCACCTTTCCAACTAGCTCAAAACAATTTTATGGCAACTTTGGTATTGTACTATTTTTAGCAGTTTTTCGGGTCCTGAACTTCCAGGGCCATTTTGAGGCCCTAAACGACCTTTTTTGGCAATTTGGGGGGCCAAATGGCTGCCTCCGGCATGCATTTGGCTCTATTCGAAAGCTATAAATCTCGGATAGACCTTTCCAACGGGCTACCGAGCACCCCAAACGGAGATCGTATGCAAAAGTTACGACCCCGGGAAGTTGATGTACTAACTTACCCAAACGGGGCCCACATGACTTTTGGCGCTTAATCTCCTAGGGTTAGGTTTTTGGATGTCTAGGGTTTTTGAAATTCCTGTTTATTGTAAAAGGCTTGGAGAGCCTCATTGTAACCATCTTCTTGCGAAATGAGCGTAGCCGTCACATCTCTTCTCAGAGATAAGCCGCCACGATTCCAGCAAGCTTGTTTTTCGCTGCATTTTACAGTTCTAGCTTATTTCCTTATTGAATAGAAAACCAGTTTTACTGTATCTCTGTTATTTTTTGTTAAGCATCTGATAATAATCTGTATTCATTTCGTTCTGCTCATAAAATCCAGATCAGAGATGTGCCCATGCTTATCTTCATTCTACTTGTGGATTCAATCTAATCATGAGGAGTAAAGCATACATCCCCACCTACTGAATTTAATTGAATATCCTTTCCAGTGTCATCCAAGATCCTTCTTGTCCAATATTGCAGATTCCATCCATTGGAGCAATTTCTTCATGTATTTGATCTTGCCTTTGTTCTTGGAGGTTGATAGTGACCCTATGGGCATGGCTGACATATATGATGCTCTATAATATTGGGTACATTACAGTGGTATCAGAGCATGGTCCTCTACACTTGTGAGCAGCAATACCAATATCTATTGTTCAGTTGAAGAAGAAGAATTTTCAAAATGCGGTTTGTACTAGTAGCTGAAGATTATTTGGAGCAGTATGAAGAAGAGGAAGTCATATATATAGATGGAGGCTTGCGCATTTCACATGAGGAAGATGATTCCTTATGTCAGATCAGATTAATAGAAGACAGAAACCCAGACCCACCAATGGCTAGCCTTGAAGAGGAATTAGCAAGAAGATTAGCAGCAAGTGCCAACATGCCTCACTGTTATCGAGAGTATCTAGCATTGGGTGAGGATGCCTACTCAATCCTATATTTCAAATATTATTTCACTTACAAGTATGAATTTTGGCCCAAGGATGTGAATGAGTCTTTTTTTAAAAGCAAAATTCCATCAAAAGAAGAGACACTCAGGGAGGAATGCAAGTCATTGCAAGGTGATTGTAGAAAAGAATAAAACATCAAGCTAAGGGATGAAGGTAAATATGATTTTTGTAGCAGTAATGTTTTCTTACATCCATTTGAGGAATCTTCCAATTCATGTAATGTAAATGGACCTCCTAATGTTGAATTGGATGTTGGAGATGAGCATTGTGTTGTGGATTCATGCCACAAGTAGTTGAACTTAACTTTGTAACCAACAAAGAACATGCACATAGCTTTCCTAGCTAAAGGTTGTGCAATGGGTGAGCATGTTGAACCTAGCAATGTGCAAGGTTACCATGAGGCAAAGGAACAATGTGCATCCGAAGACCCAGTAGCCAATCAAGAGGTTATTGGAAGTGTGGGAAGTGAATCCACTTCCAGTTTCTTTGTTGGTGATTTCATGATCATTGAAAAGAAGATTGATGATGAGATGAGATCAATGGAACTCAATGACAGTAAGACATCGACCTATGGAGCAGAGCAGAGTTCAGCCTCTCATTCCTCACCAGTGCTTCACAGTGAAGCAGAAGGCATTCCCTCACTAGTTGGTTGCACACTAGTTGATTTGGTGCAAGAACATGCTACCCCAACTCCACCACATGAAGGAGAAGACATGATACAAAGATATGATCACACTTCAGATTATAGTATTCCTTTGTGTCATCGTGAGGTTGCATCCACTTCCGGGGAGAAGTTTGGAATTGACATGCTTGCGTCTCATGGCATTGTGACTCAAGTTTTTGGTGTGGAGGATGATTATAGTGAGAGGGGTGGATTGTTGGATGGAAGTCTGAACTATTCTCATATGGTGGATGAGATCACATGTGGAAACACACATTGTGTTGTCAACGAGACATTGAGTGACTTGGAGTGCCTACTCCTAGTCACATAAGAAAGGATACTGCAAGTTCTATCTAGAACCGATGGCACACACAAGTTTATGGTAGACCGCATTGGGAGAGTTCAGTTGGAGGAGAGACAAAGTGGAGTTGTGGGAGGAGTCTCTAGCTCTGAGCTCTGCATCATAAAGAGAGAGCTAGAAGAATTGAAGGGTGACTAGTTGTAGTTGTTCATGGATAGAGACGTGGCTCTCAAATTTGTTGAAGACAAAGCACCAACAAAAGGAGAGCAACTTCATATGGATTTGGGAGATTCTCTTTCCTCTCCTAGAACCATTAGTGATGTGATATGTGTGGCTGATTGCACACATGTTGCATTGGAGGAGCCTCATGCGCAAGCTGAGCATGAGGAATGTTCATTGACACAAGTGCCTGATGGTAGTAGTCATATGGAGTTGGATTGCAGAGCACTTGTTTCACACCTGGAGGATAATGAGTTTTATCTATGTGAGGAAGGCTCGTCTATGGAGAATGTACCTGAACTAATTCCATTGGGATCCAACAGTAGCATCGATATCCATCCATCCATGGATTGGGTGAATAGATGCATCACAAAGTTGAAGACTCTAGGAGGTAAAATTTATTTTTGTGGATTTATTGATGCCTCTACCATTACCTTGTTTTGTGAGCATCAACATAGGAACATATTGCTTCCATTTGATGCCATACACCCTCATATGGACTGGGTGGAAGACTACATGGCAAATGTGGAATCTCCTTTCCATAAGAATTATGCTCCTATTATGTGGAATGCAGTTGCGCAAGCAAGCTGCCATAAGATATTGTTGGGAAATTTGTCATGTGCCAGATTGCCTTTGTGGGGGAAACTCTCATCTTTAGATGAGTCATACCGATACATTCTTGTTGGACCAACCAATAAGGGAGGTCATGCATTCACTAATTTGGTGGATGATGTTTTGGGGAGTTGCAATTCATTTGATTTCCTTCACTCCTAACACCTGGGAATGTGAAAGGAAATGATGATTGGATGGAGGGACCCTGTATGATGATGCTTCATGAGTAGAGAGATATACAAATGTCTTCTTATCGACTTTATCCTAATATTTTAGTCACACCTTGGCTATCCCTTCAGTTTGGTGAGTAGTAGTGGAATCTACTTATGCCATTGGATGATTTTCTCATGCATAACAGAGCATGGAAGTTCCACTTGAGCCATTTTGGTGGAACAAGTTTCTCAGTATGAGCCATAGGACTAGAGTGCAGATTGCACAAATGAGTTTCATGTCCTTGTTGATGTATTTGTAACTTCGGAAGATATTCACTTGTATATTGTATGTATTACATTTGTACTTTATTGTATCCCCGACGGAGATGTCTTATTCCTCTGATCGAAAGTGTAATCATTTGTATTCTATTGTTGTACCTTCGATGGAGATGTTTGTTCCTCCGGGTCGGAGACGTCATTATTGTACTTGAGTCATGTAAAGTCATTGAGGTCCATCCTCCCATGTATGACAAGGCATCAAACCCCGGAGTAGTGTCACAAGTTATATTATAAGTGTCGTAACTTATATTTGATGGGTTATTAGACCTTGGTGGGGTCATCCCTGTATGAGTCATGTGGGTTAAAGGGTTATTAGACCACCCTAGTGGGGTCGGCCTAGTAAAAAATGGTAATGGGTTATTAGACTCTCCTAAGGGAGGTCGGCTCAGTTAGAGTAAAAGACAAGTCAAGTCATTGTATAAATAGAGAGTGTGTCTCTCTCATTCTATTCATTCACTCACTCACTCACTTCGCATTAGTGAGAGAGAGGAGGAGTGTGAACAAGTGGAGGAGGAGTATCTGCTGTAGTCATCTATCTCTTGGGGTTTTATCTTTGTGATCATTGTATTGGTGCTCATTCTATCTCTGAGGAAGTTGTGGGGTTTTTCACCTTCTTGGTTTTCCTTGGTGAAATGCTTTGTGTCTCTTGTCTCTTGTCTCGTATGTTTGATATGCTGTACATCTTGTTCTTTCAGTTAAGATCCTAGATCATATTGAATTAAATGATGAAAAAATAACATGGTATCATAGATAGCCTGAAGGAAGGCATTGTATGGCATTTATGACACTTGTTGTACTTGCGACAAATTGGAAGCTAGGGCTTAGTATCGTAAAAACCAGCCATTGTGGCACTTTCACTATAAATCAGTTTTGGAAAAGGTTCAGGATTTAAATTTTACAGGTCGAATATGAAATGTTCTTGTACCTTGTGTACGAAGCTCAAACTCATATTTGTTGTACTTTGTGAGATATGATTCTTACAAGTTAGGGTTTATGCCTCTTCCAGAATGCAGCCCTAAACAGGTGACCTAAGAACAAAGGTCATATCTCGGGCTAGGAAGATCCAAATGGAATTCTATAAAAAGTGGCACTTAGGGCATGGACTAAAGTTTCACATGTCTAGGTTTCAGAGGCCGAAGTTGAAACAATGACACATGGAACGCCGTACAAGTTCTCTATGCTGTTTCATCCCATAAACAGGTCATGTTGCGGCACTTAGCATATCTCTCTCATAGAGAATCCATTTGAGGTCAGATCTATGGGGTTGGAAAGATGATAGGTTAGTCTACCACAAGCCGAAGTTTCAGACCCTGAGAATCTAAAATTTTAGAGATACATCAGAAACAATATGGAATATATTTCTGTCAAAACAGAATTGGATTCTGAGCACTTTCATTTTTGGATTGTCATTGTTGCGGGAAATTAGGGTTTCTGCAAAAGTTGTAATTTTTGGAATCTGAGACCACGACTAGATGCTCTTCATCAAAATCAAAATTTAGAGACCAAGATTGAAGTTTTTGGTTGGGTAGAACCCCGTGCTCTATCAAACCCTAGTTCAGGATTTTGACCAGAAAACCAAAATTTGACATAAGCTGCAGATCCGAAACTTTCAAATTCAATTTTGAGGGGTCAAATTTTGGAGATTTCAAAATTGAAGCATACCAACTTGATAAACTTAGCGAGGCGCATTTTTTCATCCAAACAAAAGTTTGAATTTTTAGGGTTTCTCTGACAAACCCTAATCCAGCTCCAGATCCAGCTTCAACAAATCAAAGTGCATTGGGTTATTCCTAGAAGAGAATGAATTGAAACCTACATAAGTGAAGAAGTTCCAGTTCCAGAGGGAGATGAGGCTAAGGCCTCACATAAGAAGACTACAAGCAGGTATGACTTGAGAAGATATAGGTATGTTTTGAAATATGTTCATGATTAAGTTTATGATATGTTTGTCTTCATATTATTGAGGTTAGTACAATCTTGATTAATTTTAGACTTGTCTTATCACCTTAGTAAAAGTATGAATGCATGTGAATGATAGAAGACATTCATTGATTAGGTTTATGACACTTATGATTGTACTAATGCACTGTGGTGTTGTATGAGGATGATGTTGTCCGCTAACATGAAAGGTACATCAAGAAAGACAATTCAAGTTCTAGATCAAGAACATATGACCATGGTGACATGAAGACAAAGACTCATCCATAGTCATGGATCACATAGAAGCTCTACTTACGAGGTATGTATAGCTTGGTTCTACAATGATTAACTTATGAGATATGCAAGTTGCTAGCACAAGGTCTCTAAGAGAACAAAGAAGACATTGTTTGGGTATGTTGGACATAACTAGAAAACATGATAATCCAGGTATGTTTTTCCTATATCAAGTTAGAATCGTACCTTGTGTTAAGATCTCATATAAGTATACTATTGTATGATTGATAATGATTATTCATGAAGTTATAGGTTTGAGTAATCATGGGTTTATGCATATTATGCTTCTTAGTTTGATTAATAATATGACAAACCAGAAGAGTCCTATGGTCAAATAAGAATATGCATGAGTAAAAGAAGTCCTCCCTGAAACCTTGAATACTAACGCTTGTGATAAATTAAATGTGTATGAAATGACCATGACCATACATGTTTAAGATTATTTAGAATCATAATGTTTTGATAGTATTGAGATTATACTAATGAGTGTATGATTATGTATGAGATATTGAGGATGACACAATGATGACACTAGTGCACACTTAAGCATGCAAAGTGGTCCAGGATGGATATAAGAACAAAGATAGATAATCCAAGAAGCAAAGATCAAGAGGGAGCACATTCCAATAGTTCCTGCAAGGAAGTAAAGATCAAGAGGGAGCACACTCCAGTAGTTCCTGCAAGGAAGCAAAGATCAAGAGGGAGCACACTCCAATAGTTCCTGCAAGGAAGCAAAGATCAAGAGGGAGCACACTCTAGTAGTTCCTGTAAGGAAGCAAAGATTGAGAGGGAGTCCACTCAACAAGCAAACAAAGATAATTATTTGAATTTTCATTTTTTTATTACTTAAATGATGTTGTTCATTCATGTACATACTTATGTTCCTAGATTTAGGATGTACATTATGCATTTTAGAAAAGATTGCATTAATGAACAAGATACTACTAATATAGTAATAGGTAAGTGGCCTATGGTACTGTACAACATTCCATTGCTACTTATCTAGAATGAAACCTCTTTGATGACATGTTGGAGTAGTGCACACTCTTAACAATGTTCTGGTAGAGATGGAAGGCATCTAGAAAGTTACGGGATATGGATAAATGTTGTATTGAAGCATTGGCTAAGATAATTGCATGACTGTATGACATATGTCTTTATGTGTAAGAATTTGTTCTAAAATATATGAGATGTATCTAATCATGCAATTGAACTTGTCTTGTAGGAAAGACCGTGTACCATCACCTACAAGAGAGACTTGTTTCGAAGAACAAGCGACGAAGACTCAAAAACATTTGTTCTAGCAACGAAGTTCAAGAAAACTACCTATTGAAGGTTTTGAAGAATCTGAAGTTATAAGGATTTGGGATGCAGTAATGGAAGGATGCCATGATCGAGGAGTACCGGTCGATCATGAAGAATGATGTCTGGGATGTGGTCCCGAGACCAAGAGGGAAGTTTGTTATGACTTCCAAGCAGATCTACAAGATCAAGCATGCTATAGATGGTAGCATAGTGAAATACAAGGAAAGATTTGTGGCTCGTGGCTTCTCCCAGAAAGAAGGGATAGATTATGAAGAGACTTTTGCACCTATAGCCAGATACATTTCCATCAGAACAGTACTTACTCTGGTTGCAATAATGAAGTGGAAGATACACCAGATGGATGTCAAGACAGATTTCTTGAATGGTGTAGTCGAAGAGGAATTGTATGTGGAGCAACCACTCAGTTTTGAGACACATGACAGGGAGTCATATGTGTGTAGGTTAAAGAAAGCCTTGTATAGCTTGAAGCAAGCACCCAGGACATGGTATGACAGAATAGACAGCTTCCTGTCCAGTTTGGGCTTTACCAAGAGTAAAGTGGATTCCAACCTTTACTACAAGGTTGAGGAAGGCAATCCAGTGATACTCCTATTATATGTGGATGACCTGTTTGTGACAGGTGAGGATAGGTTGATTGCCGACACGAAGAGGAAGCTTGCTGCCGAGTTTGAGATGAAGGACTTTGGTATGATGCATTACTTTCTAGGTATGGAGGTGTGGCAGAGTGTAGATGGAATCTTCCTTGGACAAGGGAAATATGCAGTAGAGATCCTGAAGCGGTTTGGGATGATGGACTGCAAGGCCATGGCCACACCTATGGCATCGAACCTGAAGCTATTGAGTGATGCTTCATCAGATTCGGTTGATGCCATGATGTATCGTCAGATGATTGGGTTCTTGATGTACACGACGAACAAGAGACCAAATATTTGCTTTGCGGTGAACACCTTGAGCCAATTCTTGACAGATCCTAGACATGTTCACCTGATTGCTGTAAAGCATATTCTGAGGTACCTGAAGGGTATGGTTGATTATGGACTCAAGTATGATGCGAATAAAAAGTTTAACCTGGAGGGTTATGTTGATTCATATTGGGCAGGCAGTGCTGCAGATAGGAAGAGCACTTCGGGGTGCTGCTTTAGTATGGGATCAGGTGTGATCTCTTGGTTTAGTAGGAAGCGATCCTACATATCATTGAGTACAGCCGAAGCAGAGTATGTTGCAGCTTGTTCAGCTAGTTGTGAGGTAGTATGGATAAGGAAGCTACTGTCTGATTTATTTGATCTCCAGTTGGATGCTACTTGTATCTATTGTGACAACCAGAGTTGTGTGAAGTTGTCAGAGAACCTGGTGTTCCATGATAAGTTGAAGCATATCGAGATCAAATATCACTATATCAGGTATATGGTGCAGATAGGAGTAGTGAAGCTCCAGTATGTTGCGACAGATGAGCATATTGCAGATGCGTTGACCAAACCACTGGCCAGAGTGAAGTTCGAGTACTTCAGAGAGAGGCTTGGTGTTCTTTAGATAGAAGATACTTTGAGGAGGAAGTGATGGGACACATTTGTAGGAGCCATTCCAAGCATGGTGGTAGGAGGATCCTTCCCATGGCTATGGATGTAAGTGTTGTGTGATGAGCATCATGACGATGCTCCAGATGATATACATCAGGACGATGCTGTGATGATGATCCTGATGATCATGTGATGATATGCATCAAGACGATGTTGTGATGATGATCAAGATGATCATGCGATGATATGTATCAAGATGATGATCAGGACGATCATGTGTGGTGAGCATCAGGTTGATGCTCCAGATGTTGTACATCAGGATGATGTATTGTATGATGATGATCAGGATGATCATATGTGATGAGCATCAAGTCAATGCTCCAGATGTTGTACGTCAGGATGATGTATTGTATGATGATGATCAGGACAATCATATGTGATGAGCATCAGGTCGATTCTCCAAATGTTGTGCATCAGGAGGATGTACTGTATGATGATAATCAGTATGATCATGAGCATCGAGATGATGCTCCATGTGAAGAAGATGACTAGTGGGATCATGAGTATCAGGATGATACTTCATGGCCGTGGATAGGTTGTGCAGCAGCATGTAATCAACCCTGGAGATCCGGACAAGTTGTGCTACTCACGTAAAAGATCCTGGGATGCTCTTTAGAGACCTTGTAGTTGCAAGACACTCTTTTAAGGTTTTGCTAGACCACATGTAATAAGTCCCTGAGATCCGGACAGGTTGTGCTAGTCACATAAAAGATCCTAGGATTCTCTTTAGAGATCTTACAGTTTCAAGACACTCTTTTAAGGTTTTGTGGAGACCACATGCAATTAGTCCTGGAGATCCGGACATGTTGTGCTAGTCACGTAAAAGATCCTGGGATGCTCTTTAGAGATCTTGCAGGTTGCAAGACACTCTTTTAAGGTTTTGTGGAGGTCACATGTAAAAGATCCTGGAAGATCCGATAGGTTGAGCAGTAAGCTTGTAAAAGTCCTGGGATGCTCTTTCAAGGTTTTGTTGATGCACGTAATCAACCTTGAGAATTCCATAGGATGGCATGCTCACAGAGATGATGAAGACCTACCAAAGGCTAGGCCTACATCCAGCATGAAAAAGGGCTGGCTCTATAGAACTTCCTATGACGAGAAGAATTGAGTGATAGTACCAACAATCGAGATGACGAGTACAACATTAGTGACGATGATGCTCCGTGATCCAGTCACGATGATCCAACTCCAGAATTGAAGACTTGTGCCTATATGTATTGATGACTTGTGTTAAGAGAATACCTTCATAGTTAAGAGGGAGTGTTGATGTATTTGTAACTTCGGAAGATATTCACTTGTATATTGTATGTATTACATTTGTACTTTATTGTATCCTCGATGGAGATGTCTTATTCCTCTGATCGAAAGTGTCATCATTTGTATTCTATTGTTGTACCTCCGACGGAGATGTTTGTTCCTCTGCGTCAGAGAAGTCATTGTTGTACTTGTATGTAAATTCATTGAGGTCCATCCTCCCATGTATGACAGGGCATTAGAGCCCGGAGTAGTGTCGCAAGTTATATTGTAAGTGTTGTAACTTATATTTGATGGGTTATTAGACCACCTTGGTGGGGTCATCCCTGTATGAGTCATGTGGGTTAAAGGGTTATTAGATCACCCTAGTGGGGTCAGCCCAGTAACAAGTGGTAATGGGTTATTAGAATCTCCTAAGGGAGGTCGACCTAGTTAGAGTAAAAGACAAGTCAAGTCATTGTATAAATAGAGAGTGCGTCTCTCTCATTCTATTCATTCACTCACTCACTCACTTTGCATTAGTGAGAGAGAGGGGGAGTGTGCACAAGTGGAGGAGGAGTATCTACTGCAGTCATCTATCTCTTGGGGTTTGATCTTTGTGATCATTGTATTGGTGCTCATTCTATCTCTGAGGAAGTTGTGGGGTTTTTCACCTTCTTGGTTTTCCCCGGTGAAATGATTTGTGTCTCTTGTCTCTTGTCTCTTATGTTTGATATGTTGTACATGTTGTTCTTTCACTTAAGATCCTAGATCATATTGAATTAAATGATGACAAAATAACAGTCCTATTGGAGAGGCTTGTAGATATATTGACCAACATTGGGAGTGATGAACTTCCAATATGGTGGATGGATCCTGACATACCATGGAGTGACAGGTTGTCACAAGCAATAGTGATGATGGATGGTATGCATTAGGGACCATGGGATCTAGGCATTGATGGTTGGTTTCATACACCATTGATGTTTTAGAGGGTGTAGTTGAGGCAGTTGGATCTAGGCATTCCGTGGCACGATGGATTGTCTTGGGTTCCCTTGATGTTGTTGGAGTGCAGTGGTGGTTGTCATAGTCACATTGCATTCATCATATTCACTTAGGATCCTGGCATTCTTCTAAGTGGTTTCAATTGGGAGGAACATACATTTTCAGTTTCAAAGATAGGTGAGTCACTTAGTGGGGAGATGGTTATGTTCAGAGTGGCACAGAGAAAGCATGATGGACCAATTGAATTCCAATGCTATGTTAGTTCAACACCAAAATATTAATGGTGAGAAGTCATCAATTGGATTCATGTTTCTATGCAGTTGATGTCTTGCTTGAGGACAAGCAATTTTGGGTGGGGAGGACTGTAATATCCACTCCCTGATGCTCCATGGTCATCCTGCTACCTTATCAACCCCTATTCGTTTTGGAAAAATTTAATAAGTGAAGGGGTTAACTTTTGAATGCATTAATTGTGAAACTTAGGATAGTGTGCAATGTATTAAATGTAAATATTTTATTATTATTTACTTTTGTAATGAGTGGATATGCTTAGGTGGCCTATGAGGGCACATAAGAGAGCTTGTGGACCTAATGAGTTGTCATCCACAATGGAAAGTGGAAGAAAAGAAAATAAATCAATAAAGCCACTAAAAATATGGAAGGTAGAATAAAAGCAGAAAACTCTAAAAAGCAGAAAGAAAAAGAAAAGAAAGCAAATCCAAAAACCAGAAGAAAGCAGGAAAAGCAGTGAAGATAGGAGTTTCCTGATTTTGAGAGATAAGGCTTAAGGAATATTAATAAAAGCAGGAAAGAAAGCTAAAATATTTAGGAAAGATCCAGAGGATAATTTTAGCCAAGGAGGGCGAATTCATGAAGGCAAGTAGGTCCAAGGAAAAAAAAACTGTTTACGAACAATCTATAAGGGCATACTCAAACAAATCTCCCTATGGTTCAGATCTAGAGCAAAACAATTACATAACACAGATACCTTTCCTAGATTGATTGAAATGCAAGATAAGTGAAAGATATGGATTACCTTATCGGTGCAGTTCATTCTCCTCGCTGATCCAAGTCCTGATCTTCAGATATTTAGCTGCAAAACTGGACAAAACATGTGGAAACAGACAAGTCATAAAAGCACATGATTATGAATCAATCTAGATCAACAGTCAAAGAGTTTAATCCTAAACATTATCAATACAATAAGTTGGAAATAATTTGTATTAGACGTAATAATAAGAAGTACAAAGAGAGAGGTGTTACAACTGATGCTTTGACATCATAACCTCCTTCCAACAATCCTAGCCTCCAAGATCAAATGCTTAGCCTCCTAATGGATAAAGAGGATCTCTTAGAAAAATTCCACCAGCATATAGGTACTCTATCTTTCCTCCCTTAACAATGGAGAGGGGGTTCATATATATAGGGCGAAAGAGATAGGATAGGTTGATGATTTAGGGGAGAGGCTTAAGGGATCATACCACTGGGTAAGGGGATCGAATGCCACCTTTCCATATATGTAGGGATAAGTCTCTACGCCATACAAGCTTCGAGAAGTCGCTTGAAGCTTCTCTTTATCCATTTTAACCAATAGTGATGCACCTTGCACAAGAGAACCAATGGGAGGTCAACGCATCTTGTTCAAGAGAATCATGCACCATCGATGCACTTTGCTAAGGTGTAGAGTGCGTCACCTTGATTTTGATGCACCTTGTGCTGATGGACAATCTACTCAAGCGGACTCAAGCAATATCTACCTAGTCTAGGTGGATCTAGAACAAATAAATACAAAATATAAACTGCTTTCTTAGATCAATTAGAAATGAAAATAGATGGATGTCTTACCTTATATATGAAAATCCTTTCCTCTTTGTTGCTCCAAGCTCCGAGGCCTTCATATCTCGAGCTGCAAAACCTTGTCAAGCATATGGAAACAAGCAAACAGTAAAATCATATCTAAACATGAAACTGATCTAAGCTAACAGTTAAGGAAGAAATCTCTAAATATCATTGACACAACGACATTTATGGAAAGAGTTTGTATTACTTTAAATAAATGGGAAATACATAGAAGAGAGACAGTTACAACCAAATCCTTAACGTTGTAACCTCCATCCAAAAATCCAAGCCAAGCCTCCAAAGGATGATGTGTGCCTCCCAAGGGATGAGTAGGGATCACCTAGGATAATTCCACTAGCATGAGAGTGCTATAGTCCTTCCTCTCCTCTCAATGGAGAGAGAGGTCTTATTTATAAGGCTAGAAGGATAGAGTAAGTTGAGGATTAGGGGGAGAGGTCTAAGTGATCTTCCCATTAGGGTAGGATCCTAATACCATCCTTTCCTACCAACTAGGGATAGGCCTCCATGTCACCTAGCTTTGAGAATTCGCTCAAAGATACTTGTTATCCACATTAACCAATCTTGGTGCACTCTGCATGAGGACAACTGGTGCCACGAAGGGATAGGCGCAGCTTGCATGAAGGCAGCAAGAGCCAATGGTGTAGTATGCCAGAGATCATCAGGAACCAGGCTTAGTCTGGCGCCTCTTGCTGGGAATCAGGATGCGCCAACACTATAGAAATGGTGGAAGCTAAGGGAAACAACTTGATTAGGATGTTTTAGCCAGGGAAACTTCAGTGATTAAGGAACTGAGTTGAAACATGACTCATGATGATGAGATTTTGGTGTAACAGAATGCCCCCAAAGCATGAAGCTGGTAAAATAAGACATGTGAAATTCTTTGTAATGTAAAGGATTGACGGAAAGGACTTGTTGGCTGGAAGAAGCTACTGCAGTACAATTGACTTTGAGATACAAGTCTCACATGACTCAAAACATGGCTGCCGACCAATACACTACGGATCCATGGTAGTAAAGACTGACTGAACATAATCATGGCTACTGGACACAATTGTAGATCCATGATGAGATTATAACACTACCACGACCAATACAAAGTGGATTTGTGTATTCTGACTCAAACAATCTCCATCACAACCTGGGTAAGATATGATTTCCCCAAGGTCTTCAAGATGAACCCGCAATGATACAAATATAACCATGTGATTACAAATGTCTTGGATTCAAACATGGTAGAAACCACTTGATTACTGGTCATTGATGTATACCGTTAACAAGCGCGTGGGGAATCACCATTGATGTCAATGATTCCCAAAGTATCATAGTACATACCATCAAATGTGAATCAATGAGCTAAGGTCGAACAATCAAGCACGTGGGGAATCACCATTGATGTCAATGATTCCCAAAGTATCATAGTACATACCATCAAATGTGAATCAATGAGCTAAGGTCGAACAATCGATGGAATCTTTCAATTAAGAGCCAATGATGTGAACTCATGTTGAAAGTGAGGTAACCTGCCATTGAGTCATGCAGGCCCAAGGTACTTGATTGGTTTCTAGATTCAATCCCCGGATGATGTGTTGAAGTTGACAAGGATGAATCCGTCGAAGGAGGGCCATGATGAATCCCCCATCATCGACACGAAACACGATCACAGATGTTTGGAGTGAATCGAACAGTAATGTGTGAGACTAACTCAAGGACGACCAACATGATGGAAGGTGAACTGAATGTAGATAGTGAATGAATGACCAAAACTCTCTTGAACATGGGCATGTCATGACTTGATAGTATTTACATGAAGAGAATGACGTTGATCCCCTAATGCAACTGATGTTGGAAGCATTCTTCAGATGATCCAAAGGAGTGACAAGACTCATGAGACCAGTGTCTCGACGACAAATAGATTACCCAAGTACTGAATGTATATGCAAATGAGTGCCATGTTGAAGAGTGACTATGTACTACTGTACTTTACAATGAAACACAAAATATTTCCTTTTCCCCATCATGATTGATGAATACCTCTTTTGTTTTTTAACGAGCTTGAGGAGGGTAACAGATGCTCGGTATAGCTCATCCTTCGGACAAGTCCAATCCCAAATTTTTTACCAACCTGGGATAGGAGGGGTTCGTCCCAAAATGGGACCTTCTATGTTATATTTTAATGAGTCCAATGAAGGAAAAATCAACATCATTTCATGTTTAGAGAGTCTGAAAAGAACTAAAGAATACTCCAAAGGTTTTTTTTTGTAGAAGTTAGTCTCCTCACCCAAAAAGAGGATAAAACAATGTGAGAGATAACTCTTCCAGTCACGCTTGGCTAGAGTGATCCTTTTTTGTAAATAGTACCTCCTAGCCCAGAAAAGGGGTAAACTATCACCAGAAAGATGATGATTCAAATATTTTTACAAGCGTGAAAGCATTAAGTTCGCTTGGCGATCTTTTTGTATTTAGGGAGCCTGAAAAGAGCTTAAAGGAAGACTCCTGTGGGGTCACTTTTTCGTGGGATTTTTACAAGTCTGAAAAAATGATACAAGATAACTTGGTAACTTATTCTCATCATTTTACTAGCACGAAAAGGAACAAAGAGTAAGCTCGGTGTCATTAATGTTCAGTTTTAACGAGCGAAATAATAACACAAAAATGCTCGAAGAGTTGTTCACACCTAGTAACAGGCATAAGATGACCACAATCACAACCAAAAAGTTCAAACATGGCACTTTACTTCACCTGTAGACTCCAAAAACTAGGTCGGAATGATCAATTAGGCATTTAGATACAAAAATAACCCCAACTATAACAAAAATAACCCACAAAAGGATAAATTAAAAAGGGAATATTCCACTTCTAATATAAAAAAGGGGTAAATAGTAAAAACTAGTTACTATTTGTTTTTACCAAATTGGGAGGTAAAAAATACCATTTGAATTCGTTTTTCAAGTGCCGATTACGGCATCTCTAGTCAACCATTTACAGTTGCATCAACGTCAGGTAATCCTAAACTCTGTCTTCTTCATTTCCATTGGAGTAGAATTGATTTTCATTTCCAATTTTGAAGTTTTTGGCTTGTGGAAATGGGGGGAAATGCGCCTTAAGCCTAGCGCACTTCCCCTTATGGGATGTGCGCCTAGGGAAACCTGGCGCCATCCCCGTAAGGGTGTCCTATGCCGATGGTGCCCTGTCTGTATAGATGGGGTGCGTCGTCGTCAATTGGCCCCATGAAATCAAGAAACTACCAAAAATTGAGAAGTGGGAAAGTTGGATATACTTCTAATGGGTGTTTTATTGATGTTTGGATAGGTTTGGGTGGTAAAGATGGTCCAGTGGAGAGAGAGAGAGCATGAACTAGATGATTCCCAAGCGGCCAATGACCCCCAATTCATGAATGCATTGCGAAATTGCAGGCTACTAAAATAATTTCACATCCAGGGCATGAGGGCCCAAGTACCGCTACTAGAATACTTGATCTGATGCTGGGATCCAGAGCAGCAGCACTTATAGGTTGGTGTGCATACATTGACCATAGATATCAAGGATATCTATTTTCTGACGAGGATGTCCCGACGGGGAGCTCTAGTGTCTTTGAAGGTATCACGAGGGAGTGATCGAACTACCGAGGAGGTAGTGCCCAAATGGTGCACTCCTGGCACACAGACAATTGTTGGGAAGATGCCCATCAAAGATGTGAGAGACCATCCTCTACTTACAGTCCTATTCACTATTGAGAGGGTGGTTGGGAGTAGAGCACCTCATCTGGCCAGTAAGGCCCACATGCTATATGTGGAGGAGTGTATGGCTCCTACGGTTTTTAACTGGTGCGAGGGACTCCTCATGTCTCTCAGAGAGCATCTCACCAAATGTCAGCGTGGTGAGCTAAAGAAGTTTGGATATGGATAGGTTGTGGTTTCATTATTCTTAGAGCGGGTTCCACACATATGCCTGCAACTTGAGCTAGATGAGTTGGATTCGAGGGATCCACACATGGTACGATGGTCTAAGGTGATGGCCCGGCATGGAGGTGGGGGTCCCATCATTAGCTATGGTCCTCCTTTCTTTAGCTAGTTGAGGGGACAACTCCTCATGGTGGAGGAACACCCCTACGAGGGAACTGAATTTCAGAGGCAACCCAGACTTGGTTATTCATAAGGACATGCAGAGGGGAGACCTAGGTAAGAATGACAACTCTGTTTTTTTTTTATATTTTACGATTTTTAGATGTTTTTGGAGTAGTATTGATAATTGGTACATGTTTATGCAGATGTTGGTCTATCCCGTCCAACAGGTGCTTCTCCGATTGCGCGGTATGGGAGATGGAGGCTGCAGATTGTGATGCCATGGAGGAGCTAGATGAGATGGAGGTGAACCTCCAGGAATTGACTTTCGACATCCCAAATCCACATATACATGAGCTACCTCATCGCTACCAGCGACATACAGTGGGTGTATCCGAGCATTTTGGTCTTCTACTTCAGAAAGTAGCTAGGGCCATCGTCTACTATCATGAGCATCCCAAGGACTAGACTCATGCATATATGTATGTACTGAAAGCCACAGGATTTAGATTTTTTGTAGAGGAGACTCTTACTGAAAGCTCATGTGCTTCAAGATTTTTGTACCAGTACCAAGTTTTGTATTTATATCGACATGATATATATATAACTCTATTTGCGGCTCTATATATAGTGTTCTATGGATGATTATGGGATCTTGTACATGTTTTCCTTATACATTATGGATAATTTACATGTTGTGTCAATTTTTTTTTAGGAATGTGCAATGTACCAATCTAATATAAAATTAGCCAATGAACCAACAATAGTGTTCATCTCTCTAGGGATATGCAGGTATTGAATAGACTCAAAAGACCTCTCTAGGAGATGTACTCGTCAAAATACATAGAGTAGGGTAGGGTCATGGATAGCGTAGATGTGGTTAAGGCAGAAGACCACTAGTTGTGAGTCAAGGTGAACCACAACATGGTCTATACCCAGGGAAAGAGCGTCGGTTAAGACTCCAATCACTGCGTGATACTCGATGGTGTTATTGGTTGCGTACCCTAGACAATTCCCTCCCGAACTAATTAGCTCGCCGGTAGTAGAGTAAAGAACCCAAGCTGTCAAAGCGAGGTTACGGGTATGCCGACTGGCGCCATCCGCAAATCCAACACATGTTTCCATCTGCACATTTAGGAAGAACATGGTATAAGCGTAGAATCAAGATACTAACACACTCAAGCAAAGCGTCACACCACACAAAACACACATCATGTACAATATATACATAGTACTAATGCATAAAATATTTAGGCATAGTACCATTTTAGGAAGAGCCCATTGTCAGGCTCCCTCGGGGATATCCCATCGTAATCTTGGAGCTCATATGCTCCTTTATCCAACATGCGTTTTACCACATATGGACTATTCCACATGGACTCGAGCTTTCCTTCCCCCAGTTTATTGTGTTTCTTGTCGTATGTGAATACCAGATCACCCTCCTTGAAAGCACAAGGCGTGATGGATCTGTCATACTAGGCCTTGATGCACTTCTTATGAGATTCATTAGCTAGGGTAGCTTCACAGTGGGTTTCATCGAGTTTTTCTAGGTAGAGGAAGCGTTCTTCCTCAACGGTGGTATTGGGAAGGAGTTCGATAGAGAGTTTTAGTGATGGAATCTCTCACTCTATCGAAAGCATTGCCTCTAGTCCATAGACCAATTGAAAGGGCGTGAAACCAGTGGCAGTTTTTATGGAAGTTCGGTATGCCCACAGGGATGAAAAAACCATATTGTGCCAATTGGACTTGTGTGTCCCTACCATTCATTGGATCATGGTTTTCAAGACCTTGTTGATGGCCTCTACTTGTCCATTGGATTGAGGGTAGTAGGGAGTTGAGTTTTCATGGCAGAAACCCAATCTAGTGCATAATTTGTCCACCATCTTATTCTAAAATGGGATCCATGATCAGTAACGATGACTTGTGGGACTCTAAATCATGGAATGATATGGTTGAACATGAAGAGTGTGGTTGTTTTTCCATCTTCCTTGTATGTAGGCATAGCCTTGGCCCACTTGGTAAAGTGGTAAACGAAAACGATGATGTAACCATGCCCCCCGGCCGAGGTAGGATTACAATGCATGCAATCTATGCCCCATTTTGCAAAGGGGCCGATGATAATAATAGGATGTAATGGGGCTGGATGCAAGTGCTTTTTAGAATGAAAAAGCTGACAGGGAGGACACTTCTTGATGGCTTCAATGCAATCTTTAAAGAGGGAAGGCCAATAGTATCCAATGTGTAATATTTTATGGGATGTAGCCATCCCAAAAAGATGACTGCCACAAGCCCCGGAGTGACAGTCATTTAGAACGTGTTCAGCCTCCTCGTGGGTTAGACATCACCGGGGGATAGAATCCACAACACGACGGTATAAGGTATCACCAATGGTTAGGTAATACCTGGCATGGTGATGCACATGAAGACAGTCGTCGCGAGATAGCTGAGGGATGAAACATTGGGTTTGGAGATACAAAGTGATATATCCATACCATGGGTCAAAAGTACTGATCAGAAACAAATACTAGTCAGGGAAAGAGTCCATGGGCTCAGATTCCGTATCAGTACGAGGAAGATCGCATATGAGCTCCGCAAAAACCAAAGATTTTTTAGACTTAGACTTCTCAAACTGGAGGTCAAATTCTCGGAGAATGACGATCTAGCACTATAGCTAGGGTTTTCACCCTAGCTTGTGCAAATGAGCACCTACTAAGGAGAATGGACTCCTTAGTAGCAGTTCAAAAAACAATAAAATAAATGACATAAGTAAAAGCTAAAGCTAAACATGTTCATGGCATTCATAAAATAAACTTGCCGTGAAAAATAGTAAACAGTAAAAGATTCATATATTTTCCATGTAAAACAAATATGCAAGAGATTATCTTTTTATTCAATAAAAATGGAGTTATCCATGAAAGGTTTCCTCAAAGGTGAGGTTGATGGAGCTTGTGCAGCTGTAGGGACGAGGTGGTCTAGTGCTCTAATGGTATCTCTCTTCTCCAAGATGCTTCAACGTTGGGTGAAAGGTTCACTCTAAGTGGAGAACTCAAGCTCAAATGGTTGGGCTAGGGTTCTGGAGTTATTTTGGAAACATGAGGATAGGATAGATTGTGGATGTGAAATGGGGAGCCTCCACCTTCTATTTATAGATTTTAGGTGGAGGGAGTATTGGCCCATGGTTTTGGGAAACCAATTGTATTGGTAAATGGTTTAGGGTTTCTTTCCCTCTTTTTTCCTTTTTTGAATTGATTTTTGAATTTTATTCCCTTTTATTTGATTTTTTGGGAATTTTGGCCCCTTTTGGAGGGTTTTTGGCATTTTTTGAGGAAATTTAATCATTTTGATGAGAAAAAGATTAATTTGGGCCTTTTTGATGACCATTTGAAGGTTTTTTGAGGTTTTGAAAGCTAAAGTGGTAGGAAAGTGGACAAATGGGTCGTGTGGCTAGGGAGATGAGCTAGTGAGCATTTTTTGGGTGTTAACAGATTGCTCCCTGATGTGTGAGGGCACGCGCTCATCGTATGGCCAATAGACATCCTAGTTTCTTTGTCTTTTTCCTGGGGTGTGGAGGAAAGAAGAGACTGATTGGAGACCGGAACAACGGCCACATACAAAACGCAAAAATGGAACGTACATGGCCTCAAAATGAATGAGGAATAATCTTTGATATATGGACGAGGCGGGCATACCCATGCTTGTATTAAGATATACAAATAATAATGAGGCCCAAAAAGGGGACTTGAAGAATACATGGAAAAACTGTTGTATACATCATACTAGTCCACAGGGGACACAAATCTGGGACATACTCATGGTCTGACAATGACTGATCTGAAGAGCTGATGTATGGAAATAATGGCATCCGTACTGAGTGTGCTACCATAACAACTGATGATCTGCTGGATCTGAGGGTGTCCAATAACTGGATGGACTTAATGACCAAGAGTCAGAATCTCAAAGGTACACTAAACTGTATATGATCTGGGTACTCAAGGAAGCATACAACTAGGGTGCTTCCGAATACTGTCGCCAAGCATAGCCCGAATATCCATGGGAACATATAACGGGGGGGGGGGGGGTTTGCATAGAGACTCACCAATGTGCTATATTCAGGGGACATCTGGGGACTTCTACAAATAACTGAAGGGACCAATACCCTACATGAGTCTCAACGGTGCGATCATTGTGCTAAAGTTGAGCACGTGAGAAACAACCATTCAGAGAGGTACTAAGGACTCCTCTCAAAATGGTCTGTAGGAACTCACCACTGATGGTGATGAGTCCAAGGCACATGGACCTATGGGTATATCCTTTGGAATAGATTGGTTGGCGTCGATAGAGGGAGACCTGCAACTACCAAGGAAATGGTGTTTATTTGATAGGAGCGTGAGGTGTACAACCAAAAGGTGATAGTACTAAAGATGGAACTGACATACTGTGGGGCTGGGGAACAACTGAGGTCGCAGAGTGGGGGGGGGACTCAAAATTCCCTTGTTGAGAGTAAGATGGCATGGCTTGACCTGGCAGCATATGAAACTAACTTCGGGTAAGGGGATCATAGCTTAAGGGACTAGGGGCTGTGACTACAATGTGGGAGACTCAGGGGGACAAACTGATGAGTGATATCAGGAGACTCTAAGGGTGACACATCGTAGAATGCTCTGAATAAAGGAGACCATACAGGGGAAGCTGCCATAATAATGTGACTAGATAGGATCTATTGTGGTGCCGAGAGGCACTGTTGGGACCTTCTTCATGGTTTAAGGAGCTCGAAGAAGGAATAAAAAGTGTGCTCAAAATGGTATTGTCATGTGGATTTGTACGAGCCCAGGACAGTTCATGCTCATGAGTGCTTTCAATTTTAAGGACTCTGAAAGTGATAAGAAGACTCTGAAATGGGGGAGAGATACTGTTGTGTGGATTTGTACGAGCCCAGGATGGTGAGTGCTTGTGGTGGCTCTCAATTTTAGAGAGTTTGCAAGTGGTAAGAAGACTCCAAGGGGGTTCTTTTTTGTGTGTTAGTCTCCAAGGCCTGAAAAAGCATAAAAGGATGCAATGAAGAACTCTTCTAGCCGATGTGACTAGAGTATTCCTTTTTTGTAATTAGTCTACAAGGTCCCGAAAAGGGGTAAAATTATACCAGGTAGACGCCCTTTCAGATACTTTTAGCGAGCATGAAAGGAAGCAAGATTGCTCAATGATATTTTCATTGTTTTAGGAGTCATAAAAGAGCTTAACAAAAACTCCCTAAGTGCATTTTTCGTAAAGGAATTGCTCGGCCCAAAAAAGGGATAAAATTATACCGAACAAAAGTAGTGGTTAAGCAAGGAGGAAGTGTTCAATCAAGGTACAAGTATGGGAACCAAGAAAATCGGTGGGGGGAGCACTGAGGGGGCCTCCTTGCGGGTTGATGAATGGTGGAAAAATAATGTAATAACTACAGTATGGATGGAGCGGAGAGCTCATGGATAGGCATTGATGCCAAAATTGGTAAAAAACAATGGCGACTGATGTGGCACGTAAATCGAGGCAGTAAGGTGGATGGATAGAATGTCAAAAAAATTTGTGGTGAGAGCGAGAAATGATCTCAAGCATCATCACAGGCAAGGAAAACTAAATCCAACGATATAAAGAATGTCAAAAACTAAAAACGATTGATGTGGCACATAAATCGAGGTGACATGGGTGCTTTGCAACATATATGACAAAATGGTGGCGAGAGCGAGAAATGGTCTCAAGCATCATCACGAGTGCGGAAAACTGAATCCGACGATATAAAAAATGTCAAAAAAGGACAACGATCGATGTGGCACACAAATCAAGGCAACAAGGGGCGTTAAAATATGCTCAAAAAAGGGGCCAGTGAAATCGAGAAACTTACTCAACCACCGCGAAGGTCATGACGTGCTGAATCCAGTGGTATCAACGGTTTGGAAAATGAACCTTGGATGACTCCAGAATGGAAAAAAGAAAAATGGGCAAATATCTATAAATAGTATGTGGGTCCATAGTGACATGTGTCATTTGTACGGTTGAGTTTGATAGGAGAATTGAGTGAGCCAAAGGTGATTTGGCATTTGTGGGAGAACCAACCAGTGGATTTTCATTCTACGAGTTGCAGGTAACTCTCTTAGCCCTTAGCTTTGATGTTATTTGATTTTGGGGGGAATTGGGTCCTCAGGGGTGGTGTACCAGTAACGTGGGGTGACCAAGGTGGTATATCATGGGTTCCAGGGAAAGTTGCGTGCTCCGGATCGCGACTGTGGACCCCACAACCGCGTTCTTGGACCGCGACTGTGGCTCTCACAACTGCGATCTCGGATCGCGATTGGGCTCCCACAACCACGATCTGGAGCGTGGCTGCGGGCCCCACAGGTGCATTTGGGAAACATGCTTTTCAAGGTGAAAAGCATGCTCCAAAGCACACATGTGGGGTTTAAATGCCTCAGAATGCATGCCAAGGTTCCTTTTGGTCGGTGCACCGATTTAGAGGGTATCGATGGAGTATTTGATGTGGTTCTGATGCGATTTCATTGTGTGGTTGGAAGGATGCCGAAGGTGTGGTGGAGGGAGCGTGAGATATGGATGACCTGATGAGGATCATCCAGCGGGATTATCGAGTACAAGGGACTTTGATACTCTGCAGGCTGCTAAAGTTTGTGCATGTGCCCCTTATGCGTTCAGCATGTCTATTGCTGAACAGGCTAGTCGGGTTTTGGGACCCGAACATTGAGGCGTTTATGGTCCAGGGTGAGAGACTGGATCTCACCCTAGCGAATGTGTACTTCTTGACTGGATTTCCCTGTTTGGGTAGGATGGCAGATACTCAGCCGCAGTGGTCTGGGGAGGTGGAGACGGAGGATATGCTGGAGAGGTATATTTATCTAGGGTTGTATGTGCATAAAAATGCACCGATGGTGCGTGATTTGTAGGAGCCGACGACCCAAGCGATTGCGGCTGGTGTGGTTCGTGTATTAGGATTGCGGGCGCCCCACCATGTGTCGAGGGGGGGGGAATGTAGTTGATTAAGCGGGTGTTATCCGGGACCTACTATGCATGGAGGTAGATGTTCCTTTCCTATGTTCAACGGGAGTTGAGCAAGGTGAGACAGATCAAAGGGGAGTTCTGCTATGCCTCTTTCTTGTGCTATTTCTTTTTCAAGCAGATTCCTATGCTGCGGCCTCATGTGCCAATCCGGGATGGAGGAATGAGGGAGCCGCAGATGGTGCAGGGGGGGGAGATGATGTGCCGCAGCGGTGGTGAGGTCGTGCGATGATATTTTACGGTAGATTTATTTAGTCAGTGGCTGCAGATGCTTGTTTTATTTGATGACTACCCATACCGAGCTATGGACTACCGGGGGGATCCTAAGCTACCGCGACCTCCTAGACAGGCCTGGGGGCCAGATGGTACGTATGCATTTGGTTTTGTCTTCGCATATCATGTTGTATTTTTTCTTGACAATATATGATGACAGCTAGAGATGTTTGATGATGCTGACCTTTCTGGTTTGGGCTTTTGCAGATGTGGGACCGCAACAACCATAGGGGCATCGGGACCACAGGGGTCGCATAGTGATGGTAGCCCCACTTAATCGAGGGGAGGTTCATTGGTGTGACGACGATGTTACACTGGAGGCTTTACTGGCCAGCTTCGATTAGTTACTAGTCGAGGTAGAGGACGAGGGTTGGCGGGATTTGGACCCGAAGCTGCTAGATGTTTGTTACAATGCTTCATGGGAGTGGAGATCTATCCTAAGACGTGTTGCTGTATTGGCAGCGGAGAGGAGGACTCGGGACTAGTTGGACACTCCTGAGGATGATCACGAGGATCCAGAGGAGGAAGACCCAGAGGAGGAGGATCCAGAGGAGCTGGAGGAGGAGCAGGGAGAGGATGAGTCAGCAACAGAGGTAGAGGCTGCGTGTGATGATGAGGACACAAATTGAGGGGAGCATTCTGACTAGACAGTTCATGATCTGCCTCCAAATGTTGATGAGCATATGGGGATGTCTTTTGTATATACAACTGATATATGACTGATGTTATATTGAGAGGATACCGTTGGGGCTCCTCTATGTATTTTTTGTATAGTTGGGTGTTGAGGGCACTCATGACTTTGTTACGGCGATATGGTATATATATATGCACATGGATGCATTTTTTGATGATAGAGTCTCGTATGCACATGGATGCACATTTGGCGTTGTTTGTGTTTTGTTGCATGTGGATGCATTTGTTATGTTTTATATGCCCGTGGAGGCATTTTTTATGGTGATGGTATGCACGTGGATACAGTGTTATGATGGATTTTTTTTGTTGTCTTTGTGGTTTTAAAATGCCTATATGATGTGATGATGATGGATGGTTATTGTCCTACATGGTTTGGTTGATGTGCCAATCTAGAATGTTGTTAGCCATTTGATCTACCACACTGTTTTGATTTCTTGGGACATGAGTGAATGTAATGGATTCAAATTGTCTGATGATTTGTTTAGTGCGCAGGAACTTTCTAAAGAGGCAAGGATCGCGTACCTGGTAACGATTGTTGATTTGGGAAACAAGAAGCTAGGAGTCAAGGAACACACGAAGGTGACTTATACCCATTTGGAGGGCTGCATTCAGGAGACCGGTCACATCATCGTACTCAGCCTGGTTATTGGTGGCAGTGCCTATGCACACTCCGTTGAGATGAATCAACTCGTGTGAGGGGGATTAAAGTGCCCAAGCTGCGGAGGCAAGATTTGGAGACCATTGACTTGCACCGTCGGCAAAGCCAACATAGTAAAGTGGAATAGGATCCATCTGTGGTCATGCAAGAAAAAACAAAATGTAAGGTATTGGATGATGAAAGCGAAAAAAGAATCAAAACTGTACAACATGGACTGCTGTGTCCAAAAAGTGCTAAAGGTAAAAGCGTTTAAGGTACAACCCATTACGGGGGTTATGCAGGGGGTTTCCTTCTGATCGGTCAGAATGTATGCTCCGTGTCCAAGGTAGGTGTGTACAATGTATGGGCCTTTCCACATGGATTCAAACTTTTCTTTACCCATTTTATCATGGGCTTGGTCATAAACGAGTACAAGATCTCCTTCACGAAAGGTGCGTGGGTGGACATGTTTATCGTAACTAGCTTTGGAGCAGTTCTTTGCGGCCTCAATGGTTTGAAGGGATGCGCGGTGGTCCTCGTCGGCTTGTTCCAAAAAAATTAAGTGTTGCTCGAATGGTGATGTGTCTGGAAGGAGTTCGATAGCAATGTGCAATGCTGGGATTTGACACTCGATGGGGAGTATAGATTCGACACCGTGAACCAAATGAAAAGGGGTAAAACTGGTGGAGGTCTTAGTGGATGTAAAGTAAGCCCATAGTGCAGGGAAAAACATATGATACCAATTGGACTTATGTCGATCAACGGTGCATTGGAGGATTGTCTTCAAAATTTTGTTAATGGCCTCGACTTGGCTGTTCCCTTGGGGGTAGTAGGTGGAGGCATATTGATGTTTGAATTTGAGGAGAGTTGACAACTCTTGCCAGATAGAGTCTTCAAAATGTGATCCATGGTCAGAGACAAGTTTCTTAGGACATCACCTAGGAGGAGATAACGGGAAGCGTGGTGATGGATGTGACGACGTCAATCATGGTCGATATCGGGTCGAAACTTTTGTGTGCGTAGGTAAACCAAGATGTCGTCGTACTAGTGGTCATCTGACGAAATGATAAACAAATGGTCGTCAGTTAAACTAGTAATGAACGAGGGTGATGGCGATAGGGATGGTAAATCCGTAATGAGTTGTGCAAGCGTGAGGGATTTAACACTCTTGGGGGTCATGAATGTTAGGTCGTACTCTTTTAGGATAATGACCTGTTTAGCGATGCGGCCTTGAAGAAGGGGACAGTTCAAGAGATAGACCATGGGGTTGGAGTCTGCGACAACTGTAGTGTGACTCATAAGGATGTAGTGTCGCAACTTTTTTACTAAAAAGATGATGGAGAGGGCCAGCTTCTCCTCATATGGGTAACGTAATGGTGGGCATGACAAGGTCTATATTACATAATAAATGGCATGCTCTTGATGAGCAAAGTCTTCTTGAAAAAGAACCCTTGAAATGGCATAGTCGGATGCTGAAACATAAAGGATGAAGTCCTTTGAGAAATTCGGAGGGGAAATCAACGGGGCATGTGTGAGAGCTTTCTTAAGGTCCTCAAAAGCACCTTGCACTTGGTCGTCCCAAACAAAAGGGATGTGGGTACGGAGCAAACAGAGGAAACCATGAACCGTTGTGGCTTAATCGAGGATGAAACGATGGATAAATTTGGCTTTCCCCTGAAGGCTTTGTAGGTTTCGTAGAATATGTGGTGATGGGAGGTCTAGAATGGCTTGGAATTTCAATGGGCCTACAACAATTCCTTTCTATGAAACGATAAAACCTAACAACCGGCTTGTTGGAATGCAAAATACACACTTGAGTGGGTTCAAGCAGATTTCATACTTGCGACAATGCAGAAAGACTTGCCAGAGGTCATTCAGATGGTCAGACCGTTTCTTAGATCGAGCTGTGAGGTTGTCCAGGTAGACTAGGATGATATCAATCAAGTTGTGAAAACAATACATCATATCCCGCTGGAAGGTGGCACCAACATTTTTGAGACCAAAAGGCATAACGCGATAGGAAAAGGTGCCCCATGGGGTGGTGAAGGAAGTCTTGTACTGATCCTCTTTGTGAATCTGAATTTGATTGTACTAAGAGAAACCATCCATGAAAGATAGCGTCTCGTTCCTCGCACATGCATCGATGAGCTGGTCGATAAATGGCATAGGGAAGTTTTCTTTAGGACAAGCTTGGTTTAGGTCGCAAAAATCAGTATAGACATGAATGGTGCCTTGCTTGTTGTTAATGGGTACCGGGTTGGAAACCCAGGTGGTATAGGCAATGGGGTAAATGAACCTAGTTGCACAAAGTTTCTCAATTTCAACTTTGACGGTGGGAAGCTTAGAGGGGTGGATGGGGCATTGTTTTTGGCGAACGGGTGGTATGTCAGGCCAAGTGTCAATGTGGTGCTCTACGATAGCAAGGTCAAGACCAAGAATCTCGATGTAGGACTAGGAAAAGACGTTGTGAAACTCTTGGAACAGCTTCTTATACGCTTGAACCTCATCCTCAGTGTATGATGCTCCTAATGAAATGAGTTCGGGTACTTCGGGCATGGTGGAGATGTTGACTTGAATGGTGGGTGAAATATTGGCCATGTTTCCTTCCTCAAAGGCATCGGGAGCTTGGATGGGATCTTTAAACCAGTCAACCTTGGTCGGAAGGAAATATTTGGACTCGACAGAGAATTTGGTTGCCGTGGAGGTGGTAGACTCCTCAGGGATGAAATATGATCAATGGTGCATATCATCCCAGGGGTAGTTAGGTGCGGTGAACGCCTCGAGGATTTCTTCATCACTGCAGAAGCACTGAGTCATCAAATCGGTTGACTGGGGTGCCCTGGTGGTAGAAATCATGTAGATGGTATTAATATTTTCCAAGGAGGAAGATGGTGGGGGATGCATTTCCTCAATGGTAGGAGCGGATGTTTCCAGATCAAAATGAGTTAGTTCGTAGAGAGCCAATCTATATTCTGGGAGATCAAGGCAGTGATGTGAGTAATGGCTGTAAATATCGCATATTGCGCAAGGGTGTTTAGTACGCAGCGATTTATCATGGGGCTTAGGGGTAGGGTCAAGTTTGACGACCGAGATGTTGTGATCATCATCTAATGTTTGCATGTGTTCCTAAAGTGCTGGTAGTTGTGGACATTGGTGGGTAGCATGGCCCAAATCGTCACACAATGATCATTTGAGGGGAGTACGAAATGGTGGAGGATTCTTTGCTATATTTGGTGTAGGTGGGGCAGTGTAGGTTGCAGGTGGAGCAGTGTAGGTTTGTGGGCCTCTGCCCCCAGTGTGAGAGGGTACATTACTTGATCTTGATGTGATTGCCACCCTTGGAGGAGGGCGGTTTGTCATGGTAATAGGTTGAATAGGTTGTAAAATGACGTTTGGTGGGTGAAGTTTATATAGACCTCACAAGTCTTGCCAATGACATGCTAGTGCTTGTACTAGCCCTTGTGGATGTAGCCCAAAACACACATCAATAACTAGGCCTATGGGAAAGATATGGGTGAATTTGGCTTAATGGATACCCCTCACTCATGACTTCTTGGCCAAAGAGTGACCAAATTGAATTATGTCAATGGATGTTACATCTGGGTGCATTAGCATCAACCTTGATAAGAGGAAGCTTATTAAAAAAGGGTATCCTATACTATATGGCATGTTCTTCAAATATGCATCTGGAAGTTACACCACTGATCCATCACCAAATCCTCTCCAACTCCAATATATTTGACTGTTAAGCAACCACAAGGAGCAAAAATTTGTGACTTGCAGGCACTAAGGGGTCTGTACAAAACTATAAATTCCAAGCCTTTGGGGATTCCCAAGTCCAAAATAAAAAAAATCATATGGCGATAGGCCAAAGCATAGAGAGCAAAAACAAAATCTAATGGCTAGTTGGTCATAATAAACATGGACATTAAGATTAAGCGAAAACATCAAATTCCATTTCCGAAGGAACCTCGCAATGATTTGGACAACAAATTCCATCTCTGGAGGAGGCTCACAATGATCTCGACAAAAAATTCCATCTCCGGAGGAGGCTCACAATGGTCTAGGTGTGGATCCCACCCATTAATTGGTGGCTCCTAGATGAGTAGAGCAAGGTCCCATCCATCATTTGTCTGCTATTGAAGGTGCCTCTCCATTAAAATAGCTAGATCCAGCCAAGGGAGCTTATGATTCGAAACTAGAGCTCCCATTCTGTCAGATTGAGATTAGTCAGGATGTCACATTTGATGAAGATACAGCTTTCAACAAGTCCAAGAAGACTCATGAGGATGAAGAGGAGTAGGAGGCTCCCAAAATTGCAGAATCAACCAAAGAACCAATTCCAAATGTTGAAGGAGATCCTACTCCAGAGGATCATTACATGGCAGAACCTCAGAGACCCGATCATATACCTCGAAGGAGAAGACTAGCCTAGGCACATGAGTTAATACAAGATGCAGGAAAATATGGTGCTCTAGAAGGGTCCAGTAGAGAGATCATGAGACCAAGGCCATACTTGAGATATGTAGCCTTGATGTGCAATCTTGTTGAAGAAGAACCAAATTGTTTTGAAGAAGCAGTAAAGAAGAAGGAATGGTTGGATGCCATGAATGAAGAAAACTAGTCCATCATCAAGAATGATGTTTGGGATGTGGTACCAAGACCGAAGGACAAATCAGTTGTTTCATCAAAATGGATCTTCAAAACAAAACATTCAGCAGAGGGAAGCATTGAAAAGTACAAGGCAAGATTTGTAGCCCAGGGGTTCTCGCAAAAGGAAGGAATTGATTATGAGGAAAATTTTGCCCCGGTAGCTAGATTTACTTCGATTAGAACCATTCTTGCCTTGGTAGCCAAGATGAAATGGAAGCTACATCAAATGGATGTGAAGAATGCTTTCTTGAATGGAAATATAGAAGAGGAATTATATATCGAGCAACCAAAAGGTTTTGAAGTAGAAGATAATAAGTCACATGTATGCAAGTGGAAGAAAGCACTGTATGGGTTGAAGAAAGCTCCCAGAGCATGGTATGGAAGAATTGACAGCTTCCTGATGAGCTTGGGCTTTACCAAGAGTAAAGTGGATTCTAATCTTTACTGTATGTGGATTACTTATTTCTAACTGGAGAAGACAAGCCTATTGTTGAATGTAATAAGAGGCTTGCAGCAAAATTTGAGATGAAAGACCTTGGCAAGATGCACTATTTTCTAGGTCTTGAGGTATGGTAGTTTCTAGACAAGATTTTCCTAAGTCAAGGAAAATACACTGTAGAGATCCTAAAGAGATTTGGGATGCTGGATTGCAAGGCCATGACTACTTCGATGGTGACAAATCTGGAGCTTCTATGTGATGCTTCATCATCAAAAGTGGATGTCAGCATGTATAGACAGATTATTGGGTCATTGATGTATTTGACCAATACTTGTCCAGATATATGTTTTGTGGTAAACACATTGAGTTAGTATATGGTGGAACCCAACAATGTTCACCTGATTGTAGCAAAACATGTGATGAGATATTTGAAGGGTACATTGGATTATGGACTCAGATATGCCTGAGAATACGAGTTCAGACTGTATGGGTACACAGACTTAGATTGGGATGGAAGTGTTGAAGACAGAAAGAGCACTTCAAGATGTTGCTTTAGCTTGGGATCAGGTGTGATCTCATGGCTCAGTAGAAAGCAACCCTGTGTTGCACTCAGTACAGTGGAATTTGGATATGTTGCATCTTGTTCAGCTTGTTGTGAAACAGTGTGGCTTCGCAAGCTGTTGACAGGATTGTTCAATGTAGAGATTGATGGTACAGAGATGCTCTGTGACAACCAGAGTTGCATCAAGTTGACAGAAAATCCCGTGTTTTATGATAGATCGAAGCACATCGAGATTAAGTTCCACTATATCCGAGATATGGTGGAGAGGGGAGCTGTGAAGCTCAAGTATGTTCCTATAGAGGAGCAAGTTATTGATGTGCTAACTAAGCCTCTGGCTCGTGGGAAGTTTGAGTACTTTCGAGACAAGCTTGGTGTGGTCCATAGGGACCTCTCTAGGAAGAGAGATTGATGTTCCCTATCCAAAAGGGTAGATGCCTGTCCATAGGGACGGATGCCTCTCCAAGGGTGAGGGAAGATCAATACTTGCTGACTAATAGAGATCCTATCCAAAAGGATAGATGCATGTCCGTAGGGATGGATGCCTCGCAAAGGGTAAGGGAAGATCAGTACTAGCTGACTGATTGTTCTAGATCTCATGAGCTAATGCATGTTCGAAGGGATGGATGCCTCTCCAAGGGTGAGGGAAGATCAATACTGGTTGAATAATGGTTCCATCTCTCACGAGCTGATGCCTATCTGGAGGGATGGATTCCTCTCAAAGGGTGAGGGAAGATCAGTACTGGCTGACTGATGGTTCCAACTCTTACGAACTGATGCCTCTCCAAGGGTGAGGGAAGATCAGTACTGGATGACTGATAGTATCAGTCCTTAGTTACTGATTATTGTTGCGGGTGTTTCAGATGATGGTGCTGCTGATGAGGATGTTCTAGTAGATGGTGTTCGAGCGGACAATGATGTTGTTCCAACTGATGGTGCTGCTAATGAGGATGTTCTAGTAGATGGTGTTCCAGCTGATGAGGTTGATGACAATAAAAGATGTTCCAACTGATGATGATGCTGATGAGGATGCTCCAGTAGAGGAAGTTTCGGTTGACGAAGTTGTTGTTCCAGTAGATGATGTTCCAGTAAGAGAATGATTGCTGATGATGCTACAAATCATGATCATACTTCAGCAGATGATGATGTTTCTACTCCGCTGATGATGCTGCTGATGATGATCATACTTCAGCAGATGATGATGTTGCTACTCCGTTGATGATGCCCCAAGACAGATGATGATCCAAAGCCTTCCTATGATATATAGAAATTCACTAGCTAGTTGTGCAGATGTTGTTATCCTCAGAATACATTCCTAGTTAAGAGGGAGTGTTAAAATAATGTAACTACAAAAGATACTCTATTTATATTATTGTGTTCCTCCTTGGGGAGTTGATGGTCATGTAATTAATAATGTTAATGTCATTGAAAGAATCAATGTAAACCCTAGGACATGTGTCGGCCTAGAAAAGCCCCTAAAAGATTATTATATTTTGTAATTGACCAGTCAAGTAGAGAAGTTGGCCCTCTTGGGGAATTAGTCATCTCAACGGAAGAATATAAATAGAAGTGCTCTCTCTCACTTTTATTCACTCATTCACTCAAGCAAGTTCGCATTAGTGAATAAGAGAGGTGCGCACAAGTGGAGAAGTAGTTGATTTGTCTTGGGTGACTTTTGTACTTTGTGATTTCTATATTGAGGAAGGCTTTGCTGGGTTTTCTACCCCAATAGGGTTTCCCAGGATAAATTGTGTCTCTTGTCTTTTATGTTGTGCTTGTTTATCTTTCAGTAATTGTTTATACGCTATATGCTGCTCAAGTAAAAACAAACACACTAGAGGAGAGTGATATCTACAATCTTATATATAGAAATCATGGATTTCATTAAATTTTGCCCCTAAAGTGTTGCACCCGCACATAACGTTTTCATTTCAAGGTTTTCTGACTTCAATAATTAGTAATAAAAAAAATAATTCATGAAATTTTTTGAAAAAAAAGTGTTGCACTAGGTCCATATGTCCTTTATATGTCTGCAAATTTTTTTCTAAAATTGACATCATTTACCTCAATAAGTGCTGCACCCGCACAAACATATATGTTATGATGTGCTGAAAATTTGAAAAGCCAATTTAATGGAAACTAATTTTATAATCATCTACACATATTTTTTATAGATAAATGTTATATATTATGAAAGCTGATTCAATTACCTATCTTTTGTCTTTTTACTTCATCTTCAAATCCATTATGGAAGTACCCCTAATTGTCACATAAAGTCAGAGGTTCTAGGTTTTTTTCAGTATTATGTGGCATCTAAAGTGTCTTTAAAGGAGTCTATAATTGTGCATCAGCCTAGATGTCATTAAACCATGTGTATTTTTCTAATGATTTTTTTTGTATTTATGATTGCAGTGGCTACTATGGATCAAAACAAAGAGATTCTGTGAAATATTGCCCATCTTAGAGAGATTGGTGATACATGGAGGGATGGAGATCAACTCCGCAACTCCTTGGCATAATCATTGGATGCCATTGTGAACATGATTAGCATCTCTATTGATGCTTTGTACAACATCACATAGTACACAGAAAGAAAAAGGAAAGAATATGCGAATGGCTTAAGCTACAATGAAGTTAAGAAGCTAAAAATCACAAAAGAACACATATTTTCACTGTTTAGAGTCCCTAGAACAAATAATGTTCCAAGCATCGATAGAGCACATACGCACCATTCCGAGAGAATCGGATGGAGTGATGGTACATGGTTTTTGATATGCCACCACACATTAACAAAGAACTAGTACTATACTTCCTTCGGAAGTTGTATGTTGAGTTCATGTTGAATAAACATGTCAACTACTTTAACATCTTATGTTTCTAGGGTGTAGGTTTGGGGATTCCCAAAGCCTATCCCAATGCTAGGCATAGAGATGCCAATCGGCACATACCTCCACCGTACAACCCAATACCTAGGCCAGATATCCCTCATACACATTAGATGGTTCACCAGACACACAAGGTGTTTCTAACCATAGCTGAAGTGATTGTCCCATCCCCATTCCTTTCCCCCTCCACCCCCTCCCCCTTTCCCTTTCCCTCTCCCTATCCCCTCTCTCCCCCTCCCCCTTCCCTCTCTCTCTCCCTCCTTCTACTCACCCACTCTCTCTCCATCCACATGCCCCTCTCCCCTCACCCTCCCCCACTCACCCAACCGCTCCAACTCCCTCTCCCCCTCCCCCTTCCCTCTCTATCTCCCTCCATCCCCACCATATACATCCCCCTCTCCCTCTCCCCACCCCTCCCACCCCCACCATCTCTCTCTCTCTCTCTTGATGCCCCCCCTCCTTCAACCCTGCTCTTTTCCACCAACAATCTCCCCCCCTCCCTTTCTCTCTCTCTCTCTCTCTCTCTCTCTCTCTCCCCCTCACCCTTTCACTCTCTCTCTCTCTCTCTCTCTCTCACACACACACACACACACACACACACACACACACCCACACACACACACACCCACACCCACACCCTCGGCCTTGGCCTCCCCCTCTCCCTCTCCCCTCTCTCTTTCCCTCCCCCCCCACACCTCACATTCCTTGCAACCCTCCTCGGCCTCCCCCTCTCCCTCTCCCCTCTCTCTTTCCCTCCCCCCCCACACCTCATGTTCCCTCCAACCCTCCTCCTCCTCCCCCTCCCACTCCCTCCCTCTCTCTCTCTCCCTCCCTCCCCCTCTCCTTCCACTCCTCTCCCTCTCCCTTCACATATCCACCTCTTCATGTCTCCCCCTCCTTCTCCCTCTCCACCTCCCCCCTCTCCCCTCCATGTCTTCTTCCCTATCCCCTTCCATCCCTACCCATATCCCTCTCCCTCCCCCCCTCCATCGATCTATCCCCCTCTCCTTCTCCCTCTCCCCCTCCATCCCTATCCATCTCCCTCTTCCCCCCCTCCTTTTCTCCCTCTCCCCTTCCCTTCCTCTGCATCTTCCTCCCACCACCCTCCCTCCCCATATTCCCATCGCCCTCCCCCATACCCCCCTCTCTCCCTCTCCCTCCATCGCCCTCTTCTCCCCCCTCCTCCCTCCTTCCCTGTCCCCTAGTCTCCCTCCACCACCCTCTCCTCCAACCCCGCCCTCCCCCCCCTCTTACCTCTCTCTACCTCTCCCAAACTAGTATCCCTCCACCAACCTCTCCCCACTCTACCCATCACCCTCCCCCTCTCTCTCCCTCCCTACCCTCTCCCCTTCCTCCCTGTATCCCTCTCCCGCTCCACCCCCCCTCCCCTCCCAATACCCCTCTCCCTCTAAATATCAATCCCTCCATCCCCCTCCACCTCCCCCTTCCCTCTCAAACTCCATCCACTCACCTTCCACCCTCCCCATATCTCTCTCCCTCTAGACCTGCCCCCCCTCTCTCCCTCCCCTCCCTCTCTTCCTCCCCTCCCTCTCCCCATCATCCCTGTCTCCCTGTTCCCATCTCCCTCCACATATCCACCTATTCATGTATACCCCTCTTTCTCCCTCTCCACCTCCCCCCTCCACTGCACTCTCCTCCCCCTTCCTCCATCCCTCCTTGTCTCCTAGTATCCCTCTCCCTCCACCTCCCTCTCCTCCCCCCCCCTTCCCCTCTCTTCCTCCCTCCCCTACCCCTACCCCCTCCCCATCTCTCTCTCCCCCTCTCCAAACCTCGTGTCCCTCCCCTTCCCTCCCTCCCTCCCTCCTTGTCTCCCTCTCACCCTCCACCCCCCCTCCCCTCCCTCCCTCCCCCCCTCTCTTCCTCCCTCCCATACACCTCCCCCCCTTTCCGTATCCTTCTCCCTCTCCACCTCCCCCCCTCTATCCCTCCCCTCCCTCTCCCCCTTATCCTTGTCTCCCTCTCCCACTCTCCCTCTCCCTCTCCCTCTCCATCTCCATCCCTTTCACAACCTGCAACCTGCAATGGCGATTGTGGATGCGGAAATAGTATTTCAATAATCACGGTCATTGATTCCCACAAACTCGCAACCCACAATTGTGGATTGCAGGAACAATTCACAAATAATTTTTCTTTTTGTGTTTCCGCAACCCGTAACCCACAAGTGTGGATTACGGATTGTGTTAAGTTCATTTTATTAAGTTGAGTCATTTTCGTTTCCGTAACCCGCAACCCGCAATGCGGATTGCGGAAATATTTGTTTATTTGTTACTATGAGTTGCATTCCTGCATCCCGCAACCCGCAATTGCGGATTGCGGGATGAATGTTTATATTGATAAAATAAAACCCCGCAACTCATCCTTCCACATCCCGCAATATCGCATATTAGCTGCCGATCTGTCTTAATATTACGGCTTAGATTTTGCCCAGCAAAATTAATAAATATGTCCATTTTTCCTGTTTTCTTTTATCTCTAAATTCGAAAATTACCTGCTGCTTGGATTTTACTGTGAGTTCTTACCAGGGGTCATTTTTTTCCATTTGCAGTTTGCATAGGTTGGTTTCGTGTCACTCTCTTATTCAATTGCTTATGGTTTTTGTTATTTTGAATTGTTGTTGATTTGTGTTTATTCATTTATCAGAATTTACAAGTTTTCCAAACATGTCTCGCAACACTCAATCAAAAACTACACAGAAAGACTCTTTGAATAAGGACCCCGAATTTCGGCATCCTTGGCGACACCAATGACAAGGTTTAAGAAACTTACCAGCTCGATTGGTCCCAGATTTAATCTATTTTTTATAATGATGAACTATCTGATATTCAGAATGACTGGCTCACCTGTGAAAATATTAGGGATTCCCAACTCCATGCTATAACAGCTAGACCTTCCATACTTCCCTATACTGACGCAGTCAAATGGATTATCAACCATGCCAACCCTAAGGACCGGTCTTTTCAGTGATATCTGAGGGTCTCAACTAACCCCATTTCGCCCTGAGGTTTTTATGAGAGCATATGCCCTAAAACAAGCTGTTCAACCCCTTAATCCTGCATTCCTAAATTCAACACAAACTAGGTATAATGTCAATGAAATGTTGAAGTCCTTGATGCATAAACCGACTATTTTCATGCATAGCACTGATAATTCTTATCGTGTCTCATGGTTTAAGGAACCTTACTCCCTACTGGTAGGAATGCTTAGCAGGATTTATGGCCTTCCAAATTGCTCAGTGTTTAAGGTTGAATGGGCACCTGTGGCCCATCTTATCTTAACAAATGGGGAGTCATTTCCCTAGGCTTCATATTTGTCAGCCGAACTGAAGATAGCCATTGAAAAGTACCAAAAATCACCATCTTCAAGGAAGCCACACTTCATCTTCTCGGCTTACTCCCTATCAGCTCCTCCTGTTCATATTTATTGGTCATCACTCTCGAAAAATAATTATGTGCCCTTGCTATATGATATTTGTGACCACTTCTTTAGACTTGTCTACCTCCAGATATTTAGAGAAGAATCACCTTCTTTCTCAGTTGATGCTAGAAATTTTTATTGCTACAATTGGTGACTGGTATGTGGGAGAGTCTTTCTCATATGTCAGAGTGTGGGGAATCAACACTGTTCACTGACTACCCAGAATAGTTCCAAACATGTTGGTGATTGAGGACGTTTCTTATCAAACTGTCACTGACAGGGTTTACCTCAAGCTCATTGGTCCCAAAAGGAAGGGATGGCCTAAGTTTCCTTTAAATCTAGGAGCTTTGGTTATCCCAACATCAACCTGGGCTACAGTCCTGGGAGACAAGATTTTTTCTTTGAAATTGGGGTATGCTCCCAAAAGGATTCATGACCCTAAAGAATTTCTTGATTCTCACTTTAATCAGAATCATACAAAGATTGGTTATGTTCATCAAGATCTTCCTGATGATTCTATTTACCAGGGGGTCAATACTTTCTTTGAAGTCCCGGCAAGGGATAAAACCAGAGATGAACATAATCTTATAATTCAATACCAACAGGATCTTAAAACATGGGTTTTGAGCTACAGAAGAATGCAACTCAAGCTTGATAAGAAAACAAGAAAAGATAGGGAAGAAAAAGAATCCCAGAAATAAAAATGCTCCAATGATGCTCACTTATCTAGATGGAGACAAAGGCAAAGGCCTTATGGAAGAACCTCTGAAGTTAAAGATGCTGCAAAATTAAAAGTATTAATGCAAACATCTCAACAATTAAAGCAAATATTAGCACAAATGACTTCGGTGCTAGACACCCAAGTAGTTGCAGTATCCAAACCCACTACTGATGTTCAAGTGGCTGCTGTAGCCAACTTAATTGTTGATGTTCAAGTGATGGCTATGTGCAAACTAGCTAAAAGACAAAAGATTCATATTCCTGCATCTCAAATTCCTACACTAAACATTGAATACAGTGATGTGGAAGATGAGTTACTCCCTTTTGTGCCCGTGATAAAAGAAGTATCTGAAAGTTCTCAGTCAATGGAAGATTTGTTGGATGCCATAACAATGGATCATTCTGTTCCAGATCAACATTTTCCTGAAACCACCACTGATGTTGATACCACAACTTCAACACTTTTACTCTCATCCATTCAAGTTCTTTCAACTTTACCATCTCGGGAAACGCCAACATCCACCATATCCCATCTATTTCATGCAATAACCTCTATCACTGCTCCATTTCCTACCTTGTTAGTCCCACTTCACATTCCACCATCAAGAGGGGCATAGATCCAGTCTTCAACTGTCTCTCTTCCATCACCATCATCTACTTCATCACCACCAATCAATGATGTTCAAGTCCGAGTTGTTCCTTCCTCACCATCAGTTGTTGATACATCTGTTGACACTCAATAAAATTTTTGGTTAATTATCTTCTGACGACATTGATGGTGCAAAAATAGATCAATTTGCATAAGGGAGGTTTCAAACTTGGTCAAGAAAAACATCTTTGTCCTCGGGCATACAAAAGAAGGAAAAGATTTATGTTTTCATGAAAAACCTAAGGCCAAAAATCACTAAGAAAAAGGTTTGATATTCTAAAAACAAAAGATAAGTATGGAGAGGAGTTTTCACAATTTGGGCATAGTTGGAGGTTTCATGAAAAAGAAAAGCTTCAATATTATATTTTCTAAAAGTTAAAGCTTTTTGAAGCTTTTTTATATTTTAATTTTTAACCCAAAAAATAAATTTTATGAAGTAAGGAGACTTTATAAAAAAAAAGAAGATTTGTTGTATTCTCTATATTGGGTCAAAGTTTCGAATGAAAGATGGAACAAAATGTATGTGCGCCCAAACACCGAGAGCTCATTACGGGACTGAGTGCCAATCCTCGAGGGTGCTACATATCTCATATCCTCATCATCCACGAGCCTCCCATTTCTTTGCTACTTGAAATATATTAGAGGCAATAGGGTATTTAAAAAATGAAGAGAATTAGTCTCTATTTTCATATGGGACAAAGGCTGAGAATATAAATATGGCTTGAAGATGGCGACGAGCAGGAGAGTAAAACTTGTGGCGTTTGGAGATGAATTCGTTGTATGTTGCAAGGCTAGAGGATAAAAGTCGCTCCAAGCCCCAATGTCAGAAGCCGTGGGCTCACTTCATCAAAACTTTATGTAATTATTGTGGTGTGTAAACAGTGCAATATATTTTCTCGTCAACATGATGCACACGGTTGTCTTCTCAATTTTAAGTATCAGGGAGGGGTGAGGCCGTGGCAAAATTATATATATACAGAGTAAAAAGAAAATGATTCACTGTGCGTGTGGGAGAGACTTCATCATGTGGAAAGCAGTCGACAAAGGAGTCCTTTCATGTTTTATGGCTTGCATCTTTAAATGGTCGCATGTGAACTTTAAACTGTTGAAGAAAAGAAATAAATCGAGTTTCAGAAACCGCATTGAGGAAAAAAGAGCAGAGGTTGTTGTGACTACTGCGTTTTCAGAAACTTGATCCCCATGCTGACACGTAGCGAGATCAGATGGAAAAGTTTCAATATAGATCAACGATCCACGTGACTCCGCATTTGCAACATGCTCGGTGGATAGGAAATGAAGCTGGCGCGGAGAGAAAACCACTATCCAACGTGTTAATATTTTATACGTCCGCATATGTGAAACGTGGTATTGAAAACCACTCAACCCTTGCGCGATACCAACCATTGGCGGGAGTATAAAAGGGAAGGTAGTCTCCTCTTTTGGCGTCTTATCACTTGAAACGGAGCACCAAACCCTAACGCCATTCATTTGCATCCAAGGAGAAAGATGCCCATGTCCAAAAGCTAGGAGGATTCGCCATTGAGTCGAGAGAGCTGGAGACAAACGAAAGGAATAAAACTGCTACCATGTTTTGTAGTTGGAGAAGAAAGCACCATAAGAGAATGCTTTGACGCCATGATACGCCCAGAATTCCAATGTCAGATTCAAAGAAAAGGTCGAGCCATGCAATGGAAGGCGACGGCTGAGTGAAGCATACATCGCAGACCACCAGCATTTTACCATTTCACAGCTAGAAAGAAATGCAGGCTGTCCCTGAACGAAAATTCATCCCGTCACCAAGAGCCCGATTTGATGTTACCTCCATTATTATGTAGCAGAGTAGGGAGACGAGGAAGAAACACCTTCCAGAAACTTAAAATCCTCACACGCAGGTTTCACTCCAATCTTCCAAAGCCTTTTTCACGATTTGTTAATGGTTGGCAAGGGCCGGAAGCCTCATCCGTGGAGGGTTTAAAGAAGATACGAGAGGGAGAATGAAGGGAAAACGCCCTCTGCATTAATCTCAAAGAGTCTGGGTTCGTCAAGATAATCCCAACCAAAGCAAATGGAGGTGGAATATCTTCGCAGGGATCTATGTGTTTCGTTTTTTCAACGGGAGAATGAGCTGCGATGGCGTTTTCTGTGTTGGCCCCAAGGCATCTTACCTCCAAGACACTGTAGCTACTGAATATTTTTATCCACTACTCCCATGTGCAAACACCAGCTTGTTATTAATCTCGTTTTCTTTGTATGCAATTTCAGAGTTTTCATACAAGGGTTGAAAACAGAAGCGACTTGTTAATGCGGTGGAAGGAATTGACAAGCCCCATTTGTGATGGTATCTCGGGATACTAGAAAACATTTTGTAGGTGGAAGCAAGTTTTGGCAGCGAGCCATTATCTAGGAAATGTCAAGATGCACGCAGACATTAAAAAGGGTCAATTTCATGAAGAAAGTTACTGTAGCTGCCACTATTTTCAAAATTATCCAGAATTTGTGGAGATGTTTTGAAGCAAGTATCAAGAAAGTCATTTATCACAATGAAAGGGCCTAATCAATATTTTGCAGCTACTATTAGGCGAAAACCCAACAAAATCTTTGGAGAATATTTTTAAAGGCTCAAGGGATGTAATACTTGGCATTCAGAAGTGGTGCAGCACCTATCATTGGAATGATAAACAGAAAAGAGGTTTTCAATGCTAGTGAAGGATTCGAAAGCAAGTGGGAACAGCCACCTGGAGACCATCCCATGAATATATTTTTGTCATACTTTGTAATAAATTTATCATTTAGTGAAAAATACTACAGAATATAAAAAGGCAATTAAGTTTTATTTCAATTTTTCTGTTTTGAAAAGGAACATAGGTGGCAAGAATTCCAAGAAGCTATTTTTAGAAGAATACAGTTAGGGTTTGCTTAGAGGGCAAATTTTTGTATAAATTATGCATTTTACAACATGCAAAGGGTTGGATTTTCTGTAAGAGGAGACCCATTTCAGGTGTTTTGAAGGGTTTTCAGAAATTAATGAAGATCTCAGAACTGAGCAGATTTTTCATCAAAGATTCATGTGTTGTTTTAAAATTGCAGTCTGTACCTTTTCCCTTTCTCTAATCGTGCAAGTTTACTTTCTGCGTTATGCCTTTCATTATGTCATTCTCTTCTATGCTTAGATGAACGTTTATATAGATTGAGATTCATGCTTCTATGCCTCAATTTATTCGCTTCTGAGCATCCATTTATTTCTCTAAAATTAACGGTAGATTCATCTAAAAATTGATGCCTGCTGTTAATGGACTGTCTTTATTTCTTTCCCTATCACCTGCAAAAATCTTATTGACTGTAATAAGACAGCTATCTTGCCTTTGTATGAAAATATTTGTTTAACTGCTGTTCCATATTTTTCTGTTTTCTCGACTCCATTGCCCAATGGTATCCTGTTCATGTTGATCTAGCCACCTCATTAAAAATCCTTAAGTTTTTATTTATTTTACAAATTGGCCCTTGAGTTTCATTGTCGAACTGCTGTCGTGGTGACATTGGATGGCAGATTTGCCGAGAGAGCCCTCTCTGGCTGAAGGAGGCCAACTTTCAGTCTAAAGATTGGTTTGAAATAGGTTACCTCGGGTTTCTTTGATACAGCCCAAGGAAAATCCGAGTGCTAACATTTTGGCGCCGTTGCCGGGGAACGAGGGTTTCATTTTCCCTGGGTATGAACGACAAAGTTGCAGATTTGATTGTTGATGGTGAACAACGGTCAGATATCAAATAGGCTGTGCATCTTTCACCTGGCGACTCCATCTTCAAAGAATCCAGTTTTCAGAAATTTCATGGCGACTCCACATTAAAGAAATCCAACAAGTCTCCTCAGTTTTCAAATCAGAATCTACAGTTCCAGCATTTCGAGATGGCCTCGTTATTAAGAAGGTATGCTCCTATGAGCAGGTCTCATATTCCCGGTTTTCCAAATCAAATTCCTAAAATAGATTGGCAGTCTTATTTGCCTAAATTCAGAGATGAAAACAGTGATAATGCTGCTTTACATTTAATCAAATTTCATGCGCATATACACAAGCTGAAGATTAGGTTTCATGAGGACTGTCTGATGAAGATGTTCATGGCTTCTTTAGAAGGAAAAGCAAGGGATTGGTATGAAAGTTTAAGACCTGGTAGCTTGTTTTCTTTAAAAGATTTTCACATAGCATTTTATGAGCATTATACAGTAGATTTTCCAGCTTTATCTTTAGTGGAAAGCTGTTGTGATCAGTTTGAGGGTTTCATACAGTATCTTGAAAATATTGACGAAGATCTGGAGGGTATGAATGATGAAGACATGTCTGAAATATTTTATCATTTTTCTTCGCAAGTCCATAGCCATGATGATCAAGAGAAGCTAGCTGTAGATAAAATCAATGAAGAAATAAAAGTAGATTCCCATGAGCTCTATTCAGAAACAAATGATGATTCATCTACTTCTTTATATACAAATGAAGAATGCTTTCAGCATCATGATCAATCTGCAGAAGATAAGGAAAACGATAGTTGTTTGATTCAGAAAATGCACAAACCACCTCCTCTTTTAACAGAAGAAGAAATAGATCGGCTCCTGCAGAGTCATGCTACGACCCCTGCTTATACAGATTTGCAGTGTTCACATATTCCAGAATATGTAAGTCAATCTTCTTCCATTTTTGGGAATGAAAATCTGAATTTGAATGATGACAATCATGATGATTTTATGAAGGAATCCATTTTTGAAGACGATCCGCTGCAAGAAAATCAGCTATTAGACACCAGTTTCTTTCATCAAAAAGATAGATCTGTCATATTTAATGAGCTTGCAGAGTGTTTTCTATTTGAGGATGCATTAGATTATGAGGATAATCATTCATTTCTGGAGAAGAATGTTAAGGAAGAAAGAACATTCCAGCTCTCCCGTCAAATTGCAAAAAATCCAAAGGTACTTCAAATAAAATGTATCTTTTTTGATCCTATACTTGAGTATATGAAGAAATTTCTCAGTTTCGATTTGCAGTTGGGTTTTTATTTTGAGAATAAAGAATATCATTGGTTGCCGGTGCTGTCATATTTTCTGTTAGTGACTTATTTCAACAGTGAAAGAAACAGATTATTTGAACACCTAATGAATTGGCTTCATTGGCGTTTCCGAATTACTTAATTAATGGAAAGTCTTTGACATTTTAAAGGTAGGGTAGGTAGGAGAAATAAGTTTGCCAGGCAAGCAGTCTTCAGTACGTACAATAGTTTTTTCAGTTTTCTATAGTTAAATGGTTTTCGGTTACAGTTTTGGATGGAGGACTGGTTACAGGATACAGGATACAGGATACAGGTTGCAGGTTTTAGGTTTTCAGGATTGGGAGCCGCCCAATGGTCAGGCACATGGTCTACGGTGTTCTTTGCTGCCTCGCTGGGAGGACAGCATCCCCAGTAGGAGCCAGTTGTTGACACTCAATAAAATTTTTGGTTAATTATCTTCTGACGACATTGATGGTGCAAAAATAGATCAATTTGCATAAGGGAGGTTTCAAACTTGGTCAAGAAAAACATCTTTGTCCTCGGGCGTACAAAAGAAGGAAAAGCTTTATGTTTTCATGAAAAACCTAAGGCCAAAAATCACTAAGAAAAAGGTTTGATATTCTAAAAATAAAAAGATAAGTATGGAGAGGAGTTTTCACAATTTGGGCATAGTTGGAGGTTTCATGAAAAAGAAAAGCTTCAATATTATATTTTCTAAAAGTAAAGCTTTTTGAAGGTTTTTTATATTTTAATTTTTAACCCAAAAAATAAATTTTATGAAGTAAGGAGACTTTATAAAAAAAAAGAAGATTTGTTGTATTCTCTATATTGGGTCAAAGTTTCGAATGAAAGATGGAACAAAATGTATGTGCGCCCAAACACCGAGAGCTCATTACGGGACCGAGTGCCAATCCTAGAGGGTGCTACATATCTCATATCCTCATCATCCACGAGCCTCCCATTTATTTGCTACTTGAAATATATTAGAGGCAATAGGGTATTTAAAAAATGAAGAGAATTAGTCTCTATTTGCATATGGGACAAAGGCTGAGAATATAAATATGGCTTGAAGATGGCGACGAGCAGGAGAGTAAAACTTGTGGCGTTTGGAGATGAATTCGTTGTATGTTGCAAAGGCTAGAGGATAAAAGTCGCTCCAAGCCCCAATGTCAGAAGCCGTGGGCTCACTTCATCAAAACTTTATGTAATTATTGTGGTGTGTAAACAGTGCAATATATTTTCTCGTCAACATGATGCACACGGTTGTATTCTCAATTTTAAGTATCAGGGAGGGGTGAGGCCGTGGAAAAATTATATATATACAGAGTAAAAAGAAAATGATTCACTGTGCGTGTGGGAGAGACTTCATCATGTGGAAAGCAGTCGACAAAGGAGTCCTTTCATGTTTTATGGCTTGCATCTTTAAATGGTCGCATGTGAACTTTAAACTGTTGAAGAAAAGAAATAAATCGAGTTTCAGAAACCGCATTGAGGAAAAAAGAGCAGAGGTTGTTGTGACTACTGCGTTTTCAGAAACTTGATCCCCATGCTGACACGTAGCGAGATCAGATGGAAAAGTTTCAATATAGATCAACGATCCACGTGACTCCGCATTTGCAACATGCTCGGTGGATAGGAAATGAAGCTGGCGCGGAGAGAAAACCACTATCCAACGTGTTAATATTTTATACGTCCGCGTATGTGAAACGTGGTATTGAAAACCACTCAACCCTTGCGCGATACCAACCATTGGCGGGAGTATAAAAGGGAAGGTAGTCTCCTCTTTTGGTGTCTTATCACTTGAAACGGAGCACCAAACCCTAACGCCATTCATTTGCAGCCAAGGAGAAAGATGCCCATGTCCAAAAGCTAGGAGGATTCGCCATTGAGTCGAGAGAGCTGGAGACAAACGAAAGGAATAAAACTGCTACCATGTTTTGTAGTTGGAGAAGAAAGCACCATAAGAGAATGCTTTGACGCCATGATACGCCCAGAATTCCAATGTCAGATTCAAAGAAAAGGTCGAGCCATGCAATGGAAGGCGACGGCTGAGTGAAGCATACATCGCAGACCACCAGCATTTTACCATTTCACAGCTAGAAAGAAATGCAGGCTGTCCCTGAACGAAAATTCATCCCGTCACCAAGAGCCCGATTTGATGTTACCTCCATTATTATGTAGCAGAGTAGGGAGACGAGGAAGAAACACCTTCCAGAAACTTAAAATCCTCACACGCAGGTTTCACTCCAATCTTCCAAAGCCTTTTTCACGATTTGTTTAATGGTTGGCAAGGGCCGGAAGCCTCATCCGTGGAGGGTTTAAAGAAGATACGAGAGGGAGAATGAAGGGAAAACGCCCTCTGCATTAATCTCAAAGAGTCTGGGTTCGTCAAGATAATCCCAACCAAAGCAAATGGAGGTGGAATATCTTCGCAGGGATCTATGTGTTTCGTTTTTTCAACGGAGAATGAGCTGCGATGGCGTTTTCTGTGTTGGCCCCAAGGCATCTTACCTCCAAGACACTGTAGCTACTGAATATTTTTATCCACTACTCCCATGTGCAAACACCAGCTTGTTATTAATCTCGTTTTCTTTGTATGCAATTTCAGAGTTTTCATACAAGGGTTGAAAACAGAAGCGACTTGTTAATGCGGTGGAAGGAATTGACAAGCCCCATTTGTGATGGTATCTCGGGATACTAGAAAACATTTTGTAGGTGGAAGCAGTTTTGGCAGCGAGCCATTATCTAGGAAATGTCAAGATGCACGCAGACATTAAAAAGGGTCAATTTCATGAAGAAAGTTACTGTAGCTGCCACTATTTTCAAAATTATCCAGAATTTGTGGAGATGTTTTGAAGCAAGTATCAAGAAAGTCATTTATCACAATGAAAGGGCCTAATCAATATTTGCAGCTACTATTAGGCGAAAACCCAACAAAATCTTTGGAGAATATTTTTAAAGGCTCAAGGGATGTAATACTTGGCATTCAGAAGTGGTGCAGCACCTATCATTGGAATGATAAACAGAAAAGAGGTTTTCAATGCTAGTGAAGGATTTGAAAGCAAGTGGGAACAGCCACCTGGAGACCATCCCATGAATATATTTTTGTCATACTTTGTAATAAATTTATCATTTAGTGAAAAATACTACAGAATATAAAAAGGCAATTAAGTTTTATTTCAATTTTTCTGTTTTGAAAAGGAACATAGGTGGCAAGAAGTCCAAGAAGCTATTTTTAGAAGAATACAGTTAGGGTTTGCTTAGAGGGCAAATTTTTGTATAAATTATGCATTTTACAACATGCAAAGGGTTGGATTTTCTGTAAGAGGAGACCCATTTCAGGTGTTTTGAAGGGTTTTCAGAAATTAATGAAGATCTCAGAACTGAGCAGATTTTTCATCAAAGATTCATGTGTTGTTTTAAAATTGCAGTCTGTACCTTTTCCCTTTCTCTAATCGTGCAAGTTTACTTTCTGCGTTATGCCTTTCATTATGTCATTCTCTTCTATGCTTAGATGAACGTTTATATAGATTGAGATTCATGCTTCTATGCCTCAATTTATTCGCTTCTGAGCATCCATTTATTTCTCTAAAATTAACGGTAGATTCATCTAAAAATTGATGCCTGCTGTTAATGGACTGTCTTTATTTCTTTCCCTATCACCTGCAAAAATCTTATTGACTGTAATAAGACAGCTATCTTGCCTTTGTATGAAAATATTTGTTTAACTGCTGTTCCATATTTTTCTGTTTTCTCGACTCCATTGCCCAATGGTATCCTGTTCATGTTGATCTAGCCACCTCATTAAAAATCCTTAAGTTTTTATTTATTTTACAAATTGGCCCTTGATTTTCATTGTCGAACTGCTGTCGTGGTGACATTGGATGGCAGATTTGCCGCGAGAGCCCTCTTTGGCTGAAGGAGGCCAACTTTCAGTCTAAAGATTGGTTTGAAATAGGTTACCTCGGGTTTCTTTGATACAGCCCAAGGAAAATCCGAGTGCTAACAACATCCATTCCAATTTTTGAATTCTTTACTTCAATTCCTACTCCAACCTCTTTACCATCAGTCCCAGAAGATATCCCTTCTTCACCAACCACTTCTCAAATCACTATGCCAATTCCTAGCTCCACTGTTACTTAGACCGCTCCATTGGTTTCAACACCAAATGTGACCACATCATTTACTGAGCTGGTAGCCAATTTTTAAGAGAACATTGTAGTTCCCCTTGGAGATGTTAAATTTTCTGAATTTACTTCAATATGATCTAGGATCTAACTGAGAGAACAATATGTACAGCATATCAATCATGGAGACAATAATGCAAGCACACAAGAGACACAAAGATTTACTTGGGGAAAACCATAAAGGTGAAAAACCCCAATAACTTCCTCAGAGATAGATAGAGCAATGATACAACCAACCAAGAGAGATAGCCATAACCTAGCAGCAGATCCTCCTCCTCCATAAGTGCGTCACTCCTCCTTGAGTGCATGTGTGAGAAGTGAGTGAGTAAATAGAGTGCCTCCCGCACTCTATTTATACTTGACTTGACTTGCCTTTTTACCTAACTCATGTAGGCTCGAACTTAACCACATAACATAATGCTGAGTGGGCCGACCCCCAATAGGGTGGTCTAATAACCCTTTGACCCACATGGCCGACCCCCAATAGGGTGGTCTAATAACCCTTTGACCCACATGACTTATACAGGGCCGACCCCAAATAAGGTGGTCTAATAACCCATTAAGTATAAGTTACGACACTTACAATATAAATGATGACACTTCCTTATAGAGGAATAATACCATCTCTATAGGAATACAATATACATATATGTGAAATACATTCCGAAGTTACATATACATCAACACTCCCTCTTAACTAGGAAGGTATTTCTCAGCACAGTTCTTCTAGCACAAGTCATCTTCTCTGGATCATCGTCACTAGATAATTGTCATCGAGTCATCATCATCGTCACTGCTGCTGCTATCTCAATCAATCTCTGAATCTACTCGTCATAGGAAGTTCTACAGAGCCAGTCCTTTTTCATACTGGATGTAGGCCCAGCACCTGCAGGTCTTCATCATCACTGGCCATACTGTGGAATCCTCGGGACTTATTACGTGCGTCACAAAACCTCGAAAGAGCATCCCAGGATGTTACGGGTACACAACTCCGACCTGTAGGATCTCCCAGGGCGCTATTACATGTGACCCCACCACAAAGCCTCGCAAGAGCATCCCAGGCTGTTACGAGCACACAGCTCTACCTATAGGATCTCCCAGAGCAACGAATTACATGTGGTCATGGAAAAACCTCGCAAGAGCATCCCAGGACTGATTACGGGCACACAGCCCAACCTATCGGATCTCCCAGGGAAACGAATTACATGCCATAGGACAAAACCTCGAAAGAGCATCTTCCAGATATCCCAGGGAACCGAATTACATGCCATAGGCAAAACCTCGAAAGACTATCTGCAGATCTCCCAGGGCACCGAATTACATGTCCTCCCAGAGCAAAACCTCGAAAGAGCATTTGCCAGATGTCCCAGGGCACCGAATTACATGCCATAGGAAAAACCTCGAAAGACCATCTGCAAATCTCCCAGGGCACCGGATTACATGCTCATCTGCACAACCTGATCCACGGCCACAGAGTATCAACCTGATACTCACCATACATCATCCTGATGTATCCATGATCATCCTGATCATCATCACTGCAACGTCCTGCTGCATGTCATCTGGAGAAACATCCTGAAGCTCGTCATCTATGATCATCCTGATCATCACTGCAACATCCTGCTGCATGTCATCTGGAGCAACATCCTGAAGCTCGTCATCTATGATGATCCTGATCATCACTGCAACATCCTGCTGCATGTCATCTGGAGCAACATCCTGAAGCTCGTCATCTATGATCATCCTGATCATCACTGCATCTACCTGATGCATACCAAGTATCTACCTGATACATATCATCATACATGATCCTCCTGATCATCAATGCATCTACCTGATGCATACCAAGTATCTACTTGATACATATCATCATACATGATCCTCCTAATCATCAATGCATCTACCTGATGCATACCAAGTATCTACCTGATACATATCATCATACATGATCCTCCTGATCATCAATGTATCCACCTGATACAAATACAAATACATGATACATATCGCCATACATGATCCACCTGATCATACAATGTATCCACCTGATACATATACAGATACATGGTCCAAGCATCCAACATGATGCATATAAAAAATACGTACACATGATCCAACTGATCATATCCAGCATCCAACATGATGCATACATACATAAATGATCCAACTGATCATATCCAGCATCCAACATGATGCGTACATACATACATAAAAAATGATCCAACTGATCATATCAAGCAGAAACCATAACATCATCCTGATGCTCATCATCCAACGCTTACATCCACAGCCATGTGAAGAATCCTCCTTCCAACATGCTTGGAATGGCTTCAGCAAATGTGTCCATCACTTCTTCCTCGAAGTGTCCTTGATCTGAAGAACGCCAAGCCTCTCTCTGAAGTACTCGAACTTCACTCTGGCTAGTGGCTTCGTCAGCACATCTGCAATCTGCTCATCCATCGCAACATACAGGAGCTTCACAGCTCCTCTCTGTACCATATCCCTGATATAGTGATATTTGATCTCTATGTGTTTTGACCTGTCATGAAACACTGGGTTCTCGGACAGCTTCACACAACTCTGGTTATCACAGAAGATACCAGTAGCCTCCAACGGGAGATCAAATAGCTCAGAGAGTAGCTTCCGTAGCCATACTGCCTCGCAACTAGCTGAGCAGGCTGCAACATATTCTGCCTCAGCTGTACTCAGTGCTACGCAGGACTGCTTCCTGCTAAACCAAGAGATCACACCTGATCCCATACTGAAGCAACACCCAGATGTGCTCTTCCTATCTGCAGCACTGCCAGCCCAATCTGAATCAACATAACCCTGCAGGTTAAACTTTTGATTCGCTTCATATTTGAGCCCATAATCCACTGTACCCTTCAGGTACCTGAGAATATGCTTTACAGCAACCAGGTGAACACTCCTCGGATCCGTCAGGAACTGGCTCAATGTGTTCACAGCAAAGCAAATGTCTGGTCTCGTGTTCGTCAGGTACATCAAGGACCCAATCATCTGGCGATACATAGAGACATCAATTGGCTCAGATGAAGCATCACATAGAAGCTTCAGATTTGATGCCATAGGTGTGGCCATGGCTTTGCAATCCATCATCCCGAACCTCTTTGGGATCTCTACTGCATACTTCCCTTGTCCAAGGAAGATTCTATCTGCACTTTGCCACACCTCCATGCCAAAAACAAATAGTGCATCATCCCCAAGTTCTTCATCTCAAAATCGGTAGTAAGCTTCCGCTGCGTGTCGGCAATCAATCTATCTTCACCATACCAAGTTCTGCACATATATGATTTCCTATCATGTGTCTCAGAACCAAGTGGCTTCTCTACATACACTTCTTCTTCAACTACACCATTCAAGGAAGCTGTCTTGAATCCATCTGGTGTATCTTCTATTTCATCACTTTTATATTTCTCAATGCTGCCATCTGCAACATGCTTGATCTGATAGTTCCGTTTGGAAGTCATAGCAAACTTCCCTTCATGTCTTGGGATTACATCCCAAACATCATTCTTCATGATCGACGGATCATAGTATTTCATTTCTTCATCCCAGATCCTGGGAACTTCAATATCTTCAATATCTTCAATAGATATCTTTGTTGCTGGAACAAATGTTGTAGTTCTTCTTTTGTAGGAGATGGCATACGATCTTTCCTACACAACAAGTTAAATTGCATGATTAGAAAACATCTCATAGTTTTCAGAACAAATTCTTACACATAAAGAAATATGCCATACAGTCATGCAATTATCTTAGCCAATGCTTCAATACAACATTTATCCATATTCCGTAACTTTCTAGATGCCTTCCAATCTCTACCAGAACATTGTTAAGAGTGTGCACAACTCCCAACATGTCAGCAAAGAGGTTTCATTCTAGATAAGTAGCAATGGAATGTTGTACAGTCCCATAGGCCACTTACCCATGCATATTAGGAGTATACTGTTCATCAATGCAATTATTCTAATATGCATAATACACAACCTAATTCTAGGAACATCAGTATATACATTATTGAACAGTATTATTTAAGAAATGACAATTCAAATACTTATCTTTGTTTGTTCGTTGGGTGGACTCCCTCTGAGTCTTCGCTTCCTTGCAAGAGCTGCTGGAGTCCTAATCTGAAGTAGATTCTTCTACACCTTTTTGTTGTGGGATGTAGAGAGATGGTCAACTCCCTCTGAATATCTGCATCCTTGCATAAACCACTGGAGTGTACTCCCTCTTGATCTTTGCTTCCTGGATTACCTGTCCTTGAACTTACATTCATCCTTGGTTCCTATGCATGCTTATTAGTATCATGATTGTGTTATCCTTGTGATCTCATATAAAATCATACATTCATTAGTATAGTATTAAAACACAATAATCTCAAGCATGTATAGTCATGATCATTTCAAACAGAAAATAATAAGCATTAGCATTCAAGGTTTATGTAGAATTCTTAAGGTTAGTCAAATCATAAGAAACATAACATGTCTAAACTTGTAATTACTCAAACCTATGACTCTTCAGGTTAGTTGAATCATCAATCAAGATAAGAGATATATTATGCATAAAACCTGTGATTATTCAAACCTATACCTTCATGATTCTTCTGGTTAGTCATATCATCAATTAAGGTAAGAAACATAATATGCATACAACCATGATTATTCAAACCTATGACTTCATGAATAATCATTATCAACAACAGCATAAGATCCTAACACAAGGTAGGATTCTAACTTGATATAGGAAAAACATACCTGGATTAGTATGCTAGCTATTTATGTCTAACATACTCACATGATGTCTTCTTGTTCTTCTTCAATGACTTGTGCTAGTAACCTGTATATCTCATAGGTTAACTATTACAAAACCAAGTTATACATACCTCGTAAATGGATCTTCTATGAGATCCATGACAATGGATGAATCTTTGTCCTCATGTTATCATGATCATATGTTCTTGGACCAGAACATGATCTGTCTTTCTTGGTGTACCTTTCATGTTAGTAGACAACATAAACCTCATACAACACCATAATGCATTAGTACAATCATAAGTGTCAACACCTTAACCAATGAATATCTTCTATCATGCATTCATAATTTTGTTAAGGTGATACAACAAATCTAAAATCAAAATTGTACTAACCGTAATAACATGAAGACAAACATACCATAAACTTAATCATGGACAAATATCGAAACATACCTCGATGAGTCATACCTGTCGAGATCGCTTGTAATCTTCTTATGTAAGGCCTTATCCTCATCTCCCTCCGAGACATGAACTTCTTCACTTATGCAGGTGATCAATCCATCTTCTTCTAGGATTAACCCAATCCACTTGATTTGCAAGAACTCGACCTTGAGTTGGATATGGGTTTGTTAGAGAAACCCCGAAAATTCAAACTTTGAATTTCAAATTTCTGACAGGATAGAAATATGTGCCTTGATGAGCTGATCAAGTTGGTATATTCAGAATTTGAAAACTGCAAAGTTTCACTCCTTAATTTTGCCTTTGAAACTTTCGGATTCACTGGACGTGACCCTAAACTGGGGTTTGATGAAGCCCACTCTTCTGCCCAATCAAAAAGTTTGAACCAAAGCTCTAAGCTTCTATTTTTCTGAGGAGCTTCCAGCCGTGGTCATAGATTTCAAAAATTCTCATTTTTACAGAAGCCCTAATTTTCCACTTTTCTGATGAAAGTCCCGAACTAGGGTCTGATCAAGCCTGACCTTCTGCCCAACCAAAAATTCTGATTTTGGTCTCTAAATTTTTATTTTGATGAGTAGCATTCAGCCGTGGTATCTGATTACAAAAATTCCAACTTTCTACGAAGCCCTAAATTCCGGAAGCCATGAATGAAGGTACTCAAAAATAATTCTGTTTTGACAGAAATATGTACCTGATTGCTTCTGGTGTAAATCTGAACTTTTTGATCCACAGGGTATGAAAAAGTTTCCTAAGATATCCTGACTTGTTATCTTTCCATCCTGACAGGTATGACCTCAATTGGATTCTCTGAGAGAGAGTTATTCCAAATGTCGCAACGTGACCTGTTTTGGGATAATTCAGGAGAGCGAACTTGTACGGCGTGCCACGTGTCACTGTTTGAACTTCGGCCTCTGAAAAAGTTTCCTGAGATAGAGCGTCCTGTTATATTTCCATCTTGACAGGTCTGACCTCAATTGGACTCTCTGAGAGAGAGTTATGCCAAGTTTCGCAACGTGACCTGTTTATGGGATAATACAGGAGATCGAACTTGTACAGAGTGCCACGTGTCACTGGTTCAACTTCGGCCTCTGCAAATGTTTTCAGAGATAGTACAGACTGTGTACTACCTGTCACTTTTTACGAAATTTAATTTGGAGCTTCCTAGCCCAAGATATGACCTTTTTCCCAAGGTCACCTGATTTTGACTCAGATCTGGAAGAGGCAGAAACCCTATATTGTACAGATCATAAATCACAAAGTACAACGAATTAGAGGTTTTCCTTTGGACACAAGGTACTTGGAGATTTAGTATTCGTCCTGTAACAATTTCAGATCCGAAAACGTTGCCAAAACGGATTTATAGCGAAAGTGCTACGATGACTGGTTTTTGCTATATCAAGCCCTAGCATCGTAAGTGCAACAAGTGTCATACATGCCATATCATGCCTTCTTTCAGGCTAGCTCTGATTCCATGTTAAATTTTCTGAATTTACTTCAATATGATCTAGGATCTTAACTGAGAGAACAACATGTACAGCATATCAATCATGGAGACAATAATGCAAGCACACAAGAGACACAAAGATTTACTTGGGGAAAACCATAAAGGTGAAAAACCCCAATAACTTCCTCAGAGATAGATAGAGCAATGATACAACCAACCAAGAGAGATAGCCATAACCTAGCAGCAGATCCTCCTCCTCCATAAGTGCGTCACTCCTCCTTGAGTGCATGTGTGAGAAGTGAGTGAGTAAATAGAGTGCCTCCCGCACTCTATTTATACTTGACTTGACTTGACTTGCCTTTTTACCTAACTCATGTAGGCTCGAACTTAACCACATAACATAATGCTGAGTGGGCCGACCCCCAATAGGGTGGTCTAATAACCCTTTGACCCACATGGCCGACCCCCAATAGGGTGGTCTAATAACCCTTTGACCCACATGACTTATACAGGGCCGACCCCAAATAAGGTGGTCTAATAACCCATTAAGTATAAGTTACGACACTTACAATATAAATGATGACACTTCCTTATAGAGGAATAATACCATCTCTATAGGAATACAATATATATATATGTGAAATACATTCCGAAGTTACATATACATCAACAGGAGACTACTTTTATAGTAGAGTAGCAAAGGCAGTGGTGAATAAAGGTAAAAAGAGAGCCAGAGATCAAGGTGTCTTGCAGGCACTTGTTCCTAATCAAATAATTTGGGATAAGCAATCAGATGACATACAACAAGAAGCACTAGAGACTGCTGCTGCTATGGGTGCTTTTGCAGGGGTAAAATTTGATTCAGTGACAACACTGAACAAATAAATTGATTTGAAGGAGGAGGAGGTGAAGAAACTTGAAGAGCATATAGTTAAGGCCAATGAATAACATGAAGCTGATATTCGTGAACTCAGAAAAGTATTTGGAGATAAGGTTGAAGACCTTCAAGCACAGAATGTTTCTCTGCAGATCCAATTGTAGATACTGAAGCCTTGAGCACTACCCATGAAGAAAAGATAGTTGTCCTAGAAAAGAAGATGGAGGATGCAACTGCAAGTGCAACCTCTTCTTCCTTTTCTAAATTCTCTCAGCAGGAGTTTAAAGACTTGGCTATTCAGATCAATGAGGAACATCACAAGCTGCTTACTGAACTGTTTATTACTCTGAATGAAATTCAGGAGACTGACATTTCCTTTGGAAAGATGTCTGTCATTCTTAATGGGAAGATGGATAAAAGACAGCAAGCCTCTAAGGGCTATGATGACATTGTTGAATGATAGAGGTATATTAAAGATAAACCGAAGGACATCCCTATTCTAAGCAGTTTCAAACTCAGGAAAATCATAACTGTTTTGCATGCTTGGCAAGATCTCATTGATATGGTTGAAGAAACCATCCAAAAGGAATAGGTTATTTGTGGGAGGCGATGGTATGCTGTAGACAACATTATGGAAAAACTACATTTCCCTACCATGGACCTCATTGAAGATGCTTGTACAACGAAATCGATGATCGAACAGGTTGAAAGCCGATGCGAGGAGGTCAAACAAAAGATCCAACAGCTCGAGCATATCCTAATTGCACATGTGGATCAGTTCATCAGGAAACCTATCGCTATGGAAGGTAAAATCAACATTTTCCTGTGGATCTGGCATAAGTTGCAAAGAATGAAATGGAAGGTTTCACGTGTGATGCCTAGTTGGGGCTTGACTTAGCAAACTATCCAGATTTAGATGAAGTGTTAGAGATATGGGCCAAGTGGCAAGATTTTGCTGGTCATTCTTAGTCTACTTCGATTTTGTAATCCCTTTTTATGGGGAATTTTCCCTTTGTAGCAATATTGTAATTATTATTTAAATGGGTAGATGTCTCATAGGTACGAGACGTATTTGGGGGAGAAAATCACTAGAGAAGGACTGGAGAAACACTGTTTCACATAACATCTTGTAATTTCTTGCAGACTTGATGAATCAAAGTTAGTTTCTTTTGGTATCTTCTTTGTCTATGTTGTTAAATTTCTTTGATGATATTTGATTTTCCCACCTTGATCATTGGACTAATACTGTTTGATTTTGCAATTGCTATTCATGCATTGATCACTAGTTCATATTTCCCTTAACTTATGGTCTGTGTGGTATATGTTTTAAATGAATTTATTTAATTAAAACATTTATCTATTTCTACAAATGATTAACATAAATTAATCAATATATTTTATTTTTTCAATTGACATTTAAATTATAGGGTAAATTTGTATGTGCTTAATCCTCAAATTGTTCCTCAAATTGTTGTTAGTTAATTTTAATTACCTGATTATGATTCGAGTTAATAAGTGTTGATCCATCTTCACATTTCTGTCAAGACTTGTGATAAGGATTGTTAAACATTCAAAACAATTTATCCTGCACACAAACAAGACACTTTTCTTTAGAGTAGATTTGACTTAGCTTAGATTTCCTCTTAGTTAGCTCAGATTTCTTTGTAGGTAGATCTTTGTCTAGAGTTAGACTACTTTGTTCTTCCCTCACACGAAGACAAATCCTTTTGGATCAAAAAACCATAGGTGCCAGCAGAGGCCTTTGTATCCATGGGAGATTACTATTCCAAACAAGCTGGGGATAGAACTGTTCTTTCGTAGAACCTCTTGAAGCCTTTCAGTATGGGTTTTCACCCTCTGTTGTGAGCCTTGGACAACATTCCAGCAACCTTCACCACCGAGGCCTCAAAAAGCCCCCAAAACCAACTACATACTGATTAATTCCATCCATTGCATGGGTGCCTATAGTAGCATAATCTCTTGTTTTTATGATATCAGATCTTGTTATTATGTGGAGTCCAGGACTATATCCAACATGATGGTGTTTTTTTGTGTACTCTTGGAAATTTTAATTCCCTCAGAGTTAGTCCTAGGTCCTGAATGTCTGTAGTTTCTCTTGTGACTCACCTTATAATACTTAAAGGAAGAATTTTATAAAAAAAAAATTAAAAACGGTGGCAGATAGTATTTTATAAAATCTAAAACGGTTCTCTACTTTGGTGCTTCCAGTCTATGTCAAGTTTTAGTTTTTGTTCCTAATTAGTGATTAAGAAGCTAATCCAATTAGTTAAGCCGAACTGCCTTTAATTTTGTAATTATTTTGTAAACACTTCCATCAGTAAATTAAAATTTCTTCTTCTCATGCAACAGGTGAATCCATACATCCACACATCATATAATAATAGTATACATAGGCGGTCATGTATGGATGGATATACTCAAGCCTTACTGCAATAGCATGTTATAAAGATTTTGCTTTCAATCACCATTTCTTAACAAAACAATTACTACTTAAAACTCATATAGTACTCATGGGGAAAGAATGGCTGATGTAAAAGCTTTAACACTACCCTAGATCCATCTTAATCCTAGATCTATCAAGCACCAAGAGGGATCAAATCCCTTGAGGTGTAATTTTTTCTATCATTTAATATGGATCTAGGTTGGTTGTAGTCTCGCTCAAATCTATAGATCTCATGGATGACCTTACACATGAAGAGGGTCTCACCTCCATGAGCAAGCCTCCTCGCAAATGTGGCCAAGTGGAAGCCTTAGGCATATTTGATAGAGTATATCCCCTTCGATTGTGGTTTATTGGCCAAGGGATCCTTTTTAGTTTTGTAAGTCAGTTGCATTCGATTGTAATATCAAGGAATTTCATCGGGATGGCCTTTGTGAAAAGGGGCATCCTTAGGAAACCACATCCCCAAGGAACTTCCCAACAAAAAAAGAATGACTAAGGAAGTGAGCAAAACATCCTCTTGTCCCCACACCGCCAAAAAATAAAGGGATACATCCCCTCTGAAACAATGGATGGTGTTTCAATTTCATCAATCCATGTATTCTATGAGTACAACCATACCTACGTTTTATTGATAACTACAAGTCTATAAAGTTATGAATGGAAAACAATTGAGGCCGCCTTAACCATAAAAAAACCTAGGTAATGTTTGATCAGGTAGAAGTTGGAACTTGTATGTTGAATCCATTCTATATTGGATCCGATCTAACTGAGCTCAACACCAAACATCTAACAGTCAATTCCTATGGCAACATATCGACAACTACAACACCATATAGACAACTTTGATCAAAATTAGACACTAAACTGAAGAGACAAATCCACAATTGTTACCATGAGACCTCAAGCGATTAGGGAGGATAAATGTTATCTTCCCCATTTGGGTTCAAATCCTATTTGTGACATGTTTCACTCTATGTGAGCCAACTGTAGCTAAGGATATTCATGGGCCATGAATAATATTTCACAATTGCATACGAGATGGAGGGCACAGTGCATGGTTACATGTAAAAAAAATGTATGTAGTTAAAAGAAAATCTAAAGAGAGCACAAGTGGGAATATATAAAGTTTTATTACAGTTTCTGCTCAAATCATGAAAGATGCATGTTCTCAATTGGGAATTTGATGAATGACCTATGGATTTTTTTAGTGTGGAAGAACTCGACTATTAGGTGGGAAATAAATTGCAGAGAGGGATAAAGGAGGGCCATAAATGTATCAAGGCTTATCCAATAGGAAAGTGAGGTAATCTCTTCATTACAATGGTTACAAAAATTTTGTGATTGTTCTTTTTCCTTGAAGTTTTCAAAGTTGGGAAAACTGACAAACCCAAGAATAAGTTGTGAATGATTTAGATCCATGCTGGAAGCTCCCTGGATTTTTTGTAACATCCCAAAAATCGCAAAATAAAAAAAAAATCTATGTGACAATAAACGTTATTTAAAATGCGGAGTTATAACAATGCATCAAATATAATCTATAATTAACTATGTTGTTACATATTACTTCTACTGTTGCTTATAGCTGTTGAAATAATTGTTTAACTAAGGTACTTTTGTTTGATTGATGAAGGAGTTCTTGGACGCCCCGAGGCTTACTTAGCATTCATGCTAAACTATGTGAACTCGTACTTGTGACAGATTGACAGGTAAGAGATAAGAGTTGCGAAAGAGAATCCACAGTTATCAAGAAGAACTATAATGTCTATATCGCAGTAATGTACCCAAATCTATTTGGTCTCTGTCATGTTTTCTATATGTAATTGTTCACTTTCTATCTCAATGATGAATCGTGCAAATCCATGTTCAACTATTTTTTAAGTAGTCTAGACTCTACAACATATGATGATAGTATCGTTCTGAATTGTTTCCTCTTGCACCATTCATTAACAGGTGTGTAAGTGTATGTGTTGAGATCTCTTCATCTTGTATAGCGTTTAAGATCTGTCTTACCATTGTTTATAGGGTTATTATTTAACTGTCATGAACGTGTTTTGTTACAATTCTATCAACTATCACATAGGTGAAATGTGAGTTGTGAATAACGTAATACCCTAAGCGGCACTTATGTGTTCGTACGGCACTATATGTGCAATATGGTTCCTATGCAACTATAGGTCATATATGCATCATAGAGATTCTATTTTATTTAGTACACTAACATCTTTTGGCTATTATGTGAAAGGTCTGAGTTGAGTATGACCTTATTGTCTATGTGTATCTTATATGGAACTATGTACACATCTATGTATTAGATGTTACCTTGTACTACTCGGTGATATGTAAAAACTTCATTGCAATGTATGGTATGTGAGAAAATTAATACAAGGTGATGCTTAAATGCATACAAGCCTTGTGATATCGTGCAATGGTTAAATATATAAATACAAACTATACTATATTGTGTTATATGCAAACCTTGATGAATCTAGTTGCTAACTTAGGGTCTCGACAAGTTACACTATGTCGACAATACCCAAGTGATGCAAGGTGTATTAATTGTATTATGGTGGATATCCACTGACTGGTTGGCAAGTAAGATTGTAATCCTTAGTATTTAATGCACACGGCTAACAAGATAATGGAAATCCACCATGGATGATATAGTAGGCTTGGTGCATATGCTAGTTTCCAATAACAACCTTAGAATGCTGAGTTGTAAGCTGACATGAAGGAAATTGCTGTAGAGTTGTCTCCTTCATGGTTTTGGTAATGATGGCTCATTTAATATGATTGACTGTTGTAAATTTCATAATCTCTGCCTAAGATCTGCACCGTCGATCTTGTGATAGTTTCGATGTAGTGGTTAAACCCTAATTGGTTTGGAATATCGTGTTTATTGTATCGTTGTTGTTTGATGGTAGTGGCTCTGCACTGGCCGACAAGCCGCTGGTTTTTAGCCTCGTTGTTCTGCCTGCAACTTCTGAGTTTTGAACTGGTAACCTCATAAAATGGCAGAGCCGAGTTCTTATCCCTTCATGTAGTATTTACTTGTTTAAGTCAACCATTGAGTTTGTAACTTTTGAGAGATTCGATTGTCAGACCTATTGGTTCTTGGAAGTTAGCTTTATGTGAGAAATCAACCCTTTACTTTGGTTGTTCTAGGTCTTGATGTGGTGAAATGTTTAGAGTCGATGGTTGGGTGTTGGCTCAGGTTACTTCAGCATTTAACGTGGTAGGGTTCATTACAGTGTCTACAGACTTTGTGTTTTTTGGTCTTACACCTAAAAATCTGCGAGGTAATGTGTTCTCCTTCCTTCATTGTAATATTTCCACAAAATGCTTAATAGTTTATCAACCTTCTAATATTGAAGTTCTTTTTTATTCAGATACTGTTTTTAATCCCTGGCAATGGTCATTGCAGGTATAGCTAAGGAATGGCTATTCGAATCTAGCGTCTGAAGGTTGGAAGGCTATACCAATCGGTAAGCCTTCAGTGGTTTCCTTGGAAACCCTGTAGAGAAGATGATGGCCATCTGGTTTGGCAGTTCTGTGTATCATGTTTTTGAAAAAATCTTAGGGTTTTATGGTTTGGATTTTGTGAATATTGTTGAAAGTAGGGGAGGATATCCCTCGACCCATATGGAAACTGTTGGCTCTGGTTTTGGATGTAATAGTGTTAAGACAAGGTTCGCCCTCAAAATTTTAATGAAGTAATGTTTGATGCTTCAATACTATGGCTATCGTGTTCTTTGTAATGGCTAGATAGAATGTAATAATTTTTAAATATATAACACGATATGTCTGTTACTACCATCTAGATGGTGTAGGTTTAAGACTTGTGTGAAATCTTGTTTATTTTGTAATTCTGTAGGTTAGGTTTTCGAACTCCTTCAAATGAAATATATTTATAATTTATACTACTGTAATCGTGTCTGTTTATTGATTTGTGTTGGGTCTGTATACATGGGTTGTGACTCATCAAAGATATGGGAAATAAGTAATGTTTTAAATGACTATTGCGTTTATCTTGGTTACCGATCTATGAATGGATGTTTTGGTGCAATGATAATACAATTGTTTGTTTTAAAGGATAATGGATGAATGAAATTGTTGTTAAGGCTTAAAGCCTATATGTGCTTCATTTTTGGTTTATAAAATTGTTGCTGTGCTTTGAACGAATAGGAGAGTGTTTCCTGTGCCAGGGTTTAGCCGTTACCTTTGAAAATAAAAAGCTTTAACTAAGCTCTGAGATAAGTTCTCGACATAAACCTGTTGTTCACTAAATTGTTTGTAAATATGTCATGGGCTTCGGCCAATACCTCCATTTTGATTATGTTAATGTTTAAGTAGTGCAACTAGGAATCTGTCAAGGTTTAGGTTTTAGGTAAGTTTAAAATGTATGGAGTGATGGTGGCTATTGAGATGTTGAGATATCAATAAAATTTTGTGTTCTGTTTGACTTTACTCCTACAGTCATATAATCTTTAAACCTTTTGAGATGATGTTTTAAATCTATCTATTCGATCTATAGTAATGATGTTTAAATTAAAATGTTTACTATTGGCTAGTGAATGATAACTCTGTTAGGGTTTTGACAGGGATAACAACTGTCTTGATTTTCAATGTGTAGTTATATTATAAAATAATGTATGAATTATACATGTAATAAATGGAAATACTTAATGTCTGTAGAAGAATATCATTCTGCTATATTTGAAAGTAAATCTTTATTTATCTAGTATACATAAGAACATTTTAACTGCTGAGTAAGGATAAAATAAATCCTATACTTTTTTCCTCAGAAAATAAATCCTATACTGTTAGAACAGAAACAAAATATATTTGAAAAATAGAGATAATTATAAACAAAAGTATTGTATATAAATTATGAATACAACTAACTAAAATAGTTAATGATAAGGGTACTGTAATGTAAATGCAGGAATTAAACAGAAATAGAAACTTGAGAAATTTATAATAATTTAATCTTCTCATTCACTTGGCTACTTGCTTATCAAACTTACCTATTTTAATCTATCTCTGTATCGGAGTACGATGCTGTTCCTTTTGCATGGGGAAAAATGCAGAGATCATTTATTCAATCATTTTGATTTATGCATAATCATTAAAATATTTAGAATAACTGAAATGAACTTTATGAAATAAACAGTAAAATTTAGTAGATGACAGAACTTTAAATACACAGAAATAAATGACAGAACTTGTAAATAAAAGCAGATAACACAATAAAACCTATAAAAGACGATAGGCCAACCAACACCCAAGGAGGCCTGTTCCTCCCAACCTGCTCCAGAAGAAGCAGATCAACTGTTGACTTCTAATGAACCCCCGAGATTGATTATTGATCCAGTAAGTGGGTGGAAACTGTGTAGAAGCAAGGCACTAAAATTACCTTCTCCACTCGGTATCAACCTCCTGAAAAATGCCTTCTCCACTCAGCATCAACCTCCTGAACTCAATAAGAGTTTTGACAGACTCACAACATGATCAACAACAACATATCCCCTCATCAAATCTCTTGGGTGCAAACACAGCAAAACCCCAAGGTAAATTTCCTCGTCAGGAAAAGTGATTGAACCTCAATTAAATATTTGATGGCTATTATATAGACTACCTAGGTCTTTTAGTGGTCAGTTTAGAATAAATGAGCCTCAAGCTCCAGTCCCATCTTTCAGGGCACTATGACCACATTTCAAGGGAGTGGTCCCATACCAATAGCTAGTTAGTTGAATCATGATGCTGCCACTTGTCCATTTCCTTCTACCACAGATTCCAGTCCTCCTAGTGGATCAGTAACCACTCTTTCAACAGTCCTCTTAGGTGTTTGTCTCCTAATTTATTTATTAAATAATAATATATTATGCAAATTACTATCATCCTTGGACACCTGTCCAATACAAACTTTATAATAAAAGTTATCATAATGTTTCTGAACATAAAATGTTTTCCAGCTTAAAGGGTATGTTACAAACACCCCCTCTTAATCTCAACATCATCCTCGATGTTGCTTATTCATCAACAAGTTCCTCAAGGAATAGAACTGGATATGCTGCCCGCATATTACTTTCCAGTTCCCAAGTAGCTTCATCAGGGCTAAGGTTCTTCCATTGCACCTTTACGTGCCCTATGGTGCGATTCTGAAGCATAATTTCCCTCCGATCTAGAATATAGTCCGGTTCCACCTGAAAATATCCTTCGGGTTCCACTTGTATGTCATTCCAATTCAACACATGAGTAGCATCATGCACATACTTCTTTAAAACAGAAACATGAAAAACATTGTGGATTTTTGAATCGTATGGTAATGCCAATTGATATGCAACAACTCCTATCCTTGATAGGATTTCAAATGGCCCACAATATCTCGATGCTAATTTAGCATAGCTCCCAAGATTCAAAGAAATTTTCTTGGGCTTTACCTTTATGAATACATGGTCTTTTACCCAAAATTATCTTTCTGTTCGTTTCAAATCAGCATAGCTTTTCTGCCGATCTTGGGAAACTTTTAAGTTACCTTGAACCTATTTCATAGTTAGCTCCATTTCTTTCAATAGATCTAGTCCTAACATCAATCTATCTACAGGATTATCCCACGAAATTGGAGTGAAACACTTTCTTCCATACAAAATTTCAAATGGACTTAACTTAGAAGATGCTTGATAATTATTATTGTAGGAAAATTCTGCTAAATGTAAGTAATCCTCCCATTCAGATGGATGATCTTTTACATATAATCTTAACATATTTTCCAAAATCTGATTTACTCTTTCTGTTTGACCATCAGTTTGTGGGTGGAAGGAAGTGATGAAATTTAACTTAGTATTTAATCCTTTAAACAGTGCTGTCCAAAAGTTACCAGTAAACTTAGAGTCTCGATCTGAAATAATTACCTTTGGAATTCCATGCAAGCGAAAAATTTGCTTCATGAAAATATCTGCAATGTTAGAAGCCTTGAAAGTAGTTTTAACAGGAATAAAATGAGCAGCTTTGCTAAGTTTATCAACAACAACCATAATTGAGTCATTCTGCTTTTGATTTTTAGGCAAACATGTAATAAAGTCAATGCTTATGATTTCCCACTTCCATTCTAGAATTGGTAAGGGCTGCAATAGCCCAGCTGGATGTTGATGTTCAGCTTTAATAGTCTGACAGTCAAAGCATCTAGCTATATATTCAGCAACTTCACTCTTCATGTTAGGCCAAAAATACTCTTTTCTTAAAATAGTTATCATTTTCTGATAACCAGGATGTCCTGAATAAGGACTCTTGTGAACTTCATCTAAAATCGACAACTTAGCCTTCAAAAAATTAGGCACATACATTCTATTTTTGTAAGTTAAGAAGCCTTTTTCATTAATACTGTAATCTGTTATAACATTTTCAAATGAATTTTCAGCCACTTTATCATGTAATTTTTGGTAATTTTCATCTTGCTTAATTCCCTCTTCGATCTGATTTTCTAAATCAGTTTTAAAAGTACTGATTGCTGCTACAAAACTTAATCTAGCGTTTCTGCTCAACACATCAACAACCTTATTTTTCTTTCCATTAATGTGATGGATCTCAAAATCGTACTCGCTAAGGAAAGCTAACCATCTAGCTTGCCTTGCGTTCAGATTTGTTTGATCCAGTAAATACTTTAACCCTTTATTATCCGTCATTAAAATGAATTTTCTACCGTCAAGTGATGGCACCACATCTTTAAAACATGTATCACGGTTTCCAACTCAAGATCATACGTAGCGTAATTCTTTTCATGTATTTTTAACTTCCTTAACTCAAAAGCAATTGCATAACCTTCTTGACTTAAGACCCCTCCAAGTCCTTCGTTGCATGCATCAGTGCATACGACAAAGTCCTTATTAGGATATGCAATTTTTAAAATGGGTGCAGTAGTTAACAATTCTTTCAACTTATTAAAACTGTCATGACACTTTTGATCCCATATGAATTTCTTCCCTTTCTTTTGCAAAGAAGTGATGGGATTAGCAATTCTAGAGAACCCTTCATTAAACTTTCTATAATACCCCGTTATTCCAATGAATGAGCATACATCAGTTACATATTTTGGGACAGGCCATTCATTAATTGCTTTAATTTTATCAGGATCAACAGAGATACCATCCTTTGAAATTATATGACCCAAATACTGAATTTTATCTTTATAGAAATCACACTTACTGAACTTAGCATAAAGTTGGTGATCTCTAAGTACTTGTAAAATGATTTTTAGATGTTCATCATGCTCTTCTTTAGTCTCTGAGTAAATCAAGATATCATCAATGAATACCACTATGAACTTATCCAAATATTTATGTAGAACGTTGTTCATTAAACACATGAACACTGCAGGTGCGTTAGTTAGCCCAAAAGGCATAACTACGAACTCGTAGTGTCCATAACGCGTTCTGAATGCAGTTTTGAATATGTCATCATGTCCATAACGCGTTCTGAATGCAGTTTTGAATATGTCATCATCTTTTATCCAGACTTGATGATAACTCGACCTTAGATCAATTTTAGTGAATATCTCTTCTCCGCGTACTTGATCAAATAGATCATCTATATGGGGTAAGGGATACCGGTTTTTAATTGTCATTTTATTAAGCTGACGGTAGTTAATGCACAAACGCATGGTACGGTCTTTCTTTTTAACAAATATTACTGGTGCTCCCCAAGGGGACACACTGAGCCGTATGTAGTTTTTATCTATTAATTCTTTCACTGAGATTTTAACTCATTTAACTCTAGAATATTCATCCTATAGGGGGCCTTTGAGTTCGATACCGCACAGGGTACTAACTCAATGGTGAAGTCAAGTTCTCTTTTCGGAGGTAATCTTGGAATTTCTTTCGGGAATACATATGAAAAGTCCCTAAGGATGGGAATATCTTCTAGTTTTAACTTGTCTTCTTTGGATGTACATTCATCATTAACAATATTAATAGCAAACAGTTTACAACCTTTTTTAGCAGCTCTTTTTACTTGTAAAGCAGAAATCTGTCTTACTGAAATCTTCCTATGAATTCCTTTGACTATTTCTTAATTACCTTCATTATTTATACAAGTAAAATATTTATCATAACAATTTAATATAACTGTATGTTGTTCAAGCCAATCCATGCCAATTAACAGATCATATGAACCTAAGGGTAAAACATTCAGATTAACTTGTGTTTTCAACTGATTTAAAAATACTTCACAATTCTCAACAAAATCTGTAACCTTTCTTTTAGTTCCTATTGCAAGCTGAACTAACCATGCATTATCAAATTTTTCTATTTTTAACTTGCAACAGTTTACTAAAGTAGGGGAACTATAACTTTGATTTGCACCAGGATCTATTAAAATAGAAATAGACTCATTTCATATCATACCTTCAATTTCGACCATGGATGTTTGATGGTCCGCTTGATGGTTCTCCAATGCTGCATTTATCCTGGGCATTTCTCTTCCAATGTCTCCTACTGTAGGTTCTGCTTGCATAGTATGTATGTTGTTGGCTATCCTCTTGTTGCGTGGGCAATCTATTCTCTTGTGTGGTCTGCCACATTCATAACACTTTATGGGTCCTTTCTGTTTAGCATACCTATTGTTATGATTGTTATTATTATTGTTGTAATTGTTAGGTACATTCCTTGCAGCAGTAGTATTCTAAGATGTATTATTCTGATAACTATTAGAAAAATTTATGTTATTAATGTTTTTCTTAAAACCTCTAGCATTCTGATTAAAATTCTTCTTTTTATAGTCATACTGATTAGTTTTACTGTTCTTCCAACCAGTTGTTCCTTCTCTTTTTCTGTTTTGGTCAAAACAAAAATTTGCCTTTCTCATGGCTTCTTCCAAAGTGGAAGGATTGTCATATTCAATGCGATCTTTTATATTAAACGGTAAACAACTGAGAAACCTTTGCACTTTAGGATTTTCCTCAAACATGTAGGGTATGTACCTGAGCAAGCTAAGAAACTTGCTGCACAGTTCTTTCATGTTCATTGTACCCAACTTTAAGTCGTAAAACTCCTTTGATTTATCCTCAAAATACTGTTCAGACAAGAACTTCTTTTTAAATAAACTTTTAAACATAGTCCAAGTTACTTCCTTTTCCTTTATGCTCTTGATTCTTTTAAGATCCTGCCACCAAATATCTGCCTTTCCGGTCAGATTGTAAATAGCCATCTTGGCTTTTAGCTGAGAAGAGTAGTCATAAATATTAACATACTTCTTCATCCCTGACAGCCAAGCTTCTGCTGTCTCACCCTTCTCACTTTCGCCATTAAAAGTAGGTGGCTTAATCTTTTTAAATTCACCGGTAATCTGTTCATGATGCTTATGTTTTCTCTTTTTAGAGCAACACTCACTGTTACTGCTATCATAATTTACATCATTATTACTTGAATTAGACTTAGAAGATGACTAACTGTTCCTTTTATCGTTCTTTGTTTTCTTATGCTTATGTTGGTGGGACATGATTTCAGAATCAACTCTAAATCCTGATTTTCTACCTCTTTCATCACTGTGATAGTTCTCTTTTAAATTCTGCTATATTTCTTCCTGTGCTTTTAAGATCCGTTCATTTTCTTCTTTTATAGCTTTTAACTCAGATTTTAAATCCTGCACAGTGCGTAAAATTTCAGAAGACTGGTTGTTTAACTCAACGTAAATTTCTTCAGTGTTATTATGATTAATTTGTTCATTACGAGGAGATATGTCCTCTGCCGATTCTTTTGGTATTTCCATACCTGCAATAAAAGTAAATCTGTACTGTGCAAAAATAAAATTAAATTGCAAAGTTAGTAACATAATCTTTCTGATTTATTTTTCTATTTGCATGCATGAGCCTCATTCAGGCCTAGAGTTTGAAATTGTGCTCTGATACCACATGTAACATCCCAAAAATCGCAAAATAAAAAAATTCTATGTGACAATAAATGTTATTTAAAATGCGGAATTATAACAATGCATGAAATATAATCTATAATTAACTATGCTGTTACATATTACTTCTGTTGTTGCTTATAACTGTTGAAATAATTGTTGAACTAAGGTACTTTTGTTTGGTTGATGAAGGGGTTCTTGTATGCCCCGAGGTTTACTTAGCATTTGTGCTAAACTATGTGAACTCGTACTTGTGATAGATTGACAGGTAAGAGATAAGAGTTGCAAAAGAGAATCCACAGTTATCAAGAAGAACTATAATGTCTATGTCACTGTAATGTACCTAGATCTATTTGGTCTCCATCATGTTTTCTATCTGTAATTGTTCACTTTCTATCTCAATGATGAATCATGCATATTCATGTTCAACTATTTGTTAAGTAGTCTAGACTCTACAAAATACGATGATAGTATCATTTTGAATTGTTTCCTCTTGCACCATTCATTAACAGGAGTGTAAGTGTATGTGTTGAGATCTCTTCATCATGTATAACTTTTACGATCTTTTTATAGGGTTATTATTTAACTGTCGTGAACGTGTTTTGTTACCATTCTATCAACTATCACATAGGTGAAATGCGAGTTGTGAATAGCGTAATACCCTAAGCGGCACTTATGTGTTCGTATGACACTATATGTGCAATATGGTTCCTGTGCAACTATAGGTCATATATGCATCATAGAGATTCTATTTTATTTAGTACACTAACATCTTTTGGCTATTATGTGAAAGGTCTAAGTTGAGTACGACCTTATTGTCTATGTGTATCTTATATGGAATTATGTACACATCTATGTATTAGATGTTACCTTGTACTACTCGGTGATATGTAAAAACTTCATTGCAATGTATGGTATGTGAGAACATTCATACAGGGTGATGCTTAAATGCATACAAGCCTTGTGATATCGTGCAATGGTTAAATATATAAATACAAACTATACTATATTGTGTTATATGCAAACCTTGATGAATTTAGTTGCTAACTTAGGGTCTTGACAGGTTACACTATATTGACAATACCCAAGCGATGCAAGGTGTATTAATTGTATTATGGTGGATATCCACGTGGCCGATTAGGAAGTAAGATCGTAATCCTCAGTATTTAATGCACACGGCTAACAAGATAATGGAAATCCACCGTGGATGATACCATAGACTTGGTGCACATGCTAGTTTCCAATAATAACCTTAGAATGATGAGTTGTAAGCTGACACGAAGGCAATTTCTGTAGAGTTGGCTCCTTCATGGTTTTGGTAATGATGGCTCATTTAATATGATTGACTGCTGTAAATTTCGTAATATCTGCCTAAGATCTGCACCGTCGATCTTGTGAGGGTTTCGATGTATTGGTTAAACCCTACTTGGTTTGGAATATCATGTTTATTGTATCGTTGTTGTTTGATGGTAGTGGATCTGCACTGGTTGACAGGGCGCTGGTTTTTAGCCTTGTTGTTCTGCCTGCAACTTCTGAGTTTTGAACTGGTAACCTCATAAAATGACAGAGCTGAGTTATTATCCCTTCATGCAGTAGTTACTGGTTTAAGTCATCAGTTGAGTTTGTAACTTTTGAGAGATTCGATCGTCAGACCTATTGGTTCTTGGAAGTTAGCTTTATGTGAGAAATCAACCCTTTACATTGGTTGTTCCAAGTCTTGATGTGGTGAAATGTTTAGAGTCGATGGTTGGGTGTTGGATCCGGTTACTTCAGCATTTAACGTGGTAGGTTTCGTTGCAGTGGCTATAGACTTGGCATTCGTTGGTCTTACAACTAACAATCTGCAAGGTAATGTGTTCTCCTTCCTTCATTGTAATATTTCCACAAAATGCTTAATAGTTTATCAACCTTCTAATATTGAAGTTCTTTTCTATTCAGATACAGTTTTTAATCCCTCACAATGGTCGTTGCAGGTATAGCTACGGAATGGCTATTCGAATCCGGCATCTGAAGGTTGGAAAGCTATACCAACCGGTAAGCCTTCGGTGGTTGCCTTGGAAGCCCTGTAGAGAAGATGATGGCTGTCTTGTTTGGAAGTTCTTTGTATCGTGTTTTTGAAAAACTCTCCTGGTTTTATGGTTTGTGTTTTGTAAATATTGCTGAAAGTAGGGGAGGATATCCCTCGACCCATATGGCAACTGTTGGCTCTGGTTTTGAATGTAATAGTGTTAAGAAAAAGTTCACCCTCAGAATTTTAATGAAGTAATGTTTGATGTTTCAATACTATGGCTATCGTGTTCTTTGTAATGGCTGGATAGAATGTAATAATTTTTAAATATATAACACGATATGTCTGTTACTACCATCTAGATGGTGTAGGATTAAGACCTGTGTGAAATCTTGCTTATTTTGTAATTCTGCAGGTTAGGTTTTCGAACTCCTTCAAATAAAATTCAAATGAAATATATTTAGAATTTATACTACTGTATTCGTGTCTGTTTATTGATTTGTGTTGGGTCTATATACACGGGTTGTGACTCCTCAAAGATATGGGAAATAAGTAATGTTTTAAACGAATATTGCGTTTATCTTGGTTACCGATCTATGAATGGATGTTTTGGTGCAACGATAATACAACTGTTTGTTTTAAAGGATAATGGATGAATGAAATTGTTGTTAAGGCTTAAAGCCTGTATGTGCTTCGTTTCTGGTTTATAAAACTATTGCTGTGCTTGGAACGAATAGGAGAGTGTTTCCTGTGCTAGGGTTTAGCCCTTACCTTTGAAAATAAAAAGCTTTAACTAAGCTCTGAGATAAGTTCTCGGCATAAACCTATTGTTCACTAAACTGTTTGTAAATATGTAATGGGCTTCGGCCAATGCCTCCATTTCGATTGTGTTAATGTTTAAGTAGTGCAACTAGGAATCTATCAAGGTTTAGGTTTTAGGTAAGTTTAAAATGTATGGAGTGATGATGGCTATTGAGATGTTGAGATATCAATAAAATTGTGTGTTCTGTTTGACTTTACTCCTATAGTCATATAATCTTTAAACCTTTTGAGATGATGTTTTAAATCTATCTATTTGATCTACAGTAATGTTTAAATTAAAATGTTTACTATTGGTTAGTGAATGATAACTCTGTTAGGGTTTTGACAGGGATAACAACTGTCTTGATTTTCAATGTGTAGTTATATTATAAAACAATGTATGAATTATACATGTAATAAATGGAAATACTTAATGTCTGTAGAAGAATATCATTCTGCTATATATGAAAGTAACTCTTTATTTATCTAGTATAAATAAGAACATTTTAACTACCGAGTAAGGATAAAATAAATCCTATACTGTTAGAACAGAAACAAAATATATTTGAAAAACAAAGATAATGATAAACAACAGTATTGTATATAAATTATGAATACAACTAACTAAAATAGTTAATGATAAGGGTACTGTAATGTAAATGCAGGAATTAAACAGAAATAGAAACTTGAGAAATTTATAATAATTTAATCTTCTCATTCACTTGGCTACTTGCCTATCAGACTTATCTATTTTAATCTATCTATGTACTGGAGTACGATGCTGTTCCTTTTGCATGGGGAAAAATGTAGAGATCATTTATTCAATCATTTTTATTTATGCAGAATCATTAAAATTTTTAGAATAATTGAAATGAACTTTATGAAACAAACAGTAAAATTTAGTAGATGAAAGAACTTTAAATACACAGAAATAAATTACAGAACTTGTAAATAAAAGCAGATAAGACAATAAAACTTGTAAAAGACGATAGGCCGACCAACAACCAAGGAGGACTGTTCCTCCCAACCTACTCTAGAAGAAGCAGCTCAACTGCTGACTTCTAATGAACCCCCGAGCCTGATTACTGATCCAGTAAGTGGGTGGAAACTATTTAGAAGCAAGGCACTAAAAATACCTTCTCCACTTGGTATCAACCTCCTGAAAAATGCCTTCTCCACTCAGCATCAACCTCCTGAACTCAATAAGAGTTTTGACAGACTCACAACATGATCAACAACAACATATCCCCTCATCAAATCTCTTGGGTGCAAACACAGCAAAACCCCAAGGTAAATTTCCTTGTCAGGAAAAGTGATTGAACCTCAATTCAATATTTGATGGCTATTATATAGACTGCCTAGGTCTTTTAGTGGTCAGTTTATAATAAATGAGTTTCAAGCTCTAGTCCCATCTTTCAGGGCACTATGACCACATTTCAAGGGAGTTGTCCCATACCAGCAGCTAGTTAGTTGAATCATGATGCTGCCACTTGTCCATTGCCTTCTACCACAGATTCCATTCCACCTAGTGGATCAATAACCACTCTTTCAATAGTCCTCTTAGGTGTTTGTCTCCTAATTTATTTATTAAATAATAATATATTGTGCAAATTACAGTCATCCTTGGACACCTGTCCAATACAAACTTTATAATAAAAGTTATCATAATGTTTTTGAACATAAAATGTTTTCCAACTTAAAGGGTATGTTACATTTTTACTATATTGTTCAATAATAAGTGTCTAGGGAACCAACATAAAACAAAATAGTCCAATACAGAAGATAAAAAAAAGTTGACATATGTTGCTAAGAAGACTTGACACCTAAGCTTCATCCAATTTATTATGATAAATAGAATTTCCTCTAATAGAGAGGAGACGCTAGTCCAAAAAATCACCCTCTATCTTTGGAAACATGGAATAAGATAGCTTTCCTCGATATAAATACGACAAATATCATCTCAAGCACTTCAAGGTTTACCAACTTAATGTTTCTCAATAAGTTCGCGTGCTTTGAAAATTTTAGTAGGTACATGATCTACATGCCATTGAATCCTATATACTTTATTGGAAAGTATGTTTCCATTTATAATACTCATCTAATCAATAACCATGATTTCTATGTACCTCCTTTTAATCATACATATCCAATCATGTTTCTCTCTTTTCAAGAATGATCTCAAATAGATTTATTTAAAATAATTACTCATATTTCGTTCATATTCAGTGTCAATGTAACATAAAAATAGAGAAACATGACTTTCCAAAGCAACTTTATTGCCAATATAAGGGGATCTTACCAAATTTGAAGTAATGGAAATCCTGCAAAGGTTGCTGATATCAATCCATTATGTTTATTATGTGATAGATCACTGCAAGACAACATGAGATCATCGTTGATTGAAAATTCATAATGATGCAAATGAGGATTTCATAATCAATTACCAATGGCGTATTCACACATTTAGGAGGAGTTGACCCTTGGTGAGTGGCCTAGCACACCACTTCCTTCACATATCAACCAAAACCCCATTGGAAACAATAAGTATCCATTATAAAACACCATTATGATACTTAAACACTAGGGTTTCTCGAACACCCCAAACAACAATTTTTTTTCTTCTGTAAAAGAATTGATTGTTCAAATGTTGAAGAACAATACATTATTGAATTTCACAAAATTTCTACATGCAAAATGTTGTCAAGGACAAAAGAAACATAACAAGCCCACTAGCACCAAATGTTGAACATGAGAATTGAACATTCATCGATCTAGACAAAGTTATCTTGGAGGTACTTGAAACCTCAATTATTTACAGAAAATTTTCAACCCTAAATGAACCCTAATCTAAAACCCCCACCGGCAATAGAGAATTTAGATATTAAAAAAATTAAGGAATTACAATTGCCATATAAACCGTAGATAAAAATAATGTTTTTTTAAGAGTTCATTTCTGTGATAGAAAATGTTAGAAAAGAACTGCAAATAAATTAGTTTATTTTTTGGGCATGGTGATAAAGACATCGATAGACCCTTGGAATGGAAAGAAGTTACAAATCACAACAAGAGGTCAAAAATTCAATCATACATGCATGATTCTGAAGAACAATAATGTTTACAAGATTCAATGGTGAATTCTTCTGCAAAACATTTAGTTGAATGAAGAAATTGTTTATTTAGTAGGAGACAATGAATACTCTATTTTGGTTGATGACACTTTCAAAAATAATTCTTCAAACAAAAAATATTGGGGCCTAATGCAACCATACATTTGATTTAAATGAAAAATAAACAACGAACTAGCTTCTACAAACCTCTTGTGCTGGAAATTGAGGGTGATTGAAGGACTCATGACAAATTTAGCAGGATATCGAGGGAGAATGGAGGGTTTCTAGCGAATTTCAGAGGGAAAAATCATTATTTCTTTCCTCTTACTCATCAATAAGGGAAGGTGAATGGCTTGGTAGAAATTAATTTTTAACTAAATGTGGGACGAATTTATTGAAATTTAAAAAAGAGTTTCCATATAAAAAATTCGCCCAGAAAATATCTTAAACCCTTTTAATTTCTCCCATGGGATAAATTTCTCCCTTAAAATCCCCTTGTCAATGAGTTGCATGTAATGAGGCATTATAGTGATCGATATCCATTCCCATTCAATGAGATGCAAGTAATGAGGTGTTATAGCGATTTGGCATCTATCTACTGAGATCGATCACCATTGGCTTCGGTGGGTATGCAAAGACAATGAATTCACACGAGCATTCCTGCATCGATCTACTGAGATCGATCACCATCCAAAACGATTTGCATGTATAAACATTTAAATGATATGCAAGTATATTAAATATTTGACGCAAGTCGCCTTACGGAAATAAGGTTCTTGCTTAACAATACACACGACACAAACCACAATGCTCACACAAACAAGGTGTAGAACAAGATGCCTGGATTGGCTTATATTACTTCTCTGAAATTGGTTACAATATAAAATAACTGTAAGGAAATAACTAACTATAGTCGGCCTCAGCCGTTACAACATCGAAGTAACTGTGGTGTGTTCTCCCTGTGTGTTGACCTCACCCTATCCTAGTTCACCACGGAACTCTGAGCTATGCTTCGATCTCAACACTCAACACTTGGCCAATGTGACTCTTCACAACTCTCTCGGCTCTGCGCTGTGCTCTCTCTGCTCTGCTCTTTCTTGTCTCTCTAGACTAAAGACCTCTTCTTCCTCTTCTACTCTGCTGGTGCTGTTTCCAAGATTATTACAATCTCGAGACATGCGTTCCCTCCATTCGTCGATCTTGTCCAAATCCTGCGAATCTGCACTGTCAGCCTCTATCCATGTTGCATAGCATCTGTCCATGATGTCCTCTATCATGTCCTTCACCAACTCGCAATAACTGTAATAACTTCCTTAGCAACCCCGAATGGCTACTGGTACAGTCCCTTGACTATTCTGTCCTTCTGACCCTGCTATAGCAGTCAGTCACATCTCGAGTGTCCTTTTGGTTCATTTCTTCCCATTACTCTTGAGTCATGTCATAGTTTGACCACTTGTCAACTACCCGACCTCTTACATCGCTCGATCCTCGACTTCTCATGACATTCACTGTCTCTTTAGTCGGCCGCACCCTGACTACTTCTACTTGACTTGTTGACTTCAACAAGTAAACCTGCTCCCCGCACCATTGGTCATCGACACTCCCACTGGTTGGCTCCCTTCGATCGATCAACTTTGACTGATCAACCTAGGTCCCGATGCTCCTGCATCAGTCTCCCCAGGTGAAAAAGAATTCGACTGCTCTGTCAGTCTCCTAAACTCTTCTTCAGAAATCCACGTCACTTTCTGCAACTCATCATTTGTCCATCACACCAAGTATTCCTTCATGCACGATCTACGGGTACGCCCTACCTCTTGTTCGTCGATTACTTCTACGATCACTTTCTTATGTCGATCTGGAATCTGTCCTATCCAGTCGATACTGGTTCCTTCCCCTTTACTGCTGCTTGACCCTTCTTCAAATTTATACAGGTCTGAGACGTTGAACGTTGCTGAAATGTTCAAGTCTTCCGGTAATTCCAACACATAGGCATTGTCTAAAATCTTCTTCAGAATCCTGCATGGTCCTATCTTCTTCAGCTTCAGCTTGTTGTATGTTCCTGTCAGAAATCGCTCCTTCCGCAAGTATGCATAGACTAAGTCCCCTTCTTGGAATGACAATAGCCTCTTCGTCTGATCGGCTCTCAAGTTGTAGGCCACGTTACTCTTCTCGATGCACTTTCGCACATTTTCATGAACTTCATGCATATGCTCTGCGATCGATCCTGCATCCGCGCTCTTCCAGGTTTTTGTTGCAATTCGACCAAATCTGCCACTACATGTGGACTCCTCCCTTGAACAATCTGGAATGGGCTCAATCCTGTTGATCGATTCATATAATTGTTATATGCAAATTCTGCCTGTGCTAACACATTCTCCCACTGCTTGGGTTTATTGGTTGCTAAACATCTCAGAAGGTTTCCCAAACTTCTGTTTACAACCTCGGTTTGTCCGTCTGTCTACGGATGATGTGCTAAACTAAACTCTAGCTTCATGTCGAGTTTCTTCCATAGGGTTCTCCAAAGATGCCCCATGAATTTCGTATCCCTACCCGACGTGATACTCATTGGCAACCCATGCAACCTCACTATTTGCTTAAATAATAATACAACGATTCCTATGGCATCACTTGTTTTCTTACATGGTATGAAATGTGCCATCTTCAAAAATCTGTCAACTACAACAAATATTGAGTCGTTCCCCTGCTGAGTCCTTGGTAATCCTAACACAAAATCCATTCTAAGATTCTCCCATGGGTTCTCTAATATTGGCAATGGTGTATATAACCCGGTGTTTTGACTCTTTCCCTTTGCCAACTGGAAAACTTGACATTGTCGAACCCATTTTCTGACATCTATCGACATCCTTGGCCAGAAATACTTTTCGTCAACCAGTGCTTTGGTCTTGTCGATCCCAAAGTGCCCTGCTAACCCGCCATTATGAAATTCTCTGATTAGGTTCTCTCTCACTGATCCTCTAGGAATACATAGTTGAATTCCCCTGAACAGGTAACCTTCTTGAATGAGGTAACTCAAATATGGAGTTCTGTCGATGCTCCAAGGCTCTCAACAAGCCTTCCATGCCTTCGCAAAATCTTCATTGGCTTCATACTCTGTCTTTATCGACTCTATTCCTGTTGCCTGAACAGTCATTTTGCTCAACAGCGCAACTCTCCTGCTCAATGCGTCGACAAATTTGTTCGACTTGCCCGACCTATGTCGCGACACGAATGTATATCTTTGGAGCAGCTCCACCCACTTCATGTGTCTTTGATTGAACTTCGACTGAGTATTAATATACCTCAGTGCTTGGTGATCTCTGTATAACACAAATTCCTGTGGCAACAAATAATGCCTCTATTTCTTCAATGCTTGGATGATAGCATTAAATTCTTGGTCATAGACCGAATACTTCCACTTCGCTCCATTCATTTTTTCACTAAATAATGCAATTGGTCGGCCTTCCTGGCTCAACACTGCTCCAATTTCTCTTCCACTCACATCACAATCGACCTGGAAAACTTTGTCAAAGTCTGGGACCACCAACACTAGGCTCTCAGTGACCTTTTCCTTCAATTTTTCAAAAGCTTCTTGGGCTTTATCTGTCCACTTGAACTTGCCCTTTCTCATGCATTCTGTCAATGGTGCACAAATTCGACTGAATCCCCAAATGAACTTCCCATAGAAACTAGCAAGTCCACGGAAATTTCTCACTGCAGTCGTACTCGTCTGTTCGGGCCAATCTACTATTGCCTTCACCTTCTCGGGGTCCATCTCCAACCCTTTACTTGAAATTATAAATCCCAAGTATACCAATTCCTTCTTCATGAAGAAACACTTTTGCAGGTTGACCATCAGCTTCTCTTCCTGCAATTTCTGCAATACTTGTCGAACATGCTCCAAATGTTTTGACTTGGTCTGATTGAAAATCAGAATGTCGTCTAAATAGACTATGACAAACTTCCCCAAGAATGGTTTCAGTACCTCATTCATTAGTCTCATGAATGTACTGGGTGCATTAGTCAATCCGAATGGCATGACTAACCACTCATATAACCCTTCTCTTGTCTTGAATGCTGTCTTCCATTCATATCCTTCTTTGACCCTAATATGGTGATATTCACTCTTCAGGTCTAATTTCGTGAAGTATGTCGCTCCACTCAGGCAATCCATCAAGTCATCCATCCTTGGCAATGGAAATCGATACTTGACGGTGATCTTGTTGATGGCTCTGGAGTCGGTACACATTCTCCATTCCCCGCCCTTCTTGGGTGTCAATACTGTTGGTACTGCACATGGGCTCAAGCTTTCTCAGATCAATCCCCTGTCCAACAACTCTTGGACCTGTCGGCTGAGCTCCTATCCCTCTGTCGGACTCATCCTATATGGTGCTTTGTTTGACAGACTCGACCCTAGAATCAAGTCAATCTGATGGGATATGCTCCTTGTCAGCGGCAATCCCATCGATTTCTCATCATCCATTATGTCCTGAAATTCTTCGAGCAACTCCTCAACTTCGATCGGAATGATTGCAAAACATCCCAATTGATTTTCCTCCTCCGCGAGGAATTCCTTGGAAGTGCACATCAACACTCGCTTTTCCCAAAGATTGCTCTCGCCATCTTTACTGTCGGCTGGATCTCCTCACCTCGACTTAACAGTTCTTTTCATGCCATTCTTCCACATTGTGACTATATTAGCTCAACCATCATAGATCATCTTATGATCATATTTCCATGGTCTCCCTAACAACAGATGGCACGCATCCATGGGAACTACTCCGTGTACTCTTTCACGGTCATCTCTTTTTGTCGAAAGTTTTGTAACTTTCGGAACAAGGAAACCACATAGTCGTTTGGCAAGAACTTTCCCTTCAGCTTGGCAACCATCCTGTCCCAAGATTTGATTTTCTCCTTTCCTTTCTTGAGTCTATCAGTCTGTACATTGTCCCACCACAACGAGGCATGACCTCTCAACCTTAGACATGCAGTCTTAACCCGCTTAGGATCCTCGATCTGCTCTACATCAAAATATTTTTCCATCTCTCTGAACCAGTCGATCAAGTCTTCTAGGTCCAGGCTTCCCGAGTACGTACACACATCTATCTTCGCCCGACCTCTCATTTCTCTTAGAATCTTGATGAATTTTTCCTCTGGTTCTTCTGTTGTGGCTTCCTGAGCTTCCACTTCCTCGACTTCCTCGTTACTGTGGTCTATCGCTTCAGGAATGCAACCATGCCTCTGGTTTTCTTTGATAGTTGTGACTTCATTTGTCAAAGTCTACCTCGTTCGGACACATTCGTTGAACATCTTACGATCCACTGTGACGACTACTGTGCCACGTGCTCTTCGTCCTCGGACATTAACGCCTCTATGAGCCATTTTCGGCTTCTGCTGAAAATTCTCACTCATTCTGGTTCTTATACCAATTGACGCAAGTCAGGTTGGTATGGTCTTCTTCTCTTCTCGAATTGGACTCGCCTCCAGGCTCTGATACCAACTCACACAAGTCACCTTACGGAAATAAGGTTCTTGCTTAACAATACACACGACACAAACTACAATCTCACACAAACAAGGTGTAGAACAAGATGCCTGGATTGGCTTATATTACTTCTCTGCAATCAGTTACAATATAAAATAATTGTAAGCAAATAACTAACTACAGTCGGCCTCATCCGTTACAACATCGAATTAACTGTGGTGTGTTCTCCCTGTGTGTCGACCTCACCCTCTCATAGTTCACCATGGAACTCTGAGCTATGGTTCGATCTCAACACTCTACACTCGGCCAGTGTGACTCTTCACAACTCTCTCGGATCTACTCTGCTCTTTCTTGTCTCTCTAGACTGAAGACCTCTTCTTCCTCTTCTACTATGCGGGTGTTGTTTCCAAGATTATTACAATCCCGAGACAGGCATTCCCTCCATTCGCCAATCCTATCCAAATCATGCGAATCTGCACTGTCAGCTTCTATCTGTGTTGTACAGCCTCTGTCCATGACATCCCCTATCATGTCCTTCACCAACTTGCAATAATTGTAATAACTTCCTCAGCAACCCCGAACAACTACTGGTACAGTCCCTTGACTTTTCTATCCTTCCGACCCTGCTACAGCAGTCAATCACATCTTGACTATCCTGTCGGTTCATTTCTTCCCATTACTCTTGAGTCGTGTCGTAGTTTGACCACTTGTCAACTACCCGACCTCTTACATCGCTTGTCATCTGTCGATCCTTGACTTCTCATGACATACGCTGTCTCTTCAGTCGGCCGCACCCAAACTGCTTCTGCTTGACTTGTTGACTTCGACAAGTCAACCTTCTCCCCGCACCAGTGGTCATCGGCACTCTCGCTGGTCGGCTCCCTTCGGTCGATCAAATTCGACTGATCTGCCTAGGTCCTGATGCTCCTGCATCAATATTACAGTGATCCAGCATGGATCTACTAAGATCGATTACCATTCGCTCCGGTGGATGTGTAGAGATAATAAATGAATAAGGCATTCTAGTATCGATCCACATGGATCGATCGCCATCCCCATTTTAACAAGAAGCAAGTTTAATAAAATATTACAGCGATCCCATTAATGGAGAAATAAGGATGCCATCGCGGATGGGTCGTCCAACAGGAAGAAAACTTAAACACAGTAAATTTTATTTGACATTGCATGAATCATTTTCTCAGATTGCCGACCCAAAAAGAAAAGGGATAAATTAGAAATACTATCAAGCACATCCATGCATTACCAAGGGTACCTTACGCAAGCGCAGAAATAAAATGAAATTGATGCAAGGTTATACATATACCATGGGTATATCATGGGGTTCAAGATTACTTCCACTTCTATGCAGATCTAACTCAAGTTCAACTTCATAATAAACATTTATATGGTTAATATGAATTACAAATAATTCCAGTCGTGTAATAGATGTAACTACTATCTATAATCACTTGCATTTTACACATATATTAAAAACTAAATAAATGCTACCTGATTGGACGGATGCTCGAGTTGTTGACGGTGATACCGAAGCTCAAGTACTTCTCGATCCTCTTCCAAAACATCAGAATTCAGCAGCAAACATCTCGATTGACCTCTCGACCATATTGTGAGTACTCTTCTGCCCCTTGAACGCCCGATCAATCGGGTCATAGAGATCACACACAAAAACTAGAGGTACAAAAGTGGGCTTCCCCCCCACCAAGACCTCTTTCCAAACTCATAATAGAAGCAAATCAATGTTTTACAATCATTACTGTAACCATCCAGCCATAGGTTATCCTCTCCTTTCCTCTTCCATTCCTTAAATAGGAAATTTCTCTACGACATATGTCGCTTCATGCGAAAATGCCTAATATTTTAATTATTTAAATATAATTAGCTCACCCAGCCAGGTGTCCAATTCCTAAGAGAGTGCACCTACATTCCTATATTTACTCAAGTCTGTCCCCCCTGATGCTTCAATCTAGTTTCTATTTTTGTGGGTGCAAGTGGAGATCGCTACATGCTAATGTTTTAGTATAATATTTGCTCCTAAACACATATTCTCCATTATTTTAATTACAAATAATTATTTCATGTGAAAATGGCCTAAATGCAAACCTATATGCTTAATGCATAATATTCATCAATTGTTCTTGTCTTGTGTACAGGTACCACTTCATCAGGTCCATCCGTCCCTCATTTTATTTATATCAACATGGTACCACATCATCGGGTTCTTTCGTTAGTACTTCTTCATTTCATGTGATTTGCGGGAACTTCATGTAGGGATTTAGGATTCGTCACCTTAAATCCTCCGTCTACACTCTATTGGAGACGAATGGCACTAGGGAGTCAGTCCGTTCTTACTGCGTGCCCCCCAACCTCGTACGTGACCAATTCCATCATGGTTCACTTCGCATGACTTCATGCTTCCTTGAGTAAGCGGGTAGGTGATTTTAAACTCATGTGTGGAATCTGTAGGAAGTCGACACCATCGTCGTTCTTTTTTGTGTGATTTTATTCGTACTCTACGACCCATTTATTTCCTTTGTGAGTCCGTCAGTGAATTTTTTCACCTGTCGCTACACACATGCTCCAAAACACACATTAATAACTTTATTCTCATTTATCATAATTCACTTCATAATATACTAATACTTAAGCAACCATAATTTAGTCATAACATCATATATTTCGTCAATCTGCTAATCATTAAGCAAACATGCATTTCTTTCATTCACATCATATATTTCATAACTTAGCTAACCATTAGGAAACATACGCAAATTCATTTATAGACTCATATATTTCATAAAACAACTAATCATTAAGTAGAACATGGATTTATTCATGAATATAAATAAAGTATCCATTTCCACAAATGTCATTCAATTCATTGTTTTCGTTTATCAATTTGTCGTCATGCACATCATCAGGTGTTTCTCAATTATTCAATATATATATAATCAAACTTGGGTAACTTTTATTAAAGTTTTATTCATCTGGGTCACTCGACAAGTGCCCTTAAAGTATACATCAATCTAGGGGCATTACACTAAGTGATATCTGGATACTTGATATGATGTGTGGAATAGTATTTATTATGTGGAAAACCTTATTACCCAAATTGATGATATGATGACACAAATCGATAATATCGATAGCATCAAAGCATGAATTGATGGAAACGTCCCTGTATGTTGAGAGGGATGGAGGCATTTTGCACCCTATGTTTTTATGATACCTGGAGTCGTGGAAGGGATGTGATGAGTCATGCTTCCCTAGACATGTGATGAAGATGGTCGTATGCCTACTAGGAGAGGCTAGTTCCGTTGTTTAGCTAATGCTACCGCTCTTAGGTTCTATATGTGTCTAGGTCGGTGAAGCCGACACCACATCATTACCAGCAGAGGAGGGATAAGGAGGATGTGCAAGTAGGATAGGATGGGAGGATATGTTCGTTAGTACTATTTATGGTTGAGGGTTTATGACACCAAGCTAGTAGTGGTAAGTACCTTTCCCTTGAGAATAACAGATTGATTAGCTATTGTGAATCTAAAGTGTAAAGATGTTATAAATTGATTGGTTAATTATTTATGATTGTTGATGCTAAAATTATTATGTTGGATGTATGTTGATTTGGTTATATATGTGCGTGTGTGTGTGTGTGTGTGTGTGATTGTCATGTGTTGTATGTATGGTTGCTCAATCTGTACGAAGGATTATTATTTCGTTAGTTAGTATATATCCATAGGTGAGATGATACTTTATTATAGTACATATACGATCTATGTGTATGTTGGCCATGCATGCATACCTCGTACATGTACACTAGTATTGATGTGGTAAATACCTAACATGCTAAATTATTGTAATGTTATTTGGAACAAGAGTGAGTTGTGCATTAATTAAGTTTGAATGATGATTGTTTAATTGTGTTGATATGCATAGAGAGGTCAATTAGGTTAGTGATTAGTTATGCATAAGTGATGCATTAGTAATTAATCGATGTTGTCAAGAAGAAATTTTCATGAGATAGTTATTGTAAATAACATAGTTACTGTTAAGAGTACACCAATAATATTGCTCTATTTAAACATGTTTATCATACTGTTTAAACAATTGATGGTGTTTTATTTAAAATTAACAAATGTTATGTTGTATTATATTTCCTTTCCTTTAAACCAATAATAATAATCATCATCATTATTATTATTTTTATTGTTGTTTTATTATCATGGATATTCTTATTATTATAACTATTGTCGAATAAGCATAACTTTATGATTTTAGCTTCATGGTTTTGTTTAAATAAATAAATTTTTCTAGATTATTTTATGTGAATAATAAAATGAATATTATTATTATTTTAAAGGAAGTGAAAGTGATTGTTGTTTTGATATTATTATGTAATATGATTATTTAAAATTTTAATTGTAAATCAAACATCATTGTTGAATATGGATTTGGACTGAATAATTAAGACCTCATAAACCTCCTTATGAAAAGTCAAACTTGTACTTTTATTTTTTCCTTAAAACATTCAAAGATGAAGTGGTGGATTGAACTACCATTAATGAGATAGTCTCGTAAAAACAAGTGGGGATTATGCTTCAAATAAATAGATAATAGATGTCAATTCAAATGGGTAAACTTCAATGGAGCATTTAACCATTTGGGTTCCCAAGAGAATGAGAAGTCCTATAAACTAATATTATAATTATCTATCCTTGATTAGTTGGATTTTATTAATGGTTTAGAATCCAAAAAACATGGATGACTAAGGAGATGGAGTAAGATTGAGTTTTGGAGGAGGAAAATGGTATATAGGAAAGGATTCATCGAGTATGAGAGGGGGGTTTGGTTTTCGTTTGGAGAATTATACCTAGTATTGTTCTGAAAAAGGAGGAATTCCGAGGAGGGGGAGAACTCGAAGCTTTGAGGAGGTGGGAAACTCAAAGATTGAGGAGGGGGTTAACTCAAATAAAAGTTTGGTTTTGTGAAAGTTCACTATTGAACTATGGAAATGGTACTAAGGAAAGTTTCTATAGGTATTTTCAGTTTGTGTGCTCGGGGGCTAGCAAACCTGTTGATTTCCTAGGGCCATCATGATAACAGTTTGTCAGGTAGGGTGGTTTATCAGTTTGGTCACTAAGGCTTGGTCAAAAGGAACTACAGGAGCTACATGAACCACCTACATCACTACATTACCCATATATTCAACTTATACAAATTTAATTATTCATTTCTATTTATGAATATTAATGCAGAATAAACCATGGATCAAAAACAATTACATATGAAACACAATTTGTATTTCTGGTGTAAATATTTCATTATGGAAAATTTTATAATACTATGATATGAATGCAAGCAAATATAAAACCTACCAACATAAACTATAACAAAATTTGATGCAAAAAAAACTCGTATTATTATTAAACCAAGCTTTAGATGAGGCTTATACATTGAATTGGACCTAGTGACTAGTTTAGTGCCTTTCGAGAAGGTTGAGCACTATAGCTTCATCGTTTGTTTCATGTTGTTAAGTGACACAAGACTTTGGATTGTTTGTTGTTATGTTGTAATAGGTCATAATGCTTAGACAATCACGTTCAATATCGTCGTGGATCAACTATGCAAATATGGTAAGCTTCAAGAGGCCATGAAATTATTGGTTCAAATGTCAAACAAAGGGCATATCCTTAATGTTATTACATTTAATGCCATGATTTATGGTCTATTGATGGTCTATGCAAACAAGGAAACTTGGACGAGGCTAGGAATCTCTTTTATAAAATTCCCAATATAAAATTTTTCCCTAACGTTGTCATTTACCTTGCACTTATTGATGGATTTTGCAAGGTGGAAGAGGCTCTGGAGCTCCTCCATGAAATGGCTAGCAAAAACATATCCCCTGATGTTGTCACATACACTGGGATTATTGATGGTTTCTGTAAGGAAGGAAAGATGGAATAGGCTATGGAACTCCTTCATGAAATTTCCATCAAAAACATATCCCCTAATGTGTTCACGTACAATGGGATTATTGGTGGTTTCTATAAGGAATCCATGTTGGAAGAGGATATGGATCTCCTCCATGAAATGGATGGAAAAAACATATGCCCTAATGTTGTCATGTACAATGGGATTATTGATGGTTTCTATAAATAAGAAAAGATGGAAGAGGTTGGATAAACAAATCTCTACAAATTTTCTATGAGATTCGAAAGCAGGGTTTGAGATCAACTCTTGCTATATAAGACACATTGATGGATGGACTTTGCAAAGTGGGTAATTTCAAAGAGGTAATAAAGTTATTTAAATAGATGACAGATAGCAATCACATCCTTGTTATGATTACATATGTTATCCTAATGTATGGAATGTGAAAGGAAGAAACACACCAAGAGGCCAATAGACTACTACATGAAATCTCAAAAATTATTTGGCAATGTAGAAGTGACATATTTAGTAGTAAATAATAGCCCATGTAAAGATATTGTTGAAATGCAAATAGTAGGATTCAGTAAGAGGGGGTGAATTTCAATGTATGAAATTCAAGGGTGACTTTGGTAACGATGCACTAAGAAGACAATCTTAAACAGGTAAAGATAGATGCATCTTTCTATTTTATGAAATGGACTAATCTTACTGTATGTCGTCAACTCAGGTTATCAAATATTCCAAGGGTTTGCAATATGAAGCAATAGATCCATCTAGGCTCTAAATCCTAGAAGGGTTTATTATTTGAGGCATCTTGTTGATGGAACTCCATTTTCCCCTTGGTAAGCGTGAATTTTAGAAATGCATACAATATATTCACATATAGAAATAAACAATTTAAGCTTTAAATAATGTAAAAGAATGAGGATAAAGAGGATTCTAGTGTTAATGACAGAAGAAACATTCCATAGAAGGTTGAAACAATACATAGAACATCCAAAATTACAATGAAACACCCTTTTATATTTTATTGATTGTAGGTAGACATAATATTTGGGTACATCCAAAGCATACAGGTTGTTTGATCCTTCTACCTCATGTGTTATTATTAGGTGAGATGTTCAATTCAATGAACTCTCTCCTCCTCCTAAGTCTGTTGAACACCATTTTACCTTGAATTATCCTTCATCTTTTATTTATCCTATATTTGTTACCCCTTCCTCTACTTTTTTGCCTACCCTTGATCCTATTTCACATTTTCTTCAAGTACTCCACCTGAATGTCCTAAAGATACTAGTGTGGTTCTTACCACTACTACTCTTCCTATTTGGCCCCAGAAAACACTTGAATCCATAGGTTGTGAGATTGGTATTCCTTCTGATACTCGTCGCACTAGATATGAATTTTCTCTTATGACTAAAGTATTTTCCACAAATGATCCCTCTACCTATGTTGAAGCTAAAGATAAATCTAACTGGGAGAAATCCATGACTGTTGAGTATGACTCTTTAATGAAAAATAAGATATGCACTCTTGTTCCTCTTCCTCTTAGATATAATTTAGTTGGATGTAAGTTGATATATAAAACAAAGTTTACTATAGAAGAACAAATTGAAAAATATAAATTCTGGTTATTAGCAAAATAATTTTCTCAACAAGAAGATATTGACTCTATTGAAACTTTTGCTCTAGTTGCTAAACTGAACAAAACAAGAAATTTTATTTCTCTTGTTGAATATTATCAATGGGAAATACACCAAATGGATGTAAAGACCACCTTTTTGAATGGTGATCTTTGTGAAGACATTTATATGCAACAACCACCTAGTTTTATTACTGTTGCAACTTCAAATTTGGTATGCAAATTAAACAAGTCTTTATATGGTCTTAAGCAGGAACCTAGAGCTTGGTATAAGAAAATTGATACTTATTTCATGAAGAATGGTTTTAAGTGGTGTATATCTGATCCAAATATGTATGGTAAGAACTTTGATGATGATGTATTGATTGTGGTACTTTATGTGGATGATATTATTATTATTGGTAGTTAGCTTAAAATTATACAAGAAATGAAGAATGATATTAAAGAGCAATTTGAAATTACCAATTTAGGTATATTGCATTATTTTTGGGGTATTTAGATTTGGCATATGTTGATTGTATATTCCTCTCTGAACCTAAGTATGCTACATATTTAATTACTCAATTTAATATGAGTGATTGTGAGCCTTTTTTTATGCCATTTTGGTATGATGTAAAGTTAACTATTGAGTGTGATACTCCTCTTGTTGATGCCACATTGTATCATTAGCTTGTGGGGAGTTTGATATATTTGAAACACAACATGAATGGTTTCTCTTTTTCAATTAGCATGGTTTCTAGGTTTATGCAAAAGCCTCATGAAATTCATTTGAAAGCAGCAAAGAGAATTCTCAGATATTTTTAGGGGACAATGCATTATGGTTTTTTCTATTCTAGTTGAACTATAGTTTCACTTCTTGGTTATATAGATTTTGATTAGGAAAGGGATGCTTTAGATCAAATGTCTTAGTACTATAGGGTACATATTTCATCTTGGTTCAAGTTCGATCTCATGGTCCAGTAAGAAGTTGAGAACTCTTTCTCTTTCTTCTTTTGAACTAGAGTACATAGAAGCTAAGGAGCCAACTAAAGAAGCAGTATGGATATGGCATGTTCTTACAGAGCTTGGATTTGTTTATAAGTATCCTACAAAATTAATATGTGACAATCAGAGTGCAATTCAACTTCCATACAATTCAGTGTATCACTCCAATAATAAACACATTGACTTGGATACTCATTACATTTGATATCTTGTTGTAGATGGTGTTATTTGTTTGGAGTATTGTCCCATAGAAAAAAAATCAGCCGATATCTTCACAAAATCCATGACATAACGAAATTTTTTGTATCTTCAATTTTTTTTTGGAATGTGATAAGTTGTCATGAAATGGGAATGCTAATGTAATTCCATCTTCCTCCATATATATGTTGTTTCCCTATTCATCATTAAGGGGCAGTGTTGAACTGTGTAATTTTAATATTACAGTGTAATGGCATTTAATATGATGTCATAAGATGTCTTATCTATGAAATGAGGGCATAAATAGTTCTAATATTTATGTAAAAGGAATTATCCAGCATGCATGATGTAGTAATATTCTCCTATTACCATTCATTATATAAGGAAGTGGAAAATCATTTATCCCACATGTATTTCACAATGTTATTCTTCCATACCTCTAGCTATATAATAGAGGTGAAGGAGATCCTTCGGGAATATTGTGTGTATTGCATTGTAATGCTATTTTAGAGAAGATATGAGAGCATATGTGGAGTGGAGCTCAAGTTTAAAAGTGCATGTTTCTGAATAATAAGAATACAATACCCTCCTATGGATGTTCCCCATTTGGGGTTTTACCACTTATGTCTGGGGTATCATTTATTTTCTCTTGTCTCTAGTTTCTTACTTCGATTATTGTTGCTTGTAGGAATAGAAGGCTAGACTAGTATATTATTTCATTGCATGTTACAAAACATATTGTTGTATGTTTATGCATTTCTCAATATTCTAACAAAGGAAACTAAGGAAAACAATGAAAGAGAAAAATCATTGTCTGGAATCATCCGACGAGGAATATGAGAAACCATTAATGTGATATTTCCATTTTAGGGAAACCATGCTGACACATTCAGTATTATGATATACATGCAACAAAATTTAAAAAAATGACTATGAAACTATCATAAAATACATTAGCATAATTAGGCTAAGAACCAATCCTAAATACTATGAACCTGGGGTCGATTTTCTTGATTGATCATTAGAGTTGAATATGGAACTCACATTGGGACATTGACCAAGTCCACCAACAAGTAAAGGTTGGATTGGAAGGTATGAACCCAACATCATATATAATTATCCAAATAAATCTAAATTAAAACAAAATATAAAAAATTACATCACATATTGTCAAATAAACTTTATAATAAGAAAAAAATTAAAAATAAAATGCCCTTATCCCATAATCACTAGGCCATTACCCTTTAAAACTCATCAGCCCCTACTTCCTAACCCCTTGACCTTTAATTCCATAAACCCTAATCCATAATCCCTTAACCCTTAATTATGCTCTAAAACCCTAATCCCTATTCCCATAATACATAAGCCCTAAATCCCATAACCCCTAATCCATTGACCCGTAAACTCTTAAACCCTAATCCCTAATCGATTAACCCATAAAACCTTATTCCCTAATCTCCTTTAACTCTTAATCCCTAATACTTTAACCATTACACTACATAATCCCTAATCCCATAAACCTGTAATCCCTTAAACCCTAATCCCTAATCCCTTAACATTTAATCCCTAAACCCTAATTCCATTAACTATTAATCCCTAATCATGTAACCCACAATTCCTGAGTCCGCTAACCCCTAAGCCATTTTCCCTTAATCCCTTAAAGACTAAACCTTATTACCTAATACCTTAACCCCTAAACCCCTAACCCATAATTCCTAAGCCTTTAAATATCAATCCCTTAACCCATAATCCCTAAGCTATTAACCATTAAACTACCTAACCCCTAAGCCCCAAATCCCTTATCCTTTGGCGGTTATTCCCTTAAACCCTAATACATAATCCCTTAACCCCTAATCCCTAAATCCCCTAATATTCAAATCACATATGACCTTAACCCCCAAGGCCTCAATAAGTTAACTATCTAGGTACACTAGGCATAAAATTGGAAGCCAAACGCAATGTTAAAAAGGAAGCTAAAACATACGCTATAAATGAAGCTAAGCTAGAAGCGAAACAATGAGATAAACATGTAATTGAAAGAGGATAAAAAGAGGACCTAAAAAATAAGTTAAAGAAGAAGCTAAATAGGAAGTTAAACTGTAAGTTTTATTTAGCGCTAAATTCAGCGCTATATAGAAGGAGCTAAATAGGAAGTTAAACTAGAATTTTTATTCGGCACTAAAATCACTGCTATTTAGTGCTGACTTTTCCAAAAGTATGAAGATGAATGCATTAAAACAATCATGGGAAGCAAAAAAGGGATCCAATCACATGGATTTGTTGTAGTGAGATAAATATATTAATGACAGTCTAGCATCAATATATACATATATATATCAACATATTTAAAAAATGAAAAATTAAAACATTAATGGTTTATGCTTTCACACAGTTGTTATCATTGTCCATGTTTTATTCCATAAATGTGTTGAGAATTTGTACTTCAACATTTGTAGGAGATTCTTTACTCATCACCATCATGGAAATGTAAAAGAAAATGGGAAATTTCAAAGCAACTCCTAAATCAACATTGGAAGTATGATCTGAAAAATGATAAAAGGAAAGATAAATATATTTCTAGGAACAATAAGTCAAATCCCTCTTAGTTGTCATGGAATTATGGATTTGAATGACGGCCCACAAGGTGTAGGACCTGTTTTACGACCTAGAAGAATTAAGCTGAAGGATGCCCTTCTCTTTGCTACGCTTGCTGCTAAAATTAAGGGAAAATATGTTGGGATTCCTAAATGTGAAGATGCTTCAACAACTAAATTGCCTTGGAATGCACCTGGTATGGAATTCACATTTTGCAGTATGACTATACCTATTGTGTAAAATATTACAAAGAAAAAGGACTGTGTAAGTCATGGATAACGTGATCTTTTCAAGTTTCAGAGGAGACCTATGTTTTTAGAGTCTAAAAATGACGTTAAGGATACTTTGGTTAAATACATGTGGTCTTATAGTTTCTTCACTTATTGGATTTATTTTCTTATTTTTGCAGAGCTCTTTGACTTGTTTTTTGTTAAAGGTGAATTTCTTAGAGAGTGGCTCTTTTTTTATAAGCCACGAAGGGATTTTGAGAGTGGAAACAAAAAGCAACGATCACTACCAGATTATAATGGTTGTGGTTGGCATGAAATCAAGAAATCAATTCATGAAGGATTTTGTTGGAGTTAAGAGGTACTATTATATGGATCCTCAGTAATCAAGTCAGTTCGAATGACATCCTTTTGAATATGAAATGAATAATGGTGATGCATGTGTATTGTATAGGTTGGATTTGAAGTACATTGATTCCAAGAAGAGCATGAAATCCTTATTTTAGGTTGGGGACAACCCTTGATCAAGAAGAAGATGGTAAAAATGTCAAATGTATCACTAGGCCTTATTGATGCCTCGGTTGTTCAGGTTAGATGCAAAGGGTGCTGGAATGTTCCAAGACACTCAACAGAGGAAGAAAACCCAAGTTGAAAGGCTTCAAAGGGCCCTGCGCAAGGGCAATTCTATCCCCAACCTGTTTGGTGTGGTGATCCCCCATGGATATTAGGCCTCCACTAGCACTCTACGAGTAAAATAAGTTGACCTATGAAATTAGTTTTCTAGTCAAGGAAAACCAAGGTGCAGATATGGTAACACAAAGCTAACCTAACCTATTTTAGAAAAGGGAAACTAGTCTAAGTCAATCTTGTTCTAAAATGAAAGCTTGATCTCATGCATATTAACCTTGAGTTGCGATAAATAAGTAAATTACAACCTTTCACAGAAATGCTTATAATTGTTTCACTTCTTCACTTAAATCACAATCCGTTAATGAAAATTAAAAGATAATAATTCAAGTACTTAAACCTATTCAAGATGAATCTGTAATTACTTTGATAATTGAAAAATTAACAATAATTGTTGTGCCATGAATCACTTGCAGAAATCGATAAAGAAAGTATTTAAATCGAAGAAACTCAATAAAACACTTATGAGCATAAATCAATCATACAGGGAAACCAATATAACAGATCGATACATTTAACATATGCAAAATATATCATGCATTGTAGATGACAATCTGAAGTACACAATCAGAAATTCTCAAATAAACTTGAAGAATAACAAGAGATAGATCAAAAGATTACTTTACTATGTTAAAAGGGGTCTTGTACAAAAATTACAAAATGCTCTGCTAAACAAAGTATCCCCAGTCCAATCTCCTGTTGATTTGCAACTTCAAAATTCCCCCCTTACTCAGAGAGGTATTCCTCCTTAAATTAAAATATATCAACAGACTACAATGAGAAATTCCCAAAAGATAGGGATCCCAAAATCACAAATGAGTCTATTGGGCTAGAAAATCCTGCCACTTATCATATATCTCTACCAATTCATCTATGTTTGGATAGTTGATAGATTCTAAGCCTATCTGGACATTACATATGTTGTTCTCCATGTCATACTTGGTGACCTTATGACAAGTGCGAAGGTAAAAATGGATCTTGCTCTCAAAGGAGAGCGGTTTCCTGATCAGCTCATCCGCGTGATCAATGTTGACTGCTTCAATAGCCCGAATCTTCTGTGTAGTTTCTTCACATTCACACTCCACTTCTTCCAGATTACATTTAGGTGGAAGGGCCTTCAAAATAGGATCCATGTATGGGAGATGTAGAGCTTCCATGATGTTCTCAGCTGCATACCAACGTCGAGTACAAAGATCTTTGGATTTTCTGATGATCTCTTTAGCAGAGTCATTGAATTCGATCCAGGTATTCAGAGAGGCTCTGTTCTTCTTCATCTGAATACTGCTAAGAATTGGGAGGTCCGCTAGGATGTTTTTTAATATACCTTTGCCATTCACTAACCTCATCCTGAGCTTTGGAAGCTTGAATTCTCTTGATTTTTTGTACCTCAAGGTCAGAAGAGAGTTTGTTAAAGATAATAAATGTCTCCCTAATTTCATCTTATGCAATGTACAACTTTTCAAGCAATTGATAATGTCCATGATTAACCTCCAAGGTCAGATCCTTGAACTCCTATGGTGTAAACTTAGAAAAACTAGCTGAAGCTATATTTGTAGTTACAACTCCAACTTGGATCTCCAAGGTTGCTATCCTTTCTACATGGATGGAGTTCTGAGTTTTTTTTCTGAATTAAACTGATTCTGAAGGGAGATGTTCTCCTGATCTAATGCATGTAAGAGTTCCATCCATTCCTGCCTGATATTAGCCACATGGAGGATATGTTCATCCTTAATCCTGGCCAACTCATCTTCAAGTTCCTTAATTCTTTCCTTTTTAAGATCAACCTCTCTATTCAGTAACTGAACTGAATCTATATTGGCACCAGTGAAAGCTCCCAAAACTATTTCTGCTTCAGTAGCTCCAGCCTAAGGATCACCAGTTTGTTGAGCCCATAAGACTTGAATTGGAGCAGGTGATTCCAACGCCTACTCATCTTTACTTATCTTCCTTGTTATAGAAATAGCTTCCAATAGGAACCACATCTTCATCTACATATTCATCAACCACCTTAGTATTAAAGGGAATAACATTAACAGTAGAAATTATTGAAGGTGTCATAATACAACTAGGGTGAGGGATAGACATAGTAACTTGGGGAACGACCACTGAGATAGAAACATCTTGGACAAGTGACTGGACCTGTGTAGGTGAGGGGACCAAAATGGAAATTTCCTACATAAGAGTCTGTTCTTCAGCATTGGGGGCTGATGACATGGAAGGAACTATAGGTGGCTCCTTAATGCTAGGTGAAACAGAGATATCCAATGGTATAGATTGAGGAATTATAGAAGGATTATCTTGAATTGTGATAGAGTATGGGATGGGAAAAGGAATGGAGGTGAATTGATCGATGGAAGGTATTAGCAGAATGGGTTTAGGTGACTGTGTAGGAATGGTAGTGGTTTGAGCTTCTGGCACCATGGACTTAGGGATAGAGAAAAACTCTTGACTACCTAAAAGTGTAGTGGAAGAAGAAGTTGTGCTACTGAACAGTTGAGACAATGAAAAGGGAGGTAAGTGCTCTGAAAATGAAGTAGAAAATTGTTGAACTGATGTTGACTGAGATGTTGAAACTAGAGAATCCTAAACAGAGGTGTCTTCAAATGACTGTTCTTGAACAGAGCATTCCATTTCAATAACATTTAAGAATTCTGTGACCACCTTGGATTGTTCTGTAATCTCCTCAGTTACTAAAACTAGGGGTTCAGGTTCTTCAGCAATATCACAGTCAATAATCTAAACATTGGGGAGTGGATTGGCATGGATCCTTTTACTTTTTGCCGACCTGGCATGGGTAACCACCAAATCATCATTTTCTTGCACAGCTGCACTGATGATTTCAGGAGGGTTTAAAGGCTCCGTCATTTGAGAATCCACAGTAACCTTCTGGGGCTTTGTAGGATAAGTCTTCAATACTAATGTCAATTGTGCCAAATATTTCTGAAACTGCTGAGAGGTATATAACAGGGATTTGACCTGCTTTGTTGTTTTCTTGGGGGGAGAATCCTCGATGGGGGTTTTTCCTTTTCCTTGTTCTGAATGAACCACCATTTGAAGAGAATTAGCTTCCTGAGCTTCTCTTTCTTCCTTTTCTCTTCTTACTTTGTCCAGCAAGTCCAGCTCCAACTTTCTATAACTTAGCACCCTGAGCTTTAATTCCTTCTGATATTGCAGAATATTATACTGCTCTTCTGGGTCCTTTGCTCTAGCAAGAACTTCAGAAAATCAATGGACTCCATGATAGATAGAGTCAACTGGGATGTTTTCAAGCACATAGTCCATTTTAATATGTGTTTGCTTTAAGTGTGCATCCAATAACTTCTTGGGGTCATGCTTTCTTTTAGGGGAAAATCCCAATTTGAAATCAACCATTTGGTCAGCAAGGATCGTTGCCCAATTGGAGGTTGGGATGACCAATGACCCAAGGTTCGAAGGGAATTTAGGCCATCCTTTCTTTCTAGGACCTGTAAGCTTCTTATACATAACATCAGTCACAGTTTGAAATGAAATTTCATGCAAAGCCAATCTGTCAGGGACAATTCTAGGTAACAGATGTATAGTATTACTACCCCAGACCCTGATATATGAGAAATAGTCACACACATACCAGTAACCGATAGTATTGATGAGTGCCTTGGAATCATCCGAAAATGCTGGTGCTTCTTGCTTAAAAATATTGAAATAGACAGTGCCCAAGAATTGATCACATATGTCATACAGTAGAGGGATAAATTTTTCTTCCCATAAAATTGAATGATAGATGTGCACAGGTGGGTCTGCTGGAGTCCAATTCCAGTTCAAGATGGGGTATTGAAATTCTGAGCAGAAAACATCAATTACATAGGCAGAAAAAAAGAAATGTGATTTTCTAAAGGCATGAGACTTCTGGTAATCTTCGATAGCATTTTTCATTTCTGAGGAAAAGATGGAGGCCCATGGGAAGGACTCGCTAGTATTCAAGACATGGTGTGCTATAGGCGCCCATTCAGCTTTAAACAATGAACAGTTGGGGAGTTCGAATAGTCGAGACAACATAGCCGCTAGTAGAGAATAAGGTTCCTTGAACCAAGCAATTGGATATAGGTTATCAGGCTTAAGCACAAAAGCATTAGGTTTTATCATCCAGGACTTCATCATCTTGGAAAAATTGTAACTGGATGAAGTCAAGAGATAGGGTCTGCTCATGTGGCCTGAGAGAAAAAGCTCGGGTAAAAACCTCAGGACGGAAATGATTCAATTGATTCCCCAGACTATCATTGAAAGACCGGTCTTTGACACTAGCATTCTCAACTATCCAGTTCACTGCATCCATATAAGGTAAGATAGCGGGCCGTGCAGCAATAACATGAATATGAGAAGCCCTAATCTTCTCATAGGCGGGCCTATCAATTTCTACCTGTGAAAGGCCATCGTTGTCGAATATATCATAAATCCGAGACCAACCCATTTGATAAGTCTTGGTGACCTTCGCGCTGGTATCTGAGAAGATACCGAAGTTGGGGTCTTTGGTTAGGGTATCTCTGAGAATGGCCCTGGACCGGGTACTTCATGACATAGTGGCAAACTTCGTAATTTCTAACGAAATAAAAGAAAACAAAAATAAAAAACAACAATCACAAACAGCCAAGAGACCAACCGAAAAATGAAATGACAGCAATCCTACCTGTGATAACTGAAAACCAACAATCAGCTGAAGCAAGAAATCCATGGTAAAATCAACACAGCAGAGTAATTTTCGGCGAGTAAAATGATGACGAAAAATGAAAAAAAACCTATATTTATCATTTTACCCAAGTTAAATCACGACCGTAGGAAACATAGTAAAAAGTTTTATTTACCATTCTCGAAAGCCGAAAACTGACACTGGCATGTTTCGGGTTTCGGGTTTCGAAATACAACCAAATCAAAACTAGGTTCCCAAAAGCCGCAACCTGACAGTTGCGGGTTTTGGGACGCAATCAATGCAAAGTTTAAAAAAAAGGTAATTTTCGAATCTTGAAACACGGCATTGTCGGGTTTCGGGTTTATATAAAGCAAACTTTGAAAAAATGAAATCCCGCACCCACAACTTTCGAATTGTGGGTTTTGATATGACCAAAATACAAAAAAGAGAACATCAATTTCCCGCACCCAAAACTTTTGGGTTTCGGGTTTCGGGTTGTCCAAGTGTCGGGTTTCAGGTTGGTAGAGAAAAAGGTTAAAACACTCAAAATTTAAAGATTTATGCAAACCAAACACTTAGAGATAATACAAATCAGGAAGAAACATGGAGCAAGAAGGTATGGGCATTAGACTTAAAGAGATCCAAACCGAAAACTCATATTCACAAAGGGAAACTTACCCATATACCTTCGAATTTATTAAAAATGGGGCTCCCGTGCTTTTGCTAAGCATGGGATCTGTTGTGGCCACAACAAATGGCGACTGGCTGGGAAGAACCAGTTATCTCTGCAATCAAATCTGACTAAAGACAACATGTTAATCAATCAATTTCTTGAAACTCAATTCAAGTAAAATACTCAAAAGATAATAGCCAACAAACAATAAATATGAAAATGGATAAATCTCGAGCAGTGACCATTTTAAAGATAACACTCATCTGATAAAGAGATTTAAAGAACAATACCAAATCTTTACCATGATGTAATGATTGAAAACCAGCTTGTGTTGAACCTGGAAATAGTCTTAGAAATGCTCATGGATATCCTAATTACAGATCACCTTGGTTTATTAGATGCATGTATATTCAGTAATCCTCTTTGGGTTATATACACTTATTTATCTTTTCTTTTCCTCTTTTTTTTATGTGCTCTTTTTCTCCTTTTTTGTTTTTAGATTAAAAGATGGATTATACATAAAACCTTGTTGATACAAGACCACTATACTGACTTGGTGATTAGATAAAATAGTGCCATTCACAAGCCTGATCTGGAAACTGGTCAAGCTAGCTCGATGATGAGACTCCTTATCTTCCAGCTGTAAGACCAAAAGAAATTATCATGGCTTGGTGACCACATTATGATAACTCCAGTCCAAGGTCAAACCCATGATCATAGCAGGGATGGCTTGTGATAAGACCCCCCTTTTATTGTAGGCAACAAAACCATATAAATGAAAGACCAAAAAAAAACAATTTATTTTGGCATAAGCTACAAGGCATTACCATGTCTTGGTGACCATATTGTGGTAATGTTACTCACCAGTTCTTTTTAGATCATGAATGGACCAATCTGTAATAGGATCTTCCACCTTCCAGCAGAACTAAAAGTCATCATCCAAGTGTGGTGTCTTGATGTGAAGATGTCATTCCACTTAAACACCTATGAACCTAATAGGCTGGCTTGATAGCAAGACCACCCACCTTGTAACTTATAATTTTAAAACAAAATTTATAATCAAAGTGATTGTAAAAGGATCCATGAGAAATCAAAGCTAGTTAGGTTATTATGATATACTGTTCAACTATGAAACACGAGGTAAAGAAATGATGACCATCCTCCATACCTCAATTAAACAAATAAAGTATTGTGAAAGATAATGATCAAAGTGAAAAGTACCCAAAAGTATTGCACTTATTGACTGTTTATTCTTCAGAGAAAATTCTAATCATAAACCAAAAGCTAAAATTGATAGCAATGCTGAGACTTCAGAAACAATTGTTACTAAGAAAAGTGATCATAAGCCATTGCTAAATGTGTGAAGCCTTATTAATGAAAAACTAAACAAAACAAAAAGACGAATCAAAATGTCAACACAAGGAAAACAAAGGAAAGAGAAACAAACCACACCTATCTACAAGTGCGCTAGATTCTTCAAACAAAATACTTTTTGGGAAGAGACACATTCATTGGGTAAGTGTCCACAACTCCCTCCAGTGTCTGTAATCGAACAATGCTAGGACCAATATTTTCTGTAATAATGAAAGGCCCTAGCCAAAGGCACTGAAACTTGGTATACTGGTTCTTATCTTTATGTTGCTTATCCCACCTCAAAACCAAGTCACCAACAGAAAATTCCCTGTCAGATGAAGATTTTTCATCAAACCTGTTGATGTATATGTAACTTCGGAATGTATTTCACATATATGTATATTGTATTCCTATAGAGATGGTATTATTCCTCTATAAGGAAGTGTCATCATTTATATTGTAAGTGTCGTAACTTATACTTGATGGGTTATTAGACCACCTTATTTGGGGTCGGCCCTGTATAAGTCATGTGGGTCAAAGGGTTATTACACCACCCTATTGGGGGTTGGCCATGTGGGTCAAAGGATTATTAGACCACCCTATTGGGGGTCGGCCCACTCAGCATTATGTTATGTGGTAAAGTTCGAGCCTACATGAGTTAGGTAAAAAGGCAAGTCAAGTCAAGTATAAATAGAGTGCGGGAGGCACTCTATTTGCTCACTCACTTCTCACACATGCACTCAAGGAGGAGTGGCGCACTTATGGAGGAGGAGGATCTGCTACTAGGTTATGGCTATCTCTCTTGGTTGGTTGTATCATTGCTCTATCTATCTCTGAGGAAGTTATTGGGGTTTTTCACCTTTATGGTTTTCCCCAAGTAAATCTTTGTGTCTCTTGTGTGCTTGCATTATTGTCTCCATGATTGATATGCTGTAGATATGCTGTACATGTTGTTCTCTCAGTTAAGATCCTAGATCATATTGAAGTAAATTCAGAAAATTTAACATGGTATCAGAGCTAGCCTGAAAGAAGGCATGATATGGCATGTATGACACTTGTTGCACTTACGATGCTAGGGCTTGATATAGCAAAAACCAGTCATCGTAGCACTTTCGCTATAAATCCGTTTTGGCACAGTTTTCAGATCTGAAATTGTTACAGGATGAAGCTAAGATCTCCAGGTATCTTGTGTCCAAAGGACAACCTCTAATTCGCTGTACTTTGTGATTTATGATCTGTACAATATAGGGTTTCTGCCTCTTCCAGATCTGAGTCAAAATCAGGTGACCTTGGGAAAAAGGTCATATCTTGGTCTAGGAAGATCCAAATGAAATTTCGTAAAACGTTACAGGTAGAAAACAGGCTGCAATATCTCATAAAACTTTTTCAGAGGCCGAAGTTGAACCAGTGACACGTGGCACGCCGTACAAGTTCACTCTCCTGTATTATCCCATAAACAGGTCACGTTGCGACATTTGGCATAACGCTCTCTCTGAGAGTCCAATTGAGGTTAGACCTGTCAGGATGGAAAGGTAACAGGCCGAGCTATCTCAGAAAACTTTTTCAGAGGCCTAAGTTAAAACAGTGACACGTGGCACGCCGTACAAGTTCGCTCTCCTGTTTTATCCCAAAACAGGTCACGTTGCGACATTTGGCATAACTCTCTCTGAGAGAATCCAATTGAGGTCAGACCTGTCAGGATGGAAAGATAACAGGTCAGGCTATCTCAGGAAACTTTTTCAGACCTTGTGGATCAAAAATTTCGGAGTTACACCAGAAACAATCAGGTACATATTTCTGTCAAAACAGAATTATTTTTTGGTACCTTCATTCATGGCTTCCAGAATTTAGGGCTTTGGAGAAAGTTGGAATTTTTGTAATCGGAGACCACGGCTGGATTCTACTCATAAAAATAGAAATTTAGAGACCAAGATCAGAATTTTTGGTTGGGCAGAAGGCCGGGCTTGATTAGACCCTAGTTCGGGACTTTGATCAGAAAAGTGGAAAATTAGGGCTTCTGTAAAAATGGGAATTTTTGAAATCTGTGACCACGGCTGGAAGCTCCTCAGAAAAATAGAAGCTTAGAGCTTTGGATCAAACATTTTGATGGGGCAAAAGAGGGGGCTTCATCAAACCCCAGTTCAGGGTCACGTCCAGTGAATCCGGAAGTTTCAAAGGCAAAATTGAGGAGTGAAACTTTGCAGTTTTCAAATTCTGAATATACCAGTTTGATCAGCTCATCAAGGCGCATATTTCTATCCTTTCGAAAGTTTGAAATTCAAAGTTTGAATTTTTGGGGTTTCTCTGATAAACCCATATCCAGCTCCAGGTCCAGTTCTTGCAAATCAAGTGGATTGAGTTAATCCTAGAAGAAGATGGATTGATCATCTGCATGAGTAAAGAAGTTCCTGTTTCAGAGGGAGATGAGGCTAAGGCCTTACATAAGAAGATTACAAGCGATCTCAACAGGTATGACTCATCGAGGTATGTTTCGATATTTTCCATGATTAAGTTTATGGTATGTCTTCATGTTATTACGGTTAGTACAATTTTGATTTTAGATTTGTCGTATCACCTTAACAAAATTATGAATGCATGGTAGAAGATATTCATTGGTTAGGGTGTTGACACTTATGATTGTACTAATGCATTATGGTGTTGTATGAGGTTTATGTTGTCTACTAACATGAAAGGTACACCAAGAAAGACAAATCATGTTCTGGTCCAAGAACATATGATCATGATAACATGAGGACAAAGATTCATCCATTATCATGGATCTCATAGAAGATCCATTTACGAGGTATGTATAACTTGGTTTTATAATGGATAACCTATGAGATATACAGGTTACTAGCACAAGTCATTGAAGAAGAACAAGAAGACATCATGTGAGTATGTTAAGACATAACTAGCTAGCATGCTAATCCAGGTATGTTTTTCCTATATCAAGTTACAATCTCATCTTGTGATAAGATCCTTTATATAAGTATACTTGGCATGATTGATTATGATTATTCATTGAAGTTAGTAATCATGGGTTTAGGCATATTATGCTTTTTAATTTGTTTAATGATATGACTAACCAGAAAAGTCCTATGGTCAAATAGGAATATAAGTAAAATAATATGTCTCTTATATTGATTGATTTGACTAACCAGAAGAATCATGAAACCATAGGTTTGAATAGTCATGGTCTTATGCATATTATATCTCTTCTCTTGATTGATGATATGACTAACCCGAAGAGTCATAGATTTGAGTAATTATAGGTTTAGACACGTTATGTTTCTTATGCTTTAACTAACCATAAGAATCCTACATAAACCTTGAATGCTAATGCTTATTATTTCTGTTTGAAATGATCATGACTATACATGCTTGAGATTATTGTGCTTTAATAGTATATGTATGATTTAATCATGATACTAATAAGCATGCATAGGGACCAAGGATGAATATGAGTTCAAGAACAGGTAATCCAGGAAGCAAAGATCAAGAGGGAGTACACTCGGTTTATTCAAGGATGCAAATATTCAGAGGGAGTTGACCATCTCTCTACATTCCACATCAAAAGATGTAGAAGAAGCTACTTCAGATTAGGACTCCAGTAGCTCCTGCAAGGAAGCGAAGACTCAGAGGGAGTCCACCCAACGAACAAACAAAGATAAGTATTTGAATTGTCATTTCTTAAATAATACTGTTCAATAATGTATATACTGATGTTCCTAGAATTAGGTTGTGCATTATGCATATTAGAATAATTGCATTAATGAATAGTATACTCCTAATATGCATGGGTAAGTGGCCTATGGAACTGTACAACATTCCATTGCTACTTATCTAGTATGAAACCTCTTTGCTGACATGTTGGGAGTTGTGCACACTCTTAACAATGTTCTGGTAGAGATTGGAAGGCATCTAGAAAGTTACGGAATATGGATAAATGTTGTATTGAAGCATTGGCTAAGATAATTGCATGACTGTATGGCATATTTCTTTATGTGTAAGAATTTGTTCTGAAAACTATGAGATGTTTTCTAATCATGCAATTTAACTTGTTGTGTAGGAAAGATCGTATGCCATCTCCTACAAAAGAAGAATTACAACATTTGTTCTAGCAACAAAGATATCTATTGAAGATATTGAAGATATTGAAGTTCCCAGGATCTGGGATGAAGAAATGGAATGCCATGATCCGTCGATCATGAAGAATGATGTTTGGGATGTAATCCCAAGACATGAAGGGAAGTTTGCTATGACTTCCAAATGGAACTATCAGATCAAGCATGTTGCAGATGGCAGCATTGAGAAATATAAAAGTGATGAAATAGAAGATACACCAGATGGATTCAAGACAGCTTTCTTGAATAGTGTAGTTGAAGAAGAAGTGTATGTGGAGCAGCCACTTGGTTCTGAGACACATGATAGGAAATCATATATGTGCAGAACTTGGTATGGTGAAGATAGATTGATTGCCGACACGCAGCGGAAGCTTACTATCGAGTTCGAGATGAAGAACTTGGGGATGATGCACTATTTGGTTTTGGCATGGAGGTGTGGCAGAGTGCAGAAGGAATCTTCCTTAGACAAGGGAAGTATGCAGTAGAGATCCTGAAGAGGTTCAAGATGATGGATTGCAAGGCCATGACCACACCTATGGCATCGAATCTAAAGCTTATTTGTGATGCTTCATTTGAGCCAGTTGATGTTTCTATGTATCGTCAGATTATTGGGTCCTTGATGTACCTGACGAACACGAGACCAGATATTTGCTTTGCTGTGAACACATTGAGCCAGTTCCTGACGGATCCGAGGAGTGTTCACCTGGTTGCTGTAAAGAATGTTCTGAGGTACCTGAAGGGTACAGTGGATTATGGGCTCAGATATGAGGCGAATCAAAAGTTTAACCTACAGGGTTATGTTGATTCAGATTGGGCTGGCAGTGCTGCAGATAGGAAGAGCACATCTGGGTGTTGCTTCAGTATGGGATCAGGTGTGATCTCTTGGTTTAGCAGGAAGAAATCCTGCGTAGCACTGAGTACAGCTGAGGCAGAGTATGTTGCAGCCTGTTCAGCTAGTTGTGAGGCAGTATGGCTACGGAAGCTACTGTCTGAGTTATTTGATCTCCCGTTGGAAGCTGCTGGTATCTTCTGTGATAACCAGAGTTGTGTGAAGCTGTCCGAGAACCCAGTGTTTCATGACAGGTCGAAACACATAGAGATCAAATACCACTATATAAGGGATATGGTGCAGAGAGGAGCTGTGAAGCTCCTATATGTTGCGACGGACGAGCAGATTGCAGATGTGCTGACGAAGCCACTAGCCAGGGTGAAGTTCGAGTACTTCAGAGAGAGGCTTGGCGTTATTCAGATCGAGGACACTTCGAGGAAGAAGTGATGGACACATTTGCTGAAGCCATTCCAAGCATGTTGGAAGGAGGATCCTTCACATGGCTGTGGATGTAAGCGATGGATGATGAACATGAGGATGATGTTCTAGTTTCTGCTGGATATGATCAGTTGGATCATTTTATGTATGAATGTACGCATCATGTTGGATGCTGGATATGATCAGTTGGATCATTTTATGTATGTATGTATGCATCATGTTGGATGCTTGGACCATGTATCTATATATGTATCAGGTGAATACATTGTATGATCAGGTGGATCATGTATGGTGATATATATCATATGTTCTGTATATGTATCAGGTGGATACATTGTATGATCAGGTGGATCATGTATGGTGATATATATATCATATGTTTTGTATTTGTAGCAGGATGTTGCATTGATGATCAGGATGATCATAGATGACGAGCTTCAGGATGTTGCTCCAGATGACATGCAGCAGGATGTTGCATTGATGATCAGGATGATCATAGATGACGAGCTTCAGGATGTTGCTCCAGATGACATGCAGCAGGACGTTGCAGTGATGATGATCAAGATGATCATGGATACATCAGGATGATGTATGGTGAGTATCAGGTTGATACTCTATGGCCGTGGATCAGGTTGTGCAGATGAGCATGTAATTCGTTGCCCTGGGAGATTTGCAGATGGTCTTTCGAGGTTTTGCCTATGGCATGTAATTCGGTGCCCTGGGACATCTGGCAAATGCTCTTTCGAGGTTTTGCTCTGGGAGGACATGTAATTCGTTGCCCTGGGAGATCTGCAGATAGTCTTTTGAGGTTTTTCCTATGGCATATAATAGCGCCCTGGGATATCTGGCAGATGCTCTTGCGAGGTTTTGTCCTATGGCATGTAATTCGTTTCCCTGGGAGATCCGATAGGTTGGGTTGTGTGCCCGTAATCAGTCCTGGGATTCTCTTGCGAGGTTTTTCCATGACCACATGTAATTCGTTGCCCTGGGAGATCCTATAGGTAGAGCTGTGTGCTCGTAACAGCCTAGGATGCTCTTGCGAGGTTTTGTGGTGAGGTCACATGTAATTCGTTGCCCTGGGATATTCTATAGGTAGAGCTGTGTGCTCGTAACAGCCTGGGATGCTCTTTCGAGGTTTTGTGACGCACGTAAAAGTCCTGAGGATTCCACAGTATGGCCAGTGATGACGAAGACCTGCAGGTGGTGGGCCTACATCCAGTATGAAAAAGGACTGGCTCTGTAGAACTTCCTATTACGAGTAGATTCAGAGATTGATTGAGATAGCAGCAGCAGTGATGATGATGATGACTCGATGACGATTATCTAGTGACGATGATCTAGAGAAGATGACTTGTGCTAGAAGAACTGTGCTGAGAAATACCTTCCTAGTTAAGAGGCAGTGTTGATGTATATGTAACTTCGGAATGTATTTCACATATATGTATATTGTATTCCTATAGAGATGGTATTATTCCTCTATAAGGAAGTGTCGTCATTTATATTGTAAGTGTCGTAACTTATACTTGATGGGTTATTAGACCACCTTATTTGGGGTCGGCCCTGTATAAGTCATGTGGGTCAAAGGGTTATTACACCACCCTATTGGGGGTTGGCCATGTGGGTCAAAGGATTATTAGACCACCCTATTGGGGGTCGGCCCACTCAGCATTATGTTATGTGGTAAAGTTCGAGCCTACATGAGTTAGGTAAAAAGGAAAGTCAAGTCAAGTATAAATAGAGTGCGAGAGGCACTCTATTTGCTCACTCACTTCTCACACATGTACTCAAGGAGGAGTGGCGCACTTATGGAGGAGGAGGATCTGCTACTAGGTTATGGCTATCTCTCTTGGTTGGTTGTATCATTGCTCTATCTATCTCTGAGGAAGTTATTGGGGTTTTTCACCTTTATGGTTTTCCCCAAGTAAATCTTTGTGTCTCTTGTGTGCTTGCATTATTGTCTCCATGATTGATATGCTGTAGATATGCTGTACATGTTGTTCTCTTAGTTAAGATCCTAGATCATATTGAAGTAAATTCAGAAAATTTAACAAAACCATCTTTTCACCATCTGTTGATGATGATACAATTTGTTCTTAGTTATTTCCCTATCCTCCTCTAGCTTCAAAAGAGTGTCAATTCTTTGCTGGAGAGGAGAAGAATCATCTTCTTGGATAGACTGGGCCAATTGTAGTGAAGGGATGGTGAGGTTAGTAGGAAGGATGGCTTCTTTTCCATAAACGAGACAGTAGGGAGAATTTGCAATTGCTGCCTTTGGGGTAATTCGATCTGCCCATAAAGCATTATATAACTGTGTGTGCCAATCTATGTGATGAGAAGCTACAGTCTTCTTGAGAATATTTATCAGATTTTTGTTTGACGACTCAGCCAAACCATAGCCTTGAGGGTAATAATTGGCAGAAAACTTAATCTTAATCCCCTTTTCAAAGGCATATTAAGTTATATCGATTGAAGAGAAGTAGGATGCATTATCGAAAACTAGGAACTCTGGAGTGACAAACCGTGTGATGATCTGACTGTCAAGGAAGGAGATTACTTGACTCCCATTACATTGTTTAAGAGGGGCTGCCTCCACCCATCTAGTGAAGTAGTTAGTTGTTGTAAGAATATATTTATGTCGGAGGGACGAAGCAGGGTTTATAGGCCCGACAAAATCCAGTCCCCATTGTTGGAATGGAAACTGAATTGTGATTGGTTGGAGAGGAAATGCAGGTTTCTTGAACTTCCCTGTGCATTTCTGGCATGGTTCACACCTCCTTACATAAGCATAGGCATCATTGAACAACGTGGGCCAATAATATCCAGCCCTGAGAATCTTTTGTGTTGTAGTCTCACCTGAAAAATGGCCTCCAGCAAGTCCTGCATGAAATTGGAATAAGATGTCATCAGTTTCATGTTTTTCCAAGCACCTAAGAAATACTACATCATAATTTTTCCTAAAAGGAACTTGATCAATAAACTAATAAGGAGCAACTTTTAGTCTCAAATCCCTTCGTTTCTCAAAATCAAGGGTTTTGGGAGCAAACCCATGGTTCAGAAAAAATATGATATCATCATACCATTCTGATGTTGGGGCATCGATACTATTAACAACACCTGAGGGAATTTCTTCCTCCTGATCCCATTCGGATTGCTGCTGTGTAGGGTCATTGGATTGAGCAGTAAGAAGACAAAGGCCTTGCCCTTTGACAATTTTAGCTGGTCTTATCTCAAGATCATATTCTTGCAGGGCCGTCATCCAATGGGCCCTCTTTTCCCCTAACTCTTTCTAGATCAGGAGGTTTCTAATAGCAGAATATGGGACAATGACTTTGGTTCGAGATTTCAGCAAGTAGGGCCTGTAATGTTTGATAGAATTATAGACTGCATATGCTTGCTTATCAATCTGTGAGTAATTAAGCTCTACACTTTTGAATGTTGAGCTCATAAAAGAGATCGGGATCTCTGCATTATTGTCATGATTTTGTGTTAGGATAGCTACATAAGAAAAGTCAGTGGAAAAAGTATAAAGAATGAAATCCTTATCAAAATCTGGGGACATGAGAGCAGGAGCTTCAGTGATAGCCTTTCGAATTTTGATAAACGCATCTCTCTGTTCCTGCGACCAACTAAACTGCACATCTTTCTTGACCAAAAGTTGTAACGGTTTGACTATCTGAGCAAAATTTGGTACAAATCTACGTACAAAATTAATCTTACCCAAGAGGGATTGCATTTCTTTGACCGAGCCTGGTAACCCAATCTTTGAAATAGCCTCTATGTTGTAATGTCCCTTATTAGGAATTTTATTAAAATTGCAATTTTCCACTTTTTCCTTGGTTCGACCTTGGACTAGTTTCGATCTCTAGGTCCCAAATTTGCCCCAAATGATCCCAAATATTCTGAGAACGTATATGAATGATATTAGAACATAAATATGTGTTTTAGGTATGCCTTTGTACCTTTAAAACACTTCTGCAAATACTCTTTCAATTCTGGTCAATGTAGGTAACTTTACTAGTGATTTCCCTTTGACTAGTATTGGTCTCTAGGTCTCAAATTGACTCCAAATGCATTCAAATATTCAAGGAAGGTTTATGAATGATATTAGGAATTGAATATGATGTTCAGGGATAACATATGGCCACCAAAAGACCTCTGCAAACTCTCTTAAGATTCTGGACCAAGTATGCAATTTTACTAGTAATTTGGGGTTCAAATCCCCCTAAGGTAAGTACTGAAAATGGCTTCCCAAATGCCTCCAAACCCACTCAAATTTATGAACAGAGGTGTGTAATGTGTTAAGTATGTTATTAAGGTCTCATATGCACCATTAATGGTTTATTACAACTGTTCTCACCCTCTCCCATTCAACTGCAAAAATCCCCAATTCGACCCTTGGGGAAATGGCACTATTTCTTCTCCCAATGCAATTAAACTGAGTAAAAATGCTTCAAATGCTCAAGTACAGTACATGAAACTTGTATAAGACATCCATGGAAGTATATTTATCACAAATATATCAGATAATCATCCATTCATTCGAAATCATCATCAATACATTGGCTCACAACAAGGTAGTGGGGAAATGGCATTGTTCTTCCATTAAAAATGAGATTTATACATTTCTACTTGGAATTTCGACCTGAAAATTTTTGGAGATGAAGAACAGAGTATTTAATTCATATTACAAAAGAAACGGGGCATTAGAAGTGTGAAAATCCTCACAGCAGATCTAAGAGATGATGTATCTCACAAGATAATAATTATGATTAAGCAAGAAAATAGAAGAAGAGTGATACATGCAGTATAATGAGAAACAGAATAATATGGTACAGTAGAACTCAGATAGAAGCAATAATACTTCGGTCATACTAAATTATTAATCACAAATGGACATATAAATAATACAATGCATGAGGAATTCGAATGCCTAAGGTGGCAATTCGAATTAGCCTTCATGGAGTGATCAAAGGATCACTGGAGTGTCATCGGAGCACAACTAGGTGTCCTCATGATCATCGGAGCGCAACTGGAAGTCTTCATCATCATCAGTGGAGTCATCAATGCTCAAGTAACTGTCAACCATCAGTCAAACTAACTCTGGTAGGTGTAACTGAGTGTAACTCAATGTAACTGAGTGTAACTGACTGTAACTCAATGTAACTGAGTGTAACTGACTGTAACTCAATGTAACTGAGTGTAACTGAGTGTAACTGACTGTAACTGAGTGTAACTGACTGTAACTGAGTGTAACTGAGTGACAACTGGACTGGTAGGTGAAGAAGGGCGAGTTTCTCCCTAAAATCAAGGAAGAAGGGCGCACTAAGCAACTAGAGGGATAAAACTGAATAGTGAGAAGCTCCTGGGGGCTGGCTAACTGAGGGCTAGGTGTTGGACTGATGACTGGGATGCATGCAAACCCTAGAATGCATGCAAACCCTAAAAGGTGCATGCATGACTGAAAATGTAAATGATCAAAATACTGGTGGGACTAGGATGGAGTATAGGAATATCCTAACACCCCCCCTTAATCCATCCTGGGCCCTGGTAACTAAGACCAAAGGTCACCCAATACAATGAATAATAACAATCAATAAACCAAGGAAGTGGGAAAATTTCATGGGAAACATACCCCCTCCTCAAAAAATAGACTGTAAGGCACACATAAAAATAAATACTCCAAACTCAAGCATGTGTGATGCTTGGTCATATGTCTGGAGGTATCTTCTTCTTGGGAAGAAGTGGATCATGCTCAAAAAGCATGTGCTTGTACTTGCTCTTCAGATCGAATGTGATGAGAACAAATCCAATAGTATGAGAATGATCCTTGAACCTGTGATTCGAATCAGCTGAGGTAGGATCAAATCTGTGAAAGTGCATATAGTCTTTTGTCTTCTCCTTCGAACCACCATGGGTGAGATTATGCCAAAAATAACTATTACATGTTTGCTTGAAATCAAAATCATATTTAAGACTTTCAAAACAGTTTCTTGAGATCTCTTTTGAACCAGCAGGGGTGAGATCAAAACTATCATATGATGCATGAGAAATTATCTCAAGCGGGTGGCAATGGCCATATTCTTCAATAACCTTCTGAAAGCATGTGCTAATGATCATATAGTAGTAAATAAGAGATGTTTGCTGAAGAGGAGCGAATGCATTACCTCCAATAGCTGATGTTACCTCCGAAATAATCATGTGATCATGATGCAAACCAACAAACTCTGGTGCAAGAGAGGATTTAGGACCTTCTGCAATATCTAGAGTGTGAGCTGGCACAGAAAGAGAAGAAAGTTTGAGCATGAGCAGAGAATCTGCAAGTTCTTTGTCAACAACTTCAATATGCGATGATACTGGTTCATGATCTGGGAGATCATCAAGGGGAGCGAATGCAACATGATCTGAGAGACCATCAGGAGGAGCGAATGCATCATGATCTGAGAGACCATCAAGTGGAGCGAATGCATCACCTTGCTTGCTTTTGAAGGGATTTGGACCAAATCCATCATTATTTTTGCCGAATCTTTCATCCAGATGAGCCCATAACTCTTTTGGAGTTTCAATATCAATGATGGTTGGGTACAATATGTAATCAGTCATAGCAAGCATCATTCTTCCAATGTGCATGTCACCTTTATTCAACCATTTAATCTTCTTTGTAGAGGATTCGAACTCTCTTTCAAAATAACAATCAAAGAGATCATGTCTCTTTAAATATGCTATTATTTTTGGTTTCCATTCATCATAGTTGAATAGAGAAAGAGGAGGGATTTCTTCTAAATTCATTGAAGATGTAGAGGACCTGCAAAAACAATATAGAATCACTGCAACTGCTACTGCTGCAAAAATGCAGATTCTGCTACAACTGCTGCACTCGAAATCTTGGTAATAACCTGCAAAAAACTCTCAAGAATGGAGATAAACAATACTCTCAACATGCTCTGATACCATGTGAAAATCCTCACAGCAGATCTAAGAGATGATGTATCTCACAAGAGAATAATTATGATTAAGCAAGAAAATAGAAGAAGAGTGATACATGCAGTATAATGAGCAACAGAATAATATGGTACAGTAGAACTCAGATAGAAGCAATAATACTTCGGTCATACTAAATTATTAATCACAAATGGACATATAAATAATACAATGCATGAGGAATTCGAATGCCTAAGGTGGCAATTCGAATTAGCCTTCATGGAGTGATCAAAGGATCACTGGAGTGTCATCGGAGCACAACTAGGTGTCCTCATGATCATCGGAGCGCAACTGGAAGTCTTCATCATCATCAGTGGAGTCATCAATGCTCAAGTAACTGTCAACCATCAGTCAAACTAACTCTGGTAGGTGTAACTGAGTGTAACTCAATGTAACTGAGTGTAACTGACTGTAACTCAATGTAACTGAGTGTAACTGACTGTAACTCAATGTAACTGAGTGTAACTGAGTGTAACTGACTGTAACTGAGTGTAACTGACTGTAACTGAGTGTAACTGAGTGACAACTGGACTGGTAGGTGAAGAAGGGTGAGTTTCTCCCTAAAATCAAGGAAGAAGGGCGCACTAAGCAACTAGAGGGCTAAAACTGAATAGTGAGAAGCTCCTGGGGGCTGGCTAACTGAGGGCTAGGTGCTGGACTGATGACTGGGATGCATGCAAACCCTAGAATGCATGCAAACCCTAAAAGGTGCATGCATGACTGAAAATGTAAATGATCAAAATACTGGTGGGACTAGGATGGAGTATAGGAATATCCTAACAAGAAGCTCCCCCAAAGAGTACAATAGCTCACCAAAAATGCCCTCCCTCAAGGATCAAGAATATGCCATCAAAACTGGAAATGGTTGAAGGAGCGAGCTGCAATAGAAGAAACCATGAGCTGCCCTGTAGCTTACACTTGCAAATAAAGACTCCATTAAAGCTCCAAATGAAAGGTCTGAATGGCCTTTCCAATTTCCAACTTGGATGGGAATCTTTCACCCTCGAAATTGGCTAAGGCAAGAAACTAGTCATCCACTAGCTCTCCCTCTTCACAATTGCAATTGCAAATTCTACAAATGATCAAAAGCTGGTTTAATTATTTGTTATTGACATTTATAAACTTCTAATGTCCTCCATGGGTCGAATTCCTTCCAAGAGACTCATTCCAACTCATGTTGGGAAGAGATTCCAAAGAACGCCACTTGTACAACAATTCCTAGTCTCCCACTTCCACCAAATCACATGTGGAAGCATCTTAGCTGCCCTAACACCCTTGAGTGCCCTCTTGGAGTCTATTTTTAGCCCTGACATGTCATATATGTCATATGTCAGCCTTCAGGTCTGATTTGTGTCATAGGTGTCATAGCATCTTCATTATTGTTGTTATAGAGCTAGGGAATCTAGCCCAAGTGTCTCACTAGCTCCAAATTGCCTCTTCCTCTTCCATGGGAGTTACTCTTCCTCTATATTTAGACCTTGGATGAGTCATGCAATGAATAATACCTTTTGGACTCCCCCAAGTATGTTACCATTCACCTTGAATTCGAATTGGTGAGAGAATGATGCCAAATGTAGTGGGGAAATCTAGCCATATGTGGGTCCCACTTCCTCCATGTGTCTTCACGATGAAATGCCACTTTGATTTTCACTTGTATATATTTATTTAGATCCTTTATTAAATATTTATGCCATTCTAATGTTCAAACATCATTTATTATCCCCATTATTCCAAATCCCAAAGCTTCCACCCCAAACCTATGAAACTAGTAATTTTCCTCCTCGGCAATTATTTGACCTTTAGCATCAATTTGACAAACTCTAATGAATAGAGCCAATGTGATTAGGCCATTGTGACCCAATACCAAATTTGGGACATGACTGGTATCACTATCAGGATCACTAAGGAAAGATATCAGGAATTACTAGGAAACTAGTAATTGACTCTTTTTTCAAAAGTATAACGAAAGAGTCTGCAGACCACATCTTTGTAAATGACACTTCTAAGCCTAATAGCCTGCATGAAGGTTTTAATGTGGTCCAGGGCAGGTGATTTGTCATCTGGGTTAAACTTGGGTAACCACTTCTTAGGGTTTTTGGGTAGTCTACGTTGGTCTCCAAGTACCCATACTACGTCTTGGTCAAGCCAAGGTCTGTTTTGGCCTTCTGTAGCCATCGATGGTTCTTCCTCTTCTTCTTCTGATGAAGATCTTGAAGAATGTTCACTGTCTGAGGAGACGATGAAGGAGGAGATGGTGGTGGCCCACCAGTCTCAAGTTTTGGTTGATCTTGTGTTTCCTGAAAAAGTTTGCCAAGGTTGTATTCAGGGGAGCCTGATTGACCAACCGCTTCTTGATTTTGAGGTTGTGGATTATTTGTTTGCTGATGTTCAATATTGTGATTAGTTATCTATTGGATAGTTGGTTCACTGATCTGTGAAACTGTGTCTTGCTGAAGTTCTTGATTACTGGTTTGCAGAAAATTTTGTAGGTTGATCACTGCAAAACCACGTCCTCATTGATTAGCAAGTCTTTGTTCTTCCCTAGCAACCCTATCGGCTGATGTTTTCAATATCTGCTCGAGTGAGAGTGTTCCTCTGGTAGGTGATACACTAAATATGTTCTCTCTGTTTTCCTGTTGTGCTGCAGATACAACAGGTGCAACAATTTGTTGAGTAGGCATAACAGGGGCGACCGTGGGTTGTGGCTCTATTGGTTGATCAGATGTTGAAGCCCTTGATTGGATTCGAGTTTGAACCGTTGAAGTATTTGTTGGAGGAGGTTTATTAGCAGTTTTCTTAGGCATGTTATACTAGTGGCCCTCCTTCTAGCACCATTTGTTGATGCCTCGGTTGTGCAGGTTAGATGCAAAGGGTGCTGGAATGTTCCAAGACACTCAATAGAGGAAGAAAACCCAAGTTGAAAGGCTTCAAAGGGCCTTGCGCAAGGGCAATTCTATCCCTAACCTATTTGGTGTGGTGATCCCCCACGGATATTAAGCCTCCGCTGGCACTCTAAGAGTAAAATAAGTTGACCTATGAAATCAGTTTTCTAGTCAAGGAAAACCAAGGTGCAGATATGGTAAAACAAAGCTAACCTAACCTATTTTAGAAAAGGGAAACTAGTCTAAGTCAGTCCTGTTCTAAAATGAAAGCTTGATCTCATGCAGATTAACCTTGAGTTGTGATAAATAAGTAAATTATAACCTTTCACAGAAATGCTTATAATTGTTTCACTTATTCACTCAAATCACAATCCGTTAATGAAAATTAAAAGATAATAATTCAAGTACTTAAACCCGTTCAAGATGAATCTGTAATTACTTTGCTAATTGAAAAATTAACAATAATTATTGTGTCATGAATCACTTGCAGAAATCTATAAAGAAAGTATTTAAATTGAAGAAACTCAATAAAACACTTATGAGCATAAATCAATCATACAGGGAAACCAATATAACAGATCGATACATTTGACATATGAAAAAGATATCATGCACTGTAGATGACAATCTGAAGTACAGAATCAGAAATTCTCAAATAAACTTGAAGAATAACAAGAGATAGATCAAAAGATTACTTTACTGTGTTAAAAGAGGTCTTGTACCAAAATTACAAAATGCTCTGCTAAACAGAGTATCCCTAGTCCAATGTCTTGTTGATTTGCAACTTCAAAATTCCCCCCTTACTCAGAGAGGTATTCCTCCTTAAATAAAAATATATCAACAGAGTACAATGAGAAATTCCCAAAAGATAGGGATCCCAAAATCACGAATGAGTCTATTGGGCCAGAAAATCCTGCCACTTATCATATATCTCTGACAATTCATGTATGTTTGGATAGTTGATAGATTCTAAGCCTATTTGGACATTACATATGTTGTTCTCCATGTCATGCTTGGCGAGCTTATGCCAAGTGCGAAGGTAAAAATGGATCTTGCTCTCAAAGGAGAGCAGTTTCTTGATCAACTCATCCACGTGATCAATGTTGATTGCTTCAATAGCCTGGATCTTCTGTGCAGTTTCTTCACATTCATGCTCCACTTCTTCCAGCATACATTTAGGTGGAAGGGCCTTCAAAATAGGATCCATGTATGGGAGATGTAGAGCTTCCATGATGTTGTCAACTGCATACCAACGTCGAGTACAAATATCTTTGGATTTTCTGATGATCTCTTTAGTAGAGTCATTGAATTTGATCCAGGTATTCAGGGAGGCTTTGTTCTTTTTCATATGAAGTCTGCTAAGAATTGGGAGGTCCGCTGGGATGTTTTTTAATATACCTTTTCCATTCACTAAGCTTGTCCTGAGCTTTGGAGGCTTGAATTCTCTTGATTTTTTGTACCTCAAGGTCAGAAGAGAGTTTGTCAAAGATAATAAATGTCTCCCTAGTTTCATCTTGTGTAATGTACAACTTTTCAAGCAACCTATATTGTCCATGATTAACCTCCAAGGCCATACCCTTGAACTCCTGTGGTGTAAACTTAGAAAAACTAGCTGACGCTACATTTGTAGTTACAACTCCAACTTGGATCTCCAAGGTTGCTATCCTTTCTGCATGGATGGAGTTCTGAGTTTTTTCTTAATTAAGCTGATTCTGAAGGGAGATGTTCTTCTGCTCTGATGAATGTAAGCATTCCATCCATTCCTACCTGATATTAGACACATGGAGGCTATGTTCATCCTTAATCCTGGCTAACTCATCTTCAAGTTCCTTAATTCTTTCCTTTTTAAGATCAACCTCTCTGTTCAGTAACTGAACTGAATCTATATTGGCACCAACAAAAGCTCCCAAAACTGTTGTTGATTCAATAGCTCTAGCTAGAGGATCACCAGTTTGTTGAGCCCATAAGACTTGAATCGGAGCAGGTGATTCCAATGCCTACTCATCTTTAATTCTCTTCCTTGTTTTCTTGAATACTGTCCTCTCTTCCTTGTTATAGAAATAGCTTCCAATAGGAACCACATATTCATCTACATATTCATCAACCACCTCAGTATTAATGGGAATAACATTAACAGTAGAAATTATTGAAGGTGTCATAATACCACTAGGGTGAGGGATAGACATATTAACTTGGGGAACGACCACTAAGACAGAAACATCTTGGACAAGTGACTGGACCTGTGTAGGTGAAGGGACCAAAATGGAAACTTCAGACATAAGAGTATGTTCTTCAGCATTGGGGGCTGATTACAGGGAAGGAACTATAGGTGGCTCCTTAATGCTAGGTGAAACAGAGATAACCAATGGTATAGATTGAGGAATTACAGAAGGATTATCTTGAATTGTTATAGAGGATGGGATGGGAAAAGGAATGCAGGTGAATTGATTGTTGGAAGGTATTAGCAGAATGGGTCTAGGTGACTGTGTAGGAATGGTAGTGGTTTGAGCTTCTGGCACCATGGACTTAGGGATAGAGAAAAACTATTGATTGCTTGAAAGTGTACTGGAATAAGAAGTTGTACTACTGAACAGTTGAGACAATGAAAAGGGAGGTAAGTTCTTTGAAAATGAAGCAAAAAATTGTTGAATTGATGTTGACTGAGATGTTGAAACCAAAGAATCCTGAACAGTGGTGTCTTCAAATGACTGTTCCTAAATAGAGCATTCCATTTCAATAACACTTAAGAAGTCTATGACCAACTTGGATTGTTCTGTAATCTCCTCAGTTACTGAAACTAGAGGTTCAGGTTCTTCATCAATATCAAAGTCAATAATCTGAACATTGGGGAGTGGATTGGCATGGATCCTTTGCCTTTTTGTTGAGCTGGCATGGGTAACCACCAAATCATCATTTTATTGCATAGCTGCACTGATGATTTCAGGAGGGTTTAAAGGATCCATCATTTGAGAATCCACAGTAACCTTTTGGGGCTCTGCAGGATAAGTCTTCAATACTAATGTCAATTGTGCCAGATCTTTCTGAAACTGCTGAGAGGTATATAACAGGGATTTGACCTGTTCTGCTGTTTTCTTGGGGGGAGAATCCTCGATGGGGGTTTTTCCTTTTCCTTGTTCCGAATGAACCACCATTCGAAGAGAATTAGCTTCCTGAGCTTCTCTTTATTCCTTTTCTCTTCTTAATTTGTCCAGCAAGTCCAGCTCCAACTTTCTATAACTTAGCACCCTGAGCTTTAATTCCTTCTGATATTGCAGGATATTATGCTGCTCTTCTGGGTCCTTTGCTCTAGCAAGAACTTCATAAAATGAATTGAATCCATGATAGAGAGAGTCATCTGGGATGTTTTCATGCACATAGTCCATTTTAATATGAGTTTACTTGAAGTGTGCATCCAATAACTTCTTGGGGTCATGCTTTCTTTTAGGGGTAAATCCCAATTTGAAATCAACCATTTGGTCACCAAGGATCATTGCCCAATGGGAGGTTGGGATGACCAATGACCCAAGGTTCAAAGGGAATTTAGGCCATCCCTTCTTTCTAGGACATGTAAGATTCTTATACATACCATCAGTCACAGTTTGAAATGAAATTTCCTGCAAAGCCAATCTGTCAGGGACAATTCTGGGTAATAGATTTATTGTCAGGACTTGGAGGATTGGATGAAGTCAGGAGATAGGGTCTGCTCATGTGGATTGAGAGAAAAATCTTGAGTAAAAACCTCGAGACAGAAATGAGTCAATTGATTCCCCAGACTATCATTGAAAGACCGGTCTTTGACACAAGCATTCTCAACTATCCACTTCACTGCATCCGTATAAGGTAAGATAGCAGGCCATGCAAAAATAACATGAATCTGAGAAGACCTAATCTTCTCATAGGCGCGCCTATCAATTTCTACATGCGAAAGGTCATCGTTGTCGAATATAGCATAAGTCCGAGACCAATCCATTTGATGAGTCTCGGTGACCTTCGCGCTGGTATCTGAGAAGATACCGAAGCTGGGGTCTTTGGTTAGGGTATCTGTGATAATGGCCTTGGACCGGGTACTTCTTGACATAGTGGCAAACTTCGTAATTTCTAACGAAATAAAAGAAAACAAAAATAAAAAACAACAATCACAAACAGCCAAGAGACCAACAGAAAAATGAAATGACAGCAATCCTACCTATCATAACTAAAAATCGACAATCATCGCAAGCGAGAAATCCACGGTAAAATCAGCACAGCGGAGTAATTTTCGGTGAGTAAAATGATAACGAAAAATGAAAAAAACCCTATATTTATCAATTTACCCAAGTTAAACCATGACCACAGGATCTAGAGTAATGAACGGCTGAGATAAACCGATGCGAAATGCGGGATCGGGTTCAGAAACATAGTAAAAAGTTTTATTTACCATTCCCGAAAGCCGAAAACCGACACTAGCGGGTTTCGGGTTTCGGGTTTTGAAATATAACCAAATCAAAACCAGGTTCCCGAAAGCGGCAACCCGAAAGTTGCGGGTTGCAGGTTTCGGGACACAATCAATGCAAAGTTAAAAAAAAAGGTAATTTCCGAATCCCGAAATGCGGCATTGTCGGATTTCAAGTTTCGGGTTTATATAAAACAAACTTTGAAAAAATGAAATCCCGCACCTGCAACTTTTGGATTGCGGGTTTCGGGATGACCAAAATCCAAAAAAAAGAACATCAATTTCCCGCACCCGAAACTTTCGGGTTTCGTGTTTCGGGTTCTCCAAGTGTTGGGTTTTGGGTTGGTAGAGAAAAAGGTTAAAACACTCAAAATTTAAATATTTATGCAAACCAAACACTTAGAGATAATCCAAATCAGGCAGAATCATGGAGAAAGAAGGTATGGGAATTAGAATTAAAGAGATACAAATCGAAAACTCATATTCACAAAGGGAAACTTACCCATATACCTTCGAATTGATTAAAAATGGGGCTCCCGTGCTTTTGCTAAGCATGGGATCTGTTGTGGCCACAACAGGCCTATTGGATGTTACCATTCCAAATAATTGAATGAAAATTTGCATTTCATCACACCATCACAAAGAATACAAATTACAATCCATTATTTAACTTGAACTCTATACATGTCCCACAAAATGGATCGCTGCAACCCATCCTTCAATCCATAGATATGCCATGTGATTTTGTAAATGCATAAAATGTATTAATATCAGCAAGAGACCATTGGACTAGTTGTGAGATATATCTCTACTATAATCCATAGCTAGGCTAAACCAATCAGTCCCATTATAACACCACAAGTAGGTTCTGGGTTACAATGTTGGAATAGGCAACAATGATTAACTGTTAAACAATTTTACAACACATCAGTGTCTATCACTTTTATTTGCACCACTACAAGTGTGCGCTTGCATGGATAGTTTTGTGTTATTAGACACCCTTGATGAAATGACAAAATATGTGAACCAAATATGTTATGGGTTTATTCAACCTCTAAACTCCTTTGGGATCAAACTACTTCTATATTTTCTCTGAGGTGTATGTAGGATGTTTATCCTTTAACAATAATCTTATAAATTTTTAGGATTTCTGGTCTAGCTTCCCACTCTTTGCATTACAAAACTATTTCTTACTAAATATCTTTGTCAACTTCAAGGATAGTGCTTAGCAAATTGGAAATATATATTTTCTTCATCGTTACCCAATGATAATTATTTGTAGAGATTTGGGTAATTTACATTGAAAATTGGATGAATTCCCATGGACATTGACATATTCAACTTGATCATAGTCTCTCCAATTCACTTGACGGTGGTGTAGCGGTTATGTCTTAGCTATTTGATATTTTTTCCTTTCTTCTTGAAAAGGTATTTTTAGGATTTTTTTTTAACTTAGAATCCCCTTAAATATCGATAATTTATGCAATGTTAATCATGCATGTCATTATGCTCGCATTGAATCTTCTACAAAAGATTCTTGAACTTGATAAAATATCTCTGAACTTTTTCAATAAGCTTAATCATTTTCCCATTTGCAATGTCACTACCTTAGGGATGGGACCTAAAATAACTAATAGATCCTTTGGAAAAAATGAAAGGCACACTTCAAATGTGATAATATAATGAGATTAATTTCCAGCATATGTCACTCAGATGTACAATGTAATGTGATGATAATGCAATTTTACAGTTGAGAGAAGGGTGTGATTCTGGTTATTGTTTGTATTATAAATTCCTAATTTCTTTACCACTGTTCTCCATTACTTGGCCAATGAATAGAATCTCACTATCTCTTCTTTGAAGGATTTCAATATAGCGTTATATTACCTCAAGTTTATGGTTATCCACACTGACTTCCTCGAATCCAACAGATTATTGGCCTTTATGATTCTGATATCATATTGGAAAATTCAACACAAATAAAAACCTAAAGAATAGAAAATTAAACTTTCATCATCTATTATAGTTAGTACAACTCTCAACACTTCCCTCCTCTTGGTGTCTACATTAATTTATTTAACATGGTGTGAGTATGAATAGGAGTGGAGCACATGGAGTCCATGGGTAAATTTAAAGGAGAAAATTTTATTCAAGCATAACCTTGTAAAATGTTGAAGGAGTTTATTATTAAAACCTGATTTATACTTTGTTTTCCTTAGAGGAGCATGGTCATGGTTTGGGATAGTTTGGAAGAGGCATTGTTTAACTGGTGATGGAAATCACAAGAAAATAAATTCAAAGGAAATCATTCTAGTAGAATGCAGTCTTGACAATGTGACATCGCAATTTTATTCTGAATAAGCGTTCTTGTATTGGAATTTCTGATAGAAAGGTGTAAATCGATGGCTAAGGTACAAATATGAGTATAGACCAAAAGTATTGATCGCAAGGGAAAGGTAATAAATCCTATATCTCTCCTTAATTAGAAATAGATATATGGCATGTGACATTTCCAAATGTATTCAATAGTCAATATGGGTTTAATCTTAGAGAATTCATAATATCATTAATCATAGTCCAAAGTTGAGGATACTAGGTTTGTTTGTTAAACATTTAGATCTATAATATGGGAGTTTAACATTAGATATGTAGTATTGAAAGAATATTGAACTATGGGTTATTGATATAGCATTGGATATATGCATGGGAATGTAATACATGCTACATATTCTATAAGTTTTGTTAATGTTCCATATGGATCCACATGAAACATCTCAGAAAACATGTATAAAAATACATAGTCAACAAATAAAGCTATTTTTTTAAAACAATTAGTGTGAATGCATACAACTCCTAGAAGAATCCTAGGATACTATTGGAATGAGTTAAGAATGAAATTTTTTTGGGAATATGAATGCACATAATTGGTGGCATAGAAACAACAGAATTGGTGCCATGGTGACTTGGTTCCATCACTCACTTTGGGTCCAAGGAATATACCATAAGGAACTCCATTATACTTATCAGCATGGTGGATTTGCAATTGAATTCCAACATGTATACATGTTCAGCTTTATTTCTCTCATATTGCAACTTTTTTCTTATTGACAAAGGAAGAATACTGACAAATATGATGTGCAGTTGCAACCCTATGAAGGTATGGTACATTTTCAAAATATCCTATTGGAAATCGGTGGTGAACATGGCCATCGTGGAAAAAATTATATGCCATACCAAAAATAGTGATTTCCATACCCTGAAGAAAAAAAAAAATCAACACATTCCCATCATAAATCTAACATTGATTTGATTTGACATAATTAGAGTCTAATGTTAATTCTTCCATGATTCCAAGACTATTGAAACAATATATATTTTAAAGGAAATTCATAATCAAATGATGAAAAACCAAAACAACAGGAATTTCAATATGAGTTTAGTAGACGACTATTTTTCAATTTTCTCAATATGTGACTGGAATAAGTCCCCCTTTTCCTCCTTATCCTCTTCTTGAGTAGACGATTATGTAGGAATTATAAGTCTTTTATCATTTATTAGTATCATCATATCTTATATCTCCTCTTTTCTATCCATCTTATTTTCCAAGTTAACTAAATCAACCACTTTCACAGTCGTTTTCATCATATCTTCCAACTTGGACACCCTAAAATACATGTCTTAACTTTCATTGTAGGTTAGGGATGAATCCTTTGGTGGTTTGAGTGGAGTGTGATTTTTTCCACTACCCTTTGGTGGAATTTTGAACAATATAAATAGATATCACACCTTTGGTTCACCTTAAATAGATCCTTCTATTAAAAATTATTCAAATTTAAAATGATGCACCTTTTTCCAACCCTAATTTGAAGACTGATTTTCTATCTGACCTTTCAACTGAGGTAACCCTGAAATATAGTCCCCTATGAATTTGAAATGTAACCCTGACATATAGTCCCCTATGAGTCTGAAATATCGTCTTGTGGTATCCTAATATGTATTCTTTCCAATTCCATAGGTCTCACTGAATTTTGATGTGCCAAGAAAAAGTTGTGATAATTTTCCCAGCATTTGTTACTTTTGGTCTGTTCAGAAGAGCGACAGTGTATGGCCTTCCACATGTCCAATTTTTTGAATATTATTCTGAAAAATGCTACCATCGATACTATGGTACATGTTATTTCTTATTCCACTAGTATCACTCAATTTGGATCTTTCCTTCTCCCGATATAACAATTTTCCATGGAACACTTGTTTGAGACTGGCTTTTGGGCTAGTCATAAACCTTAACTTCCTGAGGGTATAAATTCGAAACTGCAATGATTTAGGATGTAAAAAAAAATTCATAGGTATTTCAGCCTATTTTCTATATGGATTCAAAGTCTCTGTGTTTTAAACCTTGTAGAAAAAAATTATATCGAAGGTGTCAAGATGACTCGTTTTGAAGAAACAAGTCCCGAGGAAAGAGCTTTGATACCAAATGTTATGCAACAAATTTCCAAAAAGAGCATGAAAAGAGAGGAATTAGATCAGAAAGAGTAATCCACACCTTTAATGAATAAAATAGATGAATATACATCCTCTTCAAGGAGGAAACCTCCTTATACAATGTACTAAGAAAATAAAACAAGACAAGACAAATGATGCTCAAATGAAAAGATCTCCTTCCTATATATAAGGGATTAAAAGGTACAATTACAACTCACTGACCCAATCTAGAATAAATAATATAACCATACTAATGACAATTACAAGTAATGCTCCAAATATAAAATCAAAACTAATGCAATGCACCACAATATAGGGGGGAATGTGCCCACATTTAGGGCTTAATAGGCCCTTCATCTTCTTAATCCTACATCCAAACTTATTAATTTGAATTTCAAAACACTCCGTAGGTATTGTGTTAGAAGATAACAACTTGAAATTGATCAAATAAATGTATCGGCCTTCATTGACAAGTATCCATGCTATGATATGAATCTGTGACTTGGTAAAGGGACTCGTGCAATAGTTTTGGCATGACAACACTAGACCTTCTTCCAATAAAAAAATGTGATAAATTGAGAAGGGATTCAAGGGATCATGAAACCCACATTAAACATTTTCTTGACATGATACAACCATAATTATAAGAGAGATTTAGGAATGGACATAATGAGCTTAACTTGGTCCAAATATCCTTCAATAAATGCAAACCATGGTATGTTAAAATAAACACAACTCGTAACACATGTTGTTTTCAATACCACATTGAGTATGATTCTTATTATGAGACACACTCACACACACACACACACACACACACACACACATATTATGTGTATTGCATAACACTCTTGTGCAAGAATGCTCAACTACATTGTTTCCAATGTCATCTGGATACTTTATTCATAGCATTTTGTGCAGTAGGCCAAAAGGTTGCAAATTTTATAAAAAATATTCATATATGGGACATTCCCATTGTGCGGTGGAATGGAATTATTGGATAAATGCATACATGTGACTAGTGAGCATGAACTTGGGAGGCATGAGGTGAACTTGTAGTCATTCAAATATGTCACATATGATATTGATGGATGGAATGAAAGAAAAAATACAATTGGTCACTTCTCAAGTTAGTAATGAGTACTTATACTATTTTTTCCTTCATATTTCAATTTCATGTGTAACAATCTATTGATATATGTCTTTGTTTTGTATCTACTAGGTACAGGTTTACAACTTCATGGAAGGATTCTCTTAAAATACACAACAATATGTAAAGCATGTACATGCAGCAATATGTTTCCCATTAGGACTATCTTATCAGTGGTCGATTTGCGGAAAACTACACTCTTCAATAGAAAAATGATATTCAATGTCAATATTATCACTTAGACCACGTTAGCATAAAGGTCCATATCACCTACAAACATAGAGCAGATAGTACTTAAGACAACAGGTTTATATTGAAGGAGTATCACTTTTACCTAAGTGATGATAGGTGTCACAACTTGGTTTTTGTACAACATAACTTTCAATTGTTATACAATCACTTGAAGGATAAAAGTATACAGTTGGAACAACATTAGATTTGTTTTGATGGTTGTACATGGAAATTAAAAAATGCTTGTGTCTTTCAATGGTTGTGTATGCTCCACAAAAGGAAAAAGGTGCCACATATTTGGAATTATTTTGAGATTGGACATAGAAAATGGGAACATGATGGAGTGGGTGCATGCATCACAATTGCATTATGTAGGAAAGAAATGAAGTTCACAGTTGTTTCTCTCATCCTAGATGCTAAGACCATTGTTGAATGTTGTTCTCCAGTCATTGGAGAGGGAGCAACAAGGAAAGAAGACCAATAAACCAAGAAAGCACATGTACATAGGTATTTTTGGGAAGTGGTCGATGTAGATTGATCACAGTTATATGAGTGCAAGACCGTCTAGGGAACTCGTTCATTTTATTCAGTCAGAATGTTGGAAAATGCTATAGTTGAAATGTGGACAAGGAAGCTCTCTTTCTATTTTTATCCATGTAGTAGTGGTGAATGGGACAAATGTGAATCCATGGATTAAGTTGATATCTAGGATCGTGTATCACTCCGCATTGGTTGACATATAGCTACAAAATTATCCAAGTTTGAGGAGGAGCAATCAAGTATTTCACTAGACTATGACCACATATCTGATCTCGTACAACTGAGTTCGATTAAAATTTTGAAAATTTTGACAACTAGTTGCATGACTTGGGTCTATTTAGTTGACTCATATGTTGGCACTCTATTTTCTGTAGGGAAAATATACACAGTGGTTTCCTCAAGAGGCAATGAATGGGGCACTGACTCTTGGTCGACACATTGCTTGGATGGGAAGTAGACCCTCGCTGTCTCATTAAGGGATTTTGAGGGAAATGGTTTTCCTATTGGGCCAATGGTTATCAAAAGAGAATATTTGACACAGTTTTCCCACTCATAAAAGAAAAAAAAGGGTATGTATTTGAATATTATATACTAGGTTAGCTTGTATATTGTTATACACAGTTAGTTGTTGGCACAAACATCTAGATGCAAACAATGCCAAGGAAGAAATCATCAAAGGTACGATACGTCTCTCCTTACTCTGAGAAATAGAGGTTAAAGGATTCCATTAGTATTCGAGGTGATCCCGTTGGTCTACTGGAATGACCACATGTAGGTAGTCAAGTATGTGGTATGCATGTTATTTGTTTAGTATGTTATAGTTAAGCGGTGTACATGTATATTGTGATTTTGTTTCATTGTCACATTGATTATTAACATTAATATTTTGACTATTTTAGCTGGACATTCATGGCTTGATAGATTAAAAAATTCATAAACATATAAAACTAGATAAATTGCACAAGTTTCATCATGGATTTCTTGTCTTTGTTTTTTTCTCCCATCTAGGTACACCATAAGATCTACATCGATAAAATTCCTATTTCCACCATGAACATCACCACCCTCCTTCTCCTATCCATGTCATCACCATCACCATCCCATTTTTCATCATTTTCATCATCCAAGTACACCATAATATTCACATCCATCATCCTCACATCATCATCATCACCATAATTTCTTCTCATCATTACAATACATATCGTTATCATCAATCTCATCATCTTCATCATCATCATCATCACCATCCTCATTTTCATTGGTTTTCATCTTTTTCGTAGTTGACTTCTCATTTTTATCATTTTCATCATTCAGGTACACCATAATATTCTCATCCATCATCCACACCATACTCATCCTATCATTTTCAAATCATCATCCTCATTGTTATTGACATTGGCATTGACATCCTCATCCTCACCATGATCATCATCACCAATATTTCATGTCCTCATTACTTTTCATGTAATCATCATCGTCGTCGTCGTCATCATCATCATCATCATCATCATCATCATCATCATCATCATCATCATCATCATCATCATCATCTTTATCCCCTTTTTCATCATTGTCATCATCATCATCCCCTTTTTCATAATTTTCATCATCATCATCCCCTTTTTCATAATTTTCATCATCCAAGTACACCATGATATTTTCATCCATCATCCACACCATCCTCATTGTCACCATTTTCATTGCCACCATATGCATGCCCATTGTCACCATATCCTTCACGCTTCATCAAATGCAATGCTCATTGTCACCATAACCATCTTCATCCTATCATTGTTCCATCATCATCCTCATTATTATTTTTATTGGCATTAGCATCCTCATCATCACCATTATTACTACTCATGTCATCATAATCATCATCATCTTTTATATCATAGGGTACAAATTTGGGAATTCCTTGAATGAGAACTTGTGGCTAGAGTTCCCACATGGAACCCTACCAAACGCACTTCTAGGATCTCACATAACTCATTTCTACACCATGTGTGTTCTATACTCGATAGGGATTCAACATGTGTCTGTGAAAGCCTCTAGGAGGTGAGTTTCAACTAGCCATAAACTAATGAGCATGGCTCAAATTGATGAACCATGGGCTCCGTTGGAAATGATAATTTGGATTAATACTAAGGGTGACCCTCTCCTCTAGGACCATGGCCCAGAGACCGTATTTTCATACCATTTTGGAAACTAGGTTTTTGCTTAGGAAGGGACAGCGCAATTCTTGCACATAAGGGTAAAATTTGATAATTCCTCGACCGAGAAATTGTGTCTAGTGTTTCCACATGAAACTACCCACACACACTTGCAAGATCTCACGGAAATTAGTTTTTCACCATGGTTGGAATTCTATGCCCTCATGAGGGATTCAACATGTGTCCATGAAAGCCTCTAGCAGGTGAGTTTCAACAGGCCATAAACTGATCATTGTGGCTTAGATCGATGAATCGTTGGATCTGTTGGGAATAGGACATAGGATTAATAATAAGGTTTCCCATCTCGTCTGTGTCCATGGCCTATAGAGGATCTTTTAGTATGGTTTTGGAATCTAGGGCTTCACTTAATAAGAGATAGTGCAATTCTTGCACATAAGGGTCAATTTTGGGAATTCCTCAATCAAGAACTTGTGTCTAGTGTTCCCACATGGAACCAACCCAAACAAACTTGTAGGATTTCACATGACTCAATTTTACACCACGGTTGAAGTTCTCTGTCCTTGATAGGGATTCAACATGTGTCCTAGAAAGCCTCTAGGAGGTGAGTTTCAATTGGCCATAAAATTATTATCGTGGATCAGATCAATATCGACTCTGTTGGAATCAATACATCATATTAATGCTAATCGTTCCCCTTTCCTCTTGGTCCACGGTCCAAAGAGCGTATTTTAGTACGGTTTTGGAAACTAGGGTTTTGCTTCATAAGAGACAGTGCAATTCTTGCAAATAGGGGTCAAATTTGGGAATTCCTTGACCGAGAACTTGTGGCTAGTGTTCCCACATAGAAATTTCCCGAAAACACTTGCAATATCTCATAGAACTCAGTTATGCACCAAGGTTGGAATTCTATGCCCCATAGTAGGGATTCAACATGTGTCCGTGAAAGCCTCTAGGAGGCGAGTTTCAACTAGCCATAAAATGATGACCGTGGCTCAGATCGGTGAAACATCAAATCCATTGGAATCAAGACATAAGATTAATGCTAGGAATCAAGAGATAAGATTAATGCTAGGGGTTCCTCTTGGTCCATGGACTAGAGACAATATTTTAGTATGTTTTTGTAAACTAGGGTTTCGCTCAATAAGAGATAGTGCAATACTTGCACATAAGGGTCAAATTTGGGAATTCCTCAATTGGGAACTTGTCGCTAGTGTTCCCACAATGAAATTTCCCAAAAAGACATTCAAGATCTCATCGACCACATTTCTGCACCATTGTTGGAATTATATGCCCCTAATAGGGATTCAACATGTGTCCTTGAAATCCTCTAGGAGGCGAGTTTCAATTGGCCATAAAATGATTACCGTTAATCAAATCGATGGACCGTCAGCTCTGTTATAATAAAGACATTAGAATAATTCTATGGGTTCCCCTCTCCTCTAGTTACATTGCCGAGAGAGAGTCTTTTAGTATGGTTTCTGAAACTAGGGTTTTACTCAATAATAGACAGTGCAATTCTTACACAGAGGGGTCAACTTTGGGAATTCCTCGACCATGAACTTGTGTCTAGTGTTCCCATGTGGAACCCTCCCACACACACTTGTAGGATCTCATGGATCTCAGTTCTACACCATCGTTGGAATTCTATGCCCCCACAAGGATTCAATATGTGTCCCTGAAAGCCTCTAGTAGGTGAGTTTCAACTAGCCATAAAATGATGACCATGGAGCATATCAACTAACCATTGAATCCATTGGAATTAGGACATAAGATTAAATCTATAGGTGCCCCTCTCCTCTGGGTCCATGTACCATAGAGTTTCTTTTACTATAGTAGTGAAAACTATGGTTTTGCTTAGTAAGAGACAGTGCAATTCTTGCAGAAATGGGTCTTGGAAAATTTTGATTATGATACTATATATAGACACTGAAAGTGTGACACTCAAACCTACGGCATTGCACTATTAATAGATTGATATGTCCTTAGTGTGCCACATAACTTGACATGTCCTTAGTGTTCCACTAGATTTTCATTTTAAGCAATTAATGGAGTTTGTAAGAATTCAAAGTTTCAAATAAAAAATGGAGGTGACATTTCATCGATGATATCCCTATAATATTTTCTAACTTTTTCAATTTCCTTGACTTGTCCTTGTAGTTTATTATGAGTCACTTGCAAAAAAATCTTGTAGGGCTTGCTAATCTCTTTCATTTGAATTGGACAAGTATTCATCATTTTAATTTTTTGGGGGGATATCCATTTATTCATAAACATAGTTTATTTTATGTTATTGATCATGCATGAACTCTTGAAGACATTGATGCACATTTTGTGACACTTTTTTTTTTTCATTTCAAAAAATACCATGTCAAAATAATTTACAATTCTTTGACAAGAGAGTAGGTTTTCCATGTTTTTATTCGAAAATAACATTTTGGACTCAGCTTGAAACTACAACCACGTATGACATATAGGTGATGAAAACACTCACATAATTTCATATAATTGGATTGTGTTAAAAAACATTGTAAATGTGCATTGTTTTCAATACAATTCAACATTGTATATGCAATTGGATTGTTGTCAAGAACATTGTAAATGCGCATTGGTTTCAATCATGCATTGTTGCCATTGTGCATTAGTATTTTTAGTCCTTCATGTGCCATTAATAATTACTCAACATTATAACTCAGCTCTCCATGCAATCATCCAAGATGTAACGCCCCATATTTTGACTAGGCGTGTTTAAGAGTTAGACACCTTTCACTTTAATTGCTTATTATCTGTTCGACTCAGCTAGACAGAGTGAACTATATTCTCGGCATGATAGACATGATGATATGTTGCTACTATGTTTAGGATGTTACTATGCCCATGCTGATACTACGGTTATGATGTTATGATGTTACCATCCTCATGATGTTATTTGGTTTATGTGGTTACTATGTTGAAGTTATCACGAGATTCTTTTATTTTCATAATGACAGTGTATGTTTAATAATCGTCCTGGATGAAATGTGATATATATGATGTGGTATTTATGCTGTGATCGATTTAATGATTTTATGTGATGAAATAAATGATGTTGACAATATGGATCAGACGATGATAGAATGGAAATATTGGTATAAATGTATGGCTTCAAAGTACTAATCCGCAGGACACCGGGGAAATGTAATAGCGGGATACTTGATATGAAGTATGGTATAGTACCTATTTTGCAGAGAGCCTTGTTTACCAAAGTTGATGATACGATGACACAAACCAATAATCTCGAGAGAAACAAAGTATGAGTTGATAAGGGCGTAGACCCAGTATGTTGAGAGGGATGGATGTATTGCACACCCTATGTTTCTATGATACCCGAGATCGTCAGAGGGCCGTGCTGATACATGCTCCCCAAGTTGTTGTGAGGACAATGGTCGGATGCCTACTAGGAGAGGTTAGGTCCGTTAGTTAGCTGACGCTACCGCTCTCACGTTCTACGTGGCTAGGTCAGTATAGCTGACATCCACTTTTGTACTAGCAGAGGAAGGATAGGGAGGATGCAGACGCAGGTTAGGATGGGAGGATATTTTAGTTAGTACTATTGAGGGTTGGGTATTCCTTGATCTTGAGTTAGTGGTAGTAGGTACATTTCCTTGTACTTGATTTATTGAACTGATGTAATCATAAAAATAGTGAAATGAAATCTTAAAAACTCATAAGATAACCAATGATGTTTTAGTAATGTTATGATAAATGTAATATACTTGTTCTATTTGCATGAAGTATTATTAGTATTAGTTAGTTGTTAAGCATAGGAAATATGATGCATGTTTATAGTACCTGTCAGACCTGTGCATACGCTGGCCATGCATGCACATTTTGTACATGTGAGATAGTATCAGTTTACGACATACTTATCAATATTTAACAATGTTATAAGTTGTCATAGATAACTCAGTTAAGGTTTGGGTAAACGACATGAGTAATAGATGATCGATTTGCTTATGTATAAAATAAGTTAATTAGTCTTATATGTAAACATTGTAATGAACAATTAAAATAATTGCCAGCAATTGTAATTCTCGTCAAGTGAAGGTATCGGAAATATGAAGTATAGCAGATAAACATTAATGCTGGAAGCGTGTACTATCTAATTGTTAATATTGATTAATTAAACCCTTAAGAGTACTTCGTTTATCAATGAAAGTATGTTAGATTAGTGCTAAGGTACTTATTATTAATTAAGTATGTTAGATTAGTGCTAAGGTACTTAAATCACCATTAATATTTATTATTATTATTATTATTTATTATTATTATTATTATTATTATTTAACTAATGTTAATAACGATAATGTGTCCTTATTGGAATGAAAGAAATCATAAGTGGGTAAGTGAATATGTTTGAATTATTATATTAATTAATTTATTGTTATGAAAAGACAAAGGAGTATTATTAAATTATTAAATGAGGAAGGTTAAGAAAAAAATCAATTAAATTTATATTCATAAATTACTGTCATGTCAGTCAACCGATCAGAGATTGGATTTATATATATATATTTATAATTAAAAAAAACTACCACTTCAAATTTGAAAGGGTCAACATGATAGTATTTAATTATTATTTATTCAACATATTAAATGGAGGATAAGACTAATATTGAATCCACCGCCTCATGAATGTCTTAAATTGAATATTTCGAGAATCATTAAATAATGTACATTCAACCCATCAAATCCAACCTAACTAGTCTTAATACCATTGAACTGCTCGAGAAAAGAAGTACTATAAAATAATATTTATTTATGAATTGGATTGTAAAACAAGCAATCAATTTAATGTTTTGGGGACTCAAGGGTTTTTTGGAGGGCGGTGGAGTAAACAGGAAGGCAAGTGGAGGAGGAAAATGGATCTATAAAGCAATGGTTTCATGATGATGAAAAGGGGGGGTTGGTTTTCTTTTGGGAGAAGTACACTTAGCATTTTGATGAAAAGGAGGAATGCCGAGGAGGGGGATAACTCAAAGCTTTGAGGAGGTGGGAAACTCAAAGAATGAGGTGGGGTTAACTCAAAGAAAAATTACTATTGAACTATGGAAAGGTACTAAGGAAAGCTACTATCGGGATTATTGGTTTGTGGGCTCGGGGGCTAGGAAACCCGTTGGTTTCCTAGGGCCAGCACGATAAGAGCTAGTTGGCAGGGTGGTTCATCCACTTTTGGTATAAAGGCTTGGAACGGAAAGTTTGCGGGAGCAAAAGCTTGGACGGGAAAGACTACAGGAGAAAGGGGACAATCTACAACCTACATCGGTCCAGGTATTCTACTGGTAGTTAGAAAAATGATTTATATTTCAATATACTGAGTATTATGCAAGAAATTACAATTATATGAATGTTGTTAAAATTACTATATGCAGGTGCACTGTATGCTACTAGACATTTTCTAATCACTAAAATTATGCAGGAAATTAGCATAACGAAAGAATAATGATACTTATTTATTATTGAAATAAATAAGAAAGAAAAACGACTCCGTAGGAGCAGGTTACAAAACTTAATTTCAAAATCTAGAACTTCGGTGCCCTCCTGGTTAGAGGGGCACTGCATTTGGTATCAGAGCCTTAGGATCGAAAACTAGGACCTTAATGGCCAATCACTACTAACTATAAAAGACAAATTAAATAAAGCATAATAGAGTTTAAACACAAACTTGTTTTATTCAAGTCAATTAGAAAATAGTTCTAGATTACAATTTTCTTGAAAATAAAACTTGGGAAATACAAGCCTGTAAAGATGCTAATGGCTATCTTGAATACAAAAAATAAATAAATTATTACAACTCGTAAATGAGCAGAGAGCTTGAGAAACACTTCTCAAAAGGCTGCTAAAAGGCATCCAACTAGAAGGTAGTAGCCCTTACAGAAGAATTAGTAGCATACCCATTTTTTTTCTTTTATGTAAACTAGTTTTCTTTACCTGCAATGAGAACAAAATACAACTCTGATTAGAAGAGTCAATGATATAGAAGTATATTAGTATATTTCATTCTACATTATCTAGCTTTAAACTTAGCAGAACAAAGATAAAACAAAATTATGCAAGGGAAGTAGAGGGAGATCCCATAAATTTTAAACATGAAACTGGAGATTAAATGATTATATATATAATCATAATCTTGAATGAAAAAAAAAAGCAGGAATATTTTTCTGTAATTGATTTTTCACCCATAGTAATATAGCATATTAAAACTACGAGTCAAGCACTGAGCAGTCAAAATTTATCCTCAAACTTTGAGTTTCATCAAGATTTTTATTTTTTATTTTTTTTATTTTCTGTAACATTTTTTCTTCTTCAGAATTTTCATTTGTTTATATATATGTGCTACCCTATTCTTGCATGATTTCCGTAGCTCTTAAGAATACCATACTTTTGGTTCCAAACTATCTTAATGTGTCGATCATTACATTTTCTTATATATTTTCATATATTTCCACCCTAGCATGTGGAAACTTGGAATTCAACTAAAATTTTATGCTAGGTACACCAAACCTGAAAGTGAGTGATTAGTGAAGTGTTATTCTATCCAGCCCGTGACAGTGATTTGTACGCAAAGAAAAAAAAATAAAAATAAAAATAAATAAAAATAATAAAAAATAAAAATAAAAAAATCGATGTCTATGCTCTTCAACTGTGCACATAATTACCCTTTTTGCTCCTTTGAAATGCAACATCCCCAGATTGCAGTATTGGCAAGAACCAGAATGCAATATTTCCAGGAGCCAAGAATAAAATATTTACACTACTTTGGGGGAAGGATTAGAAATAGTAGATTCAACATTCATAGATTTGATTAAACAACCGTGGATTAGTTAAACAGAAAAATAAACAGTCGGAGGAATGTGTCTAGCTACTTAGATTCCATGTATCAATATGGAATTAAAATGACTGCAATGTAATGAAAATTGAAAAAATATTAAGCCATAAATTCTCATCCCTTCATTGCTGGACAGGATGAAGAATGTTTCAAATTTATTTATTCCTATCTGTTATACTTAAAATAAAGAAATTAAAATTCTATAACCTCCAACCAATGTTGATATATATATGCCTAGAAATGTGCATGTATGCTTATAGACTTAATATTTTAACATTATTTATAACAATAATTTGTGCTAAAGAGAGAAGCATACATCTTAGAGTCATTGGATTTATGACCGCACAGGGATTCAATATATTTTAGTCTTTCAACTACTGGCACAAGTTCAATATAATTTATAGTTTACACACATATTGGCATCTAGAATCTTGTCTGAAATATATCCTAGCCGCTCATCTATATTCTCACCTCTATCTATATTTGATTTTTTTTTCATTACAGCTTCAGGCTCTTCTCCCCTACGAGAACCGAATTCTTCTTAACCTTTAGAAGTATTTCTGTGAGTCTTCTAAATCATTTCTATTGCCGGTGGCTTCAACACCAACCCCTAAACTTTAACGTTGCAGCTGCCTGGGGTTAGTGTTTGCTGCACTGTGCTTAGTCCTGATCGTATTAAAAAAAAAATAATAATAATAAAAAACAAACAAACAAAAACAAAAACAAAAAATTTCTTGATAAGCAAATCAATCTTCAGAAACTGTCCCTCTAACTCTCAACTGAGCAAAATAAATTATAAATGAGAGACTTCAAATTCAATCATACAGTCTTTGATTCCTAACATCCCAATAAGCTTCTTGTGCAACTAAATTTAACTCATCCTGTATCCTTGACACTCCTGCTAGGGTTTTCATCGTTTCCCATATATATCTTTTCATTTCGATGATGATTCCGATGCTGCCGTTCCTGAACGTAGCACCTAGACTATTCATCTCTCCTGCTCAGGGGAGATGTTGTGAGCGAAAAGCCAACACAACCCAAGCATTCTAGTGCCCTATTGGGAGCCAAGCCATATATTACTTTTGCTGTTCACTATGACCATTGCGATTACACCATACATTGTTAGCTCACTCAAATAGACCTATAGGAAATATTAGCTATTAAAAGTATTATGTCTGGGTATTATCTCCTCTGGGGAGGATCGTATTACTCTCCAAATCTTAAACACAATTTACAAAGCCCAAAGTTGGCGTTTCAATTGGAGGGAAGGCCACATATGGTGGGGATTTCAAACAACCGACCAAATCTTAAACATAATTAAACATGGCCTTACATTCTAAATAACCAGAAATGAAAACTCAGCCCTCGGCTCGAGTGCATCCACAAGTGGATGGGCAATGTTCAGGTCATTATGGTGCTTACCAAATATGTAGAACAAAAAAATAAAAATAGCAAACACTACATATTACAATAGAGTTTAAGGTGCTTGGCATACTATGGTTAATACACTTGCCCTGTTGTTGTTTTTAGATGTGTAAATGTTCGTATAGTAAAGAGACTCGACTATATGATTGAGAGAAAAATAAATACTTCGCATATAAGATTAACAGCCCTTCTACTGAACAATGGCTATGCTAAGAATTCCTTAAAATCCAAACCCTAAACTTCTGAAACTTACCTCTTATCATAAACATGCGCAAAAGATCCGCAACTTGATTTTTGAGATGATAATAAGGTATCATACTTAGAAGGGTTTCTCGAGAGCTATATTTTATAATATTATACTGCATAATGACAATACCATTAGCTGGGGGAACCTCCAACAGCTCTGAATTGAGGACGCCATGAATTCGCACCAGTCCGCATAATATTCCAGCTAGCAAGTCGAATTGAAAACCACGCATACCACTACAGCTGAACACCAAGCTTGCGCAAGAGCCTGCCTTCCTTGTTTCCTTCCGCCCAACTGATATCTTAATCCCAGCGCTGAAGATTTTTGATTTGCTCGTTCATGCGTTCAATCCTCATGACCATGCTTGTAATGCAGAACAGAACCCAGTAAAGTAGGAGAGCCTAGGAAATAAGCATGTACCCTTCACAGCTGAGTTTTGAATCATACTTCTAGTAGATATCCATCAACAGAAACAAGTAGAATGGTACCACTGAGAGGGCTTCAACGCATTTTGAGCAACAACAACATGAGAATACAGAAATGAGTTCCATGGCATCAACACTCTCCAGGCAGAGTCGCAGAGCCAGGAAGGGCGTCAATGAGTTGCAGAGCCAGCAGGAAAAGAAATGAGAGTTCACACACGTGCGAGGTAGGTGGAGACTTGATATAAAGAAGATCGCCTTCAGCTAGGGCACCCCACCGGAGTCCGCCTGGTAGCATGCACACCGGCGCGTGGCAAGCATGTAGGAGACCCTCACGTGGGCGCCCTTGAACCATAGGCTGCCCTGGAAGTGAAGGGATGGGGATCCGGAGGCAAGTCAGGGACGCATGGGAAATAAGGGCTACATGCTACATGGAGAGAGAAGGTCGAGTGGGTGGCCTCGAGGCCTGCAGCTTGGTGGAGCAGCAGGCTAGGGTTGGTGCTGGGTGGAGGTGGAGCTAGGAGGGAGTGGCGAGAAGGAGGAGAGGTTAAGGAAAGGCTGGCGCGTGGCTGAAGGAAGGTGCATTGACTAGGGTTAGAGTAGGTTAGGTCAATATCATGTAATTTTTAAATAAAAACATTAATTTTAAATCCTAATTTTAAAATTTTAAATAAATATATTTCAAATAATAATATTGGAAAATTTAAAAATGTAGCTTTAATATGGTGCATTATAATGATAGTTGATCGAGATATTGGTTTCACGACAGTATGCATTTATAGAATTAATACTAAACTAGGTGAATATTAGTTCATAGTAGAAAGAAGATCTTGGTTTTGAAAAGATACAATCCTATGATTGGGGATTGATATGTTAAAATTAAAATTACCTTCACCTTATTAAGGACTAGGTTACTCTATTTTGGAATACACTTGAGTTATAAAGATTTAATTAAAACCCGGCGAGACCCTTTATCATTAAAAGTAAATATCCTATTATTAAATGGAAATTTTAATTAATAGAATGAAGTATGGCTCTAGCGAGACTAGTTCACGGTAACCTTGGAGTAACCTTGTCTCTTAAGCTCGATTATTTCACGGTAAATAGAAGATAAACTATATAATTGATCACTATATACATGAATATTTTGTACTATACTTTAAAATTACTTGAGAGGATTCTACCCAATGATGATTAAGTTATAATTAAAGATTGAGGTTGCAAATGGTAAGTAAATTAAATAGTTTTGCACATAACTTTTAAAAGGCGTGATCTCTATTGTCTTGCATACTAAAATTTTACATGACGAACCATTGTGAAAGGGATTTATATGTTAATAGACCTAAGAACAAAATTGATGGTTATAGTATTATGAAATAATGATCGAACTATCAAAGTGACTAACACATAGAATTGTTTGAATGCGTGTAGTTATTGATCTATTGTATAATTGTATAATAGTGAACTATGCTTAATAAAATAGAAGTGAGGATTTTGGGATAGTAAACATCTTAGTTTCTCAATGCTATTTAATTTTAATTGCTAAGAAATACGTGAACTTTAATTTGTTTAATTTGTTGAGATATGATTGTGGATATTGCAAAAATTAAATAATAGTGTCCACAACCTTACGAGCATATAAACTTGTGGTTAGGTTAAATATTAACCTCGAGAAGATAGTCATATATCATTTTTATGCTCACCCAAGGGGATATTTTCTATATGTTAAACTAGAAACAATTAATGGTCATAAATTAAAATAGTTGCAAAATCCACATGGTCAACATGTGGCGGTTCACTTTGGTGTTGGACTTCCATGAAGGCTTAGTTAAGAGGGAGATCTTGAAGGAGCTAGAGTGATAATCAAATTGAAGAAATAACTTAAATCAATATAGGTGCTAATCGAGAATATAAGAATTTGGCAAATGGTTAGATGAGAACCTTGTATTAAATGGTAAATTCATCATAACACTTAGGAAGAGTAAATATTAATAGAAAATGTATTAACTATAACTAATAAAAGACATATGGATAGGGGAGGATGTCTCCAATTTGGTAGTGACTCCTATTTTATATTGTAATGACCTTGGGTGCAAATGAGAGCAATGTAAAAATAATTAACAAAATACCGTATAAGCATGATAAAGTAATTCTATAGAAATCATAACCATATTAGATATATTTGATTCAATGACAAAGTTTCCCGAAGGTTAGGTGTATGTAACACCCTATATTTTGACTAGTCATGCTTTTTAGTTAGATCTACTGTACTTTATTCGCTTAGTTTATGTTGGAATCAGCTAGACTAAGTAAACTATATTTTTGGTACATTAGACTTGATTATGTGTTGATGCTATGGTGATAATGTTACTATGCTACATTGGTACTATGATTATGATGTTAATATGTTACTATTCTCATAATGTTATTATGATAGGTAGTTATGATGTTGTTGTTACCATGAGATTCATTTTCTTTCATGCTCACAGTGTATGTTTAATTGTCGTCCTTGATGAAATATGATATATATATGATGTGGAACATGGATACCTATATATATAAGGGGTAGAAATTGAGAAAATAGTATATATATATATATATATAATGAGGGGTACATGTTAGTATACATAAGTTGTTGCGTGGAGTTCGTATATGTTCTAAATGTATTAAGAAGATATACTAAATATATGTAGTGATAATCACAATGAATGACAACATGTAGCTACCAAATTAATGTGAAGATTGTGTCTATTTCAATATTGCACTAAACTTGGTTGGAAGAAAGAGAAAGATAGCATCAATTACTAACCTATAACCGACCCAAGGAAAACAAAGAAACATAAAACAATATAAATTTATTAGAAATTTGCATCATTGAGATAAATATTAACATTGAACTAGAAGCAAATGTGAAAACTATAGCAGCATGGACCAAGTTAAGGTCCAGTAGGACAATTATAGCCCAGGGTCTGCTACCTGGGGGGACGCAGAGACCATGCGTCGAGATTTTCCATGCATTATTATGACCATAACTTCGGGATGAAGTTTCCTGAAGGGTGGGTGTATGTAATGCCCCATATTTTGACTAGGCGTGTTTAAGAGTTAGACACCTTTCACTTTAATTGCTTATTATCTGTTCGACTCAGCTAGACAGAGTGAACTATATTCTTGGCATGTTAGACATGATGATATGTTGCTACTATGTTTAGGATGTTACTATGCCCATGCTGATACTACGGTTATGATGTTATGATGTTACTATCCTCATGATGTTATTTGGTTTATGTGGTTACTATGTTGAAGTTATCACGAGATTCTTTTATTTTCATAATGACAGTGTATGTTTAATAATCGTCCTGGATGAAATGTGATATATATGATGTGGTATTTATGCTATGATTGATTTAATGATTTTATGTGATGAAATAAATGATGTTGACAATATGGATCAGATGATGATAGAATGGAAATATTATTATAAATGTATAGCTTCAAAGTACTAATCCACAGGACACTGGGGGAATGTAATAGCAGGATACTTGATATGAAGTATGGTATAGTACCTATTTTGCAGAGAGCCTTGTCTACCAAAGTTGATGATACGATGACACAAACCAATAATCTTGAGAGCAACAAAGTATGAGTTGATAAGGGCGTAGATCCAGTATGTTGAGAGGGATGGATGTATTTCCCACCCTATGTTTCTATGATACTCAAGATCATGGGAGGGCCGTGCTGAGACACACTCCCCAAGTTGTTGTGATGACAATGGTCGGATGCATGCTAGGAGAGGTTAGGTCCACTAGTTAGCCGACGCTACCGCTCCCACGTTCTACGTGGCTAGGTCAGTATAGCTGACATCCACTTTTGTACTAGTAGAGGAAGGATAGGGAGGATGTGGACACAGGTTAGGATGGGAGGATATTTTAGTTAGTACTCTTGAGGGTTGGGTATTCCTTGATCTTGAGTTAGTGGTAGTAGGTACATTTCCTTGTACTTGATTGATTGAACTGATGTAATCATAAAAATAGTGAAATGAAATCTTAAAAACTCATAAGATAACCAATGATGTTTTAGTAATGTTATGATAAATGTAATATACTTGTTCTATTTGCATGAAGTATTATTAGTATTAGTTAGTTGTTAAGCATAGGAAATATGATGTATGTTTATAGTACCTGTCAGACCTGTGCATACGCTGGCCATGCATGCACATTTTGTACATGTGTGATAGTATCAGTTTACGACATACTTATCAATATTTAACAATGTTATAAGTTGTCATAGATAACTCAGTTAAGGTTTGGGTAAACGACATGAGTAAGAGATGATCGATTTGCTTATGTATAAAATAAGTTAATTAGTCTTATATGTAAACATTGTAATGAACAATTAAAATAATTGCCGCCAATTGTAATTCTCATCAAGTGAAGGTATCGGAAATATGAAGTATAGCAGATAAACATTAATGCTGGAAGCGTGTACTATCTAATTGTTAATATTGATTAATTAAACCCTTAAGAGTACTTCGTTTATCAATGAAAGTATGTTAGATTAGTGCTAAGGTACTTATTATTAATTAAGTATGTTAGATTAGTGCTAAGGTACTTAAATCACCATTAATATTTATTATTATTATTATTATTATTATGATTATTTATTATTATTATTATTATTTAACTAATGTTAATAACGATAATGTGTCCTTATTGGAATGAAAGAAATCATAAGTGGGTAAGTGAACATATTTGAATTATTAAATTAATTAATTTATTGTTATGAAACGAGAAAGGAGTATTATTAAATTATTAAATGAGGAAGGTTAAGATAAAACTCAATTAAATTTATATTCATAAATTACTGTCATGTCAGACAACCGATCAGAGATTGGATTTATATATATATATTTATAATTAAAACAAACTACCACTTCAAATTTGAAAGGGTCAACATGATAGTATTTAATTATTATTTATTCAACATATTAAATGGAGGATAAGACTAATATTGAATCCACCGCCTCATGAATGTCTTAAATTGAATATTTCGAGAATCATTAAATAATGTACATTCAACCCATCAAATCCAACCTAACTAGTCTTAATACCATTGAACTGCTCGAGAAAAGAAGTACTATAAAATAATATTTATTTATGAATTGGATTGTAAAAAAAGCAATCAATTTAATGTTGTGGGGACTCGAGGGTTTTTTGGAGGGTGGTGGAGTAAACAGGAAGGCAAGCGGAGGAGGAAAATGGATCTATAAAGCAATGGTTTCATGGTGATGAAAAGGGGGGGTTGGTTTTCTTTTGGGAGAAGTACACTTAGCATTTTGATGAAAAGGAGGAATGTCGAGGAGGGGGATAACTCGAAGCTTTGAGGAGGTGGGAAACTCAAAGAATGAGGTGGGGTTAACTCAAAGAAAAATTACTATTGAACTATGGAAAGGTACTAAGGAAAGTTGCTATCGGGATTATTGGTTTGTGGGCTCGGGGGCTAGGAAACCCGTTGGTTTCCTAGGGCCAGCACGATAAGAGCTTGTTGGCAGGGTGGTTCATCCATTTTTGGTATAAAGGCTTGGAACGGAAAGTCTGTGGGAGCAAAAGCTTGGACGGGAAAGACTATAGGAGCGAGGGGATAATCTACAACCTACATCGGTCCAGGTATTCTACTGGTAGTTAGAAAAATGATTTATATTTCAATATACTGAGTATTATGCAAGAAATTACAATTATATGAATGTTGTTAAAATTACTATATGCAGGTGCACTGTATGCTACTAGACATTTTCTAATCACTAAATTTATGTAGGAAATTAGCATAACGAAAGCATAATGATACTTATTTATTATTGAAATAAATAAGAAAGAAAAATGACTCCGTAGGAGCAGGTTACAAAACTTAATTTAAAAATCTAGAACTTCGGTGCCCTCATGGATAGAGGGGCACTGCACAAGATATGAAAACATGGGAACATTACATATAGAAACATTATTGGCCACACACGTATGATCACACTCAATACTATTGTGAATATGTAAAGAGAAAATATGAAATATATTATATCATGCAATTTTTGATACAAAAGTAGACGACCCTTAGATGGCCTGTCAATTTACATGTATCAAAGATCACAACGATGTACATGTAAATGAAAGAACGTATGTCCACAATACACATAAAAGCTACAACTTCCTCTTGTTTTTTCCCAACTCAGATGCATCTTGTCTCTTTCTAGGACCATTGTGCATCTCTGGAGACTGCAAGTCAAAGATCAAATTTCTTGATCAGCTAACTGTTCAACTAATAGTCAAGTACTAGCAAATTTTTTTTTTTTAAATTATAGTTCAATTACTTATAACAAACACTCACTGAATCCATATGAGGAATATACTTTTGGTGTCCTCCTGCTCATCCAAATCCTCACTGCAAATGTGCTCTGGTAATAAAGGATCCTATGTCAATTAGATCAATAATTACCAACATATATGCATGTAAAAATGCTAAAAAACTTTGTAATTAGTGAACATCTCACCAAAAAAAATTCTTCAGGCCAGGAGAGTGGGTTTATTATGTAGCGAGTGGAACTGTATGTCGAACATCACCCTTGATCGCATGCAATACGGGAATGGTGTAGTGAGGCTACATTCACTAAATGCTAAAATAGTTAGACATCATGCTTGAATACACAATATACTGCACAACTGAACTATGTACAAATATTGAAGTAGATGCCTCTACATGACTTATTCCCATCATAGATGCAGCATTAAATTTTGCATCAATGACAACATTGAGGTATGGCATGGAGTACTCTCTAGTATCTTGTTGTAAATATTTGAAAAAAAAACATTAAGAAAAAAAATTGTGGAGTGAATTGAAAGCTAACCAACAATTGCCATCAAAGGATATACATTAATGTGGAATCAGTAGGTCCATGATAATGGAAACGTACTCTTTTTATGAAAGAGGGTTGTCTAATGTAGACACAAACTTTGTCTACATTTGGACTATGGGAGAGGAAAACCAAAGCGGTGGTTCTAGGATTTGGGTTGATCCTTGCAATCATAGAGTGTATTCATAGTTAGACATGCACATGAATGAATGAAATCATATGCATTAAAAAACTAACATGCTGTAATACTTACCTCAGTCTCAGAATTCCCTCCCCCATGGGGGGTATCACTACTCGAAAATCCTTGCCCCTCTAAAGAGATAGATAATGCCAACAAGTTTACAAATTATAAATGTTAGCAATCTATAAAGGAGTATAGTAAGAAACAAATAATTTGAACAAGATTAATTCATTAACCATGTGTACTTACCCACCTGAAAAAATCATAGAGGCCACCTTCCGGGATGCCATTAATATCAATATGTCCCTGATCTTGCTGAAAATATGATTGTTGCAATTTAAAAAATTGTAAATATTAGACCATCCAACATTAAGGAACTAACTTGTATTAACGAAATGACATGTTGAAATATGACCTCAATGTTAGTTGTTTCTTCCTCAGATAAAATAATAGCTGGTACACCAGCACCCCTTGTAGACACATCAAGATCCTATAAGATTAATAATTACATAAATATTAACAATCTTAATATGTGTACAATATGGAAAAATAATAATTTGAACGACATTAATGTTAAAAACATATACTTACATTAAGTGGAAATCGTCGTAGAGGTAGCATGTGTTAGCACATGACCATATCAAACTTAAACACATGTCATGCATATGTGTGGCTCAATGTGGGGCTCATGGCATGTTACTCTAACCCCACCACTAGATGTTCATGCACCATTGGGAGCTGATGGTTGTACCCCACTAGAGGAAGATGGACCTGACTGGTGAGTAACAATGCTATGGAGGAAAATCACATGAGGTAGGGTAAAAAAATCTTCCCATGTCTAGGGAACTCTCTGATGTGCGAGAGGGCCATCTGGCCTAGGTAGCGGGTTGCACGATGGAAGTATGGACGATTGCAATAACTAAGCCTAGCATTGGGACAAATTTTGGGCATCCGCAAAACTACGTCCTAGAACCCCAATATGTCAAAGTAGTCCATACGTTTATTCAACATGAACTCAAGATACAAGTTCTGGAGGAAGTATAGTGGTAGTTCCCTATTGTTGTGTGGTGGCGTATCAAAAACCATGTCCTGTCAATCCATCCAATGCTCTCGGAATGGTGCATATGTGCACCACTCAATGGAAATATGTTCTCTATTGGTGCTTGGAACATTATTTGTTCTAGGGACTCTAAATAGTGAAAATATGTGTTCTTTCATGATCTTTAGCTTCTTAACTTCATTGCAACTTAAGCCATTCACATAATCTTGCATTTTTCTTTCTTTGTACGATGTGATGTTGTACAGAGCATCGATAGAGTGGATAATTGTGTCCATAATGACATCCAATGATGATGCAGAAGCATCAAGGCCTAGGAAGATCAGTCGAGGTTGATCGATAGGAGGAAGTCGACCAGCGGGAGTGCCGATGACCACTGGTGTGGAGAGCAGGTTGACTTGTCGAAGTCAACAAGTCGAGCTGAAGCAGTCGGAGTGCGACCAAATGGAGCAACACAGTGGATGTTGTGTTAGGACGATAATATATAGAAATTAGTCGATAGACGAGAAGTGGAGTAAGATGTCGAGTAGTCGAGGAGTGGTCGAACTACGACGGGACAAGTTTGGCAGAGCCAAGCGCGGAAAAAGGGGAGGACTGGCGAACCGCAGAAGACAAGAAGTAATCCGAAAAGAAGGTCGAGATGTGACCGACTACTGTAGTAGGGTTGGAAGGGCAGGAAGTCAAGGGATTGTACCTGGTATTCCTTTAGGGTTGCTGAGGAAGTTAATAAAGTTATTGTGAGTATGTGAAAGACATGACAGGGGACGTTGTGGACAGAGGTTGTACAGCACGGTTGAGAGCTGATAGTTGCAAGTCTGCAGGATTTGGAAGGATCGATGGACAGGAGGATGTGTGCCTCGGGGATTGCAGTAATCTCAGGAACAGTAGCAGCAGGGTAGAATATGAAGGAGAGGAACAAGAGGAGGATCTTCAGTCTTTGATCAGCAGCATCAAAGAGCAGAGCCGAGAGGGGGTTGTGAAGAGTCACACCGGCCGAAGAAGAGCAGGGAGTTGAGATCGAGCCATAGCTCAGAGTTCCGAGGTGAACCAAGAGAAAGTGAGGTCGACACACAGGGAGAACACACCATAGTTACTTCTAAGTTGTAACGGTTGAGGCCGATTGTAGTTAGTTATTTGTTTTCAGTTATTCCGCATTGTAACCGAATTCAGAGAAGTAATATAAAGCCACTTCTCGCATCCTGTTTACACCTTGTTCGTGAAGCATTGTGGTTTGCGTCATGTGTATTGTTAAGCAAGAAAGTATTCCAGTAAGGGGACTTGCATCAGTTGGTATCAGAGCATGGATTATAGTAGATCAGGGTGGGAACAAAGAGCTGGAAGAAATTCTGGTGGGGAAGACGACTATACCAACCTGACTTGCGTCACGTGGTATCAGGGCAGACGAATCCTTCGAGCTCGTGATATTGAAGTTTGCAAGTGAGTTGGACAGCTCCAGCTGTGGTTGGGTAGAGTTGTGCATGACTTGTTTAAAGTCCAGTTGTGATTGGACATGTGAGAGTTTCAACAGAGGTTGGAAATGGCTCATAGAGGCATTAATGTCCAAGGACGGAGAATGCGTGGAACAGCAGCTGTCACAGTGGATCGTGAGATGTTCGATGAATGTGTCAGAATGATGCAAACTTTGGAAAATGAAGTCGCAGCGATCAAAGAAAGCCAGAGGTGTGGTTGTATTCCTGAAGCACTAGACCACAGCAACGAGGAAGTTGAAGAGGTGGAAGTTCGGGAAGAAGCTACAGAGGAACTAGAGGGAAAACTGATCAAAATCTTGACGGATATGAGAGGTCGGGCGAAGATAGATGTGCATACGTACTCGGGAATCCTGGACCAAGAAGATTTGATTGACTGGTTTAGAGAGATGGAGAAATACTTCGACATAGAGCAGATCGAGGATCCTAAACGGGTTAAGACTACATGTCTGAGGTTGAAAGGCCATGCCTTGTTGTTGTGGGACAATGTACAGGCTGACAGACTCAATAAAGGCAAGGAGAAAATCAAGTCTTGGGATAGAAATGTTGCGAAGTTGAAGGGAAAGTTCTTTTCAAATGACTATGTGATTTCCTTGTTCAGGAAGTTACAAAAATTTCGACAGAAAGAGATGACCATGAAAGAGTACATGGAGGAGTTCTACTGATTGTCAATTTTGTCAGGACAAACTAATGAAGGAGAAGAAGCTATCGCTAGGTACGTGAATGGCTTAAAATATGATATTTAGGATGAACCCAGCATGTCAAGATTCAGAGCAGTCGGTGAAGCCTACCAGTTGGCTCTGAAGGTAGAAGAGAAGCTGTCAAGAAAATCCGCAGCGACCGGAGGAAAGATGACTGGTCGGGGTGCAAGAAATATCTCCACGAAAGGCCAAAGTAGTGGTTATAGGAAGGAAAGTGTCTAAGATAGACAACACGTGGAAGGGACATCGACACGGGAGAAGGTGCAAGAAAACCGACGCGATGGTCATGAGAACCGCAGTCGAGGTGTGTATGGTCGAATTGGTCCATCCGACAAGAAGGGACCTAATAGACCAGCCATAATCTGTTACAAGTGTCAAGGAACGGGACACAAGGCATATGAGCACCCAGAGAACCTACATGCTGCAGAGGAGTTGAAACCCAAACGTCGAAAGGATGAGCAAGTCGATGAGAGGGAAGAATCAGCATTCGACGGCAGTGGAGGTGAAAAGAAGAAGAACCAAAATATTATGGTTCAGAGAGACTTGATCTAGGAAGATCAACGTGACCCGATGGAACCAACACAATGGAAGGCAATCTTTTGAACGAAGGTGCGAATCGAAGAATGGCGTTGCAAAACCATAGTTGATGGTGGAAGCATAGATAATCTTGTGTCGATAGAAGTCATCGACAAGATCGGGTTGAAGTGTCGAGAACACCCACACCCCTACAAGATCTCATGTTTGCAGAAAGGACACCATGTCAGGGTGACTAGACAGTGGCTGATCAACTTCAGAGTTGAGGGATTAGAGGACAGTATAGTGTGCGATGTAGTTCCCATGGATGCATGCCATCTGTTGTTAGGAAGACCATGGCAATACAATCAAAAAATGATCTATGATGGTCGAGCCAACACAATCACAGTGTGGAAGAATGGCATGAAGAGGACTCTTAAGCCGAGGTGAGAAGAGCAAGCCGACTGTAAGAACGGCGAGAGCAATCTTTGGGAGAAGTGAGTGTTGATGAGCACAACGAAAGAATTCCTCACAAGAGAGGAGAGACAATCGGGATGTTTTGCGATCATTCCAAAAGGACCATATGTCAAAAGAATGACCAAAAAGGAGAATATTTCGGTCGAGATCGAGGAGTTGCTCGAATAGTTTAGGGACATAATGGCTGATGAGAAATCGATGGGATTTTCGTTGACCAGGAGCATATCCCATTAGATCGACTTGATTCCAGGGTCAAGTCTGCCAAACAAAGCACCATATAGGATGAGCCTGACAGAGGGACATGAACTCAACTAACAGGTCCAAGAGTTCGTGGATAGAGGGTTAATCAGAGAAAGTCTGATCCCGTGTGCAGTAACAGCAGTATTGACACCAAAGAAGGGTGGAGAATGGAGAATGTGTACCGACTCTAGAGCCATCAATAGGATCACGGTCAAGTATTGGTTTCCATTGCTGAGAATGGATGACTTGATGGATTGCCTGAGTGGAGCGACATACTTCACAAAGATAGACCTTAAGAGTGTTCATCACCAGATCAGGGTCAGAGAAGGAGATGAATGGAAGACATCATTCAAGACAAAAGAAGGGTTATACGAGTGGTTGGTCATGCCATTTGGGTTGACTAATGCACCCAGCATATTCATGAGATTGATGAATAAGGTGTTGATGCCGTTTCTAGGAAAGTTTGTCGTAGTCTATCTAGATGACATTCTGATTTTCAGTCAAACCAAGGAAGAGCACTTGGAGCACGTTCAACAAGTATTGCAGAAATTGCAAGAAGAAAAGTTGATGGTGAACTTGCAAAAGTGTTTCTTCATGAAGAAGGAATTTGTGTACTTGGGGTTTGTAATCTCGAGTAAAGGGTTGGTGATGGACCCAGAGAAGGTGAAGGCAATAGTATATTGGCTGGAACCAACAAGTATGACTGGAAGAAGTTTCCATGGACTTGCTAGTTTCTACTGGAAGTTCATTCGAGGATTCAGTCAAATTTGTGCACCATTGACCGAATGCATGAGAAAGGGTGAGTTGAAGTGGACGGACGAAGCCTAGAGAGCTTTTGACAAGTTGAAGGAAAATTTCACTGAGATCCCAGTCTTGGCGCTCCAAGACTTTGAAAAAGTTTTCCAGGTTGATTGTGATGCAAGTGGAACGGCAATTGGAGCAGTGTTGAGCCAGGAGGGCCGACCAATTGTATTCTTTAGTGAAAAGCTGAATGGAGCGAAGCAAAAGTATTCGGTCTATGACCAGGAATTTTATGCTATCATTCAAGCACTGAAGAAGTGAAGGCATTATCTGTTGCCCAAGGAATTTGTGTTATACACAGATCACCAAGCACTGAGGTATTTGAAAACTCAGTCGAAATTGGATCAGATACACATGAAGTGGGTGGAGCTACTTCAGAGGTATACATTCATGTTGTGACATAGGTCGGGCAAGTCGAATAAAGTTGTCGATGCATTAAGCAGGAGAGTTGCGCTATTGAACACAATGACAGTTCAAGAAACAGGGATAGAGTCGATAAAGACGGAGTATGAGACCAACGAGGACTTTGCGAAAGCATGGAAGGCTTGTCGTGAACCTTGGAGTATCGTCAGGGCTCCATATTTGAGTTACTTCATCCATGAAGGATATTTATTCAGGGGAAGTCAGTTGTGCATTCCCAGAGGATCAGTAAGAGAGAACCTAATCTGAGAATTTCATAATGGCGGGTTAGCAGGACATTTTGGCATCAACAAGACTAAAGCATTGGTTGACAAAAATTATTTATGGCCAAAGATGTCGACAGATGTCAGAAGGTGGGTTCAACAATGTCAAGTTTTCCAGTTGGCAAAGGGAAGGAGTCGGAACACAGGGTTGTATAGACCATTGCTGGTACTAGATAACCCTTGGGAGCATCTTAGGATGGATTTTGTGTTAGGATTATCGAAGACTCAGCAAGGAAGCGACTCAATATTTGTTGTAGTCGACAGGTTTTCGAAGATGGCGGATTTCATACCATGCAAGAAGACGAGTGATGCCATAGGGATTGCTGTACTATTCTTCAAGGAGATAGTCAGATTGCATGGGTTTCCAAAGAGTATCACGTCGGATTGGGATACCAAGTTTATGGGGCATTTCTGGAGAACCCTATGGAAGAAACTAGACATGAAGTTGCAGTTTAGCTCGATGTACCATATGCAGACATATGGACAGACCGAGGTGGTAAACAAAAGTTTGGGAAACCTTCTAAGATGTCTAGCAGCCGACAAACCCAAGCAGTGGGAGAATGTGTTGGCATAGGTGTAGTTTGCATATAACAATTCTGTGAATCGGTCGACGGGTTTGATCCCATTCCAGATTGTTCAGGGGAGAATCCCACACGGAGTGGTGGATTTGGTCGAGTTGCCAACTGAAAACAGGAAGAGTGCAGATGCAGAATCATTTGTAGAGCATATGCATGAAGTTCGTGAAAATGTGTGAAAGTGCATAGAAAGAGTAACGTGACATACAAGTTGAGGGCCGACAAGAAAAAGAGGCTACAATCGTTCCAAGAAGGGGACTTAGTATATGCATATCTACAGAAGGAAATATTTCCGACAGGTACATACATCAAGTTGAAGCTGAAGAAGACAGGACCATGCAGAATTCTGAAGAAGATTTCAGACAATGCTTATGTGTTGGAATTGTCGGAAGACTTGAACATTTCAGCAATGTTCAACATTTTAGATATGTATAAGTTTGAAGAAGGGTGAAGTAGCGGAAGCGAGGAAGTGATAAGCATCGACTGGATAGACCAAATTCCAGATCGACACAAAGAAGAGATCACAAAAGTAGTCGAAGAGCACGAGGTTGGGTGAACGCGTAGTGCATGAAAGAAGGAATACTTAGTGCAACGGAAAGAGGATGAGTTGCGGGAGGTGACATGGATTTTCAAGGAAGAGTTCAGGAGACTAACGGAGCAGTCGAATTCTTTTTCACCTGGGGAGTCTGATGCAGGAGCATCGGGGTCTAGGCAGATCAGTCGAGGTTGATCAATAGGAGGAAGTTGACCAGCGGGAGTGTTGATGACCACTGGTGCGGAGAGTAGGTTTACTTGTCGAAGTTAACAAGTCGAGCAGAAGCAGTCGGAGTGTGACCGACTGGAGTAGCATAGCGGATGTTTTGTTAGGTCAAGAATCTATAGGAATTAGTCAATAGACGACAAGTGGAGTAATGCGTCGAGTAGTTGAGGAGTGGTCGAACTATGACGCGACATGTTTGGCAGAGCCAAGCACGGAGGAAGGGGAGGACTAGCGAACCGCAAAAGACAAGAAGTAAGCCGACATGAAGGTCGAGATGTGATTGACTACTGTAGTAGGGTCGGAAGGGTATAAAGTCAAGGGACTGTACCTGCTAGCCATTCGAGGTTGCTGAGGAAGTTAATACAGTTATTGTGAGTAGGTGAAAGACATGACAGGGGACATCATGGACAGAGGCTGTGCAGCATGGTTGAGAGCTTACAGTTGCAGGTCTGTAGGATTTGGAAGGATTGGCGGATAGGAGGATGCGTGTCTCGGGGATTGAAGTAATCTCAGGAAAAATAGAAGTAGGGTAGAATATGAAGGAGAGGAACAAGAGGAGGATCTTCATTCTTTGATCAGCAGCATCAGAGAGCAAAGCCGAGAGGGGGTTGTGAAGAGTCACACCGGCCGAAGAAGAGTAGGGATTTGAGATCGAGCCATAGCTCAGAGTTCTCAGGTGAACCAGGAGAGGGTGAGTTCGACACACAGGGAGAACACACCACAGTTACTTCTAAGTTGTAACGGCTGAGGCTGATTGTAGTTAGTAATTTGTTTTCAGTTATTGCGCATTGTAACCGAATTCAGAGAAGTAATATAAAGCCACTTCTGGCATCTTGTTTACACCTTGTTCGTGTAAGCATTGTGGTTTGTGTCATGTGTATTGTTAAGCAAGAAAATATTCCAGTAAGGTGACTTGCATCAAATGATTGTGCTAAGGAGTGGTGGAGTTGGTCTCCATCCCTCCATGTAGCACCGATCTCTCTATGGTGGGAAATGTCTCACATAATCTCTTTGTTTTGATCCATAGTAGCCACTGCAATCATAAATACAAAAAAATCATCAGAAAAATACACATGGTATAATGACATCTATAAGAAATGAAAATTGTTAAACTAGTGTACAACAAATAACGACGTGGACTATAATTTTATAATTTAAAACTTAAAATTGAAAAATTACACCAATGAATCAACATAACATTTTCCCATCTTAAATTTATGTCATGTTTGTGTATTAATTTTGAATTCCATATGTTTTATTGTCCAATGTGTATACATCATATGTCATAAATTCATTTTTACATTATCTTCAATCTAACATGGTATTTGAGCATGTTCTTTAGAATCCTTAAGATCCATGTATGGAATGTGTTGTTACTTGTGAGGGAAAGTTGTCGGAAGGATTCAACATGTTTGATGCTTGATGTTTGTTGATGATGCCTGAGAGTTGTTCCAACCTCATTGGAATCCATATGAAAAACATTAGAATTTTAGATTCCATATAGAATTCAATAGACTTCCACTAGATTCTATCATACATATATGATGGTATGGGGTTGGCATGTAATCAAGCACATCAACCTCTCTATTTACCTTGATGTTGGTGGTGCTTAATGTTGAACTCCTCTATCCTAGACTTAACAAAAATGTTACACCCTTCACTCAAGTAAAATCACTTATTAAGTATGGGAAGCTTAAATACTTTACCTTATTTTAACGGTTCGATTATGAAGCTTCATCAAAACTGTAGGTTTTTTACTAATGTCCTTTGGAGGACCAACTTCGAGATTTATGGTAGAGGAAAGGGCTAGAGCCTAGAGGAGGGGGCACATGGTGATATTGATGAATAAAACCACAATATATGAAAGGATTTTGATATGTGATTATGTGATGTTGCATGAAGTTTTTTGGACTCTATAAGCCATTTAGCCTCTTTGCTTATGTAAGTTGGGGCATATATCAATTCCACTCAAGGTTTTTGTTTTTTTTGTATGGACCCTTGCTATATACATGAGAACATTTGTATATTTTTTAATAGTAAGATGGATTCATAAGGATGCTCATGAATATATATGTATCTAGTGAAAATGATTTAATTTTTATGAGTATTGAGGTTTAATTTTTTTGGGCATACAAATAATTGAAATTATGGTTTAAATTTGTTATGGGCATACAAATGACTGAAAATAGATAATTTAGAAGGAAGGATTTTGATGAAATTACCTGATATGGAGGAAAGGGATTCCTTTGGTGGAAGATGGTGCTTCTATTTCCCCTACTCGGGTTTGCAATTTTCCCTGCTAGATGTCCGTGGTTTGTTGTTTCTTGCTTTCGTGGAGGAAATGACAAATGTGGGTCAATTTGGGGCTTAAAACATGCATTACAAATTGTGTACGTGATTTTATCTACATATCGCATATGCATTTTTAATCTCTAAAACAAGTTCATGTTTTGCTTACCTATCCTCTGTGGCCTCATCATGGCAAGCTCGGGATTGCTTGGGACTAGGTGTGGTAAATGCATACATGTTTTTTTTTAAAACTTGAATGAGTTTCTTGAATATACCATTGCATATAAAAGGTTCGTCAACTTTGTTCACTCTCCCTTATATAATTTATAATTATTAGTGATTATGAGATAATCATTATAAGAATTAGCTTGTAAACTCATTAAAAAATAGGGTTTAGGGTTTCTAATTTTTTAAGTTCTAAAAGGTTGGAACTTAAAGGTGTTAAGGATTATGTGATATAATCATGAAATGCTAGTGTCTATGGGTTATAAGGGATAATGGTTATAATTTTTTGTGGTTTAGATTTATAATGGATATGATTGACAATAATTAGTAGTCATATGGACTAAGGATGATATGCACTAAGGGTTGTAGTGGTGGTAAGGGCTATAATGGTTAGGGGTTGGGAGTTTATGATTAAGGGTTATATAAGTTAGATCTCATATGTTTTAGGAATTATATAGGAGAGTGATAATAATGTTTAAGGGTTATAGGGTTTAAATATTAGGTTTTAAGATTTTAGAGTTGTAACTAGAGGTTATGAATTATATTGGATTACTAGTTAATATTATAATTATTATTGGTTATAGTTTATATTGGTTAGGTATAATAATGATTAGTGGTTAGGGGTTATAATTGTATGGGATAGGGTTTAAAGGTTATATATCTTCATGGGTTACTAGGGATAGGTTACTAGGTTAGAGTTTGTGATCTTCAATAGTTGTTAATGGTTATAAGTGATGGGGCTATTGATATGAGTAGTTATATGAGTTGGTGAATATTGAATGTTATGTTTGGAGGTTTTTAGTGATTGAATGTTATGATTAGAGGTTTTGGAGGATAGGTTCAAGTGTAATAATTTTATGATATATAATTTATATGGGTTAATGGTTATAGTATTTGGGGAGAAGGGTAAAGGGTTATTGTATTTAAGTGTTATATTAAGTTCGGGGGCTAGGGGTTAAGGGTAATAATTTTATGATATATAAGTTATATGGGTTAATGGTTATAGTAGTTGGGGTGAAGGGTGAAGGGTTGTTGTATTTAAGTGTTAAGGTTTCAAGTGGTTAACGATTAGGATTAATAATCATACAAAGGTTTTGGATTATATTGGTTTGTAGCTTTTAGGCTTAATAGGGATTATAGGTGGTAGGATTTAGGGTTATGAGTAGTTGTTACGTATTACAATAATAAGGTTTATAATAGTTACGGTTTATATGTGATAAGGGTGCAGAGTTATGGTTATAATATCACACCACCACTATGTCTTCTTCCTCGTCCTTAACAATGAACTTGATCTTTTTCCAATTTTTAACTTAGTTGAAACCAAATCCATTATTCTTTGGATCCAAATTCATATCAATATTCTTCAATTATTTAGGAAAAAAAGTAATTTGAGAAAGAATATAAATGTGGGTAGAGAAAAAAAGTGGCATAGAATATGACCTCCATTTTTTTATTGAGCCCTTTGGTTGTCTAGTTGCTACATTTTAATCCAAGTTTTGAAGATTGATTAGAAAAGTATTCAATGTAGGCATACTATGTGTGATCTCTATGAATAAATAAAATCTCACTTCTCGTTTACTTGATAGAAAAGACAACCAATACCCAAAATGCAAAAGGAATCTAGATTCTATCTATTCCATTATACTTTTAGCTATCATAGTTATATGCAACTAGGTTTCAATGTATGCAATTTGTAAATATATCTTGGTTATGAAACAATATTTTTTCTTTTTTAATATCCCAAATTTGTTTATATGGTTTCATAGATTGTCCATTTTGTTTTTAAAATTGTTGCTTAAGTTACAGTTTTTTATATTAAGTTTGATCAATTAATAAATTTATGTGTAAATATAATTCCATGTACAATTATATGAATTGAATTTCTATAAATAATATTTATTCTGTTTTAATCATATAAACTTTACATATAATTATATCAATTAAATTATTTTGAATAAAATAATTACATATGGTTTTGCTTATGCTTCTCTTACATTCGCACTGTCATACGATGAAAATGATTTAAATCTTGGTAAAATCTTCAAGAGCTTCAACTACTCCGAAAGGGACATATATAACCCAAATTATCTTCTGAAAGAGATGGAATTTAAAAGGAAAGATAATTTTTATTGAATTGTTGAAACTTTTTCACATTTAAAAGGTTAATTGGTTAGATTGGAAGCCACCTGCAGTCGCTGCAAAACTAGCCACGGAGAAAGTGTGTGAATGTGTCTAGGTTATCGAAAGCTTGGAAAGATACTCATCGCAGCTTCCTTTCTACCCCAAAAGTCGTAGTTTTTCACACTCAATTCATCTTGAGTTTTTCAAAGTCGATTCATGTTAAAACTTTATTTAGTCTTTGGAATGTTTTTTGGTTTATTTAGAATGACATAAAACTTTTATCATTGAAAAGAAGATCTAATCACTCTTATTTTTTAATATTCACAGTTTTGATTCATTTTTAAGCTATAAATTTGTTTTTAGTATTTAGACTTTTCGGGTTTAGTTTTTTTAGTATTTAGACTTTTTGGGTTTAGTTTTTTTTAGTATTTAGACTTTTTGGGTTCAAATGGGATAAAATTTAGGAGTTAACAATACATATTGAGATTCGTAAGGGATGTTTTTTTATGTGGATTTTCTTTAATTTTGATTTGTGTGAGGTTATGAAAGATTGGCGTACCCATAATTTTGATAGATGGTGATAAAATGAAGATATTTTTTAGCCTGCATACAAAATACATGTCCAAATGTACTTATTTGAGACTCAATAGGTAATGGGTATAGAAAAAAAATGAAATATTATAAGTTGGAATGAAAGCAACATAGATAAGAAGCTTAATTACAATTTCAATAATAAAAATCAATAAATAAATAGACATAGGACAACCAAGGTATTGATGTTTTCTTAATGTTTTTCCAATTTCATTATGTGTCACATTCCTTTTTTATTTGTTCCTATGTTAGATAGATGATCATTAGGTGGCACCCATTTGAAATTTTTCTTAAAAGAAATTTTTATATGTGTTTCCAATTTGTCCTGTTCTTGTGATTTTGTGTCTAAAGATTTATTTTGCAGTTGAATTTAGTGAGTATATGTGTCAAACTAGGAGATGCCATTCATTGAAGAGATGTTGAATGCACTTCTAAACCCTTATATTTATGTTTATGATGTAATCATGAGTTTCCATGATGATGTAATCATGATTTTCAATGGAAAGATGAGAAAAATGCAAGTGGATGTCAAATACCACATTGTTAATATAGAATTTCATTTTACTTTATATTGATAAATGGATTTTATAAAATGACTATTTTTTTTGACACTTTGATAAATTTTAAATAAATTTTGTAGAATGATTAACTTTCCTTAACATTTATAAACTCCCTATTTAACTAGTGCTTTATGACACTAAAAATAGATTATGTAGTTCAAGTGAGCCATCCATCTCTCATACTTGTTCTTCTAGCTGTATTATTTACGTCTCTCATGACTATTCTTCCTTATGAAGGCCCTTTGTCATAATCAAATAGTAAATCCAACATTGTTAAACATATTGTTATTAAATTAATTATTTCTTTTGACAATTGGAGGACTTTTAACATGCTCCATATGAAAGGTTGAAGTGAATTAAGTAAACATATTTTTTTTAATTTAACTTGGACATTTTCATATGAATGAAAAAAATTATTCATGATTGAGGAAACTAATATGAAAAGTTTGAAAATGACTTGAAAATATTTTAATTAATTTATGTAAAAAAAATAAAATCTAAACTTTAGGGACTTATATAAATATAGAATATAGTTCATACTATTCATTAAACTAAGTTAAAATAAAGAAAAAAAATACAAGTCAATGCTAAATGCTAATTGACTACTACACTTTCTAAAGTAGGGAGATACTAAAAATGAAGAAATCATCTTTGAGAATGTAACTTTGTAATACCTTTTAACCAACTTGATCAAACAATATGTTTTTAATCACCTAATTTTAAAATGATAACTTATTTTGAATATAAAATCATGTTATATTTTTCTAGTTACTAAGAAATATGATATAAAAGAGAATCAAATTGAGATTTGTAAAACAATAATGATGTTCAATAATTTATTTTTTATTAGAACAAAATGATATAAAAGTGAAACAATTCAAGATTTGTAAAACAAGACAATTGGTGTAATACTTCTTTTATTAATTAGATTATTTACTAATTTTACACCAAAACATACAACATTGAGTATAGTGGTGAGGGAGAATAAATATGAAATGGTTTGGTTAATCATAACTACATATTGTATTTGCTTTATAATAATTCAAAGAAGAAAATTCAAGTTGTATAAAGAAACTCATAAAAATATCTATTAAAATCATTATTATTTAATATAAATATTTAAGAACCATGTTGATTGAAAAATAAGTTGCTTTGCATTTGAATTGATTTTTAATAATTTGATGTCAAACTTTTGATTCTACTATAATCCAATACAAGTATTTCCAACTTACCACATTTAAGTATGGATCATAATACATTATATAATATTCTATATGATTGAACATTACAAAATTCATTGTAAACCACCATGATTGAATGTATATTTACATTAACAAACTTTTAGCATACAAAATCATAATGAAAAATATATTTGCAAGCAATTTTTATCTAAACCTAGAAAGTTTTGAATAAATTCAAATATTGGCAGAGAGGGAACATTTAACATTGATGAAAGGGACAGAGCTGGGGAGTGGGGACGGGGAACGACGGACTGAACAGAGCTGCAAACGGCGGAGAATGATGGGAGAGTTGCCAGAGTTTAGCCATTAAACGGTAGCCGGAAAGGCCAACTGGTCGTTGAACTAAAAACGGCTATAAAATCTTGGAGAAGGTGCATTAGAAAAGCACATCTTCTGGACATGAAAAAGACTTAAAGACCTAACGGATATTACACCGTAGTGGGGACCTTGGATTATAAAAGCATCTAGAACACCATAAAAAAAGGGAAAGAAGAGTAGAGGTGGTCTCGTTCGTGCAAACTGGATTGCCTACCCGAGCTACAGGATTTGCATTCTTGGAAGGGTTAAGCTCCTCATCAACATGGTGGATGGTGAAAATTGAATGCCTGCAAGATATGGCAATCCACTTCCAGGAGCTGCCAAACATGTAACATGTAACAGGTGCAGTGTAGAAAGCCTCTAAGGAGCACTGGTTAACACATCGGGATCTGTAAAAGCAAAGCTGGATTGTATTTCGAGGTAACTTTCATTTCCTCTACACTCAACTATTATCAAAACATATCCTTCTTTAGTTTTTTTTTCAATTTAACATAATCTGCAATACTGCTTGTAAATTGTGGATAGAATCCTTGTATTATGGCCGATCCGTGTTAAATGATGGATTATATAATTGATGTGGTTTAGGCATTTTGATTTATGCTGTTAAAAAATGACGGATCGGAAATTTAAGAGAATGCACTGCAGGGTTCTTGAAATTAGGTTGATTATGGGCTAGATCCAGGTTGCGTAAATCATGCTATAGTAGATCGGGATCCGAAATTGTTGGTAACCTCGAAGATTTAAAACTAGATTATACCTCGTTTTGAGAAAGAAGCACAAAATAGGAGAGTAGGGTAGAGACGAAGGAGTACCACTCCCTTGCTTCCTCTCCTTGCAGTCCCAATTATACTACAGATTTCCGTCATTGTGTCTTGCCAAATAAAAGATACGATTCGCATGGAGGGACTGCAGAAGATTTTGAGATTTTCACATCCGATATACGATTCGCATCGAGGGACTGCAGAAGATTTTGAGATTTTGAGATCCGATGTGGATGGTTCCAAATGCAGACTTGCCCATTCGACAGATCAGTTAGATATACTGGGGTACTACCATTACCGAAGAATCCCAAGTCCACCTGTTATTTAGATTCGTTAAGAAATGTCTCAAGTGATCCGAAGGTCGAGTATAGCCTGTTTTTAATTTTTTAGTTGGTAAAAAATGTAGGTTGCTATTTTTTTCTTTACAAATATAAATAAAATGGAAGTGGTCTATACTATGACGGTAAAGTTTAGATTACTTAAAATGAAAGTTGAAGTTAAGCACATTATGTGGATCAAGTTTTATGTGGATCAAGAGAGCATTCCCGAGATCATTTAAGCTCCGATTTCGTCTGAGACAGAGCCGGATAGTGGTAGCAAATCCTTTTGAACTTCGTAGCTAGTTTTCTCTTCAAATCCCTAAAATAGAAATCCTAAAGCGGGTTTTCTCTCCAAAGAATTGAAATATAAACCCTAAACATAACTGTTTATTGTATTAATGAAAATAGTGAAACATACAATAAACGACGTGATCAATATTAGCGGAGGTGATTATTGCATGAAATGGAAAATGTAGTCCCAATTTGAAATCCTCGTACCTAGCCAATTGTCAGCCAGAGATCTCGATGGATCTGGATTTGGGTTGGGGAATTTGGTGTTCAGGAGGCTTCAGCACTGGCACAGTCGCATTCTTCTAAATTAATTATTGATATGCAATACAACTGAACAACGCAATGATTCTCAAATGTTTGGAGGCTGCTTTGCTTTCATTTTCAAATATGATTTTTAAAATGCGGAGTTCGTTCTTAGCTGCATCTTGATCTTCTCCATTTCATCAATTTCTTCAAAGGTCTGTGATCCCAAGTCGACCTGTTACTTAGATTCCTTAAGAAATGTCTAGAGTCTAGTAGTGGGCAATTCGAATTATAAATGAACTCGCTGTCACCCACCTCACATGCATCCCCAAAGACAGTTACATGTATACGCCGTTCACATGGGTAAGATCAATTTAAGGTTTTACTTAATTTAAATAAAATGAAATTTGTTTATACTATGTCACCAAAGTTTACATTACTAGAAATGAAAGTTAAAGTTATTCATATTATGAGGATTCAATTTTTGTTTTATTTATGTATATTTTATTATGAATTATGTGTTTAGGTTTTTACCAATTTGTATAATTAAATATTTTTTATTAAAATTTTAAAATTGGATGTGTATATTTCAATATATTTATATAATCCATTATATTCTATTTGTATTTTGTTTATATTTGAATTCACTAATAACTATATCGTTTCTTTATTGTATGTAGTATTAGACATTCAAATTGATTTCCAAAGCTTTCACATTTATTTTATATGCATTGTAATTTTAATTAAGTGAAATATTTTTAAAACTTGTGATATTCCTAAGAAAATTATAATAAAATCTAATTTTTGTCCCCTTCTCAAATCCTAGGGTTATTTATGTTTGCTCTCTTTTTCATTTTTTTTTCCCAATCATATTGAGTAAAGTGTTAAGAAGATTAAATTCTAATGCAATTTTTATCCCTTATTAAATCCTATAGTAGGGTTCATTATATTTTCTTTCTTTTTTATTTATAGTGTTTTTTCAATCTTATTGAGTATAGTGTTGAGAACATTAAATTCTATACAATTTTTATGCCTTCTAAAATCCTAGAGGAGGGTTCTTCACGTTTACTCTCTTTTCCATTTATTTTGTTTAGAGTTTTTCAAGAGTATTGTTTTGAGGGGAGGGAGATAGAGGGAGGGAGACAGAGCGGAATGGGGAGACAGTGAGGAGTGAGGGAGAGGGGAGGGAGAGAGGGGGCGGGGGAGAGGGGCATTGAGGGAGGAAGGGAAGGAGTGGAGGTGTAGAAGGGGAGGGTGGGATGGGGAGAGAAAGGGAGGGATTGAGTGAGGGAGAGGGAGGGGGGAAGAGAGGGGCAAATGGAGATGGAGAGGGAGACGGGGAGGGGGGGGAGTAGGAGTGGAAGGGGGGGAGGGACATGGAGATGGGGAGAGGGAGGGAAGGGAGATGGGGAGAGGGTAATGCTCGCCTCGGTACCTTAACTGTTTAGAATAATGAGGTACTAGTTTTGAAATGGACCGGCTAAGTAAAACACGAACCATTTGAATTTACTTTGAAAATGCTTGAACGACAGTTATAGAAACTATTACCTTACTTAATAAATGAATGATCGACTGATTGAGATAGAATGACTAAATGTTAAACATGCTCGACTAATTGAGATAGAATAACTTAATGTTAGATATGCTCGACTCATTGAGATAGAATGACTGAATGCTAGATATACTCGACTGATTGAGATAGAATGACTGAATGTTAGATATGGTTGATTGATTGAGATAGGATGATTGAATGTTACATATGCTTGACTGATTGAGATAGAATGATTAATGATAGATATGATTTATTGTTTGAGAGAAAAGGATGAATGAAATACATGCTCGACTAACTGAGATATTATGATGGATGATGAAATATTTCATAGCGGAGGGCTACTAATGTGCACTTGAGTGTGTGTGTGCAGTAGCAGGTAAGATGATTTACTCACTGACCCACAATGCAATTATAGGGGTCGCAAGAACGGAAAAAAACACATAGGGGTATGACCACTAACTATCAACCCTGAATTAGCAATTCACGCATCGGTGAAGCCGTTTCAGCTCCCCGAGGGAAGCGTATGCCGTACGAGCAAGGCCATAATGATTTGGTCATGTACGATGAGTTGAGGGGTGCGCAATAAGGAGAGCCTTATCCCTCAACATCCCTTAGTCTCCAAGGACCGTAGTTGAGAGATTGCGGTAACCGTTTCTTGTTCTTGTCAACAAAAAAAAATAGTTCTCTCGTTGTGAAGTAATATCGATCTTCATTATAATTTTTTTTCATTTTTATCTCTGCATTTTCTCTATTGTTCACAGAGATCCACATTGCTATTCTCAGCAATAACTCAAGATTTCAAAAAAAATAAAAATTGAATTGATCCATTGTGACACTCTATATTGATCCCACGGTTAAATTTAATTGGTTCTTAAAATCCTGCATTCATCCATTTTGGCGTAGGTTCCAGATTCTACAGTAGTCTTAAATCGTTCTTAGAATTCAACATTCCAGATCACGGCGTTGAGTTCTAAACTCAAAATCCCTCGAATCTAATTCTTGGCATGTTATTTGGAAGTTCATATTATTTAGATCTGCTTCATATATTTTTTCTTTAATCTCTGCGTTCTCTCTATTATTGACAGAGATTCCCATTGTTATACTCTGCATTAATTCAAGTTTTCATTTAAATGAATTTGACCTGTTGCATTCTCTGGAGGAGTGAATCCATCCTGTACTTTATATTCATTCCACAGTTGTTTCTTTGGGCGTTCCCAAATTCCACAGCCGATTTTATTCTCAAATTTCTGCAAATTCAAACTCAAAGTTTTTCCATTTTAGTTTTTGACATTCGATCTTAGGCTCATAGCGTTTCGATCTGCTCTGATTTCAAACTCAAAACTTTTTCATTTTAGATTTTTACATTTGATCTCAGGCTCATAGCGTTTCGATCTAGATCCTGGCGATTGACTTTCAAACTCAAAAGTATTTCCATTTTCAGATCTGGGTTTTGGATTGCAAACCTTTAGCGTCTCAATAATCCTCTACGTTATACATCAAAATCTAATGGCGACTCTGCATGTTCAAATCCGATCTCTGTACATCCAGTACAGGGCGTTTCCAGTTCTGCAAATATGAATTCGAGTTCCAATCTTGGTTTCTTTTTGTTTTAATTTACGAGTATTTCAAAATTGATGGTGCTCGTTTTTCAAATCTCAGAAGTATACGAAGGCAGATCATGGCATTTGATTTTTGATTCATAGCATTTCGATTTTGGGCGTTTCATTTTCAAAGCTCCAGGTAATCGAATTAAGATCTTGGCAATCGCTTTATGACCTGTAAACTGATATTAACTGCAAATTCGATCTTACAAAAGAAAGAAAAGAATGAATATATTATCCCCAAATAAATGGTATAAATTTTTATTTAGGAAGGTAAAGTGAATAACGTATCCCAATAAATCTAATTTTGGTTATTAATTTAAGTAGAATAGAATGTGCCCTTGTTACCTTTTTACCTTTTAAAGAGAGATTAGTAATTATGTAACGGAGGTAGGAATTAAATGTATCCATGTCCTAATGAAATAGCACTACAGAACTATAAAATTGTTACTGTGGAATGACACTTTATCTTAAGTAAAGATAGAGTATCATTTGTGTAATTAAAGGTAGGAGAAATGGATGCGGTATCTTATTGAAATTCACTAGTATTTATTACTCATGATATAATGATAGAAGAAATCGTTTTAGAAATTGCCACACTTATAGGAATATGGGATAGATGTTAGGAATATGGGATAGAGGATATTGTAGTCTTTGTATTATCATGTAGTCTAGAGCTAAAAGAGAAAGGTATATTTCAGTCTTTGTTTTATTTATAAAAGGAATTGTTAGCATTATTATATCAATATATATAATCATAACAATGTTTAGACAGTGTCTTAATTAACCTAAATTAAGACTTAGTTATTATCTCACTTTTAGTTTAAAGAGTGACATTAAATTAATCCTTAATGTTGTTATTCTTTACTTTTATATATATATATAGAGACTTGTATTTGGAAATCGATATATGCTATCCTTGATAGAATGAACTTAGGTTCAACAATTCTAGTTTTCTTTATTTGAAATGAAATTTTACACATATATAAACAAGGACCCGAAATCATATTGATAATGCTTGTATTCTACGAAAAAGAAATTCTATCTTCTAGGTGTATTGGTTGTCTTAAACGATATATAAAAGATGTATCTAGTTGTTTTAAAAAGGTGGAGACATATTACCTATTAGTGATTTAGAAATATAATTATATATTCTTGTGTTGCTCTAAAAATGTGGAGACATATTACCTATTAGTGATTTAGAAATATAATTGTATATTCTTGTGTGAGGAGACATACTCATACTATATGAATACAGGAGGCCCATTTATATAATATGAATATTGAAATATAATTATATTTATGGGAGCTTGATTCTATGTTATGCATAAGGGGATATGATTTGTATATTTATGCATACTAAGATATACAAATATAATGTGCATAAAGAAAATCACACCTATGGTTACAGGTATAAAATTTTATTTATATGTCTAGATTGAGAGTGGCATGTTACCTAACCTTGGAAACTTGAGCATAATATTTATATGAATAATAGGAATTGACGTTAATAAAGAGAACATTGTGGTCGTTAAATCTAACTTTATCAAGTAGATCTTAAAGAGATTAGGAAGAGTAATATTTGATGTTGTTACTATCGATGTTGTTAATTTAATATTATTTAATGTATTAAGATATTGAAATCCATATGATTAAATGTGGTGAGAAGTTTATATCAATAGCCTTTTCAGTAAATAAAATGAATGTTACATTGATGTTAGTAAAGAGAATAAAATATTACTTGATATTAAGTTCAACATCACTTGAGGTTAAACTAAATGTCACCACCTAATTTTAACCTTGAACTTACTCTATCCTTAGAATACTGAGTGTTAAAAAAAAAAAAATAATAATAATAAAAAAAAATTGGCTGAATGGGAGGCAGATCCCTACATTTGGTATTTCCAGAAATGTGAAGTTTAGTTTGTTGATTAAGTTGTCATTGATGCCAACAGTGTATAGTCATTGATGCCAACATGTCTTGGTGCCCCTTGAGGAGCCCCTGAGGGTTAATTAATTGTCAGTGTCTGAGGAGACCTTTTGATCTTGTCCAAGCCCAAGTTTGAAGCCATTGGAGCCCTTGGGACAATAACAAAAGCCCTGAACACCCTGTAGAGTGTTTAAGTACCCCAAAGATGTTTTGCGTTTCCCCAATTGTTTCTTTGTTTCCGTAGTACCACAACTTATGCCCCAGTACATTACAAAAGTGTTGAAGAAGTTGCAAGAGTCCAAATGAACCTTTCAGTGGTCATTTATGTTTATTGAGGTCATGGTACCCCAACCCCACAGGTGATGTCATGATGGATCTTGACCCTTGTAGGTCTCCTAGTGTCGTTGAGGTGGTTGAAGAAGCCTATGAAGCCCCTTGCTTGATGAAGAAGCCCTGAAGAAGTCCTTGGACCCACATTTGATGGCTTAATGGTCCTTGTCCCCTTAAAGGTGATGATGTGGTCATTAATGACTTGATGAAGACTTGGAACCCTTGATGAAGATCTTGATGCCCGTGTATCCCTTGTTGCTGGCATGGAACCCTTGTAGATGGTGATTATGCATGAAAAGGTTTGGCACCCACATAAATGGTGGCATGATGACCCTTGGACACTATATGAGCATTGATGGTGCATTTGGAAATGATTTGGGTCTTGGAATCCATACATATGGTGGTTTGTAAGCCCGTGATTGTTGGAGCCTTTGATATGATAGAATCCTTGGTCATGATTCCCTCATCACTTGGCGATGGAGTCCTATGTGATGGGCTTGAAGTCCATGGAAAGTATCTTGTTTAAATTTTATATGATATCCTTAAAAGAGTCCTTGAAACCCTTGCATGCGGTGCCTTGGGTCTTGAACCATGGTGATGTATGGTCCTATTTGTGGTTATATGGATATTGGGATGTATATGGAGATAGATCCCACAGACGTGCCTTGATATGTTGAAGAAGACTTTGAAACTCTTGTAGTTAGTGGTATGGTCTTTGGCACCCTCATGTGTGGGGTCTTTGACGTCCTGGACACATTGAATAATTTAAGGGTATTAGACCAAGAATTTGCAAATAAACCCATCATAGGGAGATAGTCCTCGTCAATCCATTTCCATTGATATGTGGAGCATCTTCTAACTCCTTATGGTTGGAGAGATATGAATTTTTGAAGTTGGTGTACCCCACCTTTTTGGGCAAGCTGACCTAACAAAAGAAAATTTAATTATTTGTAATTTTGAATTGCATGTTGGCCCTATTTGAGGTAATAAATTTCCTCCACGACCTATATAAATAGAATATCAAACATTTCATTTGCTCATCAATTGGAATTTCGCAACTCTTGGAGAAAAGAGCGAAATTTTGTGGAGGAGAAATTTTTGGGCATCTTTACTAAAATTGGCATAACTTTCTCATACGGAATCAGAATTACAAAATTCTTGGCTCGTTGGAAAGCTTGTTACGAGGGCTATGTGATGACATGATATAGAGTTTATTTTGGTTTGTCTATTGTTTCTTGAACTTATGATCTTCAAAAAGTTATGGCTCATGCTTCTGGGTTTCTCTTGTAATGGCACATGTCTCTCATGGATAGAGTTCATCTTTGATATTAGTATGTGAGCCTATATATTGGTATATATATTTGAAGTCATTATGGAGGATATGATGATGATGTTTCATACCTTTATGCTATTATATTATACACTTTATGATGATAATGCATGTGATAATGATGTACACTCTATGAAGTTGATGCACTCCTATACAATATGATGTACATGCATACCATAGTGTGATGATGCTCTCTTATGCATTATGATGTATACTTGATGTTGATGATGCATACACGGTGCACACTGAAGTGACAATTATGCATATTTTATGATGATGATGCATACCCTATGACGATGATGCATACCTATGATGATGATGCATGACGATGCATGCCTTATGTTCAGTGGAAGAAGAGAAGGATTATTTGTTTAGTGACTATGTATGACGAGGTGTACAAGGATGTACATGAGCACTGTATGGTAGTAAAATGACTTGTTGGTATACATGGATGATTTGGCAGTGATAAGAGTGCAGAGGTTATCGGCAATAGATTCAAGGTTTGGTGTGCAATTGGTTAGACTCAGATTGACTAACTCGGATGATGTGAACAACAGATTGATTGGTGTAGATAGATTGATTGGATAGTTGATGAGTAGTGTGGAGCAGTGGTCAGTGGACAGTTGATGAGCAGTGAACAATTGATGAGCAGTGGTTAGTTGATGAGTAGTGACAGTGGTTGTGCAATGTGGTACAGATTGGGTACAAGTGTTGGATAGCAGGTCCGCAGGATCAATGAAGTTTGTGGTTCAGTAGTTTCAGTTACTATCTTCATATCAAGGTGGCAGGATGGGGCAAGGAAATATAGGCAGCTAAGGGTTCCTTCAGGTTTGTGACGTCCCTCCCCAATAATGAAAAGACATTATGTTTGACTTTTAAATATATATATATATTTATATATGTATATTATTTTATTATGTTGAGATTATTTCAATAAGGAGGCCAGATGAAAAATCGACTGATTAAAGTCCTAGAAGGACTGTTGTAAGAAAACAATTTTTATTATTTTAATATAAGGATGAGCAGGAACAGCCAAGTTAAATGAGGAGATCATGCATGGAGGAGTGGGGGACAAGTTAGATTTAGCCTCTGGGAAACCAGAACAAGTGTCAGAAGTGTATTTAAGACACTAAACACACCCTAAAAATCAGGGATTTGATTAGCTGTGAAAATTCCATGAGGAATTGGCTGCTAATGGTAAGACCTAGGCAAACTATAAAGGGATGGAATATGTGAGGAGGCAGGACGCTGCTGAGTATGCCAGAGAGAATTACACTTGCTGTGTGAGCACTCTGTGTTAGGAAAGGGATTCTGGAGACGTGACTGAGTTTGAGGCTAACTGTCCACACTTTTCATGCATGTATCTGGCTCGGGGGTGATTACGGACAGACTTGGAGTTTGTATCTAATCTATGGTTGGGAGGAACGTGGCTGTTCCTGTTACATTCATTTTACAAGTTTCAGGATTTTCTTTAAAGCTCAGACTCCTCAGTAATTCCTATTATTTTTATTTCTGCCAAATAGGTTATAATAGTTTGATCAAATAGTTTGTCACATATGAATTTTTATCGTGAATGAACTAATTTTGAGGTTTTATTTCCCTTACGAATTCCCTGAACGATTATAAAGAAAATCGGAATTTCTATGAATGTATCGTCACAAAAATCTGTAGTCAAGGAATAGTAATAATCTCTTATAGTGTTACTTACCTATATCGATCTGCAATTCCTGTATTAGTTATTGTACCCTACTGAATCTAGTTTTTATTTGATTTTAAAACCTGGAAAGATCATATTAGAATTTAGTCGTTCTATTTAATGTTAAGGTCAAGTTATGGTATGGATCGGGACTCTACAATTTCCTACTCGACACTCATCAACAGAGAACGACATACCAACAGTGTAAAATAAATATATTATACTCAGAGATTCAGATTTTGTTTACGGGCAAACGTTTCTATCCGAAAGCAATAAGAGCTTGTTACAGGTAGCTATAGGTCAATTAATTCTTGACCAATACATAGACAGGAAACAAAATACAACTTCATCTACCATGCAAACCCTAAAGAGTAGAGCCAAGACCCACGGTTATTCTTATCAAATCTTAAAACTCATCCACAAAATATAGATACAAAGTAATTTCTGCTGTGAGTTTAACCAGTATAGATATTAGGGTTTTCTTTCCAACCAAAAGGGTAACTTGAGATCCCGTCGGCTATGTGTGAGGGATCTGACGATTTCAACCATTTACTAACAAAACATTAACTTTTATTGTTAGTTAGCGTTTGATTCTTACATGAGCCAAGAGCTACTGTTATCTTCATCGAACCTTACATCTTATATACGAAAAATAAATACAGAGGGTTTCAGCGGTGAGTTAATCAGATAGGCACTTAGGGATTCATTCAAGCAAAAAGGTTAATCTCGGATTACCGTCGTCATATGTGAAATGACTTCAAACATTTACAAATCAGAACATTAGATTTAATGATTCTCAGACAATGATTAACCATTTTTTTGAATCTGCCATCCTAATTTACATCTTGAGCTGTAGGATCCCCTTTTAGTAAGGGCAGTTCCTTTTAAAATAAACGCATAACTTACATTAACTTGGTTCCTGCGATTTACATTCTTCTATCTTACCATCTAACAGTTAGAAGATTAGAATTGCATGAAGTTCAAAACATACTTATCCTGGAGCCACTGAGCGTTTGAACTCTACATTAGTCCCAGCTCAGATTTCAGTAAAAGATCACGGATTACAAAAATAGTAATGGCAGAAGGTATAACATCAAACAGGCATTGGAGCCAAACCACTGACAAACTCTTCCACAATGAAGAAAACGAGTTCCAGTTACAGGTTCAAGCGAAGAACTTTTCAAATAATAAACATACATACAGAAACTACGACTTTAAATTTCTGGCATTGAAGCCAACATCCTAAACGGACTGATAAGTTCTCCCATAGATTTATTACTGCTAAAACCAGGTTCTGTTAAACATCGACGAGGGCTTGACATGAAGAAGATTCTTCCATGCAAATACTGGAGTTTGTATGGAGAGGTGCCTGCTTACCAAGGGAGTAGACCCAGATCGCCAGCACCTGAATGACTTGATAAATCCTGCCACTAACGCAACAGGAAACATTAGTAACTGGAAAGGAAACATTTATGTAGGGTAGTGTAAAAAAATATATATAAATAGGTAAATTTGTGTATGGTACCTTTGAGATCAAGTTACTGTCACGGCTCCTTCATACTACCCATGAAAGCTATCATCCAAAATCTGCGACGAGGGTTTCATCCTTCCAAAGAACCATCAAGTAAAGTCTGGTGCATTACCTCGACTGCAACTATTATCCCTTACCAGCACAACTACATGAGTTCACAACATTGACATTTCATTCCATACTGGAGAAGCATTTTAACCATGCCGAATGGAGACGTGAGAAATTTTAATCTTAACAGGTATATCTAGAGTGTTCAGAATTGAATTACCTTCGAAGAATAAACCTTCCTAAGAACTTAAATAAAGTCTCCATGGCCAAGTTATATTACCCCTTTCGCAGCCATTAACGTATATAGTAAGTGGGTCAATACATGTCTTGATTTTTTAAAAAGAAAAGGTATGCCGATCACTCATAGTCGAAGAAAGGATTTTTAACGTGTCATGAAATCAAGTGTATTCAAAATTTTCCATTGTCACAACTTGTCAAATGGCATCATGTGATTCTACAACAAATTCATGGAGTAATTTCTATCCAAAGTAGAAAGCTTTTGACCTCATACCCTGCACCTACGGTATGGAGTAAACAAAGAACTGAAGGCCACCACATGTTGTGACTAAACATGCATAAGGAGTCACTTTTAATTAGCAACTCACTTCTGCGTCAATGAAGAAATCCAGATGATATAGGTGTACCTGCGAGTCAAGTATGGAGTGTGTTAGCTATAGCTAAGTAAGCGGCAAGCCATCCATAAATACCCTCTATCCAGTAGGAAGAATTACAAGAGACAGAAGTTAACTTAGTTTAGCATACGAATGTAATAATTATTCCAGTATGTGTTCTCATAGACCCGAATGACTTGTAAACCCAGTAAAGGAAAGAACATAATTTTTTTTTTTTATGGAGATTTCACATATGGTATCAGAGCTAGATTCAACCCTGTCGCCTTGGAAACACCTAGTTTTTGTTGCGCAGGAAATAAAAATTTAATAATATATATTTGGATGTTGCATGCGTTTGTTTCAGTTTAAATTTTCAGATGACTTCGCACGAGGAATACGGAGAAGAGCCTGAAGGAAACGAACAGGCAAGAACAACAGAACATTCAGAAGCAAGTCAGGTACTAGAAACCATGAGAAGCCTGATCGTGGAGATACAGAGCTTCAAAGCAGACAATGAGCAATTGAAGAAAGCTTAGGAAAAACAACAAGAAATCAATGAAATTTTACTGCAGAGTCTTCATGAAAGGAATAATGGCGAAAAACAGAAGGAGGATACTAAGAGGAAAGAGGAGACTGACGAGAACGCTGAGAAGAAGGGAGATTCCTCCAATGAGACCCAGAAATCTGAGCATCAAGACAAGACCATGGGGAAAAGAAAGGTTGACCACCTGGAGGGTGAATTCAAAAAAATAAAACCTACCAGCTTCGATGGAGAATCAAAAACTGGTGAAGAAGCAGAAGCCTGGCTGTTGGACATAAAAAAATACTTTCAAATCTACAATTACTCCAGTAATATGAAAGTCAGAATGGTTGTGTACAACCTAAAGGGGAAGGCCAGCATATGGTGGCAAGACCTGAAGATTTCCTAGGGACTGAAAGAAAAGAACCTTGAATGGTCGAAATTTAAGAAATATTTCAAGAAACAGTACTTATCAGAAAGTTATTATGAAAGAAAAACCAAGGAATTCTACGAATTAAAGTTGGGTCAAATGACGATGGAAGATCTTATCAATAAATTCCTAGACTTATTACGGTTCGTTCCATATATCAAGGAAGAAAAACTGAAGGTACAACGGTTCTTAAGCTGTCTGTTGCAGTCCTATAAAGATCGAATTGAGTTCGACAATCCCAGAACTTTAGAAGAAGCACTGAGAAAGGCCAGACTATGTTTTGAGCAATACAAACAAAGGAATGATACTACTAAAGCATGGAAGGACAAGAAACAGGAAAATTTTAACCAGCGGAAGAAAGGTTACAAACCCCCGCCCTTCAGGAACATGCCCAAAAACTTCCAAGGAAATTCATTTCCCAAGAATGAACAGTTACAGCAGAAAACTTTTAAAACCCCTAACATGGGAATTAAAGGAAGTATCGGTATCCCTAAGGAACCCCTAAAATGCTGGGAATGTGGTGAAGCCCATTTACGCAGGAATTGTCCCCGATACAATGAAACAAACAGGGTACTGCATAATATGCAAGAAGCATCCACGGTGGGAGACATTGGGAAAAGTTATCACCGAATTAATGCAGCCTTGGAGAACCGACAGGCAGATCATCAATCTGCAATTGTGGAAATTGAAGGTAAAATTTTTGACCATACGTGTACTATTTGAATTGACCCTGGGGAAAATTTAAGCTACATCACTCCCAAGATGATGGAGCATTGTCAAAGCACCAAGGTAAAGCACCCAAAACCCTGGTTAGTTCAGTTAGCTACAAGAGCAAAGAGGAAGGTAATTGAATACATATCTAATTGTGAACTTCAAATACAGGACCACAAAACAAAGATTAATTTAAATGTGTTGCCTTTAGGATCTTATGACATGATAATAGGTATGGACTGGCTTGAAAAATATAAAGTAGTACTGAACTGCTTTACCAAAAACTTTACCTACATTGCGGAAGACCAAACTCTAAGAACAGTGATTGGAAAACAGAAACCTGTCTCTGTTAGGTAGATTTCTGCTATGTAGCTAAAGAAGTGCATGAGAAAAGGATGCAAGATTTACGCTGTAAGAGTATCTGATTTACTTCTCAATGAAAGTCAGACTTCCATAGCAGAGCATCCTGTCTTAGGTGAGTTCCTAGACGTATTTCCAGAGGAAATACCGGGGTTACCTCCTCAATGAGAAATAGATTTCTCCATTGAACTTTTACCAGGATCAGCACCAGTGTCAAAAGTACCTTATAGAATGAGTATCCCAGAATTGACGGAATTAAAGATTCAGATTCAAGAATTACTAGACAAAGGGTATATAAGACCTCGTGTCTCGCCTTGGGGTGCACCGGTCCTGTTTGTCAAGAAAAAAGATGGGACTCTAAGACTATGTATTGATTATAGGCAATTGAATAAGGTAACTGTTAAGAATAAATACCCCTTACCACGAATTAATGATTTGTTCGACCAAGTAGGGGGAGCCAAAGTCTTTTCCAAACTGGATCTTCGATCTGGATACCATCAGATTCGTATTAAAAATGAAGACATAAGTAAAACCACATTCCGTACTCGATACGGACACTATGAATTTGTAGTAATCCCTTTTGTGCTAACCAACGCCCCTGCCACATTCATGTGTTTAATGAATGGTATCTTCAACCAATATCTCGACCAGTTTGTGTTGATTTTTATTGATGATATCCTAATATACTCTAAGTCGGACGAAGAACATGAACAGCATATAAGAATCGTATTGCAAACCTTGAGGGATCACCAGTTGTATGCAAAGTTGGAGAAATGTGAGTTCTTTAAAAAGGAAATCCAGTACCTAGGCCATATTATTTCTGCTGAAGGAATTTCAGTCGACCCACAGAAAATAAAAGCCATAGCGGATTGGCCAGTACCGAGAGATGTAGCTGATATTAGATCTTTCATGGGACTCACCGGGTATTATCGGAGGTTCATTGAGGGATTCTCAAAGATCGCCTATCCCATTACTTCACTACAGAAAAAGGGGACTAAGTTTGTTTGGTCTTTCAAGTGTCAAAAAAAGTTTTGAACGACTCAAGGATTTACTGACCAAAGCACCTGTTCTAAAAGTAGAAGACCCGTGTAAGGGATACACGGTTTGTACGGATGCTACTAAAGAAGGAGTGGGAGGAGTACTGTCCCAGGACGGACATGTAGTGTGTTATGAATCACGGAAACTAAAGGAACATGAACGCAACTACGTGGTTCATGACTTGGAATTAACGACAGTAGTACACGAACTGAAAATGTGGCGTCACTACCTGCTGGGAAAGAAATTCTTGTTATTAACCGATAACAATTGCGTCAAGAACCTATTTAACCAACCAGGACTCAATGCCAGACAAGCAAGGTGCATGGCCTTCTTAAGTGAATTCGACTTTGATATAAAACACATAAAAGGTAAGGAAAATACAGTGGCAGATGCACTTAGTCGAAGGACCCACGAGGTGTACGAGATACTAATGAGTCAACCAGAAAGTAATCTTATGGATAAAGCATTAATGGCAAGCAAACAGGATGCAGAATACATAAATCTGCAAGGTAAAATTCAGCAAAATGAGATAAACATGAACGGGACAGATTTCAAAATGGATCAGAAAGGTCTGATTTGGTTCAAAGATAGGCCATACATGCCTAATGTTGCAGAACTTAAATTGTTTATTCTAAATGAGATGCACAAACCCCCTTTTGCAGGTCATCCCGGGTATCAAAAAATGATAACCGCCCTTAGAAAACAGTTCTTTTGGCCTAAATTAAAAACTGATCTAGCTGATTATTTATCTCAATGCTTGGAATGTCAACAGGTGAAGGCAGACCATAGACATCCTGCTAGTTTATTACAACCATTGCCAATTCCTGAATGGAAATGGGAAGTGATTTCACTAGATTTTATCACAGGTGTGCCGAGGACCCAGCGACAACATGACTCTATAATGGTGGTGATTGACAAATTTAGCAAATCTGCACATTTCATTCCGGTCAAAACCACCTACAAGGCAACAGATATTGCAGGAATATTTCTAAAAGAAATATTCAGATTACACGGAGTACCAAAGATGGTAATTTCAGATAGGGATGTAAAATTTACCTCCAAATTCTGGAAATCTTTATTTACAGGTTTGGAAACAAGAATTAATTTCAGCACGAGTTATCACCCTGAAACGGATGGTCAGACTGAACGTACAAATCAGATCATTGAAGATATGCTGAGAATGTACGTCATGGAGATACCCACCAAATGGGAAGACTACTTACATCTGGTAGAGTTCGCTTACAACAACGGGTACCAAGCATCATCAAGAATGAGCCCATTCGAAATTCTTTATGGGAGAAAGTGCACTACCCCAGTTAGCTGGGATAGTCCGGTCGATCGTTTATTGGTAGGACCGGATTTGCTGAAAGTCATGGAACAAACAGTCCAAAAAGTACAGAAGAATTTAAAGGTGGCCCAGGACCGCCAAAAGAGCTATGCTGATCTAAAAAGACGGGATAAGGAGTTCTCAGTTGGAGACCATGTATACTTGCAGGTTAAACCAAAGAAGAGTTCACTCCGGCTGGGGAGTTGCACTAAAATGGCACCACGATTCTGCGGGCCTTTCCAAATACTTGAAAGAATTGGACCCGTAGCTTATAAACTGGCATTACCAGCACACTTAAAAATTCATAATATTTTTCACATTTCGTTATTGAAAAAATATATTTATGACCCCACTCATATTATTGATTGGAATTTGATACAGGAGGCTCCAGAAGGCGAATTTCAAGTGGAACCTTTACGCATTCTGGACAGGAAAGAAACAGTACTTCGGAATCGAGCCATCGCTCAGGTAAAGGTGCAATGGAAGCACTTTAGTCCTGAGGAGGCAACCTGGGAATTGGAAAGCGATATACTAGAAAAGTACCCGAATCTATTCTCAGAACCAATGGAGGAAGACTAGAACACTGAGGACAGTGTTCACAATAAGGGGGCAAGGATGTGACGTCCCTCCCCAATAATGAAAAGACATTATGTTTGACTTTTAAATATATATATATATATTTATATATGTATATTATTTTATTATGTTGAGATTATTTCAATAAGGAGGCCAGATGAGAAATCGGCTGATTAAAGTCCTAGAAGGACTGTTGTAAGAAAATAATTTTTATTATTTTAATATAAGGATGAGCAGGAACAGCCAAGTTAAATGAGGAGATCATGCATGGAGGAGTGGGGGACAAGTTAGAGTTAGCCTCTGGGAAACCAGAACAAGTGTCAGAAGTGTATTTAAGACACTAGACACACCCTGAAAATCAGGGATTTGATTAGCTGCGAAAATTCCATGAGGAATTGGCTGCTAATGGTAAGACCTAGGCAAACTATAAAGGGATGGAATATGTGAGGAGGCAGGACGCTGCTGAGTATGCCGGAGAGAATTACACTTGCTGTGTGAGCACTCTGTGTTAGGCAAGGGATTCTGGAGACGCGACTGAGTTTGAGGCTAACTGTCCACACTTTTCATGCATGTATCTGGATCGGGGGTGATTACGGACAGACTTGGAGTTTGTATCTAATCTATGGTTGGGAGGAACGTGGCTGTTCCTGTTACATTCGTTTTACGAGTTTCAGGTTTTTCTTTAAAGCTCAGACTCCTCAGTAATTCCTATTATTTTTATTTCTGCTAAATAGGTTATAATAGTTTGATCAAATAGTTTGTCACATATGAAGTTTTATCGTGAATGAACTAATTTTGAGGTTTTATTTCCCTTACAAATTCCCTGAACGATTATAAAGAAAATCGGGATTTCTATGAATGTATCGTCACAAAAATCTGTAGTCAAGGAATAGTAATAATCTCTTATAGTGTTACTTACCTATATCGATCTGCAATTCCTGTATTAGTTATTGTACCCTACTGAATCTAGTTTTTATTTGATTTTAAAACCTGGAAAGATCATATTAGAATTTAGTCATTCTATTTAATGTTAAGGTCAAGTTATAGTATGGATCGGGACTCTACAATTTCCTACTCGACACTCATCAACAGAGAACGACATACCAACAGTGTAAAATAAATATATTATACTCAGAGATTCATATTTTGTTTACGGGCAAACGTTTCTATCCGAAAGCAATAAGAGCTTGTTACAGGTAGCTATAGGTCAATTAATTCTTGACCAATACATAGACAGGAAACAAAATACAATTTCATCTACCATGCAAACCCTAAAGAGTAGAGCCAAGACCCACGGTTATTCTTATCAAATCTTAAAACTCATCCACGAAATATAGATACAAAGTGATTTTAGCTGTGAGTTTAACCAGTATAGATATTAGGGTTTTCTTTCCAACCAAAAGGGTAACTTGAGATCCCGTCGGCTTTGTGTGAGGGATCTGACGATTTCAACCATTTACTAATAGAACATTAACTTTTATTGTTAGTTAGCGTTTGATTCTTACATGAGCCAAGAGCTACTATTATCTTCATCGAACCTTACATCTGATATACGAAAAATAAATACAGAGGGTTTCAGCGGTGAGTTAATCAGATAGGCACTTAGGTCTTCATTCAAGCAAAAAGGTTAATCTCGGATTACCATCGTCATATGTGAAATGACTTCAAACATTTACAAATCAGAACATTAGATTTAATGATTCTCAGACAATGATTAACCATTTTTTCGAATCTGCCATCCTAATTTACATCTTGAGTTGTAGGATCCCCTTTTAGTAAGGGCAGTTCCTTTTAAAATAAACGCATAACTTACATTAACTTGGTTCCTGCGATTTACATTCTTCTATCTTACCATCTAACAGTTAGAATATTAGAATTGCATGAAGTTCAAAACATACTTATCCTGGAGCCACTTAGCGTTTGAACTCTACACGAGTCCCAGCTCGGATTTCAGTAAAATATCACGGATTACAAAAATAGTAATGGCAGAAGGTATAACATCAAACAGGCATTGGAGCCAAACCACTGACAAACTCTTCCACAATGAAGAAAACGAGTTCTAGTTACAGGTTCAAGCGAAGAACTTTTCAAATAATAAACATACATACAGAAACTACGACTTTAAATTTCTGGCATTGAAGCCAACATCCTAAACGGACTGATAAGTTCTCCCATAGATTTATTACTGCTAAAACCAGGTTCTGTTAAACATCGACGAGGGTTTGACATGAAGAAGATTCTTCCATGCAAATGCTGGAGTTTGTATGGAGAGGTGCCTGCTTACCAAGGGAGTAGACCCAGATCGCCAGCACCTGAATGACTTGATAAATCCTGCCACTGACGCAACACGAAACATTAGTAACTGGAAAGGAAACATTTATGTAGGGTAGTGTAAAAATATATATATAAATAGGTAAATCTGTGTATGGTACCTTTGAGATCAAGTTACTGTCACGGCTCCTTCATACTACCCATGAAAGCTATCATCCAAACTCTGCGACGAGTGTTTCATCCTTCCAAAGAACCATCAAGTAAAGTCTGGTGCATTACCTTGCCTGCAACTATTATCCCTTACCAGCACAACTACATGAGTTCACAACATTGACGTTTCATTCCATACTGGAGAAGCATTTTAACCATGCCGAATGGAGACGTGAGAAATTTTAATCTTAACAGTTATATCTAGAGTGTTCAGAACTGGAACCGATACCTATATGCGGAAGGTTATTGTCACCTCGTTATTAAGACCATTTAATAAGAGTCACATGGCATAGTACCCTGTTGAGTTTGCTCGCAGCCATCGAAGACCCATCTGGAACTGTGACCCATAAATTCATAGAACGACTTAATTGTTTCAGGTACCACTGCAGAGAATGTCAAATCCCAGCGTAGGATATTTGAAGGATGTCAACCTTAGTTCCGAGCTAGGGTATGGAAGGGCAACCTTACCATGAGTAACGATAGCCTAGTTAACACCTTGTGAATAGTCGTGTTTTAATATCACAGCATTGAATTACCTTCGAAGAATAAACCTTCCCAAGAACTTAAATAAAGTCTCCATGGCCAAGTTATATTACCCCTTTCGCAGCCATTAACGTATATAGTAAGTGGGTCAATACATGTCTTGATTTTTTAAAAAGAAAAGGTATGCCGATCACTCATAGTCGAAGAAAGGATTTTTAACGTGTCATGAAATCAAGTGTATTCAAAATTTTCCATTGTCACAACTTGTCAAATGGCATCATGTGCTTCTACAACAAATTCATGGAGTAATTTATATCCAAAGTAGAAAGCTTTTGACCTCATACCCTGCACCTACGGTATGGAGTAAACAAAGAACTGAAGGCCACCACATGTTGTGACTAAACATGCATAAGGAGTCACTTTTAATTAGCAACTCACTTCTGCGTCAATGAAGAAATCCAGATGATATAGGCGTACCTGCGAGTCAAGTATGGAGTGTGTTAGCTATAGCTAAGTAAGCGGCAAGCCATCCATAAATACCCTCTATCCAGTAGGAAGAATTACAAGAGACAGAAGTTAATTTAGTTTAGCATACGAATGCAATAATTATTCCAGTATGTGTTCTCATAGACCCGAATGATGTGTAAACCCAGTAAAGGAAAGAACATAATTTTTTTTTTTATGGAGATTTCACAAGGTTGTAGCCTGTAAACCAGGGGGTTGTAGCCTCCTTCTAGTTGTAGCTGGAGAATTGAAGTCTTTGTAACAAAGGGGGTTGTTGCCTCCTTCTAGTTGTTGCTGGTAAATTATTATTATAAAGGCTTCCGTGGTTTTTCCCCCAGGACTTGGGTTTCCAAATAAAAATATTGTGTACTTTGTTTTGCAATGCTTCCTATGTGATGATGATATGATGAGATGTAGTTGTTAATAATGTTGATGATGATATAATGATAATGTGATAATTATGTACTCTGCATAATTTTGAAAAGCTGCCAATGGTTGTTAAAGTTGAAAAAGTAATAAAAGCTACACACATTGTTCACCCCCCCCTCTCAGTGTGCTCGGTGTGTCCAACAATTTGTATCAGAGTGGGGCTTCACAGAAAGCCTTACCAGCTTGAAGGAGATCCTTGATACACCATGGGGTTCTCAGTGAATGGAACACCATTGTTTTGTGGGACAAATTACTTGATCTGGAAAAGAAGAATGCAAGTTTATCTTGAATTAGAAGGTATTGGAATATGGCAATCAGTGCTTACAGGGTACAATCATCCGAAGAAAGTTAAAACAACAGCTCAGAAGGAAGCAAGGAAAAATAATTCAATGGCTATGGAATCCATTCTTGAAGGCTTATCAGATTCCATAAAAGAGAAGATTGGAAAGTACAACACAACTAAGGAATTGTGGATCAAATTAGAATAGTTATACTCCACTAAAGAACATGAAGAAGAGGTTATGAAATTCATGGTTAAAGATCTGACAGATCTCCAAAAGGAGAAAATAGGAAAGTACAACTCAATTGAAGAATTGTCACTAAAGATAGATCACCTCTACTCCATTGAAGAACAGAAAGCAGAAGACAACTCCATAGAAAGGTCAGTACAAGATCCAGGTAAGTTTGAAGGTAAGTCTCTTGAACACCCTGCTTGTAATGTTTTTGAAGAAATATGTTTATTAGGTATAGAAGATAAGCACTATTCTAAATTCATAGATTGTAATACTTAAAAATGTGATGAATCCCATTGTTCCCTGACAAATTATAGAAATGAATGTTTAGATAATGATATTGCTAATGCTATGCAAAAGGTTGAGAAACTTTGTGAACAGAACAAGGTATTGCAAGAGCAATTAGACAAATCTGAGAAGAGGAATCAAGAAGAATGTGAGAAGGCCACACAGACTATAATTGATCTAATCTCCAAGTTGAAGAAGCTACCAGAATCAAAGAAGCCATATCAAACTCTTTGAAAGATAAACTTGAGAAGTTAGCTGCTGAAAATAAAAGGCAATTAGAAGAAATTGGCAGGCTCAAAAGACAACGAGAAGATAAGGAGAAAGAAATGACTCGCAAGCTTCAAGACAAAGATAGTGAGATCAGTACCTTACTTGAAAAATTGTAGAAGGAAAGTACCACCAGTCAGAAAGGAGATTCAAGTGATAAAAAGGGAATTCAGTTCAGTCATGAGATTGAAGAGAAACTAAGAAGAAAACAAGAAATTGAAATCAAATCCTTAAAGATAGAATTACAAAAGGTATGTCTAAAAAATTTTGAATTTGAAAAAGAACTCACAGAGATCAGAAAAGAAAATCAAGTACTAAAAGGGAAACTGCAAAAATCTCATGAGGAAGATCAGAACTCAAAAGGACAGATGGAAGACAATATTATTGATCTGAAAAGACAGGTAGAAGAAGTCAAGAAAATAGTAGAAAATCTAACAAGACAACTCCAAGAAAAGATAGAAATTTGTCAAAGGAAAGAATTGAAGATCCTCTCTCTGAAGGAAGATCTGGACAATACAACTGCTCAGTTAAAAACAAATTTGAAGATCGAAAAGAACATTGAAGAAAGCAAGAATTTCAGGGGAAAAGAAGAAGAGACCAATTGTTATACAGAAGAAAGATCTTTTGCTCAGACATATCCTATAATGTTGCATGGTCACTGCTACAAGTGTAATAACTATGGTCACAAAGCCATCCATTGCAAAACTCATGATAGAATAATTCCAGATATAAATCAAGGTATGTTTTCCGTTCAATGTTATAATTGTTATCATTATGGTCATTTTGCGAAACATTGCAGGATGCAGGGAGAAGTTAAAGTTTGGAGAAGAAAGCAAGTTCAACCGAATGTCATGAACAGTGATCAGCCTACCAAAGTATGGAAAAGAAAGTCAGTAGATTGCACCAATGATCAAAACAGAAATGATGAAAATATTGGGAAAAACCCAATACCATTTTGAATACTATCAATCAACAGCAATGCCCAATGATAGGGGGAGTAGTATTACCAAAGGAAATTCTTGTTGCCATTGATGCAAAAAGGAAGAAAAGGTTTTAGAAGAGTCGAAAAACAAAGAGAAGTTGTTGACAAAGGGAGCATGCCCTGAGGGGGAGCAGTGTTGTCAAAAGAAGTTCCCTTTACCATTGATTCCAAAGGGGGAGATAAGTTGTTGACAAGGGGAGCTTGTTCTGAAGAGGATTTATGGTGTTGTCATCAATGACAAAGGGGGAGATTGTTGATTAAGTTGTCATTGATGCCAACAGTGTATAGTCATTGATGCCAACATGTCTTGGTGCCCCTTGAGGAGCCCCTGAGGGTTACGTAATTGTCAGTGTCTAAGGAGACCTTTTGATCTTGTCCAAGCCCAAGTTTGAAGCCATTGCAGCCCTTGGGACAATGACAAAATCCCTGAACACCCTGTAGAGTGTTTAAGTACACCAAAGATGTTTTGTGTTTCCCCAATTGTTTCTTTGTTTCCCTAGTACCACAACTTATGCCCCAGTACACTACAAAAGTGTTGAAGAAGTTGCAAGAGTCCAAATGAACCTTTACGTGGTAATTTATGTTTATTGAGGTCATGGTACCCCAGGAGAAGGTCTAGCAACCCCACAGGTGATGTCATGATGGATCTTGACCCTTGTAGGTCTCCTGGTGTCGTTGAGGTGGTTGAAGAAGCCTATGAAGCCCCTTGCTTGATGAAGAAGCCCTGAATAAGTCCTTGGACCCACATTTGATGGCTTAATGGTCCTTGTCCCCTTAAAGGTGATGATGTGGTCATTAATGACTTGATGAAGACTTGGAACACTTGATGAATATCTTGATGCCTGTGTATCCCTTGTTGGGGTCATGGAACCCTTGTAGATGGTCATTATGCATGAAAAGGTTTGGCACCCACATAAATGGTGGCATGATGACCCTTGGACACTATATGAGAATTGATGGTGCATTTGGAAATGATTTGGGTCTTGGAATCCATACATATGGTGGTTTGTAAGCCCATGATTGTTGGAGCCTCTGATATGATAGAATCCTTGGTCATGATTCACTCATCACTTGGCGATGGAGTCCTATGTGATGGGCTTGAAGTCCATGGAAAGTATCTTGTTTAAATATTATATGATATCCTTGAAAGAGTCATTGAAACCCTTGCATGCGGTGCCTTGGGTCTTGAACCATGGTGATGTATGGTCCTATTTGTGGTTATATGGCTATTGGGATGTAGATGGAGATAGATCCCATGGACGTGCCTTGATATGTTGAAGAAGACTTTGAAACTCTTGTAGTTAGTGGTATGGTCTTTGGCACCCTCATGTGTGGGGTCTTTGATGTCCTGGACACATTGAATAATTTAGGGGTATTCGACCAAGAATTTGCAAATAAACCCATCATAGGGAGATAGTCCTCGTCAAGCCATTTCCATTGATAGGTGGAGCATCTTCTAACTCCTTATGGTTGAAGAGATATGAATTTTTGAAGTTGGTGTACCCCACCTTTTTGGGTGAGCCGACCTAACAAAAGAAAATTTAATTATTTGTAATTTTGAATTGCATGTTAGCCCTATTTGAGGTAATAACTTTCCTCCATGACCTATACAAATAGAATATCAAACATTTCATTTGCTCATCAATTAGAATTTCGCAACTCTTGGAGAAAAGAGCGAAATTTTGTGGAGGAGAAATTTTTGGGCATCTTTACTAAAATTGGCATAACTTTCTCATACGGAATCGGAATTACAAAATTCTTGGCTCATTGGAAAGATTGTTACGAGGGCTATGTGATGACATGATATAGAGTTTATTTTTATTTGTATATTGTTTCTTGACCTTATGATCTTCAAAAAGGTATGGCTCATGCTTCTGGGTTTCTCTTGTAATGGCACATGTCTCTCATGGATAGAGTTCATCTTTGATATTAGTATGTGAACCTATATATTGGTATATATATTTGAAGTCATTATGGAGGATATGATGATGATGTTGCATACCTTTATGCTATTATATTATACACTTTATGATGATAATGCATGTGATAATGATGTACACTCTATGAAGTTGATGCACTCCTATACAATATGATGTACATGCATACCATAGTGTGATGATGCTCTCCTATGCATTATGATGTATACTTGATGTTGATGATGTATACATGGTGCACACTGAAGTGACAATTATGCATATTTTATGATGATGATGCATACCCTATGACGATGATGCATACCTATGATGATGATGCATGACGATGCATGCCTTATGTTTAGTGGAAGTAGAGAAGGATTATTTGTTTAGTGACTGTGTATGACGAGGTGTACAAGGATGTACATGAGCAGTGTATGGCAGTAAAATGACTTGTTGGTATACATGGATGATTTGGCAGTGATAAGAGTGCAGAGGTCATCAGCAGCAGATTCAAGGTTTGGTGTGCAGTTGGTTAGACTCAGATTGACTGAGTCGGATGATGTGAACAACAGATTGATTGGTGTAGACAGATTGATTGGTCAGTTGATGAGTAGTATGGAGTAGTGGTCAGTGGACAGTTGATGAGAAGTGAACAATTGATGAGCAGTAGTGACAGTGGTTGTGCAGTGTGGTACAGATTGGGTACAAGTGTTGGATAGCAGGTCCGTAGGATCAGTGAAGTTTGTGGTTCAGTAGTTTCAGTTACTATCTTCATATCAGGGTGGCAGGATGGGGCAAGGAAATATAGGGAGCTAAGGGTTCCTTCAGGTTGTAGCCTGTAAACCAGGGGGTTGTAGCCTCCTTCCAGTTGTAGCTGGAGAATTGAAGTCTTTGTAACAAAGGGGGTTGTTGCCTCCTTCCAGTTGTTGCGGCTAAATTATTATTATAAAGGCTTCCGTGGTTTTTCCCCCAGGACTTGGGTTTCCACGTAAAAATATTATGTACTTTGTTTTGCAATGCTTCCTATGTGATGATGATATGTGATGATGAGATGTAGTTGTTAATAATGTTGATGATGATATAATGATAATGTGATAATTACGTACTCTACATAATATTGAAAAGCTGCCAATGGTTGTTAAAGTTGAAAAAGTAATAAAAGCTACACACACTGTTCACGCCCCCCCTCTCAGTGTGCTCGGTGTGTCCAACATAGTTTCTATTGAAATCATTCCTCCTTCCTTGGGTACTTAGATTCAGAAGACCAAGAATCAGTTGTCGGTAAACCTGCTTTCCTTGATAAATTAGAGAATGCTTTTGGAAGGTAATCGTAGCATGTTAATATAACTTCTTATATTATATTTTTTCTCCCTTGGTTATTGAAAGTATTTGTAATATCTCAATACAACCCCTTTTGTTATAATTGAAAATGCCTTTGATTATTGGAAGTATGTGTACTTGTCAATAAAGAGTTATTGAAGCTATTGAAAATTTTCCTATTATTATTATGAGAAGCATGTGTGTGTTACACCCAATATAGTATATTGTTAATGTGTTAATACATAGGGAGATGTGTGTTGGACTTCCGTTTAAGTTAAGAGTGAGTCGTCGCATTTGTTATTGCATTCTTTAGTACCAAGGGCATTGTAAGGTATTATTAGGATTTTTATGTCACGACGTTGTGTCGCTTGTTTTGCGAGTAAAATCTATAAAAGATTAGCTATATAATTTATATATCGAAGATTTCTGATGTATTTGCGAAAGCACTTGAATATAAGTTATGCATTGAAAATTCATAGATATTAATGAAAGAATATGAATAGAATTTATTTATTAAGCTTTCATGTTCATTATAAGAGATTGGGAATATAAGGTATATATTGGAGATTTCATTTGATTTGTCAAGATTATAACTATGGTGTATACATAATTGTGAAAGAGTATGAATGTATTTTATGTAGTGAAAGTTTGTTTATGGTTGAATTACCATATTAGCATGTATCAAATAAACTCGGTAGTATGCATCGAATCCATTGTTATATGTTAAATGATATTTTATTAATAGGTTGGTGAGAACTTCACCAATTAAGTTGGGATTAATTGAAAGTATATGTTTATGCCCTTAAAATTAATATTTCGGTAATGGGTTAGTACTTATTCATGGTGAAAGAAAATGCACCAATTATTGTTGGAAGTTAAACTAGAGGAGAAGAGATGGTATGTGTATTAAAGGATTTATTTGAAGTTATGGCTTAAAGTAATTAAATCATGAGTTATGATTGCTATTCTAAATATCGTTCTATAATAAGATTGGATACGAATGGTGATAATTGTCTTCTAAGCTAAGTTTATGACATACACTTGCTACGAAGATCGACGTAGAATTTTATGGGGGGTTTTGCGTCAAGGATTTTATTGATTGGTTGTAAATGCTTGTTCTCTGAAATCAAGGTGATTGCTTTGCAGGTATGCACTACTAGTTTGTAATCATGCTTTGGATTGTGAAAAGAGAGAAGTTAAACTTACACTGATTTATAGAATCTTAGTTGTACTTGAGTTAGGAAGAGGAGAAAACCTTACATAACTTTGTTTATAAAAATATGAGATTATACTTTTAGTTATACTAAGTAAATGGCACTCCAGTATTTATTTATACTTTGGATTATGAAAAGAGAGAGGTTGCATTTAAGATTAGTTTGGGAATGGATAAGGTATGTATTGAAGAACAGAATTGGGACGAGTAAATTCTTATTTTGAAATTTTGACATTGTTTTGAACATGTGATAGTTATATGTAATTATAGAAAAGGGAGAAGTTGGAATTGAACATTTTATCCCTTATGTTGAAATATATCAGTGTTTTCAGTATTTTCGTAAATGATATACTTATAGTTTTGTTGAATTGAAAGAATTTGTTGTAGACGATTTCAAGCTCGGTTACAATTAGTGAGTCAAGAGAAAACTGTTGTGGGGATTACTACACTACGAAAGGTACGATTTAGTTATATCATCAATTATGCAGCTTATACTTATATGAGGGTAGAAAAGAAGAAATAAAATTTTATTATCGATTGTGGATATATTGAAGAAATGAATGTGAAAAGAAAGTGAAAACTCACCGTGGAAACACATTAGACTTAACTTCGGGACGAAGTTTTAATAAGAGGGGGTGTATGTAATGCTCACCTCGGTACCTTAACTGTTTAGAATAATGAGGTACTAGTTTTGAAATGGACTGGCTAAGTAAAACACAAACCATTTGAATTTACTTTGAAAATGCTTGAACGACAGTTATAGAAACTATTACCTTACTTAATAAATAAATGCTCGATTGATTGAAATAGAATGACTAAATGTTAGACATGCTCGACTAATTGAGATAGAATAACTTAATGTTAGATATGCTCGACTCATTGAGATAGAATGATTGAATGCTAGATATACTCGAATGATTGAGTTAGAATGACTAAATGTTAGATATGCTCGACTGATTGAGATAGGATGACTGAATGTTACATATGCTCGACTGATTGAGATAGAATGCTGAATGATAGATATGATTTACTCATTGAGAGAAAAGGATGAATGAAATATATGCTCGACTGACTGAGATATTATGATGGATGATGAAATATTTGATTGTGTAGCGCTACTAATGTGCGCTTGAGTGTGTGTGTGTGCAGTAGCAGGTAAGATGATTTACCAACTAACCCACAATGGAATTATAGGGGTCGCAAGAATGGAAAAGAACACATAGGGGTACGACGACTGACTGTCGACCCTGGATTAGCAATCCACACACGAGTGAAGCCATTTCAACTCACCCGTATGCCGTACGGGCAAGGCCATAATGATTTGGTTGCATACAATGAGTTGAGGGCACGCAATAAGGAGAGCCTTATCCCTCAACATCCCTTAGTCTCTAAAGAGTGTAGTTGAGAGATTGCGGTAACGATTCCCGGTCGCTACGCAGAACTCCCCATAAGAAGGAAGAAATGAAACTGTCAGAAGGGCCTACCGAAGAGGTACCTAGATAAGAATGAGACGAAGAAAATCAATCAATGGTATAAATGAAAATTTCACATAATATTTAAGAAGTACTTTATTTCATTAATTTGAATAATTCTATTCAAGATTTTATTTTTTTTAATTAATTGATTTCATTAATTTGAATTATTCATTTTAATTGATTTTATTAACTTGAAAAAGAATTGAAGAGATTGATTTTATTCAATATTAAAGTTGATCAGTTATGATGATTGAAAAAGATTAACAATAAGAGAATTATTTTTATTCAAAGATTTGATGGATTTTATTATATGGAATTATCCTATACAAATTCTATACTTGATTTCATTAATTAAATTTTTTATTAATTTTTATTATTAAAAAAATTCATTTTCAAATCATTTTATTAAAGATTCTATTTAATTGACTTCATTATTTTGAGAATGAATTGAAATAGGTTATTAATAAAAGAATTGTTTTTCTTTTATTATTTAAGATTTTACTTTAATTAAATTTACTATTCATTTAAATTATTTTATAAAAAGGAATTGAAAATAGATTATACTTTTAGTAAAAGGAATCATCTTTTAATTCAATCTTAATATTAGGGAAAGAAAGAAAAGTAGAAAGCAATAAGTCTAACTAAAAGATTGTTATGTAAACTAAATGAGAACCAAAAGAGAAGTAGAACTCTTCTGCACCTAACTCCAACTGATTTAGGGATTTAGGTGGACATTAAAGACATTAAGAAGACACGTGTATTTGAGAATATTGGAAATTAAAATATTAAATTAATTTAAATATGTGCATGGACAGACACATGGCACACAGGCTTTTGCTATATAATGAGGGAGGAGAAGGAGAGAAGGAGATCTCTTGCTCCCTAATGCTGGATGGTCATCATAATCTCAGATTATGTTATGATCCTTGGAGTTGGGAATAGCCGGAATGGGGATTGGGAGATCCTTTTGGGAGGTTATCTAAGTGTGTTCTTACGACCCCATTAGCACAGGGGTTCGAGCTGAAGAAGATTAGACTCGATACGGTAGGGTGGTGAACCAAGAGTTCACTCAGTACTTCGCCAGGAGATTGGATTGGATCGTGCAGAAACCACTTCGACTCCATCGATTCGCTAGACCAACCGTCGAAAACAGGTCTGATGTATTTTTATTTTAATTATTTTTGCTAAATATTTTGAGAATGAATAAATATGAGTATATAGTTTTATATATTGACATTCATGTACCACAATAGATAGAACTAGATCTATGGTTTTTATATCTTTTTTTTCTGAAAAATCGTATTGGAATTTTTTTGGGGGGGGACCCCGAAAAGGGGGTCCCTACAGAGAGGGAGGGAAGGGAGGTGCACATGGAGGGAGGTAAGGGATGAGTGGAGGTGGACGGAAGTGGAGGGTGGGATGGATGGAGGGAGGAGGGGTAGGAGGGAGAGGGAAGGCGACTGGGAGAGGGATCTGAAATGTTGAATGGTATCTAAAACATTCAAAGTAAACATTAAAAAACACATTTAAACATTTCTTTTAAAGAATGTTGTAAAATGTACAAAATAATAATTAATAAAAGTTTTGAAAAGTTTGGAGAAAGAACATTTAAATGTTTGAATATGACTGTGTACATCTATGATGTCTTTTGTTTTGACAATGTCATAAAACAATGTATGGAAAATGTCACTTTTGAATAAAAATGTCATTTCTATTTTGTGTTATCATACTTTTTGAATACTCAATCCAAGAATCCACATTCTCTTTGTGATGGTAAGTTCTTTTGAGCAAACTTTAGTGAGAGAAATGTCAACTCTTCTGAGAATGCATGCATTATCCATATAACAGATGATAAAATGGGTTCCTCTAATGATCAAAGTGAGATAAATGCCCTTCATTAGAAATTGGCAATAACATGGTTTAAGCTTTTTCCTTATAAGGAAACACAAATCATTCACAATCACAGAAAAAAAGGAAAAAATGCTAATGGGACATAGGGAGACAATTCCAACCAGAATGGGTATAAAATTTTCCATTTATTAAACCAATATCTCTCACAAATGAGAAAGAGGTTTCAAAATAAGTTAAGTGCATTATATGTAGTTGAAAAATTTGAAAGGTAGTAAAATTGTAAATGAAATTAGATACAATAAAGAAGCATGCATGAAAAGTGTATGTTGAAAGAAATTGTAAATGGCGAAGAGAAATATATTATCAAATGGAAATATTTTGAGGAATGTTGACATGTCAAATATGAATATGAATATAATAAATACTTAATAAGTAAGAGTAAACTCAAGGAAAGTGGAGGGACCATCACATCTATATTTGGAAAGATAATGGAAAAAACTTGTTATCCAAGATGACGTGCAATTACAAATTGGATCTGCATCATATCTAGAGGTCATCCTATGATAGATTCTCTAGATTAAAAGAACTATATATATTTTCTTGAAGTGTTGATTTCTCCATCTTCTCATTGGTCTACAATTAGTGGTTGGGAATGGGCAAGATATCTAACTTAAGTAGAAAAGGATGATTTGGAAGAGAAGATTGCAAATGCCATGTTATTTTCACTATATTTGTATGAAGTTACAACTATTTATAATACTTCATGGATATCCATGAGTATTTATATGGTTAATGATCATATTAGGAATTCATAAAATGAAGAAGTGTTCTATAGCTGTAAATATTTATGAACTTGTTATTAGGACTTTAAAGGAAGTTGGTGGTATGGATCATTTAATGATCACAAAATGGTTGGTATGCATTAGACTGTTAGGAACCCATGTCTTTACTTTATTAGTATGTTGTTGTTGGACGCATATGCTTTGTAAGTCGTCCCATAGTATTTGCTGATCAATAGTTTGTGTTATTGTTGTTGGCACATATGCTTTGTAAGTCGCCCGTAGTATTGTTAATCCATAGTTTGTAACGGCCCATGGTTTCGACCCATAGTATTGGCGCCTAGAATTAGTATATAAGTGTGTGTTGAGACCTATGAAGGCACCGTGAAGTTATTTGTATTGAGCTTGCTCAAAGGAGGTTGCCCCCTCGAAGTGGCCTGCGATCAATACAAAAGTGATTTTGAGTTCTGTCATTTCTGCTATTTCGCGTATTCTTGTTAATTAATTGTTGCAGGTGCCTCACATCTGGTATCAGAGCACTTTCTTGGGCTCGCTGGGTGAAATTTCTGCCAAATTTTTTTCGCATCTGTTGCAGGTTCGGATTTGGGAATAATCCCTATCCGCTTAACTGTGGGAAGTACTTGGGCATAAGCCCTAAAAGTCATTGTGAGGAGTACCACAGGAACCCCGAAGTAGCTGGCCCATTGAGAGGACCTGCCAGCGAAAAGGGCAACGACCCCTACCTGATTGACTAGTTCCCACCCGTGAGGTAAACCAAGAGCTGTTGTTTGTGGCAAAGCGGTTATCAGTTTTACCTGAGCTGTGGAGTGAGGGGTATTGCCCCAATATGCAAGCCGTCAGACAGCATTGGTGGCCGAGTGAAACCCCTGAACTGTTAGGAAGCCGCACATACCTGGGGTCCATATCTACTTTCAGCTGAACTATTGTCGATCACTGCTGCGCCGTTCCAGATCTATTTTGCAAGCCGTTCCAAATTCAGCCGTTTTCAATCCATTCGGAGCTGTTCCAGATCTCTTTCGAGCCGTAGCCGCTCCAGTTTGAAAAAAAAAATTCAGTTTTTTCTCCATATCTCCTTTATTTTCACTCTGTTTCCCTTGAAATTTTCGGGGAACCCCTGTCATCCCATTCTGCATATTTCAGTCCTGAGGACCCTATCCCCAATTCCCCTTCCCAAAGCCCGAAATCCCACATTTGTCTATTTTTAGTGTTTGCCATAACTTCCTCAGATTTCACCCAATCACCTTCAATTTTTACCACAGAGTTCCTTTCTGAATTCTGCTTCTTTGTTCCCCTCTGCCAAATTTTCCCATTCTTTCACCCCGCTTCTGAAATCTTCCTTTTTGCTTCCCTATCTATCCAACAGTGTCCAAAACCTAGTCAAACCCCAATTACCCTTCTGATTTTTTCCCAAATCCAAATTTTCCCTTATTGAAGTAGTTCCTATTTTTGTTTTCCTACCCAGTCAGGAAAAAAAAAAAAAACCTGGTTATGGTTGTCACCCGTGCAGGAGCAAAAACCATGGAGGAAGCACTTGCAGCCATCCAATCCAAACTCCAGGATCTGGATGAAAAATTTCTCGGTCTCCATCTTGAACATTCAGCTATGAACAACAAACAACAGTCCGAGTCTTCAGTAGACAATTGGTTCTCTGCTTCCAGCAATTTTCGTGGTCTGAAGCTTGATTTTCCTCGCTTCAATGGTACCGATCCAACTGGATGGATCTATCGTGCAGAACAGTATTTCAGTCTGCATAATACTTTTGATGTTAACAAAGTTCCGCTGGCATCCTTTCATTTAGAACACGAAGCTCTTCAATGGTACCGCTGGTACATCAAGGCTCATCCAGAGCCCAACTGGCCAGACTTTTGCCAGCTCCTTTTGCAACGATTTGGTCCTAGTGCTTTTGATGACTTCACAGGAGCCCTCACTAAACTTCGCCAAACTAGCACTGTGAGAGAGTATCAAACCTAATTTGAGAATCTATCCAACCACACAGAAGGATTGTCTAATGAATTTTACCGGAGTTGTTTTATCAGTGGTCTAAAGGATGCCATTCGCTCTGAGGTCAAAATGTTCTGTCCCAACACAATGATGGAAGCACTCGGGTTGGCTAAGTTGGCAAAAGACAAGCTTGCAGCCCAACAACGCTCCAAGCCCACTTTTGTTCCCTTCCGAAATATGGGTTCTCAGCGACCACCTATACCGCAGGCTCCTCGACCGACTCCTATGAAGCGTTTGCCTGAAACAGAGATGCAAGCACGCAGAGAAAAGGGGCTTTGTTATAATTGTGATGAGAAATTCACTCGGGGACATAGATGTGTTCAGCAAAAGCTCTATCTCATGGATGTGGAGTCTCCGCCTGCCTCTGAAATGGGTGACGAAGATCCAGAAACACTGGATGCTCCGGTCGACATTCAGGAACCTCCTATTGACCCTCCGTCTCAGGATGACCAGCCAGAGATATCTCTCCATGCTTTAGCTGGAATCACCACCCCCCAAACAATGCGGGTCAGGGGTTACTTCAAGAAGCTTCCTCTTACAATCCTCATTGATTCTGGTAGCACTCATAATTTCATTGACCCTCGGATCACCAAACAAGCTGATTGCTTTATCCATCCTTGCTCCAACTTTGAAGTCATGATTGCCAATGGGGGTACCTTACCTTGCAAAGGGAAGTGTCGAAATGTGCGTATCTCTATGGGAGATTATACCTTGCGCTTTGACATATTTTCCTTGCCCTTAGGCGGATGTGATGTGGTTTTGGGCGCTCAATGGCTACGCACACTCGGCCCTATCTTATGGGATTTTGCCGAACTTTGGATGCAGTTTTCCCTCAATGGACACAAACACACATTGACAGGATTACAACCAGGTTCTCTCAGCATCATCAGTTCACATCGCATGGAAAAAATCCTCAAGAAGAGTTCACATGGTGTCATCGCTCAGATCCATTCCATCCAGATGCAACCATCAGCGGTCTCCACTACTCCTTTGGATCTACAACAAATTCTGAATCGATATACAGGTGTCTTTGCTGAACCAGTGGGATTACCCACGGGGGGTTCACTAGTGAGGCAATATCATATCACGTCCATTCATATTGGGGGGTTGAATACTCTTAAAAACCTCAAAAATATATTGCCCCGTATTAAGGGGTCAAGGGGGGTTTTTAATTTGACATAGTAATAAAAATATTGGGGGTTATTTTATTTGGGAGTGTTGAGGAATAACCTCCAAATCGTGGGATGGATTTATACGTCCAAAATACGGGCTCAATTCATACCCACCTAAAACTTAAGGACCTTCCATTTTTATTTAATATTTCTTATGATCCTAAGTTTTGCATAAATTTGTTAACAGTGTACCAAAGATAATATCGATGGAAGTCTCTTTCAATTATTTTCCTTGAGAAATCCTCATTTAATAGCTTATTTAGGCTTGGTTTGAATTGATGTTATATTGTTTTTCATCTTTAAGTTAAGAGATGTAGTTAAATGGGAGTTCCAGACTTGACCAATTGTATTGTATTTTTGTAGGCATTCAAGTAAACGATTTAACTCTTCATTTTTTAGGTTGGGGTTTAGGTGGGAATTGAGATTCAATTAAACCTTGCTGCACGACAACCAAGAAAATTGAGATCAATCTTTCTTGGCTCACTGGAACCTAGAACAATTAGATCAATGTTTCTTGACTAATTATTTCTTTCAAATTTTTGTATTCTTCTTTAATATATTTTCATATTTCCAGTTAGGAATAGTTGTTAGATTGAGTTATATTTGGCACATTCATAATTGTAATTTCAATTCTTATATGCAAGGCATCTACCTTAATATTATATTGGAATTAACATGAACATAAGTGAAAATCTAAATCCTTATTTACATACCCTATGTGTTATCGGTACCATGAAATGGTATCATATAAGTTTCATTATCTGTGTATCTTTATAACTATTGCATGCTTGAAACCTAACAATGGATATTTTTCCCTATCCTTTAAAGATTAAAAAAAACTAGATATAACTAAGAAAAGGTAACTAAATGTTGGTAATTCCCGTGATTGCAAGAATAAATGTAGAGGAAGTGGAGGCAATTCATTGGATCTTGTGAATGACCCAAATCCAAGCTATGCACATGATCATATGGTATTATTGAAAAGTAAAAGGAATTTTCTATGTCCATTTGGGTTCAAACATCAATGATGTTTTCTTTGATAGGAAGGTAGGGGCGTCCTTCCACAAAAGGGTTTCAATTTTTTTTTTTTATGGAGATTAATTTATTAAGCTTATAGAAAACATGAGTTATCTATGTCTATATTTGTATTTACATGATATAAAATTGGTAGGTTGGCAGGTTGTGGTGTGCAACATTTGCAATTCTCATATTTTCTAAGCAGTGCACTAACAATTGGACTATCGATCTTTTACATTCTTTGTTATGTTGATCTCTTGACTAGGTTGCGTTTTATGCATTTTTCCTTCCCAAGTACTATTTATTTGGGTGTTCCACTCTCCAATGCTACAAATTGATCAGTCACCCCTACAATCCTAGTGGGATCATTATTAGCATTATACTATTATTTTATTTAGCATCTTGTTTGCTTGTACTAAGATGTGGCTGGGATCCTGTTTGTTACAACTTGATAATATGATATAAAGGGGGTGTTAAAAATGGGTTGATAAAAATGGATACCTACAATATCTGGTGAAACTGGGGGTTTTCTTAATTAGAAAGGCATATTGGGAGGGGGGTTCAACAATACAATTTTAGGACGCATTTTTCAATATTTAGTGAAATTGGGGGTATTCTTTAATATCATGCGAACGATCGTGTTATGTAACAAGTTCATTGAGTGAACCCCCCGTGGGATTACCACCTTCCAGGCTAGAAGACCATCGTATTCAGCTCCTTCCTGGCAGCATCACTCCTAACATCAGGCCCTATCGCTACCCATTTCACCAAAAAATGGAGATTGAAATGCTCGTTCGGGACTTATTGAAGCAAGGTATTATTCGCCCAAGCACTAGTTCCTTTTCTTCTCCAGTTATTCTTGTCCGCAAAAAAGATGGGTCATGGCGCCTCTGCATTGACTTCCGATCACTTAATCACCTCACCATCAAGGATAAGTTTCCAATTCCTATTGTTGATGAGCTTCTTGATGAGTTTCATGGGGCTCACTTTTTCTCCAAGTTGGATCTTCGTTCTGGGTATCATCAAATTCGGGTTCATGAGGATGATATTCCTAAAATAGCTTTCCGCACACATGATGGCCATTATGAGTTTTTGGTCATGCCCTTTGGCCTCACTAATGCTCCTTCCACATTCCAGGCCTTAATGAATAAAATATTTCGACCCTACTTGCGGAAATTCATTCTGGTATTCTCTGATGATATCCTCATCTACAGTAAAACATGGGATGAACATCTCCAGCATCTGGATCTTGTCATGCAACTTTTCTCTGACCATCATCTCCATGCCAAGCAGTCTAAATGTGTTTTTGGACAAAAGGAAGTTGAGTATCTCGGGCACATTATCTCAGCACAAGGGGTTCGCGTGGATCCTGCCAAAATCGAGGCCATGAACAATTGGCCACATCCTCAGACACTCAAGAGCCTTCGTGGTTTTTTGGGGTTGACTGGCTACTACCGCAAGTTTGTCAAGGATTATGGGAAGATTGCAGCTCCATTAACTGCTCTATTGAAAAAAGATTCTTGTACATGGACACCTGATGCTCAGTGTGCATTTGAAAAACTAAAACAAGCTATGTGTACTACACCTGTGCTAGCTATGCCCGATTTTTCCAAGCCCTTCACTATTGAGAGTGATGCTTGCGGCAATGGACTTGGTGTTGTTCTCCTTCAAGATGAACACCCCATTGCATTCACCAGCAAATCCCTTTCAGGTAAGAATTTAGCTGCCTCTACCTATGAGAAGGAAATGATGGCTATTTTGCATGCAATACAGAAGTGGCATCCATACCTATTAGGGAATCATTTCTGCATCAAGACTGATCACCAGAGTCTGAAATATTTCTTGGACCAGCGTGTCTCCTCCCCGGCACAACAGAAATGGGTTAGCAAACTCATGGGTTATGACTATGAGATCACTTACAAGAAGGGTAAAGACAATATTGTGGCAGATGCTCTTTCTCGCACATTTGATGCCCAAGGTTCTCTTTCATCTATTTCTATGCCTGTTCCAAATTGGTTGCAATCTGTTCAACAGGGTTATGTCAATGACTCTTCCTTATCTCAGATCATCCAACGCTTGACCAACAATCCTTCTGCTGTCCCACATTACTCTTGGGATGGTGCTTCTCTGCGATATAAGGGTCGTCTGGTGCTTCCCCAGAGCACAGATCTTCAACAGGCTGTCTTCTATGAACTCCATGCTTCTCCATCGGCTGGGCACTCTGGGTTCCTCAAAACATATGAACGAGCACGGCGTAACTTCTTTTGGCAGGGCATGAAAAGGACAATTCAACAGATGGTGGCCGAATGTGATACCTGTCAGTGCAATAAGGGTGAAACAACACTCCTTCCAGGATTGCTTGAACCCTTGCCCATACCTACACGGATTTGGACAGATATTTCTATGGATTTCATTGAAGGGCTCCCTAAATCTGGCGGGAAGATAGTGATTCTCATTGCGGTTGATCGTCTCTCCAAATATAGTCATTTTTGCACTCTCATCCATCCCTATACAGCCTCCTCCGTCACTCAAATTTTTATGGACCAGATCTTTCGTCTTCATGGCATCCCTTCTTCCATTGTCTCGGATCGTGATGCGACTTTCACTAGTTATTTTTGGACAGAACTATTTCGCCACACTGGCACTAAACTGAAGATGAGTTCAGGGTATCACCCACAAACAGATGGTCAGACTGAAATTGTCAATAAATGCTTGGAAACTTATCTTCGTTGCTTCACCTCGGAACAACAACATCAGTGGTCAAAGTGGCTCCCTCTCGCTGAATGGTGGTACAATACCTCTTACCATACTGCCTCTAAAATGACCCCATATGAAGCAGTCTATGGTCAGGCACCTCCAGCTCTTCTTCCATACACCCCCACAAGTTCACCAGTTGAGGAAGTTGACAAGGTCCTTCGCAACCGTGATCAGATTCTTCGCATTTTGCGGGACAATCTTCACATGGCAAGAAATCGCATGAAGCAACAAGCTGATCAGCACCGTTCGAAGCGCACTTTTCAAGTCGGTGATATGGTTTTTCTTCGTCTCTAGCCGTACAAACAATCCTCCTTGAAACTCAAAGGGCGTCATAAGCTCGCTCCAAAGTTCTATGGGACATATCGGATTCTTCAGAGGATTGGGTCCATTGCTTATAAATTGGAACTTCCTCCTTCTTCCTGCATTCATCCAGTCTTTCATGTCTCTTGTCTGAAGAAATTTCTTGGCACCAACATCAGCGGCCAAACAATTTTACCCGAACTGGATAATGAAGGATCCATCCTTTTGGAGCCAGAGGCCATCCTCAATCGGCGCACGCGTCAGCTTCGCTCTCGCTCTATCACAGAGGTCTTAATTTAGTTGCACGGCGTGCAACCAAAGGATGCTACATGGGAACCACTCCTTCAGATTCAACAACAATTTCCACATCTAAAGCTTTGAGGACAAAGCTTTTTTTAAGGGGGAGGGGATGTTAGGAACCCATGTCTTTACTTTGTTAGTATGTTTTTGTTGGATGCATATGCTTTGTAATTCGTCCCGTAGTATTTGTTGATCAATAGTTTGTGTTATTGTTGTTGGCGCATATGCTTTGTAAGTCGCCCGTAGTATTGTTAATCCATAGTTTGTAACGGCCCATGGTTTCGACCCATAGTATTGGCACCTAGAATTAGTATATAAGTGTGTGTTGAGACCTATGAAGGCACCGTGAAGTTATTTGTATTGAGCTTGCTCAAAGGAGGTTGCCCCCTCGAAGTGGCCTGTGATCAATACAAAAGTGATTCTGAGTTCTGTCATTTCTGCTATTTCGCGTATTCTTGCTAATTAATTGTTGCAGGTGCCTCACATAGACTAGATGGACCATCAATTATGCAAGGACAAAGGAATGACCTTTGTTTCAAACCAAAACTATTAGCTTCAACATTTATGATTGGTATTCATTGTATGGCTCATAAGATGAATCTTGCATTTAAAATAGTAAGCTGCAAGTTTCCACTAGTTTCAAAAGTTGAAGATCTTTTATTACATGAGACTCATGCATACTTTTTTCATAGTCTCAAGTTATTTAAAGAGTTTCAACTATTTGATGACAATGTTATGAATGGGAAAAATATATTAAAAGATCTTGATACAAGATGGATCTCATTGAATGGACTAGCTCAAAGGCTATTTAGTGAGTACCAATCACTGGTAGGGTGTTTGAACATCACTCCAATTTAGAAAATCTCAAGATATTCTCTTTCGGCTAACTAATATAGAGCCATTATTAACATTGGTTGAAATTATTCCTTTTGCTTCATGAAATGAATGTCCTTGCAAAAATGGATCATAGTCACACAATGTATATTGAAAAATACAAAAATGAATGAAACTTAGCATTCCTTGCTTTGGATAATGTGTATACAATGCTAGACTCTTTTACAGGTCCAATGTGTAATGGTTGAACTACTATCTTTGATATAGAAAATATTGAAAATTATTTGAAGTTTGATGAAAAAGGGAGACTTTGTATGGAAATGTGTGGATATATGGTCCCCTTTAATTATGTTAGTAATATGGGACAAACCACCAAAGAGTGCCATGTGTCAAGATACCAGTTCATCGATATTGTGATTTTAGTGAGATAAAACTTGATAGAAATTGCACAATAACTAGCATTAGAGATAAGAGAACGATTTCCTTGACATGAATTATTGGATTCCACATGTATGATGTACCCTCAATATTGGAACACTAAATAAGATATAAACACTTTAAAAGTTGACCGTCCACCAAAATTGAAAGTTTTAGTGCACCACTTTGGTAAGAATGCCAAAGGCACAAAGAGAATAGATTGGAGGTATATTAGTTTCGTCAAAATAATATCAATAATCCTCTGTATTTGATCAAACAACATCATATCGATATGGTGTTTTGGGGAAACCTATAGAATATAGTGCAATAACAAAATTATGGACTATTTTTTGTGAAATTCAATACTTGCAAGAAAACATGTCGAAGTATTTCAAATTAGTTTATTTATGTCAAACCATAATTTTGGGATCAGTGGAGGATGAGGGAATGTTTAGTGCACTATCATTCTTGAAGTCAAATTTGAGTAACAAGCTTGATAAGAATATGGATACTTGTTTAAAATGAATGATATGTAGCAAAGTATGACATTACCAATTTTCCATTCAATAGAACAATAACACTTTGGTGATCAAATTGTTAGAGAAAGGGGGAATAGAATATAACAAATTTATCTTATGGAGCATATTTTTTGGAGTTTCATAATGATAGTTCATCTACAAAAGTTCATGTTCAAAATGTAGAAAATGAGGGTCAGCATGAGAATTGGAAATTTGATATGCCACGAGATATTATCTAAATAAACATACATGAGGGGACTCTTATTTTGGTTTACGTGTTCCATTGGTGGTGTATAAATAATTAATGTAATATAATAGATGATGTGATTCTTGTTAGTTGTTTGAACTAAGTGTTCCTCTATTTTTCGAGTAGGATGGAAAAGGGAAATTCTTCTGTAATATCCCCTAATTGGCACAATAATTTATTTAGTCTGAAATTTAGTTTATGTTTTCTAGTAGAAATATATGTTATGTTTAAGCTGAAAAAGTGTGCATAAAGGTTCTTGACACTTGTCCTTACGTAAGGAATATTGTAAAAACATTTTCTAAATAATATTAGAGACTAAAAACAAAATTTGGGTGGCCATGAATAGAGGTGACTATGAATCCATGGGTGTGGAACATAACCCTACTATATAGTGCAATAACAAAATTATGGACTATTTTTTGTGAAATTCAATACCTCCAAGAAAACATGTTGAAGTATTTCAAATTAGTTTATTTATGTCAAACCATGATTTTGGTATCAGTGGAGGATGAGGGAATGTTTAGTGCACTATCATTCTTGAAGTCAAATTTGAGTAACAAGATTGATAAGAATATGGATACTTGTTTAAAATGAATGATATGTAACAAAGTATGGCATTAACAATTTTCCATTCAATAGAACAATAGCACTTTGGTGATCAAATTGTTAGAGAAAGGGGGAATGTAATATAACAAATTTATCTTATGGAGCATATTTTTTGGAGGATCATAATGATAGTTCATCTACAAAAGTTCATGTTCAAAATGTAGAAAATGAGGGTCAACATGAGAATTGGAAATTTGATATGCCACGAGATATTATCTAAATAAATATACATGAGGGGACTCTTATTTTTGTTTATGTGTTCCATTGGTGGTGTATAAATAATTAATGTAATAAACATAGTTAATCATTAAACACATTTAGTCATTCATTTACATCTACTGTTCCAATACACATACTCAAAATAAGATTGAAAAGCTATTTTATTTATGTTTCAAAAGGTCGAGTCACTCAATAGATGCCCTCAATGTCTACAGAAGTCTAGGGGCACTACAAATGTAATATAATAGATGATGTAATTCTTATTAGTTGTTTGAAGTCATTGTTCCTCTAATTTTTGAGTAGGATGGAAAAGGGAAATTCTTCTGTAATATCCCCCAATTGGCACAATAATTTATTTTGTCTGAAATTTAGTTTATGTTTTTTAGTAGAAATATATGTTATGTTTAAGCTGAAAAAGTGTGCATAAAGGTTCTTGACACTTGTCCTTAGGTAATGAATATTGTAAAAACATTTTCTCAATAATATTAAAGGCTAAAAACAAAATTTGGGTGGCCATGAATAGAGGTGACTATGAATCCATGGGTGTGGAATATAACCCTACTATATAGTACAATAACAAAATTATGGACTATTTTTTGTGAAATTCGATACCTGCAAGAAAACATGTCGAAGTATTTCAAATTAGTTTATTTATGTCAAGCCATGATTTTGGGATCAGTGGAGGATGAGAGAATGTTTAGTGCACTATCATTCTTGAAGTCAAATTTGAGTAACAAGCTTGATAAGAATATGAATACTTGTTTTAAATGAATGATATGTAACAAGGTATGACATTACCAATTTTCTATTCAATAGAACAATAGCAATTTGGTGATCCAATTGTTAGAGAAAGGGGGAATAGAATATAACAAATTTATCTTATGGAGCATATTTTTTGAAGGCTCATAATGATAGTTCATGTAAAATCCTAAAAATTCACTAAAAATTTAAAATTTTTAAAGTAACATTAATTACTAAAATGTTGAATGCGGAAATAAAATGTTTGTTGACTACTTAACTAATAGTAATTTAACACAATTGACAACTCGTAATTTTTAAACATAATAAGACAACAATTCATTTGAAATAAGATATAATTCTATAAACAGTATTTAATTTCCTATGTGATACAGTTCTTGAGATAAATACTGACAGCTATGTTTGAATGTTGATGAAGGGGTTCCTACGGGGTGCCCCAAGGTTTACTTAGCTTGGATAGCTAAAGCATTGAACCTGTCTCTTTTCGCAGATCTGTAGGTAAGGTTTCACAACAATTCAAGCACTTCAAGTAATTCAATATTTGTTTCTGCTAACCATCATTGCAATAAGATAGTGAAAGTATTTTCTGTACAAGAAAGATGTTAATGGTATGGATCTTCAGTTTTGTTCTTTCAATTTAACAAGTGTTATCCTGGCTATTTATACAATTTGTGGAGGCCACTATTATTACTATTTGCTTAAATATATGGACGCTCCAACTTTTACATTGATTCGCGTCATAGAAACATAGGTTACTTTCTATTCCAATACCAGTAAGGGTTAGATAAGTTCTTACAATTCAAAGTACAAGTATTATTGCAAAAACAATTCGACATGATGCTTCCAATATTGAATGATACTACTAAAGCGAAATGGTGCAATTATAGAATTCTAGTCTGATCCTTTGATATGCTATTTAAGATTTTAATGGAGTACCAAATCCTTTCTATGAGTAATGTAATGATCTTTAACCTATATATTGAGACCTCATACTATATAAATTTCGACCTAAAAGTCAAATAGAATCATATGCAACAATTATCTATTGACCATGCATTTATGGATTAAGTGATTCTTTGTTTAAAATCCCTACAAGTCATTGTCAAAATGCATTGATATAGTTTTTCGGTTAGAATCATCAAACAATGCAATGCACAATGCATTAGGATTCTAATTTTAATGCACTTACCATATATATATGCAAACATTATATGTTTCAAATAATGCGATTACCATAAGTTATTATTAATGTAAACACCCTATGTTATATGTGAATTGCAACTTAGGAAACACAGAAACTATATGATTTCAAACATTACAATGGATATATATATATATATTTTTAATCGTTGATATCATACAATACCCTAGCTCTGAAACTATGCAACTTTTTAAAACATGAAAATACGATACTATGTAAATCACGTCACTGGAGTATTAATGGTTGATAGTATGAAATATTAATGCAATGATACTCGTTCCAATGTAGGGTTAAATGGTGAATGATTGGTCTTAATTGCTCTGCAATCCTTTGATGGTTGAAATCGATGCATCTGAGCTGGGATTTTAATGCACCCATCCACTCGTTCGGTGGAATATATTGCTGGCTGTCTAGGTGGTGGATTCCACATGAACTTATGTGTTAAACATTACTGAAAAGTCCGAGCTGTGTGACAGTAACTAGTTTTCGTTCCTCCGAACTGGACTCTGCGTTGGTTGAATTATTAATGCAGCTTTGTAAGTACCGTGCTTAAAACTTTATAGTGTCTCGCTGGCTTGATCGCCTCCGTCGATTTGTTGCAGTCCTTAGTTTTGGGTTTTTACCTTTCCACTCATACTACATAAGCGTTGGAAATGTTATCTTGCATTCATTTGAAGAAACTAGGTTAGGGGAGAGGCCGAATGGCCACGTAGTAGCAGGGTTTGAAAGCCGAACACTAGAGGACTCTTCCTCGGGTTCGATGGTGAGACCTGTGGGTAAAATGTTGATAGTTGCAAGTTGATGATGGAGTTTGAATGTTGATCGCTCAGTGGTTTTCATTGTGCACTAAGATAGATGATTTTTAAGGTTCTCTAATGTGTTAGGGTTCAGTTTTAAATTGGTGGTCTTTGAATGAAAACAAATGGTGAATAATCATGGTATCTAAAGCTTTCTCTATTACGGCTGTTAGATGGATTATGATCTCTTTTCTATTGGAATTCCAGCTTCGTTTTCCTGCAACAGAGGTAATGTTTTCAACTCTATGAGCATTGTTTGCAATGTATAAAGTTTGAACTTTGTGCATCTTCTTGGTTTAAAAAAAATGGGTTTTAACCTCGTGATGATTTCTATGGTAGGTATTAACATCGTCTTGGAGGATTGCAATGATAAAAGCTCTGTGGAAGGGTCCAAGCTCGATCCACCTGGTAAGCCTCGGGGGTGTAACTCTTTGTAGGTTCTTCTGGCATAGCTTGTTGATGACATTGCTCGTCAGACTTGATGCTAGTTCCTGGCATCGTTTTGGCCATAAACTTAAAAGTTTTAATGTCATGTTTTAATGGACAGAGGGTGACCCCTCGTCATATTTTGATAACCGGCCTAGCCGTGTGTTGTTTTGACATTTTCCTACATGTATTGAACTTAAAAGGGATGAACCTGTGGATGTGATAATGAAATACAGTGTTACGTTTTGTGGAAAATAATGATGCAGTCTTGTGTTAAAATCTATTTACAGTTTAACGTTTTCAAAAGATAGTTAAAAGGATTAAATAAGTGGCTTTACCACTCATTAGGGTTGCTGTTCAGACTTGGTAGTTGTTATGAATGTTTGTGATGGTTGTTTTCTGGTTCTTCAATTGTATATTAAAATATTTTGTTTTTTCAAATCGATGGCTCCACCCTAAAGGAGGGATTTAGTTTTTACACCGATTTTTATGTGAATAAGTGCGAAGGTTTCGCCGAGAGGGTATTAACCCTTGGTCGATTGACCAAAATAAATGAAAGTAATTTCACAACTTGAATACTGTTGTATAAAATCCTTTAACAACTTCATCGTATAATGAGATGATAGTGATAAGGATGTTTAAAGAAATTAGGGTTTCGGTTCAAGTGTTTGGAATGTGGGACGAAACTGATATATTTTATGTTTATGGAGAACTTATGATATGTTAAGAGTTTGACCGAATCTTATTTTCCTAATCTACAAATGCTAAATACTACTGATATTTTTGCACAAAATATTAATTAGGAAATGAAAATAGAAACTATTGCAAAAGTTAGAAAGATGACATTCGAATATCATAAACCCTAGACTAATCTATTACTGTCGAAATAGAAAGGAGAACAAATGTTTGATGATGCTATTTAATTTATAGTTGTTATATTTTTCTAAATATTGTATAACAAAAAGATAAATTTCTATACTTAGATATGAAAACTATTTATTTTCATGTTAAATATACTTGCTAACAGTAAGAGATAATAGTACTGTATACTTAGAAAATAATTTTTTTTGCAGTTGTTAAATTCAATACATCCTGATGAAAGAAATACAGTGAACCTGGAACATTTTAATTAATAAAAATAATGCTAAGAGAAAGACATAGAATTGTGTTATTTGATACAGAATACTAATGGTAGGAAAAACTAATGAAATATAATAGGGTTGATCTTCTCATTCACCTAGAAATCTGCTTATCAATTTATCTACATTAATTTCTTCTCTGTACTAGAGTACGATGCAGATCCATTAGCATGGGAAAAAATGCAAAGAATATTTAATTTAATTCATCATTCATAATCAATACTATACAGAATCCTAATTGACTTAGAAACTAAAATAAATGCATTTGTTCAATAATATCTTTTCAAACAGTAAATCAATAATTTCAGGTAGAACTTTAACTTCTTAGAACTAAAAAAAAAGACAGTACAACCTGTAAATGAAGATAGGGCCGACAAACACCCAAGGAGGCCTGTTCCTCCCAACCTTCTCCAAAAGAAGCAACCAATCTACTTGCTTCCTTTGGACCCCCAAGCCTATTCACTGAACCACTAGGCAGAAGATTCTAGGTAGAAGCAAGGCATTCAACTTCAACACTCGATAGAATATCTTTAACACTCAATACTATAGCTTTATCACTCGATAGTATAACTTTGCACTCAGCAGTATAACAGGCAGACTTAATCCATGATAAAAACTCAGCATATCCCCTCATTGAATCTCTTGGGTGCAAGCACAACAAAACCGTAAGCTAAATTTCCTCGTCAGGAAAAGTGATGAACCTCAATTCACAATTCAATGGCTCTTTTATAGATTGCCTAGGTCTTGTGTGGTCAGTTTCAGAATAAATGAGCCCCAAACTCCAGTCCCACCTTCCAGGGCACTATGACCACATTTAAAGGGAGTTGTCCCATACAAACAGCTTGTGAGTTGAATCATGATCCCACCATTTGTCCATTGCCTTCTACCCCAGATTCCATTCCACCTAGTGGGTCAGCAAAACACTCTTTCAATAGTCTCCTTAGGTGTTTGTCTCCGATCTAATTTATTAAATAATAAAATATTGTGCAAATTATAGTGATGCTTGGACACTTGTCCAACATAAAAATTTTACAATAAAAGCTATCATAATGTTTCCAACATAAAATGTCTTTCATCAAAAAGGGTATGGTACAAACACCCCCACTTAAGCTCAACATCGTCCTCGATGTTGCTTATTCTTCATCAAATTTCTCACGGAATAGAACTAGATATGCGTCCCGCATATTACTTTCCAGTTCCCAAGTAGCTTCATAAGGGCTAAGGTGCTTCTATTGCACCTTTACCTGCCCTATGGTGCGATTCCAAAGCATAATTTCCCTTCGGTGGAGAATACAGTCTGGTTCCACCTGAAAATCTCCTTCGGGTTCCACCTGTATGTCATTCCAATTCAGCACATGAGTATCATCATGCACATACTTCTTTAAAACCAAAATGTGAAAAACATTGTGGATTTTTAAATTATATGGCAATACTATTTGATATGTAACAGCTCCAATCCTTGATAGGATTTCGAATGGTCCACAATACCTTGGTGCTAGTTTAGAAAAAATCCTAGCTTTAAAGAACTTTTCTTGGGTTTTACCTTTATAAAAACATGGTTTCCCACCTGAAATTCTCTTTCAGTGCGTTTCAAATCTGCATAACTTTTCTGTCAATCTTGGGAAACTTTTAAGTTACCTTGAACGTGTTTCACAATTAGCTCCATTTCTTTCAATAAATATGGTCCTAGCATTAATATGTCTATATGGTTATCCCAAGAAATAGGAGTACAACATTTTCTTCCATACAAAATCTCAAATGGACTTAACCTAGTAGATGCTTCATAATGATTATTATATGCAAATTCTGCTAAATGTAGATAATCTTCCCACTTAGATGGCTGATCTTTGACATACATTCTTAGCATGTTTTCTAAAATATGGTTTACCCTTTCTGTTTGACCATCAGTTTGTGGGTGGAAAGAAGTGCTGAAATTTAGTTTAGTATTTAAACCTTTAAACAGTGTTGTCCAAAAATTTCCAGTGAACTTAGAGTCCCGGTCAGAAATAATTACCTTTGGAATTCCATGCAAGCGAAAGATTTGCTTCATGAATACATCTTCAATGTTAGAAGCTTTAAAAGTGATTTTAACAGGAATGAAATGAGCAGCCTTACTTAACTTGTCCACAACCACCATTATGGAGTCATTCTGTTTCTGGTTTTTGGGAAAACCTGTAATAAAATCAATACTTATAATCTCCCATTTCCATTCTAGAATTGGCAAGGGCTGCAATAGTCCAGCTGGATGTTGATGTTCAGCCTTAATGGTTTGACATTCAAAACATCTAGCTATGTATTCAACCACTTCATTCTTCACCTCGGGCCAAAAATAATCCTTCCCTAACATAGTTATCATTTTCTGATAACCTGGATGTCTTGAATAAGGACTCTTATGAACTTCATCCAAAATTAACAGCTTAACCTTTGACACATTTGGTACATAAATTCTGTTTTTATAAGTTATTAAGCCCTTTTTATTAATGCTGTAATCTGTGATTAAATTTTTAGATACATTTTCAGCAACTTTACCAAGCAATTTTTGATAATTTTTGTCTTGCTTAATCCCTACTCCGATCTGATTTTCCAGATCTATCTTAACCGTGTTGATTACTGCCACAAAACTTAATTTGGCATTTCTACTCAAGGAATCAACAACTTTGTTTTCTTTCCCTTTAATGTGTTGAATCTCGAAATCATACTCGCTAAGGAAAGCTAGCCATCTAGCTTGCCTTGCGTTAAGATTTGTTTTATCTAACAAATACTTTAAACCTTTATTATCTGTCATTAGTATAAACTTTCTTCCAATCAAGTGATGGTGCCACATTTTTAGTGCATGTATCACGGCTGCCAACTCAAGATCGTAAGGTGCATAATTCTTTTCATGGATTTTTAACTTTCTAGACTCAAAAGCAATAGCATGACCTTCTTGCGTTAAGACCCCACCTAGTCCATCGTTGCATGCATCAGTGCATACCATGAAGTCTTTGTTAGGATCAACAATTTTTAAAATTGGTGCAGTGGTTAATAATTCTTTTAACTTATTAAATATTTCTTGACACTTTTGATCCCATATGAATTTCTTCCCCTTCTTCTGCAAAGAAGTAATGGGGTTCGCAATTCTTGAAAATCCTTCAAAAAACTTTCGATAGTAACCTGTTATCCTCATAAATGACTGAACGACAGTTACATCTTTAGGGACATGCCACTCGTTAATTGCTTTTATCTTATTAGGGTTGACATAAATTCCGTCTTTAGATATTATGTGACCTAAGTACTATATTTTATTTTTATAAAAGTCGCATTTATTGAACTTAGCATAAAGCTAATGTTCTCTTAAAACTTGCAGAATTATTCTTAAATGTTCGTCATGCTCTTCCTTGGTTTTTGAGTAAATCAGAATATCATCAATGAACACAACTACAAACTTATCCAAATATTTATGCAAAAAGTTGTTCATCAAACACATGAACACTGCCGGTGCGTTGGTTAGCTCAAAAGGAAAAACTACGATCTCGTAGTGTCCATATCGCATTCTGAATGCAGTTTTCAATATGTCTTGGTCTTTTATTCTAACCTAATGATACCCAGATCTTAAATCAATTTTAGTGAATATCTTTGCTCTGCGTACTTGATCGAATAGATCATCTATGCGGGGTAAGGGATATCACTTCTTAATTGTCATTTTATTAAGCTGACGGTAATCGATGCACAATCGCATGGTATAGTCCTTCTTTTTAACAAAAATTACTGGTGCTCCCCAAGGAGACACACTTTGTAACATCCCATAATTTTCCAAAATAAATAAAAAAATTATAGTAGCTAAATTTAACAAATTTAGTTAATGCAGAATAAACAAATTGTAATGAAAACTTAACTAAAACAATTAATGGGAATGACCTCTCAAAATTTCTCAATAATCACATGTAAAAGATAAGCTACAGAATTAAGCAGATGTTAGATACTTCGATAATGACCCTTTTTATTAAGCAGTTGTGTATGATAAACTAACTTATCTTTTAGTCCTAGATTGTATTCAGCTGATAATGAAATGAAAAATGGAATTAACACTGACAATTTGATTATTTGTTTGACAAGGGGTCCTACGAGACGCATTGGAGCTTACTTAGCTACGTTTAGCTAGGGCTGTTGAAATGTTTTCATGTGCAAACTATAGGTAAATTTATTTCACGAGACAATATAGAAATAAATAGAAGTATTGTTTTCATTTAAGCCGACATCAATGTAAAAGAGTTTAAGTGTTAGTACGCTATTGCGATGACCTGCAAAAGTAACAGAGGTATGAATTCTCCGTCATTGATTAAATCGTAAAGAGTCTTTCGATACTCTTCCAGATTCTGGTTGCAACGTCTCTGTACTTGTTAGTAAGTAATTAATGATCAAATATCATCATTAGAGTCAGGTTAGTAGTTCCATGGACTAATGAAACATACACATATCATTCTATATGTCTTTACTGAAATTCGTAAATGCAGAACAAATATACAGTATTAAAATCCTATGTACTACATGTTTAAAAATTATTATCACAAGATTGCTAGTATTATCGTACTTATTTAAACACTATGTTTGTACAATACGACAGCTACTAGGGCTGTACATAACAACTATAAATTGTGATATGCAATCGCGACAATAACACACCATTTAATGAGATTTTACAACGTTCTTTTAATAAATGGATAATTCCTAACAATAACGAAATATCGTAGCAATGTTACAAAAAATCAATTATAATATTTATAAAGTCCCAATAATTGTAATATTGAATATAATATATATTCCAAGCATAACATAACTAAACGTTAATATTATTGAAACTATACAAAAATCAAACAATTAGCAACATATTGTGAAATTAAATACAATACTAATGCTAAGCTATATGGTAGTAATACCATAAGCAAAATACAATGTTGAACCTATATATTAAATAAATTTCAAAATAAAAACCGTAACTATAATGTAATAACATACATAACAACGTAATGCAAAGTTTAGCATTTAAACTATGGTTCTCATAACACGTCTTCGTATTAATGGATACCATACTATCGTGACAGGCATTAAATGTAGGGATTGACAGTATCATTTTCATGCTAGCAGGTGCTGCTGGTTTATGGTCCACATTAGTGCTTCTCCGAGGTGGACTTCTATAATGTGAAGCCACGCCACTCTACCACGTGAACCATGGCATTGAAAAGGGTGGTGAACCCTGCTGGCATGCATCGTTAGTTGATGTGTAACCCAGATGGGTGCTGTGTCAACTTGTAAGCCTGCATGAAAATTATGGTAAGGTGGTGCTATTAAATACAGTGATAAATGCTATCAGCTCGAAACACAAAGAAATGTGCTGGATCATCTTCTGTCGTTGATCTCAATCACTCTCCATCGTTGATTCTAGAACCCTAAAACATGTAAGTGAAAACACTCCCCACTCTTTTCGGTCTTCATTGTGTTTGTGGGACGGGGTCGACAAGCTGCCCGATTTCTGAATGGAGGGTTTTGATCTTCTAGGGTTTCGATTCTGGGTCTGTAAATAGTTGTGAGTCTTCAAGTTTAACCTACAAATTTTTAAGGTTTGGCACGACCTCTCAGTCCAGTTGACTGTATTATTTTGAATTCCACCATCTTCGTTCTCCGTTTTTTAATTCTTCCATTGTCATGAGAGTTTGGAGCTTAAGTTGTTTTTGTTAGTGCAAATGCACGAGGTCGAGGTTTCGATACCTATGTTCTTTGACGAACCTTCTACATAACTTGTAAGGTGGATGCTTCTCCAAGAGGAATCTTTCATCACCATCGTGAAGTTGTAGAGAAGTTCGACCTTGGAGCTTGAAGGTAAAATTCTAACTAATGTATCGTTTCAATACTGTAATACGTTCATTTTCCCTAGAAAACCGTTTTGACCACTCGTCCTTCGGTTTTTTTGCAGGTTTCACAATCATAAAGGAAACTAATGCGCATTCGTTGTGAATGAGCGTCCTTTGTCAACCTCTGGTAAGATCCGGTGGTTTCCTTCATGTCCTCGTAGGGCCCTGGTGTGGTTATTGTTGTTTGATGAAAACAAAGGAAAACCGAATCGTTTCCATGATAACTTAGGTTTCTGCTTTTGGGGTTCCATCCGTTGTCTAAGAAAAAAGTGTATGCTCAGTTTTAAGTTGTTTCCGTTTGGCACCTCAATGTAATGCTTTAAAAATGGTTTGAAGTGTTTTCAAAACTTCATGATACTAAATGTTGAGCTGAAGGGAAAACCCCTATAAAAAAAAAAACTTGTGAATTCACAACTCCATTTTGTTGAGTTTTTAAGTGGAACGAGCTTATTTTTGTTTAAACGACAGTTGATGCAATGTGAAAGAAGATTTTCTTGGAACAAATGATACTTGTGTTTTGTTTTTCATCTTCCATGGATACCTGTTCGAAATGTTTTGATTTCTATGTGCTTGGCTTAGGAATAAAATAATACTTAAAGAAATAATTAGATAATAAAAGAAAACAAAAGCTTAAGGAGAAAAACAATACTGTACAAGGGCTATTGTTTTGAAGAATCGTTTAGAAATTATGAAACTACTTAAACAATAGTTCAGTTGCAAAATGACTGTTATCGATTTTAAGAAAATGGAACTAAAAGTAATAGAGCAGTTTTACACCCAGCCTTTGGAAAAACATATTGGATTTTTATATTATGTTTCTACAAAAAGTTTGCAATATTGAAATAGAAAATTCAGATTAGAAAATGTATTATTTGATGATAGTCATAGGAACAGAAAGTAGTAATATTGATACATTGTTTTTGGAAATACTATAATCAATGTTTGATCTTAACTTGCTTCGATACAATGAAAGAAAAGAAATACCTTAGGAGGAAACTCTTTGAAAAACAAAAGTAATATATATATATATATATATATATATATAGGATGCATCTCATTAAGAATGGAATATATATATATGACTGTATGAACATATTTTTGCAGAATTTACTAGCATGCAAATAAACTGATATATATATATATGATTTCTATTCAAGAAAACTGCTTTCTAAATAGATCTGAGATGATAGAAGAAATTATTCTACGACTGTGTAAATAGTTATGATTTTTCCAGTAATGTAGAACTATTAAAATGACATGCAACATATTTATTTTGTATAAAACATAATGTAAAAATAAAACACTTACAGTTTAAAATTTATTCTATCACTAGCAGATTGCCCATCTATCATCTAATACTTAAATCGCTTCTCTGTACTAGAGTACTGTGCACATAACAACACGGAAAAAATACGAAGAAGATTATATCATTGATTATTTTTAACTATCTGCCATTCACAGCTTAAACATGAAATGGGAATTAAATCCTTCTACTAGTAAAAAAAATACATTTGAAAAACTATAACAAAATTAGAATAGTAAAACCTGGTTAAAATCTGTAGGGGACAAACAGCCCAAGAAGACTGTTCCACCCAACCAATTCTTGAAAGCAGTCAAGTACTTGCCTTTGGACCCCCGAGCCTATTCACTGAACCACCAGGAGGAAGAAACTTTAGAAATTAGGATCTCCACTTGCAGTAGCACTAACTGTTAAATCTTCAAGAACTAGCAGTCCAATAGAATTGCACCAGCATCTCTAGTTCTTCTCAGGAATATGCAGACTTAAGATTGCACTCAAAACTAGCCTCCCTATTCGAATCTCTGAGTGATCACCTGATGCACATGAGGAAATATTTCTGCATAAAATATTGTGTAAGAGATGCCTGCTCAATTCGAATTTGCCCTTTGTAGGTTGCCTAGGCCTTCTCAGATGTTACTGGGTCATTAAATGAGCTACCTTCTCACTCCCTCCACCTGGGGAATAATTCCACATTTTTAGGGGTAGTTGTCCCATAACCAACAACTAGTGGTGTGATGCAATTGCTTCCATCTGTCCCATACCTCCCAACAGCTTCCATTCCTCCTAGTGGGTCAGTGAATACTCATTTAACAGTCCCCTTGGGTGATTGTCTCCTAATTAATTTATTTAAATAATAATATTCAGTAATTACATTCATCCTTGATCAAAACTGATCATAATTACAAAACTTTGTAATTAAATTTAACATAAAGTGTTTTCCAAATAAAATAATAATTTTCATAAATTTGGGTGGGTGACATACACCCCCCCTTAAGTCTCAACATCGTCCTCGATGTTGGTTAATCACTCCTTGAGTGTTCCTGAAACAGAGTTGGGTATGCTACCTGCATACTACTCTCCAACTGCCAGGTTGCCTCTTTTGGGCTAAGGTGCTTCCATTGCACCTTCACTTTCCCAATGCTGCGATTCCAGAGAATAGTTTCCCTCCTTCCGAGGATACAATCCGGTTCCACCGAAAAATCTCCGTCTTGTCCCACCTATACATCATTCCACTTTACATCATGAGTAGTATCATGCACATATTTCTTTAAAAATTATATATGAAAAACATTATGTATTTTTAAGTTTGGTGGCAAAGCCAGTTGGTATGCCACTGCTCCAACCTTAGACAATATTTTAAAAGGACCACAATACCTGGGTGCCAACTTGGCACAGCTCCCCAATTTCAGTGAACTCTTTTTCGGTCTTACCTTGAGGAATACATGTTCACCAACCTGGAACTCTTTATGAGTTCTTTTTGAATTTGCTTGACTCTTTTTCCTATCTTGGGAAGCTTTTAAATGTCCTTGCACCTGTTTCACAATTAGTTCTAACTCCTGCAATAAGTTAGGTCCTAAAACAACTCTATTTAGTGGATCATTCCATGAAACAGGTGTATTACACTTCCTACCATAAAGAATTTCAAAAGGACTAAGTCTGGCCGATGCATGATAATGATTATTATAAGCAAATTCTGCTAAGTGCAAGTAGTCTTCCCACTTACCAGATTGATCCTTAACATACATTCTTAATAAGTCTTCTAAAACTTGATTTACCCTTTCTTTCTATCGATCCATCTATGGATAAAATGTTGTACTGAAATTTAAAGTTGTATTCAACCCCTTAAACAGTGACCTCCAGAAGTTTCCTGTAAACTTCGAGTCACGATCTAAAATTATTACTTTCGGTATTCCATGTAGTCTAAAAATCTATTTCATAAAGATATCTGCAATATCTAGAGCTTTATGAGTAGTCTTTACGGGTATTAAATGTGCTGCCTTGCTGAGTTTGTCCACTACCACCATGATAGAATCATGTTGTTTTTTATTTTTAGGTAATCCAGTAATAAAGTCTATGCTGATCACTTCCCATTTCCAACTTGGTATCGGTAACGGTTGCAACAATCCAGCAGGATGTTGGTGTTCAACCTTCACTTTTTGACAATCCAAACATTTAGCTATGTACTCTGCTGCTTCATCCTTCATTCGTGGCCAATAGTATTCTTTTCTCAACATAGTAAAGGTCTTTTGATAACCTGGATGACCATAATAGTGACCTTTATGCATCTCATTTAATATCAAAAATTTTATTTCTGGTATGTCTGGTACATACAACCTGTTTTTATATACTAATAAACCGTTTTCCTTCATGCTATAATCTGCCATACAATTTTTAGAACTATTGTTTGTTGTCTTTTCCTTCATTTTTTTGTATTGTTCATCTGTTTCACTCTTTTCTAGAATCTAATTTTCCAAATCAGTTGAATAAGTATTGATTTCTAAAATAAAATTTAGTTTTTCCTTACGACTCGAGGCATCTATAACCTTGTTCTCCTTCCCTTTAATATGCTGAATTTGGAAATCATACTCACTTAAGAATGTCAACCATCTAGCTTGTCTAGCATTCAGGTTTGTCTGATCTAATAAATATTTCAGACCCATGTTTCTGTCAATAATATAAATTTTCTACCAATAAGGTGGTGACGCCACATTTTTAAGGCATGAATAATTGCCAATAACTCTAAATCATAGGTAGAGTAGTTCTTTTCATGTACTTTCATCTTTCTAGATTCATATGCCACTGCATGCCCTTCCTGTGTCAGGACTCCACCGAGTCCATCATTGCATGCGTCTGTACAAACTACAAAATCCTTGTTGGGATCTACTATCCTCAAGATAGGTGCTGTCATCAATAGTTCCTTTAATTTCTTAAAACTGTCAGAACATTTCTGCTCCCACACAAATTTCTTCCCTTTCTTCTGTAAAGAAGTTATAGGGTTGGCAATATTTGAAAATTTTTCTATAAACTTTCTGTAATATCCAGTAATGCCCATAAATGATCTTACATCCGACACGTCCTTAGGAACCAGCCAGTCATTAATGGCCCTTGTCTTGACGGGGTCAACCAAGATTCCTTCTTTCGAAATTATGTGTCCTAGATACTGAATTTTGTCTTTGTGGAATTCACACTTACTAAACTTGGCATATAGTTGATGATCTCTTAGAACTTGTAAGATAATCCGTAAATGTTCATCATGCTCTTCTTTACTTTTTGAGTACACTAAAATTTCTTCTATAAACACAACAACAAACTTGTCTAAGTATTTATGTAGAATATTATTCATCAGACACATAAATACAACCGGGGCATTAGTCAATCCAATTGGCATGACTACGAACTCGTAATGTCCATATCGAGTTCGGAAAGCTGTCTTGAAAATATATTCATCCTTAACTGGTACTTGATGATATCTTGATCTTAGATCAATCTTCGAAAATGTCGTTGCTCCACGTAGCTGATCAAATAGATCGTCTATGCGGGGCAACGGATACCTATTCTTGATTGTCATCTTATTAAGCTGGCGATAATCTATGCACAGTCTTAAGGTTCCATCTTTCTTCTTAACAAAGATGACAGGTGCTCCTCATGGTGACACGCTGGGTCTTATATAATTCTTATCAATCAGTTCCTTCAACTGAGATTTTAATTTGTTTAATTCTAGTATGTTCATTTTGTATGGAGATTTCGAATTTGGTACTGCTCATGGTATTAAATCTATGGTAAAATCTAAATCTCTTTTGGGAGGTAATCCTGGAATCTCTTCAAGAAATACATCTTTAAAATCTCTTAGGACATGTATGTCTTCTAATTTCAGCTTGTCCTCTTTATCCATAAATTCATCATTTACCATGTTTGCTGCAAACATCTGGCATCCTTTCCTAACTGCCCTCTTAACTTGCATGGCTGAAATCTGTCTAAGGGTTACCTTCCTTGGGATGCCTTTTATTTCTACAGTTTTCCCCTTGTCATTTAAACATGTAAAACTTTTTCCATAATAGTCTAGGATGACATGATGGGCTTCTAACCAGTCCATCCAAACTATAATATCATAAGATCCTAAAGGTACAATATTCAACTTGATTTGTGTTTGCAAATGATTCATGGAAAAAACACGGTTTTCTATAAAATTTGATACTTTTCTCTTTGTTCCAGTTTCTAGTCTAACTAGCCAAGATTTACTAACCTTTTCAGTTTTCAATTTAAGACTTTCCACAATGTCTAGTGATATATAATTTAAGCTAGCGCCTTGGTCAATTAAAACAGTAACAGGATGATCATGTAGCATACCGTCAATCTCTACCATGGAGATTTGATGATCTGCTTGCCTATTGTCAAGTGCTGCATTGATTCTGGGCATTTCCCTCGCCACATCTCTAACCGTAGGTTCAGTCTGTATAGAGTTGATGTTGTTTGCTTTCCGCTTCCTCAAGGGACATTCTGATGCGTAATGGGGGCCTTGACATTCAAAACATTTGATAGGTTCCTTTGGCTCACTGGCTCTGGTATTATTAGGTGCATTTTCGGGTGCTGTAGAATTCTGCTATGAATTGTTTCTGGAGTTGTTCACTTGATAATTCCGATTATGAAAATTTTTCTTTTGAAAGCCGAAATTTCCGCTGAACCTGAAATTTTTCCGTTTCTGCTCAAAGTTGCTGGGATTATGACTCTTCCAGTTTGACATTCCCTCTCTTTTCCGATTTGTGTCATAACAGAAAAATGCCTTTCTCATTGCCTCTTCCAAGGTCTTAGGACTGTCATACTCGATTCTATCCTTAATATTGAAAGGTAAACAACTCAAGTACCTTTGAATTTTTTGTTTCTCTTCTATGAGGTATGGTACATATCTTAGTAAGTTTAGAAACTTACTGTTTATTTCCTTCATGTTCATACCTCCTAGCTTCAAATCATAGAACTCTTTGGATTTTTCTTCATAGTACTATTCAGACATGTACTTCTTTTTAAAGTATCGTTTAAAGGTACTCCAGCTTACATCTTTATCCTTGATGCCCTTTACTCTTTTGATGTCCTGCCACCAAATGTTCGCTTTTCCAGTCAAGTTGTATATAGCCATTTTTTCCTTCAAAGACACTGAATATTTATAAATCTGGAAGTATTTCTTCATACTGGACAACCAAGCTTCAGCTATCTCTCCCTTATCAGTTTCTCCATTGAAAGTTGGAGGTCTAATCTTTTTGAACTCCCCGAAAATCTGCTCATATTCCTTATGATTTTTCCTTCTGGGTTTGAAATATCCTTCACTGCTATCACTGGTGTAGTTATGTTTCTTTCTGCGTGTTTCAATAGCATCTCCTGATGAGGTTGAACTGTCATTCACCTTGATGATTTTCATTTTCTTGTTTTTATCATCATGAGGCAGATCCTCAAATTTAGAAATATCTTCATTATCTTTCTCCTATTCCTCAGTTTGGATCTGTTCAAACAGCACTTGGTTTAATTGTTCTTGTGCTTGTAGAATCCTTTCATTGTCTTTCTTCACCGATCTAATTTCTACTTTTAATTGATGAAAGGAACGTAACAATTCTATCGAACTGTTATTTAGCTTACCATGACCTTCTGCTACATAGTGCTGTCCCAAGCTATGACTGTTTCACTGAAATCTGTCATCTAATTGTTCAGCTGAGTTCTCCATACCTGTAACTGAAAATAATTTATGTATAGCATAATAATTAAAATTTCAAATTAGTACAATTTTCTACTGTATAAAATTTTCTGCTACGTGTGTTTGGACCTCTTTCAGGCCTAGAGTTCGAATCTGAGCTCTGATACCACATGTAACATCCCATAATTTTCCAAAATAATTTTTTTTTTTATAGTAGCTAAATTTAACAAATTTAGTTAATGCGGAATAAACAAATTGTAATGAAAACATAACTAAAACTATTAACGGTAATGACCTGTCAAAATTTCTCAATAATCACATGTAACAAATAAGCTATTGAATTAAGGAGATGTTAGATACTTCGATAATGACCCTTTTTATTAAGCAGTTGTGTATGATAAACTGACTTATCTTTCAGTCCTAGATTGTATTCAGCTGATAATGAAATGAAAAAATGGAATTAACACTGACAGTTTGATTGTTTGTTTGACAAGGGGTCCTACGAGACACCCTAGAGCTTACTTAGCTACGTTTAGCTAAGGCTGTTGAAATGTTTTCATGTGCAGACTACAGGTAAATTTATTTCACTAGACAACATAGAAATAAATAGAAGTATTGTTTTCATTTAAGCCGACATCAATGTAAAAGAGTTTAAGTGTTAGTACGTTATTGCAATGACCTACAAAAGTAACAGAGGTATGAATTCTCTATCATTAATTAACTCATAAAGAGTCTTTCGATACTCTTCCAGATTCTGGTTGCAACGTCTCTGTACTTGTTAGTAAGTAATTAATGATCAAATATCATCATTAGAGTCAGGTTAGTAGTTCCACGGACTAATGAAACATACACATATCATTCTATATGTCTTTATTGAAATTCGTAAATGCAGACCAGACATAGAGTATTAAAATCCTATGTACTACACGTTTAAAAAGTATTATCACAAGATTGCTAGTATTATCGTACTTAGTTAAACACTATGTTTGTACCATATGACAGCTACTAGGGATGTACATAACAACTGTAAATTGTGATTTGCAATCGCGACAATAACACACCATTTAATGAGATTTTACAACGTTCTTTTAATATATGAATAATTCCAAACAATAATGAAATATCGTAGCAATGTTACAAAAAATCAATTATAATATTTATAAAGTCCCAATAATTGTAATATTGAATATAATATATATTCCAAACATAACATAACTAAATGTTAATATTATTGAAACTATACAAAAATCAAACAATTAGCAACATATTGTGAAATTAAATACGATACTAATGCTAAGCTGTATGGTAGTAATACCATAAGCAAAATACAATGTTGAACCTATATATTAAATAAATTTTGAAATAAAAACCGTAACTATAATGTAATAACATACATAACAACGTAATGCAAAGTTTAGCGTTTAAACTATGGTTCTCGTAACACATCTTCGTATTAATGGCTACCATACTATCGTGACAGGCATTAAATGTAGGGATTGACAGTATCATTTTCGTACTAGCAAGTGCTACTAGGTTATGGTCCACATTAGTGCTTCTCCGAGGTGGACTGCTATAATGTGAAGCCATGCCACTCTACCACATGAACCATGGCATCGAGAAGGGTGGTGAACCCTGCTGCCATGTGTCGTTAGTTGATGTGTAACCCAGATGGGTGCTCTGTCAACTTGTACGCTTGCATTAAAATTCTGGTAAGGTGGTGCTATTAAATACAATGATAAATGCTATCAGCTCGAAACATAAAGTAGCGTGCTGGCTCATCCTCCGCAGTTGATCTCAATCACTCTCCATCGTTGATTCCAAAACCCTAAAATGTGTAAGTGAAAAGACTCCCCACTCTTTTCGGTCTTCATTGTGTTTGTGGGATGGGGCTGACAGGCTACCTGATTTCCGAATGGAGGGTTTTGATCTTCCAGGGTTTCGATTCTGGGTCTGTAAATAGTTGTGAGTCTTCAAGTTTAGCCTACAAATGTTTAAGGTTTGGCACGGCCTCTCAATCCAAGTGACTATATTGTTTTGCATTCCACCATCTTCGTTCTCCGTTGTTTAATCCTTCCACTGTCGTGAGAGTTTGGAGCTTAACTCGTTTTTGTTAGTGCAAATGCACTAGGTCGAGGTTTCGATACCTATGTTCTTTGACGAACCTTATACATAACTTGTAAGGTGGATGCTGCTCTAGGAGGAAGCTTTCATCGCCATCGTGAAGTTGTAGAGAAGTTCGGCCTTGGAGCTTGAAGGTAAAATTCTAACTAATGTATCATTTCAATACTGTAGTATGTTCGTTTTCCCTAGAAAACCGTTTTGACCACTCGTCCTTCGGTTGTTTTGCAGGTTTCCAAATCATAAAGGAAACTAATGCACATTCGTTGTGAATGAGAATCCTTCGTCAACCTCCGGTAAGCTTCGGTTCTTTCCTTCATGTCCTCATAGGGCTCTAGTGTGGTTATTGTTGTTTGATGAAAGCAAAGGAAAACCAAATCATTGCCATGATAACTTTGTTTTTGCTTTTGGGATTCCATCCGTCATCTAAGAAAAATGTGTATGCTCAGTTTTATGTTGTTTCCGTTTGGCACCTCAACGTAATACTTTAAAAAGGGTTTGTGTGATGAACTTGTAATAATTAATTAATGCAAATACATGAGATATCAGAAATAATAGAACTTAGAATCACTTTTATATTGATCATGGGCCACTTCGAGGGGGAAACCTCCTTTGAGCAAGCACAATACAATTAACTTCACGGTGCCTTCAATGACCTCAACACACACTTATATACTAAGTCTATGCCCAATACTATGAGTCAAAACCATGAGACATATAATACTACAAGACAACTTACAAAGCATATGCGTCCAATACTATGGGTCAATACTATGGGCTAATATAAACTATGGATCAACAAATACTACGGGATGACTTACAAAGCATATGCGTCCAACAACAATATACTAACATAGTAAAGAGAAGGGTTGACATGGGTTCCTAACATCCCCTCTCCCTTAGAAAAAGCTTTGTCCTCAAAGCTTTGGTTTGAGAAATTGCTACAGAATCTGAAGAAGTGGTTCCCCGGTAGCATCCTCGGGTTGCATTTCGGGCCACTGATGCCTTTGGAGTGTCGGGGAGGATTGCTTAGAAGGCTGTAGATGAAGAAGAACCCCATCAGCTGCACAGAAAATGCACTCAGAATGGTGTTGGTCGGCTTGTTGTTTCAGGCGAATTCTGGCCATGTGAAGATTGTCCTGCAGAATGAGAAGAATCTGATCATGGTTTCAAAGAACCGAGTCAATTTCCTGAACTGGGGAGTTGCTAAGGGTGTATGGAAGAAGAACTGGCGGTGTCTGTCCATAGAATGCCTCATATGGTGTCCTTTGAGATGTGGTATTGTACCACCAGAGCGTTGCTAGGAGATCCATAGAAATAGTTGGCCAAAGCTATGTAGGGATGGGAAAGGGTATGAGCAATCCTGAAAGGAGTGTCATTTCACCCTTGTTGACCTGGACGAAGAGAACCCAGTGGCTGCAAAAGATTCTGGCTGTCGTTTATTGTTCATGGTCGAATGTCGAAGATGGAGGCTGAGAAATTTTTCATCCAGATCTTGGATTTTGGTTTGGATGGCTGCAAGTGCTTCCTCCATGGTTTTTTTTCTTTTTTTCTTCTTCTTCTTGGAAATGGATAGAAAAACACAAACAAAAGATTATTTAGTAAAGGAAGATTTGGATTTGGGAAAAACTTAGATGGGTAATTGGGGTTTAACTAGGTTTTGGACACTTTGTGATGGACAGGGAAACAAAAAATGGGGATTTCAGAAGCGGGGTGAAAGAATGAGAAAATTTGGTAGAGAGGGACAAAGAAGCAGAATTAGGAAAGGAACACGGTGGCAAAATTTGACGACGTTTAGGTGAAAATTGAAGGAGTTATGGCAAACGCTAAAAATAGACAAATGTGAGATTTCTGGTCTTGGGAAGTGGAATTTGGGATAGGGTCTTCAGGAATGAAATATGCAGGATGGGATTGCGGGGATGTGGAATTTGGGATAGGGTCTTCAGGAATGAAATATGCAGGATGGGATTGCAGGGATGTCAATGAAGTGTAAGGGAAAACAGAGTTGAAACAAGGGAGATATGGCTGAAAAATAGATTTTTTTCTTTTCTTTTCAGAAATGGATCGGCAACAGTGGCGCGGAAGGGATCCACAATAGATGGATCTACAACAGTGCAGAAATGATAAAAAATGGCTGGATCTAAAACTGCGACTGGATCTGGAACGACTTTCAGAATAGAGCTGAAATGGCTGGATCTAGAGCAGAAGTGATTGGCAACAATTCAGCTGAAAATAGATATGGACCCCAGGTATGTGCGGCTTCCTATCGGTTCAGGGGATTCACTCAGCCACCAATGCTATTTGACGGCTTGCGTATTGGGGAAGTACCCCTCACTCCACGGCTCAGGTAAAATTGATAACCGCTTTGCCACAAACAACAGCTCTTGGCTCACCTCACGGGTGGGAACTAGTCAATCAGGTAGGGGTCGTTGCCCTTTTCGTTGGCAGGTCCTCTCAATGGGCCAACTACTTTGGGGTTCCTGTGGTACTCCTCACAATGATTTTTAGGGCTTATGCCCAAGTACTTCCCGTAGTTAAGCGGATAGGGGTTATCCCCAGATCCGAACTTGCAACAAATGTGAAAAAAAAATTTGGCAGAAATTCCACCCAACGAGCCCAAGAAAGTGCTCTGATACCAAATGTGATGAACCTGCAATAATTAATTAATGCAAATACACGAGATATCAGAAATAATAGAACTTAGAATCACTTTTATATTGATCATGGGGCCACTTCGAGGGGGCAACATCCTTTGAGCAAGCTCAATACAATTAACTTCACGGTGCCTTCAATGACCTCAACACACACTTTTATACTAAGTCTATGCCCAATACTATGAGTCAAAACCATGGGACATATAATACTACAGGATGACTTACAAAGCATATGTGTCCAATACTATGGGTCAATACTATGGGCTAATATAAACTATGGATCAACAAATACTACGGGACGACTTACAAAGCATATGCGTCCAACAACAATATACTAACATAGTAAAGAGAAGGGTTGACACGGGTTCCTAATAGTTTGAAGTGTTTTCAAAACTTCATGATACTAAATGTTGAGTTGAAGGGAAAAACCGTGTAAAAAAAAGAACTTGTGAATTCACAACTCCGTTTTGTTGAGTTTTTAAGTGGAACGAGCTTATTTGTGTTTAAATGAAAGTTGATGCAATGTGAAAGAAGGTTTTCTTGGAAATAATGATAATTGTGTTTTGTTTTTCATCTGCCATGGATACCTGTTCTAAATGTTTTGATTTCTATGTGCTCAGCTTAGGAATAAAATAATACTTAAAGAAATAATTAGATAATAAAAGAAAGTAAAAGCTTAAGGAGAAAAACAAGACTATACAAGGGTTACTGTTTTGAAGAATTGTTTAGAAATTATGAAATTAATTAAACGATAGTTCAGTTGCAAAATGACTGTTATCGATTTTAAGAAAATGGAAATAAAAGTAATAGAGAAGTTTTACACACAGCATTTGGAAAAACGTATTGTATTTTTATATTCTGTTTCTACAAAAAGTTTGCAGTATTGAAATAGAAAATTGAGATTAGAAAATGTATTATTTGATGATAGTCATAGGAAGAGAAAGTAGGAATATTGATACATTGTTTTTTGAAATAAAATAATCAATGGTTGATCTTAACTTGCTTCGATACAGTGAAATAAAAGAAATACCTTAACAGGAACTCTTTGAAAAACATAAGTAATATATATATAGGATGCATCTGGTTAAGAATGGAAAATATATATATGACTATATAAACATCTTTTTGCAGAATTTACTAGCATGCAAATAAACTGATATATATGATTTCTATTCAAGAAAACTGCTTTCTAGATAGATCCGAGATGATAGAAGAAATTATTCTGACTGTGTAAATAGTTATGATTTTTCCAGTAATGCAGAACTATTAAAATGACATGCAACATATTTATTTTATATAACACAGAATGTAAAAATAAAACACTTACAGTTTAAAATTTCTTCAATCACTGGCAGATTGCCCATCTATCATCTAATACTTAAATCACTTCTCTGTACTAGAGTACTGTGCACATAACAAAACAGGAAAAATACAAAGAAGATTATCTCATTGATTATTTTTAACTATCTACCATTCATAGCTTAAACATGAAATAGGAATTAAATCCTTCTACTAGTAAAAAAAAACATTTGAAAAACTATAACAAAATTAGAATAGTAAAACCTGGTTAAAATCTGTATGGGACAAATAGCCCAAGAAAACTGTTCAACCCAACCAATTCCTAAAAGCAGTCAAGTACTTGCCTTAGGACCCCCGAGCCTATTCACTGAACCACTAGGAGGAAGAAACTCTAGAAATTAGCATCTCCACTTGCAGTAGCACTAACTATTAAATCTTCAAGAACTAGCAGTCCAATAGAACTACACCAGCATCTCTGGTTCTTCTCAGCAATATGCAGACTTAAGATTGCACTCACAACTAGCCTCCCTATTCAAATCTCTCAGTGATCCCCTGATGCACATGAGGAAATATTTATGTAGAAGATATTGTGTGAGAGATGCCTGCTCAATTCAAATTTGCCCTTTGTAGGCTTCCTACGCCTTTTCAGATGTTACTGGGTCATTAAATGAGGTTCCTTCTCACTCCCTCCACCTGGGGGATAATGCCACATTTTTAGGGGTAGTTGTCCCATAACCAATAGCTAGTGGTGTGATGCAATTGCTGCCATCTGTCCCATACCTCCCAACAGCTTCCATTTCTCCTAGTGGGTCAGTGAACAATCATTTAACAGTCCCCTTGGGTGTTTGTCTCCTAATTAATTTATTTCAATAATAATATTCAGTAATTACATTCATCCTTGATCAAAACTAATCATAATTACAAAACTTTGTAATTAAATTTAACATAAAGTATTTTGCAAATAAAATAATAATTTTCATAAATTTGGGTAGGTGACACACTTGGCCTTATGTAGTTTTTATCTATTAATTCCTTCAATTGATATTTTAACTCATTTAACTCCAGAATATTCATCCTATAAGGAGCCTTTGAGTTAGGTACCGCACCTGGTACTAACTCAATGGTGAAATCAAGTTCCCTTTTCAGAGGTAATCCTGGAATTTCCTCCAATTTTAACTTGTCTTCTTTAGATGAACACTTGTCATTAATAACATTAACAGCAAACATTTTACAGCCCTTTCTAGCATCTCTCTTAACTTGTAATGCAGAAAATTGTCTTACTGAAATATTCCTATGAATTCCTTTTACTGTTTCAGTTTTACCTTCATTATTCACACGAGTAAATGATTTCTCATAACAATTAAGCACTACCCTATGTTGTTCAACTCAATCCATGCCAATCAACAAGTCATATGACCCTAAGGGTAAAACATTCAGATTAACTTGGGTTTTCAGCTGATTCAAAAATACATCACAATTTTTAACAAAGTCTGTAACCTTTCTTTTAGTGCCTGTTGCTAGCTGAACTAACCAAGAATTTTCAAACTTTTCTATTCTTAACTTGCAACTTTTCACTAATTCAGGTGAAATGTAGCTCAAACTTGCATCTGGATCTATTAAAATAGAAATAGATCGGTTTTGTAGCATACCTTCGATATGGACCATGGACGTTTGATGGACTGCTTGTCGATTTTCCTGCGCTGCATTTATCCTTGGGATTTCTCTTGCCACATCACCAACTGTTGGTTCTGCTTGTATGCTATGAATGTTGTTGACTATCTTTTTGTTGCATGGGCAATTTGCTCTCTTATGTGGTCCGCCACAATAAAAACACTTCATAGGTCCTTTGTGTTCAGCATACCTGGTGTTGTTATTGTTATTAGGTACATTTCTTGCAGCAGTAAAATTTTGTGGTGCATTACTCCTGTAACTATTATTACTTGGAAAATTTCCGTTATTAAAACTTTTCTTAAAATTTCCAGGATTTTGATTAAAACTCTTCCTTTTGTGATCAAAATAATTAGGCTGCTTACTCTTCCAGCCAGTTGTTCATTCTCTTTTTATTTTTTGATCAAAACAGAAGTTAGATTTCCTCATAGCCTCTTCCAGGGTGGAAGGGTTATCACACTCGATCCTGTCTTTTATGTTGTAAGGTAGATAGCTTAGAAACCTTTGTACCTTAGGCTTCTCTTCGACCATGTAAGGTACATACCCTAGTAAACTGAGGAACTTACCGCACAACTCCCTCATGTTCATAGTACCCAATTTTAAATCATAAAACTCTTTCGACTTATCTTCAAAGTACTGTTCTGACAAGAACCTTTTCTTAAATAAATTTTTAAACATATTCCAAGTTACATCTGTTTCCTTTATGCTCTTTATCCTTTTAAGATCCTGCCACCAAATATCTGCCTTTCCGGTCAGATTGTAAATAGCCATCTTGGCTTTTAACTGAGAAGACTAGTCATAAATATTAAAATATTTCTTCATCCCAAACAGCGATGCTTCAGTTGTTTCACCCTTTTCACCTTTGCCATTAAAAGTTGGTGGTTTAATCTTTTTAAATTCCTCGGTAATAAGATATAATTCTATAAACAGTATTTAATTTCCTATGTGATACAGTTCTTGTGATAAATACTGACAGCTATGTTTGAATGTTGATGAAGGGGTTCCTACGGGGTTCCCCGAGGTTTACTTAGCTTGGATAGCTAAAGCATTGAACCTATCTCTTTTCGCAAATTCGCAGGTAAGGTATTACCACAATTCATGTACTTCAAGTAATTCAATATTTGTTTCTGCTAGCCGTCAATGCAATAAGATAGCGAAAGTATTTTCTGTACAAGAACGATGTTAATGGTATGGATCTTCAGTTTTGTTCTTTCAATTTAACAAGTGTTATCCTGGCTATTTATACAATTTGTGGAGGTCACTCCTATTACTATCTGCTTAAATATATGGAGGCTCCAACTTTTATGTTGATTTGCGTCATAGAAACATAAGTTACTTTCTATTCCAATACCTGTAAGGGTTAGATAAGTTCTTACAATTCAAAGTACAAGTAATATTGCAAAAACAATTCGACATGATGCTTCCAATATTGAACGATACTACTAAAGCGAAATGGTGCAATTATAGAATTCTAGTCTGATCCTTTGCTATGCTATTTAAGATTTTAATGGAGTACCAAATCCTTTCTATGAGTAATGTAATGATCTTTAACCTATATATTGATACCTCGTACTATATAAATTTCGACCTAAAAGTCAAATAGAATCATATGCAACAATTATCTATTGACCATGCATTTATGGATTAAGTGATTCTTTGTTTAAAATCCCTACAAGTCATTGTCATAATGCATTGATATAGTTTTTGGGTTAGAATCATCATACAATGTGATGCACAATGCATTAGGATTCTAATTTTAATGCACTTACCATATATATATGCAAACATTATATGTTTCAAATAATGCGATTACCATAAGTTATTTATATTGTAAACACCCTATGTTATATGTGAATTGCGACTTAGGCACCACAGAAACTATATGATTTCAAACATTACAATATATATATATATATATATATATATATATATATATATATATTTAAGCATTGATATCATACAATACCGTAGCTCCAAAACTATGCAGCTTTTTAAAACATGAAAATACAATACTATGTAAATCACACCACTGGAGTATTAATGGTTGATAGTATGAAATATTAATGCAATGATACTCGTTCCAGTGCAGGGTTAAATGGTGAATGACTGGTCTTAACTGCTCTGCAATCCTTTGATGGTTGAAATCGACGCATCTGAGCTGGGCTTTTAATGCACCCATCCACTCCTTCAGTGGAATATCTTGCTAGTTGTCTAGGTGGTGGATTCAACGTGAACTTATGTGTTAAACATTGCTGAAAATTTTGAGCTGTATGATAGTAACTTGTTGCCATTCCTCCGAACTAGACTCTGGGTTGGTTGAATTATTAATGCAGATTTATAAGTACCGTCCTTAAAAATTTATGATGTCTCGCTGGCTTGATCACCTCCGTCGATCTGTTACAGTCCTCGATTTTGGGTTTTGACCTATCCACTCATACTACACAAGCGTTGGCAATGTTATTTTGCATTCATTTGAAGAAACTAGGTTAGGGGAGAGGTTGACCAGCCACATAGTAGTAGGGTTTGAAAGCCGAACACAAGAGGACTCTTCCTCGAGTTCGATGGTGAGACCTATATGTAAAATGTTGATAGTTTAAGGTTGATGATGGAGTTTGAATGTTGATCACTCAGTGGTTTTCATTGTGCACTAAGATAGATGATTTTTAAGGTTCTCTGATGTGTTAGGGTTCAGTTTTGAACTAGTGGTCTTTGAATGAAAACAAATGGTGAAGAATCCTGGCGTCTGAAACTTTCTCTGTTACGGCTATTAGATGGATTTTGATCTCTTTGGTATTGGCATTCCAACTTTGTTCTCCTGCAATAGAGGTAATTTTTTCGACTCTATGAGCATTGTTTTCAATGTATAAAGTTTGAACTTCGTGCATCTTCTTGGTTTTAAAAAAATGGGTTTTAACCTCTTGATGGTTTCTATGGCAGGTATTAACATCGTCTTGGAGGATTGCAATGATAAAATATCTGTGGAAGGGTACAAGCTTGCTCCACCCGGTAAGCCTCGGTGGTATAACTCCTTGTAGGTTCCTCTGGCATAGCTTGTTGATGACATTGCTTGTCAGACTCAATGTTGGTTCCTGGCATCGTTTTGGCCATAAACGTAAAATTTTTAATGTAATGTTTTAATGGACAAAGGGTGACCCCTCATCATATTTTTATAACCAGCCTAGCTGTGTGTTGTTTTGTCATTTGCCTACATGTATTGAACTTAAAAGGGATGAACCCCCAGATGTGATAATGAAATACAGTGTTACGTTTTGTGGAAAATAATGATGCAGTGTTGTGTTAACAGCTATTTATAGTTTAACATTTTCAAAAGATAGTTAAAAGGATTAACTAAGTGGCCTGACCACTCGTTAGGGTTGTTGTTCATGCTCGGTAGTTGTTATGAATGTTTGTGATGGTTGTTTTTTGGTTCTTCAGTTGTATATTAAAATGATTTGTTCTTTCAAATCGATAGCTCCACCCTAAAGGAGGGATTTGGCTTTTACATCGATTTTTATGTGAATAAGTGCGAAAGTTTCGTCGAGAGGGTATTAACCCTTGGTCGATTGACCAAAATAAATAAATGTAATTTCACAACTTGAATACTGTTGTATAAAAGTCTTTAACAGCTTTGTCATATGACGAGATGATAGTGATAATGATTGTAATATCCCTCCTTTATGCCCCATTATTTTGTTAATAAATGTAATTAGAAATGTGTAAATGGCCCAGGTGAGGAGCTCGAGGCTAAGGCCCCACTAGTGGACCTTAAAACTAGTGTTATGTTCATAAGTGTTCGGGATGACACATCTAAAAGACGACGTCTAAAATTCACTAATAAATAATGATGGTGGGTTGTCCTAGTGCTACAAGCACTGGAGCGATGGTAAAACGACTTGACTAGTGCCTTAGGTGCATTAACTTCGACGACTTACCTATAAGCATAAAGCTACACTTCTGAGAGTAACACTAAGTATTATCGCTAGGTATTATGAATAACATAAACTTCGATAAGAGTGTTGGGAAAAGAGTATCCTTATTTATGAAGCTAAGTTCTCCTTATATATATATATATAAATGGGAAGAAGATATTTAACATCATGCAAATATAATCTTGTTCAAAGTAAATACAATATACCTATAAAAGGGGTGTTCGAATGAATATTTACTTATATAAGTATTAAAGAATTACACACTTATGGTACTAACCTAGCTGGATAAATGCATGATAAGAAGGATACGTCTATATTATATTATTGATATATTTATATATATATATATATATATATATATGTGAAAGATGAAACAAAGAATTAACTAAAGGATTCTTAACTTTAAATATGATATATGGAAGAGTATATAGGTATTTAAGTGTGTAAAGTTATAACTTTTGGAGGGATTCTGCTTTCCCCCTAAATAAATCAAATAGATATATATAAATATATCATTGAATTGGATATATATATATGTTCAAGGTATATATATACATATATACATGTTAGGTATAGACTATGGTTTATAGAAGTGGAGTATAAGAGTTTTTGGGAATGTTAACTAGTTCAAACTTCCACTATAGACTGGAGTGAGTAGGGGAAACGTAGGACAACTGTCCTTACCGCCACATAGCAAAATTCCCCACCATCTTAGCGGGACACTCCACTTGGCACCGGAATCTCTTACTCTTGCTCCAAGGCGGACTCTCCAATGGGGGAGAGCACGGCTATATATTTTGGTACCGGAGATAATGAAGAGGGGAGGGGGGCTCTGCGTTCTCTACGAAGGATAAGTAACACCGAAAATGTAAACATTTTTCCATCTTCCCTACATTTGGCTTTCGCAATCGTAGCAGTTTTGGTAATGTTACTCACCGCATACTTTTAACGAATGCATTCTATATGCAAGTTTTCCTTTATCTGTAGTTATCAGTTACTCCGCATCTCTGAAAATATTAGGGTATCTTAGTTATATTAAATTGCTATCGACGGCCATTTGACTGCCTAACAGGTATTATATCTAGATTTTGATTGTGCAAAATAGATTTGATAGAGAATCTTCCTTTGGATTACGATAATAACTTTTGTCTTGTTAAAGCGCAGTGATCTCTGCCTGCGACTTTGGTCAAAACCCTGCGTGATTTCTAGTTTAAGTTAAGGGTGGAAGCGAAGTGAGTCTGCTGGGAGATCTTATATAGATCCATGCATTTACCTTTTATCTTTGTTTTCCTTTAAAACCTGTGTATTGTCCATACGCTGTTACAGGGTTATGATTCTTTTGAGAATAGAGTTCTTGCTTTGCTTATTCTTGGAAGAAAACGATGGATCAGTAATAGATTGATGTCATGGGTTTGTTGTTCTCTGCATTTTTGGAAAATTGAAAGCGTAGATACTGTGGCAAAATCATTCGCTTCCAGCGGTTTGTGATGGTTAGAGGTTGTAGGTCTCTGATTTTGTTTTTATTACCACGCTGAGTTCGTATTTATTTTCCAGATGATTGTTGCTAGACTAAGATCACAGATCTCCGTCCTTTACTGTGGCAAAATCATAATTTCTTCCAGCAGATTGTGGTAGGTGGAAATCGTAGGTCCCTTTCCTTGTCTTTACTGCACTGAAATCATATCTATGATAGTTCTGTTTTATACTGAATATCGAAGGGAGATCGCGGATGCCTGTCTGATATCTTGATTTGTGTTGTGATCTCGATTTTATTGTGAAAATGTGAATCCCATTTCCTTGCTTATGTTAGAATGATAGTTCTATAGTATGCTGAAGTGTTTGAATATTGCTCCGGTATAAAATATCTCTGCCACCTCTTGACGAAATAGGTGTGTGAAATGTTGTTTTCCGTTTAGGTGAAACTCAGAGTTATAGAGTGGGAGAGATCCCTCAGTTACGATATAGATCACCGATTGGATCTCTATGATTTCAGAGTAGATTTTTGCGTTATGCAAGTGTTGGGGATGGGCGTCAGAAATCCGATCCATCTCCTTTTTATTTTTCGATTGTTTGCTAGAATGAGATAGAAGATCTCGATCTATATCCTTTATTGTGGCAAAATCGTATTTCTTCAAGCGGATTGTGTCAGGTGGGAGTCGTAGATATCTTTTCATAATTTTACTATGCTGAAATCATATACTATGATAGATCTGTAATATGCGGAATATGTTAGAAAATCCCATCCATCTCCCTCCTATTTTTGATTGGTTGTTTGTTGGTTAATAGGTATATCATGAAGTTGGTATGAATACTTTTGGTTATTGTTATATATATGTATAGAAACATATTACACGGATTTGTATTTTAGATACTCCTCTCCAATAAAATAAGGCTACTTGGGGATGTACTACAACTCATTTTATATTATGGGTAGAGTCCATAAATAAATTACCTAAGACTCTTATAGCGTGAGCTTAGTGATTGTAGGTAGTGTGTGTAAGGGCATGATCTCGTATAATGGTTAGAGGTATTAAAAGATCAATTTTATTTATGTATAGTGGAATGGGTAAGCAATAATGCAATGTTTGGTTAGTATTTATAGTTGAATGATAGGCTTGGAAAAATCCCACAAGATGACAATTTTTATGTATTGGATATGCTCTTGATGAGAGTGGCAATTAATTATGGCGACAACTGTGTCGCAAGATGTTACCTCTTTCGAGAAGAATATAATTTGATTATTGTTGAGATTGATCTCCCTCTAGAGGAGAAGCTGGAAGAATAGCAACATTGATTTGCATAATGTATCCCTTGACTTTGAATATTACAAGAATTGACCTGCGTTTGTGGACGTAGCCCAGCCGGGGTGAACCACCTATATTCTTGTCTCGATCATGTGTGTTTAAAATTTGACTTATTGTTTTGTCAATTGGGATGTTGTGTCAATTACTTGTATGTCCTCTTCTAGATGTATGTGATAAATTATAAATGTTGCATCTAAATGTATCTCATAAGTTATAAATGTTGTATTTAGATGTACGTGATAAATTATAAATGTCATGAATTTTTCGGCAGGACAATCTTGTCCAGTTTAATGTATGTAGCGAAAGAATAAGAAATCAATAGAAAATGTTACTTAGTGGAATGCTACAAAGTACTCCATGGGGTTTATTTATCTTTATTATGTGCTGTGAAAAGATTTTTTTTTAAATTCACTAAATCCTAACATCAATATTTGGGAGATGTTACAAGTGGTATCAGAGCGCGAGCTACAACACTCAGCCTATAGTGGGCTCAACATGAGGTGGATAAACCAAGTTAGGGACTCCACTTGAAATAAGCAACGGGACGAATTCGGTTCAGAAGCTCGACCAGAAGTAACCAACTCGTCGTCTGGAATTGCAAGTGAGTATGTCCCATTTTCTAAAGCATTATGATAGCATAACATTGTGATATGTGAAAATTGTTTTACTATATATTGAACAGTTTGTTATTGGAAAATATTATCGAGGAATATTTCCTCTTACTATATATTTACTCACACGCGATGGCGAGAAAGAACTCTTTAGAAGAATTAGAAATAAGTTTTTCTCTTTGTAAAAGATCTTAGTTGTGAATGAAAGATTTAGGGGCTAAAATTCAGAACTCTCTTAAATCGGTTGACTTGATTTATGATAGTTGATAGTCAAGATTTCCAATTATGAAATTCAATGGAGAATTTAAGTAGCTTAGATTTTCTAAATAATTATTAAAGGAAATTATCTATGTTAAAAATCCATTAGAGCTAAGAATATTGGGATAGTCTAGTGTCTGACTACGTCAAGAACTATCAAGTTCTTTTCCATATATAAAGTTAACTTTTATGTGATCAAGTTTTTAGTGGTTAAAGAATTCTCTTCTTGTTGTAACGAAACACGTATATACGTTCCTAGGGATTGACGTATCAAGAAAATTAATTTATCTTTCTTTTGGTAAACCCTGTCATAGGAGGAAAATAGGGAACCAGAAGAGGATGTTTATTTCAGATGGTCATGTATGGATAAAGTAGCATAAAGAATGATTTTCTTTTACTATGCTTAGGGAAAGGATTTCTCTTACAAAAGTGGATCTACGGATACCAAAAAGCAAATATTTAATATATTTTGCATGAATGGGTCGCTTTGTTAAAAGGACTTGGACGAAAGGTATAAATATCGCACTCTCGAACATTATTTAAAACTCAAATGATTTTTTTTACTGATAGTCGATCAAGGATCAACAAGTAAAAGTTGTAGATGAGTTGGGAAAAATCACTCGAGAGTAAGTGATTTACATTGTATTATAGTATGGATTACAGTGTGGCATGAACCCTGATTGAGGATATGTGTGCGTAATTATCATGAATGATAAGCAAATAAGTGAATCTATTAATGAGTTAATACATATGATGAGAATGCATGAGTACCTTTTATATATACCTCTTAATTTATACTAAGATAGACGTGGGAAACAATGAGTAATAGTGATACTGTTATTTGCTCAATATTTATGACGACTTGCTATCCATGTACAACTATATGTTTTCTCAAATTGATTATTTTGTTAAGGGATAGATTATTGGAAACCTAGAACCAACATGAAATAAATGCAGGTTAGTAGGATGCTGTAATCTTCTGACGTCCTTATGTTGCCACAAGGAATGCCTATTTTTATTTATTATGTGTTAAGGAAACATTGATGACATGGAATTTGCAGGGTAGATCGGAAGTGATCTTGGAGACAGTAATCGAGGTATAAGCTTTTATGAAACAAGTAAAACTGATGTTTGAACATATGCTATATGTACAATTGTTCTTATGATTTAATTACCTTTATATGACTAACACTTTGAATGTTGTGGTCAAACAAATGTTATTTTCCCACACATCACTGCCGGATACCCATAAATGGGTAAATATGGGATATATATATATCGATTCGTGTATAATGCTAATAGGTGATGATACAAGTAAACTGGAACCTCGACAGATGAAGGTGAGCTATGCGGTCACCTTTACAAAGGTACATGGTTATCTGTATAAGGTATGTAAGTTTGTTTTAGACAAGGGGTTATCTCTATATGATGATAGGGTATACAAAAGGGTGGTATAACTAAAATAGGAATTGTGTTGAAATGGTGAAAGTTAACATTCGAGGTTAAATGATCATAATGTCCATGGATCATCATAGAAGAATGTTATATTGTGTTCAAAGCATTATGTAATATTATAAGCTAGTTATGTGTAGTAGGAAATGACATCTTCGAGGATTACATATGCATATTTTATTAAGAAAGATGATTTTCTGTTGAAGGAAGGGATCTTCCTACAATATTTGATTTTGTATATAAAGTGATACTAACAAGTGAAAATTGGCAGATGATGACATTTCTGTGAAGCTTGTGAAAATGCAAGAGCATAAATATTAGGCATGGTAAAATAAGGGGGGTGAGGATTTAAGATCCACATCACAACTGTTACAGATTCTTTTAAAATTTTGATATATTTTTAATCAGGAAACTCGACCCAGATTGGTCAGAGTAATCATATGGTGCAGAATGTAATGTGACGAAAATAGATTGATTAAACTGAAAGAGATTTTTCTAGACTCAAGCAAGGCGGCTTGGGGAAAATAAATTCCGGGACTCAAGCGAGAAGGCTTGAGGGGAATTGTGTAAAGAGTGTTGTAACGGCATTGAAATACTCCCTAAAATCAGGGATTCAACAGCCACTAGGATTCTTGGTGAATCGGCTGGCTGTAAGACGTGGGAAAGCTATAAGAAAATGTATATGTGGGAGGCAGAACGCTGCTTAGTATGCATGAGAGAAAGTATTGCTACGTGAGCACTATGGTTTTAGGCAAGAAATCTCTGAATGAATTGCTGTGTGAACACTAAGGTGTTAGGCAAGAAATCTCTGAATGAATGGCTGTATGAGCACTGAGGTGTTAGGCAAGAGTTTTCGGGATCAAGTGAATGTTGTGTTTTGGAATAAATGAGCAGGCTAAATTCTTGAAAAACACTGGATTTATGTGTGCTTGTGATGATAAACGATGACAAATATATTCCACAAATTGCAAATGCTAGGTTGCAATACAATGACTCATTGTTTATGTTCTGAGTTTGATTATGGAATTGCAGATAATAGTTTTTATGGTTCTTGGAACTTCGGTTTTGTAGAAAAATGCAGGTATGATTGAAAGCAACTTTCAAAGAGTCCAGGAAAGGTCCGAAGACAGTCCAAATAGAAATAACCAGTATGCAAAGGATGACTCAAGTCGAAGAAGAACTATTGAAAAAGCATGAACACCGAGGACGGTGTTCTTCTTGAGGGGAGGAGGATGTAATATCCCTCCTTTATGCCCCATTATTTTGTTAATAAATGTAATTAGAAATGTGTAAATGGCCCGGGTGAGGAGCTCGAGGCTAAGGCCCCACCAGTGGACCTTAAAACTAGTGTTATGTTCATAAGTGTTCGGGATGACACATCTAAAAGACGACGTCTAAAATTCACTAATAAATAATGATGGTGGGTTGTCCTAGTGCTACAAGCACTGGAGCGATGGTAAAACGACTTGACTAGTGCCTTAGGTGCATTAACTTCGACAACTTACCTATAAGCATAAAGCTACACTTCTGAGAGTAAAACTAAGTATTATCGCTAGGTATTATGAATAACATAAACTTCGATAAGAGTGTCGGGAAAAGAGTATCCTTATTTATGAAGCTAAGTTCTCCTTATATATATATATATATATATATATATATAAATGGGAAGAAGATATTTAACATCATGCAAATATAATCTTGTTCAAAGTAAATACAATATACCTATAAAAGGGGTGCTCGAATGAATATTTACTTATATAAGTATTAAAGAATTACACACTTATGGTACTAACCTAGCTGGATAAATGCATGATAAGAAGGATACGTCTATATTATATTATTGATATATTTATATATATATATATATGTGAAAGATGAAACAAAGAATTAACTAAAGGATTCTTAACTTTAAATATGATATATGGAAGAGTATATAGGTATTTAAGTGTGTAAAGTTATAACTTTTGGAGGGATTCTGCTTTCCCCCTAAATAAACCAAATAGATATATATAAATATATCATTGAATTGGATATATATATATGTTCAAGGTATATATATACATATATACATGTTAGGTATAGACTATGGTTTATAGAAGTGTAGTATAAGAGTTTTTGGGAACGTTAACTAGTTCAAACTTCCACTATAGACTGGAGTGAGTAGGGGAAACGTAGGACAACTGTCCTTACCGCCACATAGCAAAATTGCCCACCATCTTAGCAGGACACTCCACTTGGCACCGGAATATCTTACTCTTGCTCCAAGGCGGACTCTCCAATGGGGGAGAGCACGGCTATATATTTTGGTACCGGAGATAATGAAGAGGGGAGGGGGGCTCTGCGTTCTCTACGAAGGAGAAGTAACACCGAAAAGGTAAACATTTTTCCATCTTCCCTGCATTTGGCTTTCGCAATCGTAGCAGTTTTGGTAATGTTACTCACCGCATACTTTTAACGAATGCATTCTATACGCAAGTTTTCCTTTATCTGTAGTTATCAGTTACTCCGCATCTCTAAAAATATTAGGGTATCTTAGTTATCTTAAACTGCTATCGACGGCCATTTGACTGCCTAACAGGTATTATATCTAGATTTTGATTGTGCAAAATAGATTTGATAGAGAATCTTCCTTTGGATTACGATAATAACTTTTGTCTTGTTAAAGCGCAGTGATCTCTGCCTGCGATTTTGGTCAAAACCCTGCGTGATTTCTAGTTTAAGTTAAGGGTGGAAGCGAAGTGAGTCTACTGGGCGATCTTATATAGATCCATGCATTTACCTTTTATCTTTGTTTTCCTTTAAAACCTGTGTATTGTCCATACTCTGTTACAGGGTTATGATTCTTTTGAGAATAGAGTTCTTGCTTTGCTTATTCTTGGAAGAAAACGATGGATCAGTGATAGATTGAAGTCGTGGGTTTGTTGTTCTCTGCATTTTTTGAAAATTGAAAGCGTAGATATTGTGGAGAAATCATTCTCTTCCAGCGGTTTGTGATGGTTAGAGGTTGTAGGTCTCTGATTTTGTTTTTATTACCACACTGATTTCGTATTTATTTTCTAGATGATTGTTGCTAGACTGAGATCACAGATCTCCGTCCTTTACTGTGGCAAAATCATAATTTCTTCCAGCAGATTGTGGTAGGTGGAAATCGTAGTTCCCTTTCCTTGTCTTTACTGCACTGAAATCATATCTATGATAGTTCTGTTTTATACTGAATATCGAAGGGAGATCGTGGATGCCTGTTTGAGATCTCGATTTGTGTTGTGATCTCGTTTGTTATTGTGTTCTCGATTTTATTGTGAAAATGTGAATCCCATTTCCTTGTTTATGTTAGAATGATAGTTCTATAGTATGCTGAAGTGTTTGAATATTGCTCCGGTATAAAATATCTCTGCCACCTCTTGACGAAATAGGTGTGTGAAATGTTGTTTTCCGTTTAGGTGAAACTCAGAGTTATAGAGTGGGAGAGATCCCTCAGTTACGATATAGATCACCGATTGGATCTCAGTGATTTCAGAGTAGATTTTTGTGTTATGCAAGTGTTGGGGATGGGCGTCAGAAATTCGATCCATCTCCTTTTTATTTTTCGATTGTTTGCTAGAATGAGATAGAAGATCTCAGTCTATATCCTTTATTGTGGCAAAATCGTATTTCTTCAAGCGGATTGTGTCAGGTGGGAGTCATAGATCTCTTTTCATAATTTTACTGTGATGAAATCATATACTATGATAGATCTGTAATATGCGGAATATGTTAGAAAATCCGATCCATCTCCCTCCTATTTTTGATTGGTTGTTTGTTGGTTAATAGGTATATCATGAAGTTGGTATGAATACTTTTGGTTATTGTTATATATATGTATAGAAACATATTACACGGATTTGTATTTTAGATACTCCTCTCCAATAAAATAAGGCTACTAGGGGATGTACTACAACTCATTTTATATTATGGGTAGAGTCCATAAATAAATTACCTAAGACTCTTATAGCTTGAGCTTAGTGATTGTAGGTAGTGTGTGTAAGGGCATGACCTCGTATAATGGTTAGAGGTATTAAAAGATCAATTTTATTTATGTATAGTGGAATGGGTAAGCAATAGTGCAATGTTTGGTTAGTATTTATAGTTGAATGATAGGCTTGGAAAAATCCCACAAGATGACAATTTTTATGTATTGGATATGCTCTTGATGAGAGTGGCAATTAATTATGGTGACAACTGTGTCGCAAGATGTAATGTCTTTCGAGAAGAATATAATTTGATTATTGTTGAGATTGATCTCCCTCTAGAGGAGAAGTTGGAAGAATAGCAACATTGAGGTGCATAATGTATCCCTTGACTTTGAATATTACAAGAATTGACCTGCCTTTGTGGACGTAGCGCAGCCGGGGTGAACCACCTATATTCTTGTCTCGATCACGTGTGTTTAAAATTTGACTTATTGTTTTGTCAATTGGGATGTTGTGTCAATTACTTGTATGTCCTCTTCTAGATGTATGTGATAAATTATAAATGTTGCATCTAAATGTATCTAATAAATTATAAATGTTGTATTTAGATGTACGTGATAAATTATAAATGTCATGAATTTTTCGGCAGGACAATCTTGTCCAGTTTAATGTATGTAGCGAAAGAATAAGAAATCAATAGAAAATGTTACTTAGTGGGATGCTACAAAGTACTCCATGGGGTTTATTTATCTTTATTATGTGCTGTGAAAATATTTTTTTTTAAATTCACTAAATCCTAACATCAATATTTGGGAGATGTTACAATGATGTTTAAAGAATTAGGGTTTCGGTTCAAGTGTTTGGAATGTCGGACGAAACTGATATATTTTATGTTTTATGGAGAACTTATGATATGTTAAGAGTTTGGCCAACTCTTGTTTTCCTAATCTACAAATGCTAAATACTACTGGTATTTTTGCACAAAATACTAATTAGGAAATGAAAATAGAAACTACTGCAAAAGTTAGAAAGATTGATCCGCAATATAGAGTAGGAACTGAAATATGCGAAGACAAATCTAAAAAACTAAGACAAGCTAAATACAAAGATGGAGGGTGAGTCTAGGAGAGCCTCACCTCTCAACCTAAGAAGCACAATAAGAATTCAGAACTCTAACCAGCTACTAGCACAAACAAAATGAAAGAGAGACAAGCTTCACACAAATGAGAATGAATGTATTATGAGGCAGGGTGCCTTTTTATAACAATTACAAAAGAAGCACAATAAATGTTGCTCATTATTTAATACTAAGATATCTCTAATAATCTAAATAACAACTAATACATTCATGGAAATAGAACCCAAATAGTGCCTGATACAGGAAGGGGGAGTGTGGGCCTCCTATACAGATCATTCCTCCCAGTCTAAGTGGAAAGCATCCCTGCTTTCCTTCCTCCCGGTCTAAGTTTGAAGCCATGTTTTCAAAGAAGAGAAACCATATGCATAAGAGGTGTCATTGTTGCAACTTGATGAAGATCCTAATGATGTGTAGATGGTGAAAGATGCGAGCAGGTGGGGTGCCCATACAGCTGCTACTGAACATCTTGTGAAAATAAACTTGAGGAAGAGATCTGTGTGTAGATCTGTGTACCTCCTCTCTGGGTGGGATGTGGAGTTTGTGTAAGATGCGAGCAGGTGGGGTGCCCATGTAGTTGTTGTGCGTCATCCTACGAAAATTAAACTAGAGGGAGAGATCTGTGTTTCCTCCTCTCTACGTGGTGTAGATTTGTGCTGTAGATCTGTGTTGTTTAGAATCCCTTTCGAAAAGAGAGGCAAGAACTCAACTGGTGTTGTTTCAATGTGAAGAGATCCATCAAGTTGTGACAAGGATAAATCAGGTGTGAAAAGATTTTTCCCGAAGCATCAAAGTTTCAAGTATGGGTTTTCAAAAGAACATCATGTTCACACATGAAAGTGTTGGTAGGATCCATCGACCTGGAATTTTCCCCATCATCTCCTTATGGATGGGAGGGATTAGAAGTTACCACCTATTCTTGGGGAAAAGTATTATTCAAGACATTGTGTTGCAATGTGGACCCCTACTGAGTCATATACTTGTGAATCTCCTATATGTCTAGACACTAATGTATCGGATGGTCTTCTTGACAAATATTGTAAGGAAAATAAGGCTTTTTTTCATCCCCATTCATGCATAGTAGTATCAGTAGTTGGATTGGTATTTTTCCATCATTTGTTTTCTTCTTGATGTTATTTTTCTGCTTTCCCCCATCCTAACTACCCTTTCCTATTGGTGTGGATTGCACTAAATTAACTTAGGAGGTTTTGGAAGGGGCTGAAGATGATGGGGCTATAGGTTGACTCTAGAATTCGAGGCTAAATTTACATTCATTCAGCCTATTTGATCAACCAAATGATTCACTAGAGCATTCATGATAATGCATACAATTCCATCAACATGCGAACCAGGAGTAGGTTTAGGTGGTTCCTTTGAAGGCCAAGGGGCATGAGGAATGGTTTCATATAAGGTGCCAACACTACAAGGAAAATTCCTTTTTATGGAGTTTATAGAGGATGCTACTTTAAAAATATCCCAAATATATGTTTATAGAGGAGGTCACTAGCGGAGGCAAGTGGGTAGAGGTTTCAGTGAATTTTTTTGCTAGTGTGTTTAAAAATAATAAACTCACTGGTGTGTACATGACAATAAATCATTGGTATTGCAAATAAATTATCTAGCATTGCGGCCGAAAACTCCACTGGGTAAAAGAGAATTGCAGAATAAATAAGTTTATAGGCTGAAGGAAGGAGATGGAGGCCAGAACCGGTACAAGGAGAGACTTTTTGTAAAGGGGTTTGCATAAAAAAATTATATATTTTGATGAAATATTTTCTCTTGTGGTTAAAATGGATTCAATTAGGACTATTTTAAGTCTAGTGGTGGTAGAATATTTGCATGTTGAACAGTTAGATGTTAAAATGGCCTTTATCCATATCGATTTGGAGGAGGATATTTAAATGCAGCAGCCACATGCGTATGAGTTCAAAGAGAAGGAGAAATTAGTATGCAGGTTGAAGAAGAGATTGTATGGCCTGAAGCAAGCTCTAAGGCAGTGGTATTTGAAATTTGACAGGTTTATGATAGAACAAGTTTATAGTAGATGTCATTATGACCATTGTGTTTATTTTAAGATGCTAGATAATGGAAGATATATTATCTTGTTATTATATGTGGATTACATGCTTGTTGTGGGGTCTAACATGCATGATATCAATGTGCTCAAATGGAAATCATATAATTCATTTGCAATGAAGGATTTGGGTGTTGTAAACAAATACTTGGTATAAAAATAACAAGAGATAAGAAAAATCACAAATTCACATTGTCTCAGGGAGAGTACATAGAAAATATGTTGGACAGGTTTAGAATACATGATGCAAAACTAGTTAGTACACCTCTATCCAACCATTTCAAACTAAGTAAGGAGATGTTCCCCAAGACACGGTAGGAGATATATCCAAAGATAGAGTAGGATTTATAATGCATGGCCAAGGTCCCTTATTTATCAACAGTTGGTAGCTTGATGTATGCAATGGTGTGCATAAGACCAGATATAGCACACACGGTAGGAGTTGTGAGTAGGTATATGAATAATCTAGGTAAAGAGCATTGGAAGGTAGCACAGTGGATTCCCAGGTATTTGAGAGGTACTACTACTCATGCATTATGTTTTGGAGGTTCAGGAACTGTTCTACAGGGATATGTTGATGTATATATGGAAGGTGATAAAGATAGCAAGATAAGCACCACATAGTATGTTTTTACTATAGGTGGAACAACAATAAGTTGGATTTCGAAACTGCAAAGGGTTGTTTCAGTTTCAACAATGGAATCATAGTATGTTTTTGCTACAGAGGCTAGTAAAGAGATGATTTGGCTATAGAGGTTCATGGAGGAATTGTGTAAGAAGTAGGAGAATAATAGGTTGTATAGTGATATCCATAGTTCCATTCATCTTGCAAAGAGCTCATCCTTCCATTCTAAGACTAAACATATATAGCTCAAGTACCATTTCATATGATATGCTCTGGAAGATGAACTATTGAAGTTACAAAAGATACACACTAGCCAGAATCTTTCATACATGTTGACAAAGGTAGTAACCAGAGAGTAACTAATTTCTTGCTCAGCTTTAGTCAGCCTTCAAGCATGAAGGTGAAGATGATAAATTTTCTAGGTCCAAGGTTTGGAGCATAGTCCAGCAGATGCATTAGCGGTGGAGTTGCTGTGATTAGTCTCCAAGTGGCAGATTGTTGGTTATGGAGCTTGATATTCATGATTATGCGGTTGTGTTTGGATCCCCTCCCATGAAGAGGGGTGTGGGGCGTCTTTCCCTCACACTATAGTTTCCATAGGACCCCCCCCTAGTGAGGGTTTTGGGGCAGCACCCTTGTACCAATTTTTTTGGAAAAAATGCCTTGTAAAATGTTGTAATTTCATAGTTATGACTTGGTCAATAATGGGTAATTTATAGGCCCTTGTTATTGGGTATCCCATGGTATTTTCATATGGTAATCCATCTATAAAATGAAGGCATTGAAATATGTATCATGAAAGAAAATAAGCAAGAAAGCGAGCATGGGAAAGCAAGAGGATGAAGAAATGGATGGTGATGGTGTAGTCACCATGAAGACACATGAAAAACATTAATGGAGCAATTTGCATGTAAAAGGGAATATGGCTGTAAGACCTGGTAAGGCATGCATACCCTTGGCAGCTCACTGGTAAAGTCAGGACATAAACCTAGGTGATAGGGGGATGTATTTGAGATCAATAAGTCAATCTTAAAGGGGCGATTTTTAGGGTTAACCTTGACTGGGGAATGAGTCAAAGGTGGTTTAGGTATAGCACATGGTTTCTTGTAGCCCATGGTATTAGCCCAAGGTATTGCATGTAAATAATCCCTTATGAGGCTTGAGGAGGCTCCATTGTAAAGTGTCCTAGAGGTGAGTGAGTAAGCTCACTTGGCCTAGTTGGCCGATTTTGTCCAAGGTAATGAAGATCTTCCTTGGTTGTTTTTCCCCCTCATGGGGTTTCTAGGGTAAACCTATGTGTCTCTATAATGGTTTCTTGTCATTTTTATTTCTCGTGCAAGTTATTCTATTTTAATTCCCATTAAATCCTAACATTCTTCAATTGTGATTCTCAATATACCTTGGAAACAAGTCGAACTTACATCCTAACATTTAGGACTGTAAGAAAATTTTTATTTCAAGTGACATTGATAAATTTATCATTCAATATAATGATTTTTGTGATAAATATGGTGGTTGTATCTAATGGTTGAGCCTTCTTTTGATATAATGGAATTGAAAACATATGCTTCATTATTTACCGGTGTGTCAATACCCTTGCGCTAAGATATGATATTGTTAGTGGCAACGGAATGATCTTTAATTAGAATTTAATCCATTGAAATTATTCTGATAATTGATGGTATAATGTATTTTGCAATGATTAAATAAAATTTCATCCGTGGTAATGAATTTGTGTTCAATAAAAGAGGGTATGTATATGTTTTATTGTCAAGTTGTTTCTTGTTTTCAATTGTGCCTAATTCTTATTTCTTAACTTTTTGAATTCTTCAAGCAAGGTTTGAGAAATTTCTTCAGTGTTTTCTAAACAAGACTTTATCAATTTTTTTAAAAAACTTACTTTTATTGATGCAATTCTTGATTAATTGTAGCACAACACCTGCAAAAGTGGTGCTTCATCCTTAATTTCCAGGTTATGAATTGTTTCATCGAGATATCTCGAATTATTCTCTTGAACTTTGTTTATACTGTATAATTCCATTGATACTTGAATTTTTTTCCAATTCCCTATATAGTCATACACATTATTTCAATCCTTACAATACAGTAAGACTTTTGTTTCACCAATACTTGTAGATAACATATTTATAATAAAATGGGTATATGGAGTGTGTTGGTCCCACTGATGATATGCTTTACTTTTTAAATCAACATTGGATTCACTACATGAGCAGCTTATCATAATCCGGTGATAAAAATGGCTTGGTTGAGGATTTTTAATCCACTGGAATATATCCCCATATTGATAAAAAAGTTCACATATAAATAACAATGATGTTTGTGTCCCTTTCATAGATGGAATCCTATATAATTCAAACATGAATCAATCATGTTTACCAATGAATGTGGTGACTAATCGATATATATTTATTAATGTTATTTAATGCTTCATAATTTTCTTCCATGATTTCCCTCTCTTGTGGCTAGGGAAGCAAATCCAAATATTGTGGAACTTTTTATTCTCCAATCAATTAATTCACTTGAAAATGGTTAACCATTATGGTAGAATTAAGACAAATATGGTGGTAGATAAGAACTTGACCCCTTCAAGACACATCTTTAGTAGGTTGATGATAGCATAGAGTGTGTTTGACTTGATTGTTCTAGAGGAATTTTAGTGGGGTTTTGTCCTACTTCTCTTTCTTTCCTTTTTTAATAATAAACCTCTATAAAACCACAAATCGGGTTCATATTAGTCCAAACACAAGTTAGAATAAGAGATGGGCACAAGTTGAAATAAAATATGGCCACAAGTTAGAATCAAAGTTCTTGGAAGGGGCTCTAATACCAACGTTAAGAACACATTTGTTTGTTAACTAAGATAATATCCAATATAGGATAATTTATTAAAATCAATAGAGGATAAATATTAAAAATATATTTGTAATATGATGATTTTGTTGAGTGATACAATCACATGAGTTATAAACATCATTGAATAGTCACAAGTGTGAAGAGACATGACTCGTGGTCTTTTGAATTATCATTGTTATTTTTATTATTTCACAATGTATCATCTTAAGTGGGCCTAACAATTAAGAACATGTGATTCCTCCTTGGAATCACATGGAGGTAATATCATGTATGTGGTGATGTGTTTCAATATTTGCATATCATACAAGTATACATATTAATCTTGTTATGTACAAATAGAAACATTGGACCAAAAAAAATATTGATTGGGTTGTGCATGTTGTTTTTTGTTTGTAGATACTGGAGGACTAGTAGGTAAATCGTTGATTATATTCAATTTCAATGGATTTTTGTTACATGCAATATGTATAAATTCATTACAAAGTAAATTCAATTTTCTAGGAAAATGAGACATCGAAACAACAACAAAGATTTATTTTATACGTCCAAGATTTAGAGAATTTTTCAAAAAATTCTTTAGTATATTCGAAGTGAGTATATGGGGTATATGGACATATGTACAACAAAAAAAGGTGGATGATTTTTTTCCATTATTATTCAAAAGAAGTGGATTGAAAAGGGGATAATTTATATTTATATAAACACAATATTATTGTTCTTGGATAGACAGAGAGGGTTTTGATGGTGTTAGGAATCCTTATGTATATATCAAACCTTTAAATAAATTTTGGGATATTTTGATCCATGGTTACAATGCTAGAAATTTAGTGATTGTAGAGGACTCGAAATAAAAACGTTTTTGTAACAAGGGAATTGTATTATAAGAAAAAGTTATACTTTTCATGATGTCAATGACACATTCTTGTTAGATGAATTGTTGGCTTGCTTGCTGCACCTGAATGGTGTGAGCTATGTGAGGCCAATTGTAAAATGTATGGAACTAGTTTGTTAAATAATACAGTTAAATTTTGTTTGTCACAAATAAAGGCTTATGATTTTTGTATATTCAATTGTGTGATTACAATGCTTATAAAGTGTTGAGTTTGGTTTTCAAAAGTGAAAAATTAGAACTTTAAAGTGCTAAAATCAATTTTCAAAATCGCAAATTTAAGTATTGAAAGAGTCAAAAGAAACATTTCAAAAGTGCGGAATTAGGTTCTAAAAGTGCCATTATCATATTGGAAAAATGCAAAAATCAGTTTCAAAAGTGGAAATAGCAGAGGCCAAAGTACACTTTTGGAACTTGAAATTGTCACTTTTGAAACCAGATTTTGCACTTTAGAAACTTTGATTTTGGGGTTTAGAAATGTTGTTTTTTACTTTTCTTCGATGGGACTTGGACGAAAATAAATGCAAGTTTAATGAAATATGAATTTTTAAGACTAATATTTTGGATTTATTTGATACTTGTAACAAGTTTAGAATTTATTTCCTGTGTATTTTCAATCATATTTATCATGTTGTGTGATTAATTATGTATATAATATATGTACAATATATAACTAGAATCAATTGTAATGTCTAATACATAATTAGTGAAAGTTTTAACATTATAATGTAATAATAATAACTTCATAGAAACAATGAGATTATTGATAAAATAAATGGAAAATAAGACCCCTTTCTATATAAACCTAGGTAGCTAATAATAACATAAATAATTGTAGTGATGCAAACAAAACCAATAGAAGAAGAAATAATATTAGATGACCATAAAACAATGGAGAGGTAATTAAGGTAATAAGACTAGGATAACTGGTACCAACTTTAAACCAATATCTAATTATCTGTTATACATTTTCAAAAAAAAAATACCCCTTTTTCAATAGATACATAGTATAAATTTTGAGAATGAATAGAGACTAGAACAATGATATATGCCAATAGATGAGAATGAAATAACAGTGGATAAGTAGATAAAAAATTCATAAATAATTTATGAAACAAATAGTGATAATGTTGATCTGGTCTACAAAGTTTGTGGACAATAGTTGGTACGGCCATGTACCTCCCAGCTGTAGAACTTGAGCAGGAAAAAAGTGCTTGCTCAAGCCACCCCCCAGAATGTACTATGAATCCATAAGGAAAAACACTCTCCTCTACTAGTACACAAACCCACTAACCCTCTTATGAGTATGGGTCTATCTTAGCTTAGTCGCATAACTTTATCAAAAATATCCAACTCAGTTCACTCACAGAAGCTTCCTAACACTCTTCAAGTGCTCACACAACAATACTTCTTAGCATAATTGGAAACGTCTTGCCTCCTCTCATATGCTAAAATATAGAATGATTGCCTAGGTATCACCTTCCAATGGCTTTCCCTCTCTTTGGGAAATTCATAGACTTACCTCAAGATTTTGGCGTGTTAGTTCACCCCTATATTTTGGCATGTTAGTTCAAGATTTTTGTCTCATGACACTTCTAATATCTCTCCCTATATAGTAGGGTTATGTTCCACACCCATGGATTCATAGTCACCTCTATTCATGGCCACCCAAATTTTGTTTTTAGTCTTTAATATTACTTAGAAAATGTTTTTACAATATTCCTTACCTAAGGACAAGTGTCAATAACCTTTATGCACACTTTTTCAGCTTAAACATAACATTTATTTCTACTAAAAAACATAAACTAAATTTCAGACTAAATAAATTATTGTGCCAATTGGGGGATATGACAGAAGAATTTCCCTTTTCCATTCTACTCAAAAAATAGAAGAATAATGAGTTCAAACAACTAACAAGAATCACATAATCTATTATATTATATTAATTAATTATACACCACCAATGGAACACGTAAACCAAAATAAGAGTCCCCTCATGTATATTTATTTAGATAATATCTCGTGGCATATCAAATTTCCAATTCTCGTGTTGACCCTCATTTTCTACATTTTGAACATGAACTTTTGTAGATGAACTGTAACATACCCTTTTTGCTGAAAGTCATTTTATGTTGGAAACATTATGTTAACTTTTATTGTAAAGTTTTTATGTTGGACAAGTGTCCAAGTAAGATTGTAATTTGCACAATATTTTATTATTTAATAAATTAAATAGGAGACAAACACCTAAGGAGACTGTTGAAAGAGTGTTTACTAACCCACTAGGTGGAATGGAATCTGGGGTAGAAGGAAATGGACAAATGGCAGCATTATGATTCAACTAACTAACTGTTGGTATGGGACAACTCCCTTGAAATGTGGTCATAGTGCCCTGGAAGGTGGGACTGGAGCTTGAGGCTCATTTATTCTGAAACTGACCAATCAAGACCTAGGCAATCTATAAAAGAGCCATTGAATTGTGAACTGAGGTTCATCACTTTTCCTGACGAGGAAATTTACCTTGGGGTTTTGTTGTGCATGCACACAAGAGATTCAATGAGGGGATATGGTGAGTTTTTGATCATGGAGTAAGTCTTCCTACTATACTACTGAGTGTAGAGTTATACTATCGAGTGCTGAAGCTATATTATTGAGTGCTGAAGATATTCTACCGAGTGCTAAAGTTGAATGCCTTGCTTCTACCTAGTGGTTTAGTGAATAGGCTCGGGGGCCCAAAGGAACCAAATAGATTTGCTGCTACTTTCGGAGAAGGTTGGGAGGAATAGGCCTCCTTGCATGTTTGTCAGCCCTATCTTCATTTACAGGTTCTACTGTCTTTTTTTTTAGTTCTAAGAAGTTAAAGTTCTACCTGGAATTATTGATTTACTGTTTTCAAAGATATTATTGAACAAACGCATTTATTTTAGTTTCTGAGTCAATTAGGACTATGTATAGTACTGATTATGAATGATGAATTGAATAAAATATTCTCTGCATTTTTCCCCATGCTAATGGATTTGCATCATACTCTAGTACAGAGAAGAAATTAATGTAGATAAATTGATAGGCAGATTGCCAGGTGAATGAGAAGATCAACCCTGTTATATTTCGTTAGTTTTTCCTACCATTAATATTCTGTATCAAATAACACAATTCTATCTTTCTCTTAGAATTCTTTTTATTAGTTAAAATGTTCCAGGTTCACTGTATTTCTTTCATCAAGATGTATTGAATTTAACAGGTGCAAAAACATTTATTTTCTAAGTATACAGTACTGTTATCTCTTACTGTTAGCAAGTATATTTAACACGAAAATAAACAGTGTTCATATCTAAGTATAGAAATTTATCTTTCTGTTATACAATATTTAGGAAAATATAACAGCTGTAAATTAAATAGCATCATCAAACATTTGATCTCCTTTCTATTTCGATAGTAATAGATTAGTCTAGGCTTTATGATATTCTCATGTCATCTTTCTAACTTTTGCAGTAGTTTCTATTTTCATTTCCTAATTAATATTTTGTGCAAAAATAGCAGTATTATTTAGCATTTGTAGATTAGGAAAACAAGAGTCGGTCAAACTCTTAACATATCATAAGTTCTCCATAAAACATAAAATATATCAGTTTCGTTCGACATTCCAAACACTTGAACCGAAACCCTGATTTCTTTAAACATCCTTATCACTATCATCTCGTCATACGACGAAGCTGCTAAAGACTTTTGTACAACAATATTCAAGTTGTGAAATTTCTTTTATTTTTTTGGGTCAATCGACCAAAGTTTAATACCCTCTCGGCCAAACCTTCGCACCTATTCACATAAAAATCGATGTAAAAGCTAAATCCCTCCTTTAGGGTGGAGCCATCGATTTGAAAGAACAAATCATTTTAATATACAACTGAAGAACTAGAAAAAAACCATCACAAACATTCATAACAACTACCAAGTCTGAACAACAACCCTAATGAGTGGTCAAGCCACTTAGTTAGTCCTTTTAACAATCTTTTGAAAACATTAAACTGTAAATAGCTTTTAACACAAGACTGCATCATTATTTTCCACAAAACATAACACTGTATTTCATTATCACATACGGGGGTTCATCCCTTTTAAGTTCAATACATGTAGGAAAATGTCAAAACAACACACGGCTAGGACGGTTATCAAAATATGATGAGGGGTCACCCTCTATCTATTAAAACATTACATTAAAACTTTTTACGTTTATGGCCAAAACGATGCTAGGAACGAGCATTGAGTCTCATGAGCAACGTCATCAACAAGCTACGCCAGAAGAACCTACGAGGAGTTATACCACCAAGGCTTACCGGGTGGAGCGAGCTTGGACCCTTCCACAGATCTTTTATCATTGCAATCCTCCAAGACGATGTTAATACCTTCCATAGAAACCATCACGAGGTTAGAACTCATTTTTTTAAAACCAAGAAGATGCACGAAGTTCAAAATTTATACATTGCAAACAATTCTCATAGTGTCGAAAACATTACCTCTATTGCAGGAGAACGAAGCTAGAATGCCAATAGCAAAGAGATTAGAATCCATCTAACAGCCGTAACAAAGAAAGTTTCAAACGCCAGGATTCTTCGCCATTTGTTTTCATTCAAAGACCACCAGTTCAAAACTGAACCCTAACACATCAGAGAACCTTAAAAATCATCTATCTTAGTGCACAATGAAAACCACTGAGCGAACAACGTTCAAAATCCATCATCAACCTGAAACTATCAACATTTTACCCACAGGTCTCACCATCAAACCCGAGGAAGAGTCCTCTGGTGTTCGGATTTTAAACCCTACTACTACGCGGCCGGTCGGCCTCTCCCCTAACCCAGTTTCTTCAAATGAATGCAAAATAATGTTGCCAACGCTTGTGTAGTATGAGTGGATAGGTCAAAACCCAAAACCGAGGACTGCAATAGATCGAGGGAGGCGATCAAGCCAGCGAGACATCATAAAGTTTTAAGCATGGTACTTACAAAGTTGTATTAATAATTTAACAAACGCAGAGTCCAGTTCGGAGGAACGGCAACCAGTTACTGTCACACAGCTCAGACTTTTCAGCAATGTTTAACACATAAGTCCACGAGGAATCCACCACCTAGACAGCCATCAAGATATTCCACTGAAGGAGTGGATCGGTGAATTAAAAGCCCAGCTCAGATGCATCGATTTCAACCATCAAAAGAGTGCAGAGCAGTTAAGACCAGTCATTCACCATTTAACCCTGCATTGGAATGAGTATCATTGCATTAATATTTCATACTATCAACCATTAATACTCTAGTGGCGCGATTTACATAGTATTGTATTTTCATGTTTTAAAAAGTTGCATAGTTTCAGAGCTAGGGCATTGTATGATATCAATGCTTAAAAATATATATATATATATCCATTGTAATGTTTGAAATCATATAATTTCTGTGTTGCCTAAGTCGCAATTCACATATAACATAGGGTGTTTACAATATAAATAACTTATGGTAATCGCATTATTTGAAACATATAATGTTTGCATATATATATGGTAAGTGCACTAAAATTAGAATCCTAATGCATTGTGCATCGCATTGTTTGATGATTCTAACCGAAAAACTATATCAATGCATTATGACAATGACTTGTAGGGATTTTAAACATAGAATCACTTAATCCATAAATGCATGGTCAATAGATAATTGTTCCATATGATTCTATTTGACTTTTAGGTCGAAATTTATATAGTACGAGGTCTCAATATATAGGTTAAATATCATTACATTACTCATAGAAAGGATTTGGTACTCCATTAAAATCTCAAATAGCATATCAAAGGATCAGACTAGAATTCTATAATTGCACCATTTCGCTTTAGTAGTATCTTTCAATATTGGAAGCATCATGTCGAATTGTTTTTGCAATAATACTTGTACTTTGAATTGTAAGAACTTATCTAACCCTTACAGGTATTGGAATAGAAAGTAACTAATGTTTCTATGATGCGAATCAACGTAAAAGTTGGAGTGCCCATATATTTAAGCAGATAGTAATAACAGTGACCTCCACAAATTGTATAAATAGCCAGGATAACACTTGTTAAATTGAAAGAACAAAACTGAAGATCCATACCATTAACATCTTTCTTGTATAGAAAATACTTTCGCTATCTTATTGCAATGACGGCTAGCAGAAACAAATATTGAATTATTTGAAGTACTTGAATTGTTGTAATACCTTACCTACGAATCTGCGAAAAAAGACAGGTTCAATGATTTAGCTATCCAATCTAAGTAAACCTCGGGGCACCCCGTAGGAACCACTTCATCAACATTCAAACATAGTGGTCAGTATTTATCACAAGAACTGTATTGCATAGGAAATTAAATACTGTTTATAGAATTATATCTTATTTCAAATGAACTGTTGTCTTATTATGTTTAAAAATTACGAGTTGTCAATTGTGTTAAATTGCTATTAGTTAAGTAGTCAACAAACATTTTATTTCTGCATTCAGCATTTTAGTAATTAATGCTACTTTAAAAATTTTAAATTTTTAGTGAATTTTCGGGATGTTACATGTGGTATCAGAGTGCGAGTTCAAACACTAGGCCTTAATAGGCTCACGCGCACAAAGCAGTAAATGAAAATCAGAAAGTTTATGTTACTAACTTTTATTTTAATTATGTTTCTGTATAGAACAGTTTGACATTTTGCAGGTATGGAAATACCGGAGGAATCAGCAAAGGATGGATCTCCTCGTAATGAGCATAATAATAATAGTGATGAAGGAAAATATGTCGAATTAAATAATCAATATTCTGAACTGCTATGTACTATAAAGGATTTAAAATCTGAAATAAAGACTGTCAAAGAAGAGAATGAACGAATTTTGAAGGCTCAGAAGGAGTTAATCAGATTTTAATGGAGAATTATCTCAAGGAGGAAAGAGGCAGGAAATCAGAAGTGAAGTTTGATTCTGTGACAATCTCCCACAAACATAAACACAAGAAAGCAAGGAATGGTAAAAGTAATAGTTACTCATCATCAGAATCTGATCAAAGTAATCGTAATTCTGATCATGACAACAGTGACAGTGATTGTTGTTCTAAAAAGAGAAAACATAAGCATCATGAATAGATTACCGGGGAGTTTAAAAAGATTAAGCCACCAACTTTTAATGGTGAAGGTGAAAAGGGTGAAATAGCTGAAGCATGGCTATCTGGGATGAAGAAATATTTTAATATTTAGGACTACTCTTCTAAGTTAAAAGCCAAGATGGATATTTACAATCTGACTGGAAAGGAAAATATTTGGTGGCAGGATATTAAAAGGATAAAGAGCATAAAGGAAAGTGATGTAACCTGGAATATGTTTAAAAATTTATTTACGAAAAAGTTCTTGTCACAACAATACTTTGAAGATAAGTCGAAAGAGTTTTTTTATTTAAAATTGGGTACTATGAACATGAAGGAGTTGTGCAGCAAGTTCCTCAGTTTACTAAGGTATGTACCTTACATGGTCCAAGAGAATCCTAAGGTACAAAGGTTTCTAAGCTATCTACCTTCCAACATAAAAGATAGGATCGAGTATGATAACTCTTCCACTTTGGAAGAGGCTATTAGGAAAGCTAACTTCTCTTTTGATCAAAACAGAAAAAGAAAAGGAACAACTGGCTGGAAGAGTACCAAGCCTAATCATTTTGATCACAAAAAGAAGAGTTTTAATCAAAATCCAGGAAATTTTAAGAAACGTTTTAATAACATAAATTTTCCAAGTAATAATAGTTACAGGAGTAATGCACCAAATTTTTTTACTGCTGCAAGAAATGTACCTAATAACAATAACAATACTAGGTATGCTGAACACAAAGGACCTATGAAGTGTTTTGATTGCGGCGGACCACATAAGAGAGCAGATTGCCCATGCAACAAAAGGACAGTCAACAACATTCATAGCATACAAGCAGAACCAACAGTTGGTGATGTGGAAAGAGAAATGCCAAGGACAAATGCAACGCTGGAAAATCGACAAGCAGACCATCAAATGTCCATGGTCGAAATCGAAGGTATGCTACAAAACCAATCTATTTCTATTTTAATAGATCCAGGTGCAAGTTTGAGCTACATTTCACCTGAATTAGTGAAAAATTGCAAGTTAAGAATAGAAAAGTTTGAAAATTCTTGGTTAGTTCAGCTAGCAACAGGCATTAAAAGAAAGGTTACAGACTTTGTTAAAAATTGTAATGTATATTTGAATTAGCTAAAAACCCAAGTTAATCTAAACGTTTTACCCTTAGGGTCATATGACTTGTTGATTGGCATGGATTGACTTGAACAACATAGAGCAGTGCTTAATAGTTATGAGAAATCATTTACTTGTCTGAATAATGAAGGTAAAACTGAAACAGTAAAAGGAATTCATAGGAATATTTCAGTAAGACAAATTTCTACATTACAAGTTAAGAGAGATGCCAGAAAGGGCCGTAAAATGTTTGTTGTTAATGTTATTACTGACGAGTGTTCATCTAAAGAAGACAAGTTAAAATTGGAGGATATTCCCATCCTTAGAGAATTTTCTGACGTATTCCCTGAAGAAATTCCAGGATTACCTCTGAAAAGGAAACTTGATTTCACCATTGAGTTAGTACCAGGTGTGGTAACTAACTCAAAGGCTCCTTACAGGATGAATATTCTGGACTTAAATGAGTTAAAATCTCAGCTGAAGGAATTAATAGATAAAAACTACATAAGGCCAAGTGTGTCTCCTTGGGGAGCACCAGTAATTTCCGTTAAAAAGAAGGACTGTACCATGCGATTGTGCATCGATTACCGTCGGCTTAATAAAATCACAATTAAAAACCGATATCCCTTACCCTGCATAGATGATCTATTCGATAAAGTACGCGGAGCAGAGATATTCACTAAAATTGATTTAAGATCTAGGTATCATTAGGTTAGAATAAAAGACCTAGACATATTCAAAACTGCATTCAGAACGCGATATGGACACTATGAGTTCGTAGTTATGCCTTTTGGGCTAACCAACGCACCGACAGTGTTCATGTGTTTGATGAACAACGTTCTGCATAAATATTTAGATAAGTTTGTAGTTGTGTTCATTGATGATATTTTGATTTACTCAAAAACTAAAGAAGAGCATGACGAACATTTAAGAATAATTCTGAAAGTTTTAAGAGAACATCAGCTTTATGCTAAGTTCAGTAAATGCGACTTTTATAAAAATAAAATACAGTACTTAGGTCACATAATATCTAAAGATGGAATTCCTGTCGACCCTGATAAGATAAAAGCAATTAACAAGTGGCCTGTCCCTAAAGATGTAATTGACGTTCGGTCATTTATGGGGATAAAAGGTTACTATCGAAAGTTTATTGAAGGATTTTCAAGAATTACGAACCCTATCACGTTTTTGCAGAAGAAGGGGAAGAAATTCATATGGGATCAAAAGTGTCAAGAAAGCTTTAATAAGTTAAAAGAATTATTAACCACTGCACCAATTTTAAAAATTGTTGATTCTAACAAAGACTTCGTGGTATGCACTAATGCGTGCAACTATGGACTAGGTGGGGTCTTAACACATGAAGATCATGCTATTTCTTTTGAGTCTAGAAAGTTAAAAATCCATGAAAAAAATTATGCAACTTACAATCTTGAGTTGGCAGCTGTGATACATGCACTAAAAATGTAGCACCATCACTTGATTGGAAGAAAGTTTATACTAATGACAGATAATAAAGGTTTAAAGTATTTGTTGGATCAAACAAATCTTAACGCAAGGCAAGCTAGATGGCTAGCTTTCCTTAGCGAGTATGATTTTTAGATTCAACACATTAAAGGGAAAGAAAAAAAAGTTGTTGATGCCTTGAGCAAAAATGCCAAATTAAGTTTTTTCGCATCAATTAGCACAGTTAAGACAGATCTGGAAAATCAGATCGAAGAAGGAATTAAGCAAGATAACAATTATCAAAAATTGCTTGGTAAAGTTGCTGAAAATGTATCTGAAAATTTAATCACAGATTACAGCATTAATAAAAAGGGCTTAATAACTTATAAAAACAGAATTTTTGTACCGAATGTGTCAAAGGTTAAGGTGTTAATTTTGGATGAAGTTCATAAGAGTCCTTATTCAGGACATCCAGGTTATCAGAAAATGATAACTATGTTAAGGAAGGATCATTTTTGGCCCAACATGAAGAATGAAGTGGCTGAATACATAGTTATATGTTTTGAATGTCAGACCATTAAGGCTGAACATCAACATCCAGCTGGACTATTGCAGCCCTTTCCAATTCCAGAATGGAAATTAGAGATTATAAGTATGGATTTTATTATAGGTTTGCCTAAAAACTAGAAACAAAATGACTCCATAATGGTGGTTGTGGATAAGTTAAGTAAGGCTGCTCATTTTATTCCTGTTAAAACTACTTTTAAAGCTTCTAACATTGCAGATGTATTCATGAAGCAAATCTTTCGCTTGCACGGAATTCCAAAGGTAATTATTTATGAATAGGAATCTAAGTTCACTGGAAATTTTTGGATAGCACTGTTTAAAGGTTTAAATACTAAACTAAATTTCAACACTTCTTTCCACCCACAAACTGATGGTCAAATAGAAACGGTAAACCAGATTTTAGAAAACATGCTAAGAATGCATGTCAAAGATCAACCATTGAAGTGGGAAGATTATCTACATTTAGCAGAATTTGCATACAATAATCATTACCAAGCATCTGCTAGGTTAAGTCCAATTGAGATTTTGTATGGAAGAAAATGTTGTACTCCTATTTCTTGGGATAACCGTGTAGACAGATTAATGCTAGGACTAGATTTATTGAAAGAAATGGAGCTAACCGTGAAACAGGTTCAAGGAAACTTAAAAGTTGCCCAAGATCAGCAGAAAAGTTATGCAGAATTGAAATGCACTGAAAGAGAATTTCAGGTGGGAGACCATGTTTTTATAAAGGTAAAACCCAAGAAAAGTTCTTTGAAGCTGGGAGTTGTGCTAAATTAGCACCAAGGTATTGTGGACCATTCAAAATCCTATCAAGGATTGGAGCTGTTACATATCAATTAGCATTGCCATATAATTTAAAAATCCATAATGTTTTTCACATTTGGGTTTTAAAGAAGTATGTGCATGATGCTACTCATGTGCTAAATTGGAATGACATACAGGTGGAACCAGATTGTATTCTCCACTGGAGGGAAATTTTGCTTTGGAATCGCACCATAAGGCAGGTAAAGGTGCAATGGAAGCATCTTAGCCTGATGAAGCTACTTGGGAACTGGAAAGTAATATGCGGTCAGCATATCTAGTTATGTTCCATGAGAAATTTGATGAAGAATAAGCAACATCGAGGACGATGTTGAGCTTAAGTGGGGGTGTTTGTAACATACCCTTTTTGCTGAAAGACATTTTATGTTGGAAACATTATGTTAACTTTTATTGTAAAGTTTTTATGTTGGACAAGTGTCCAAGGATGACTGTAATTTGCACAGTATTTTATTACTTAATAAATTAAATAGGAGACAAACACCTAAGGAGACTGTTGAAAGAGTGATTACTAACCCACTAGGTGGAATGGAATCTGGGGTAGAAGGAAATGGACAAATGGCAGCATCATGATTCAACTAACTAGCTGTTGGTATGGGACAACTCCCTTGAAATGTGGTCATAGTGCCCTGGAAGTTGACATTGGAGCTTGAGGCTCATTTATTCTTAAACTGACCACTCAAGACCTAGGCAATCTATAAAAGAGCCATTGAATTGTGAACTGAGGTTCATCACTTTTCCTGACGAGGAAATTTACCTTGGGGTTTTGCTATGCTTGCACCCAAGAAATTCAATGAGGGGATATGCTGAGTTTTTTATCATGGAGTAAGTCTTCCTATTATACTGCTGAGTGCTGAAGCTATAGTATTGAGTGCTGAAGATATTCTACTGAGTGCTAAAGTTGAATGCCTTGCTTCTACCTAGAATATTCTACATAGTGGTTCAGTGAATAGGCTTGGGGGTCCAAAGGAGGCAAGTAGATTGGCTACTTCTTCTAGAGAAGGTTGGGAGGAATAGGCCTCCTTCGGTGTTTGTCGGCCCTATCTTCATTTACAGGTTCTACTGTCTTTTTTTTAATTTTAAGAAGTTAAAGTTCTACCTGAAATTATTGATTTACTATTTGCAAAGATATTATTGAACAAATGCATTTATTTTAGTTTCTGAATCAATTAGGATTTTGTATAGTACTGATTATGAATGATGAATTGAATAAAATATTCTCTGCATTTTTCCCCATGCTAATGGATCTGCATCGTACTCTAGTACAGAGAAGAAATTAATGTAGATAAATTGATAGGCAGATTGCCAGGTGAATGAGAAGATCAACCGTGTTATATTTCGTTAGTTTTTCCTACCATTAGTATTCTGTATCAAATAACACAATTCTATGTCTTTCTCTTAGCATTCTTTTTATTAGTTAAAATGTTCCAGGTTCACTGTATTTCTTTCATCAGGATGTATTGAATTTGACAGCTGCAAAAACATTTATTTTCTATGTATACAGTACTATTATCTCTTACTGTTAGCAAGTATATTTAACATGAAAATAAACAATTTTCATATCTATGTATAGAAATTTATCTTTCTGTTTTTCCTTGGCTAGAAATTTATCTTTCTGTTATACAATATTTAGGAAAATATAACAACTGTAAATTAAATAGCATCATGAAACATTTGATATCCTTTCTATTTCGACAGTAATAGATTAGTCTAGGGTTTATGATATTCTCATGTCATCTTTGATCTATATAGGAGGCCCACACTCCCCCTTCATGTATTAGACACTATTTGGGTTCTATTCCCACGAATGTATTAGTTGTTATTTAGATTATTAGAGATATCTTAGTATTAAATAATGAGCAACATTTATTGTGCTCCTTTTGTAATTGTTATAAAAAGGCACCCTGCCTCATAATACATTCATTCTCATTTGTGCGAAGCTTGTCTCTCTTTCATTTTGTTTGTGCTAGTAGCTTATTAGAGTTCTGAATTCTTATTGTGCTTCTTAGTTTGAGAGGTGAGGCTCTCCTAGCCTCACCCTCCATCTTTGTATTCATCTTTGGTCTTGGTATTTAGTTTTATCATTGTATTTTAGATTCGTCTTAGCATTGTTTAGATCTAGTTTGCTCTACATTTCGGATCAATTGGTATCAGAGCCTCAAGATTAGGCCTCTACTTTTAACCATTAGGTAGATCTCATTTGTTTTGGAAAATTGTTGCAGCCTTAAAAAATTTTTGGATCTTTTCTGGTACAGTTCTCTTCATTATTGGATTTTAGGTTTTTGCTTGAGAATCCTATTTTTTTGAATGAGAGAACTCCAACCTGTTTTGAGTTTCCATCCCATATTAACCATCTGTGTTTCTGAGTTTAGCAACTGCTTTGCCATCACTCACTCCCTCACGCTCACATTCACACTCACATGCTCCCTCACTCCTTCCTGCACGCTTCTCCACTACCTCCGCTTCACCTCCTTCACACCATAGTCGCCTCAATTCCTGGCACACCTCCATGTACCACTCTTCCATGTATCATCTCCCTGGCAGCCACATTCACGCCCCCCATCTGCACACGACCTCCATCCTTCATTTGCTGTCCCCATTTACCTAGGTTACCAAGCTTCACGTCCATCTTCTCTCCTGCATTCACATGACCCCAATCTTCAGCCAGCATTCCCAATCAGCTTACACTTGCATCTCCTGCATTCACTCTCCCACAACTTTCACGCTGCCCCCTCCTGCCATCTCTTGCATAACTTCCCCAACCTTCAAACTGCATGCCCAACTACTCCCTCCATTTTTCATGCTCTGCCATCACCTGTGTGCCCTACCTCTTCTATCATCCAACACGCCTAACCTCAGGCTACCCACCTACCTCCCCATACAGCTGCTCCATTATCGCTACTACTTCTCACTGCTCACGCCTCCTCCATTCACGCACCCCTCCTTCATGCTTACCTCTGGCTGCACTCATTCACGCTGGGATGCCAATCTTTCACCTTCATCCTATCACAATTCACACTATCTTTGCATCTGCGCCCTAACGCTATTACGCTCAACTCCATCGCCTCTTCCATTCACACTCCCTCAGCCTTTTTGGCCACAGTTGCTGCCACAACCCTCTTTTTCACAAATGCCATCACATCCCACTGCAATATCGATATCCCTCGCTTGAATTTAGCCAGCTGGGGGCGTGAGTCAGTGTTCTACCTCAAGTGTTTGCTACATTTCATTTAGTTGTACACCATCAATCAATCAGTCAATGAAGGTGTCGTAGATAACTTCGGCTAGAGACTGCAATGCAAAATAGGCATGACCAGGAGTGAAAATTGAGTGTATGAACTAGAGGGGAAGGATGGCATTGGTACCCTCTCAAACATAGGGTTTTGGGGTAGCATGTACTTCACAATCCATGGCTTGGGATAGAACAAAAAAGGTGGCCAGTTATTGTCCTTCTGGAAATACTAGCAGATGCATAACGTTTAATATGCATCATCAGCTGAGCATTGTTCATAGCATAGCTATTGGACCTATTTTAAGAGTAAACTACCAATGTTTGAAGGCCTTATCATTTCAAGAGGATACCAAGAAGAATGATTCTAATGGAAGGGAAGGTAAAAAGTTGCGAAGTCTTCCAATATATTTATATCATGCATGGCAAGGAATGGAAGGGGCTGAAAAGAGTTCTCCCCAGTCAGCACGAGGTTCAAGTTGGTTCACTAAGTTGCAAAAGAAGAATGTTATTAAGCTAACATAGGAAATTTTACAAAAGCCACAATCCAAGCTGAAATTTCTAGACAAAGATCAGATGATTAAGCAATTACAAGAGGACCAATTGAACCACACCATTTTGGAGTTTGGGAAGAGTTCAGAAGTCTCAATCAAGTGGCCATTGGCAATATTTTTTTCTTGTTATGTTGCTATTACAGTCTTCTTTGGATTTCGTGCTTCCAGTGATCTACTCCCTCTGTGGATTATAGGGCCTGTAATGATGGGCATTCTCCAGCAAGCCATCTTCAACATGGCATATTCAACATTATTCAAAAGCACATTTAGCATTTTTCAGTGAGCCATCATCAACATGGCATCTTCAACACACTTCAGCAGTTCCTACAACATTTTTAAGCAAGCCATTTTCAACATGGCATTTTCAACATTCTGCAGTTTCAAGGCTCAACCTGGACTGCGTTTTTGGTGGCTCGCGGCTTCTGCATAGGGATCCCATTCCTTTTTTTTTTAGCACAAGCTCATCACTGATTTCATATTTGTTTGTTCAAGTTTTACTTTGCAACAGTATTAGTTCTCCTCCAATATTAGCTCGCTTTTCAGTTCCATTTTTGCTATTTCCTCTAGCAATACTCTCCAGCACTTCACAAAGTTTTGTTTGCAGAAAAGGCCTTCATAAGTTTTTAAGGTAGCTTCAAGCTTTTGTATCAAATCACACCCTTTTCAAGGTCAGTATCAGTTCATTTTGAGGATCTAATCTATTAGCTCGATCAGACAAGACTAAAAATGGTGCTATGGATCTCCTGGAATATCGACTTTAAGATTTGGAAAGAAGGGGCTTTAATCTCCACGATAAGAACTCCACAAAGGTAAAAAATCCAAAATGACCTCTTCTTTTCACATTTTACTATTTGTCATATCTAGAGAGGGTTAAAAATATCAATTTTTACACTAGAATGGAGTTTATTTCTTGTGATTTTATTTCCTATAGTTTTACTTTCATAAATTTTGAGGCACTAATACTCCATGGGAATCTAGAAATGGATTTTTATGTAGGATCAGATTTTTTGAATAGGATTTTGGAAACATCCACTGAACATGAGGTAAGATTCTCAAATTGGAATATAGGGATAGGATTTTTCCCCATATCTTCCATTGATTGTTTAACCATCCTTATTCCATTTTTTATATGCCTTGGGTTTGATCCCACCAAGTGGAAATATTATCCCTTCCTTTTTACACGTCATTATTTGTGCAATAGTTCCTACCCACCATGGGCTCCCTAGATTAATACCTTGATTTTCGATTGGTTCCCATGCTTTCATGATTTGTTGGTATGGGAACCCTTATTTAACCCTATCATGACTCGCCATTGAGTTGCATACTCTTCCTCTACATATTTATTCTGGTCATATTCCAGGGGCGTTCCCATCCATGTAATTTCACTATATGTTTGCATATGCTTATTTATGCTCATGTCTCAATGCATACTACTATGTTTTTTTTGTCTTCCACCATTGCAATCACTCTTGACCCTTATCAATTTGCGTCATCTTGCTTACATCGTGTGTTACCTTTTCACCCATGGAGAGAACTACTACAATTAGTGTACTTTATTGGATAGCACGCCACTACATTCCCTTTACATAAGTCAGTTACATGCATTTGGAACACCCATGCATCTTGTTGAGACACTCGTTCTCTCTAGATGATCATCCTTTCATCTCTTTTTCAGACTCGTAAAACATACATGAAAAAGACACTAATGAAGGGCTGTCTCTTTTTATAGGATCATATGTTTAGTATACGATTTTGGTGACATCCACCGTATGGTTCTTAAACTAGAATATAGGGATATTCTTTTTCTCCATATATTCCATTTCATTTTTTAACTATCCCTATTCCATTTCTTACATGAATCTTAGTTTTAATCCCTCCAAGAGGTGATAATATCCCTTCTTTTTTACACATCGTCATTTTTGTAGTAGTGCCTACCCACCATGGGGACCCTAGATAAACACCTTGAATTTTGATTGGTTCCCATGATATCATGATTTGTAGGTATAAGAACCCTTCTTTAGCCCCTCTTTGACTCATTGTTGAGCCGCATACTCTAATCCTATGCATCTTTATTCTCACCATATCCCAGGGGGGTCCACATCCATGTTATTCCGCTCGATGTTTGCATATGCTTATTGATTTTGATGTATCCATCCCTACTGTCAATTTTTTTCCCCACTGAAGCCACTCTTGACCTTTAGCCATTCACATCACCTTTATTACATCTTGTGATACCTTTTCACCGATGGAGAGAATCGCTACAACGGGTATAATTTATTTTTTAGTACCATATGCTTCGGGCCAAGAGAGTGGGTTTATTATGCAGCGAATGGAGTCGTAGGTCGAACACCACCCTTAGTCACATGCACTACTGGAATGGAGTAGTGAGGCTACATTCACTAAATGCTAAAATAGTTAGACATCATGATTGAATACACAATATACTACACGACAAAACTATGTACAAATATTGAATTAGATTCCTATGCATGACTTATTCCCATTGTAGACGCAACATTAATTTTTGCATCAAATACAACATTGAGGTCTGGCATGGAGGACTCTCCATCTCGATGCTGTAAACATGTGAAAAAAAAACATTAAGAAAAACAATTTGTGGAGTGAATTGAAAGCTATCCAACAATTGTCATCGAAGGCTATAGATTACCATGGAATCAGTAGGTCCATGATAATGGAAACATGCTCTTTTAACAAAAGAGGGTGGTCTGATGTAGACACAAAATTTGTCTACATTTGGACTGTGGGAGAGGCAAACCAAAGAGGTGGTGCTAGGATTTGGGTTGATCCTTGCAATCACAGAGTGTATTCATAATTAGACATTCACATGAATGAATGAAATAAGATGCATTAAAAAACTAATATGTTGTAATACTTACCTTAGTCCGGGGCATCCCTCCCCCATGGGGGGCATTACTACTAGAAAATCCTTGCCCCTCTAAAGAGCTAGATAACACCTACAAGTTTACAAATTATAAATATTAGCAATCTACAAAGGAGTACAATAAGAAACAAATAATTTGAACAAGATTAATTCATTAACCATGTGTACTTACCCACCTAAAAAAATCATCGAGGCCACCTTCCGAGATGCCATTAATATCAATCTCTCCCAGATATTGCTAAAATTATGATGCTTGCATTTTCAAAAATTGTAAAGATTAGACCATCCAACATTAATGAACTAACTTGTATTAACGAAATGACATGTATTAACAATATGGCATGTTCAAATATGACCTCAATGTTAGTTGTTTCTTCCTCAGATACGATAATAGATGGTACACCAACACCCCTTGTAGACACATCAAGCTCCTGTTGTTGATATATTTGTAACTTCGGAAGATATTCTTCTATGTATTACACTTGTACTTTATTATATTCATGATGGAGATGTATTATTCCTCCAATCGGAAGTGTCATCATTTGTATTTGTAATTGTCGCAAGTGTCGTAAGTGTTTCAAGTGTCACAACTTCTATTTGATGGGTTATTAGACCACCAGTGTGGGGTCGGCTCTGCTTGTGTCATGTGAGTGGGTTATTAGACTTCCCTAAAAAGTCATCCCAACTAGAATTAAAGGCATGTTAAGTTTTGTATAAATAGAGAGTGAGTGTGTCTCATTCTATTCATTCACTCACTCATCCAACTCACATTAGTTGAGAGTGGAGTGCGCACAAGTGGAGGAGGAGTAGTTGTTGGATTCATTTATCTTTTGGGTTTCATCAATGTGATATTTGTATTGGGGCTTATTCTATCTCTGAGGAAGTTGTGGGGTTTCTCACCTTCTTGGTTTTCCCTGAGGAAACTATGTGTCTCTTGTGTTTAGGATTGTTATGTTGTGCTTGTTATTCTCTTAGTAGGATACTAGATAATGTTTGAATGCATTTATCGAAATATTAACATGGTATCAGAGCCGTGCTAAGAAGAAGACATTGTGCAGCTGCGGAAGTTAGGGCTTCTTAATCTTTGGGATTCTCTCCTCAGATCATCAACGGTAGGAGGCTAGGATGACTCTCCTTGGAAGGGTGCATCTTTCTGTTGAGACAGAATTCAATTCTGAACACTTTCACTTTTTGGCCCGTCACTACTGCACGAAATTAGGGTTTCGAAAAAAGTTGGAATTTTTTGAATCCGAGACCACGGTTGGATGCCCCTTAAGAAAATCGAAGTTTAGAGACCAAGATCAAAATTTTTGGTTGGGAAGAACCCCGGGCATCATCAAACCCTACTTTGGGATTTTGATCGGAAAGGTGGAAAATTAGGGTTTCTGCAAAAGTGGAAATTTTTGGAATCTATGACCACGGCTGGATGCTCCTCAGAAAAATCGAAGTTTGGAGTACAAGATCAAACTTTCTCGTTGGGTAGAACCCCGAGCATTATCAAACCCTAGTTCGGGATTTTTTCCAGAAGATCCACAAGTTTCAGAGGTAATTTTGAGGGGTCAAATTTTGCAGATTTCAAAATTGAAGTATACCATCTTGATTAGCTCAGCAAGGTGCATTTTTCCATCCTTTTAGAAGTTTGGAATTCAAATTTTGAATTTTTGGGGTTTCTCTTACAAACCCTAATCCATCTCCAGATCCAGTTTTCAACAAATCAAGTGGTAAGACCTAAATATTTTATTTCCATTTGAGTTTCTCATTAAGATGTCTCACTACACCAAGCTTGTGGATAAGCTTGAAGGAGATGACAACTTCCGAGAATGGAAGTATAGGATTGGGTTAATCTTAGAAGAGAATGATTTGGACACCTACATAAAAGAAGAGGTTTTAGTCCCAGAGGGAGATGAGGCTAAGACCTTACACAAGAAGAACTTGGTTAAGACCAAGAGAATAATTGTTGATTCTATAAAATACCATCTCATACCCCATGTGTCTTCTCCAAAGACACCTAAGGATATGTTTGACTCCTTGACCAAGTTGTTTGAAGGAAAGAATATAAATCGGAATATGACTCTGCGGAATCAATTGAAAGGGGTAAAGTTCCAGACTGGATAAACCATCCAATCCTACATTACTAAGGTCTCTCAAATAAAAGAACAACTTGAAGCTGTGGATGAAGTAGTGGATAATGGATAAATTGTCATGACCACATTGAATGGCCTACCTAGGTCATGGGACTCCTTCATCCAAGGTATTTGTGCAAGAAAGAAGTTCATCTCTTTTAGTAGACTATGGGAGGAATGTTCACAAGAAGAAGCTAGACTTGTGGCATGAGAAGAAAAGATGGGAAGTGAAGACCAAGCTCTCACTACTCACACCAGAAGAAGTAAGTTCAAGAAGGAGAAACCTAATACCAAGAAATATTCTCACCATCATCAAAGGGAGAACTTTAAGAAAGACACCTCTCATGGTAGATGCTTCACATATAATGAGAAAGGACACTTTTCCCGAGATTGTCCAAAGAAAAAAGGAGAATTCAACAACAATAATAAGAAGAGATATCATGCTCATGCTGCTGAGGATGATGAGCCTCCAAGGAGGAAGGCCAGAGAAGAAAGTGAAGATTATTCAAGTGATGATGAATATGTTCAAATATCTGCTCTCACAGGTACTGTTACACATGGGTGTAATGACTGGCTTATTGATAGTGGGGCTTCTAAACATATGACGAGATTCAAAGAATCTCTTATGGACCTATCTGAACATGAGTCACCTCATAAGGTGAAACTTGGGGATGACTATCAATACCCTATAAAAGGAAGTGGTGAAGCCTCCTACAAGTTAGACTCTAGGAAGTCTTTAAAGATGCAAGATGTTCTATATGTACCCGAACTCAAGGAGAATCTTCTCTCCATATCATCCTTGTTTGAAAAATGGATGAGAGTTTCATTTATGGATGGATAAGTACTTATGTGGCCAAAAGGTAAGACCATAGATGATGCAGTAGTTATTGGAGAGCAAGAGGGAGGTTTGTACAAATTGAAGGGACAACCTGAACATGCCATGGTACATGAATCCATGGAGGAAAGTGAACTTTGGCATAGAAGGCTTGCTCATGTGAACTATAGGGCACTACCAATTGCAAGCAAAGCAGTAGAAGGTATTCCTGAAATCCAATCAAAGCGTGAAGGTGTTTGCAAAGGATGTGCAAAAGGAAAGAACAAAAAGAAGGCATTTCCAAGCAGTGAAAGCAAAGCAAAAGGAACCTTGGAGATTGTCCACTCCAATGTATGTGGACCAATGTCATCTAGTTCTCTGAGTGGGTATGTATATTATGTTTCTTTCAATGATGATATATCTAGGAAGACTTGGGTTTATTTCTTGAAGAACAAAGATGAAGTATTTGATAAGTTCAAGGAATTCAAAGCCTTGATAGAAAATCAAACTGATAAGAAAATCAAGACCTTCAGATCTAACAATGGTGGAGAATTCACTTCAGGGGACTTCAAGAATCTATGTAGTGATTCAAGGATTAAGAGGGAGTTGACCACTCCCTACAATCCAAAACAAAATGGGGTTGCAGAAAGGAAGAATAGAACAATCATGGAAGCAACACAGAAAATTATTCATGACCAAGATCTACCCATGCACCTATGGGAAGAAGTAGCAAGGACAACAATATATGTACAAAAAAAAACACTACACAATATACTTGAAAACAAGACACCTGAAGAAGTTTTCTCTGGTAAGAGACCAGAATTTGGCCATCTTAGAATGTTTGGTTGTCTAGTATATACACATGTTCCAAAAGAAAAGAGGACAAAGTTAGATCCTTCAAAAAAGAAGGGTATATTTGTGGGGTACAGTGAAAGCTTGAAGGCATACAGATTCTACTTTTCAAGGTTCAAGAAGATTGACATCAGCAGGGATGTGACTTTTGATGAAAACTCATCATACATCAAATCAAGGAAGACACCTGTTGAAGACTATGAAGAACCAAGGGCACCCAGAACACAAGACACCACGATGAATGAAGCAATACCAGAAGTGGATGGTGAAATAGAAGATCCAAAAGAACCTATAGATCCACCCCATGAGAAGAATTCTCAGAAGAGGAAACCTGCATGGGCTAGAGAGCTCATCCAAGATGCAGAAAGGTATGGTATTCCAGAGGAGGAACACAAAGAAAGAAACAGGACAAGATCACACACCAGTTATTTTTCCGTACTTTGTGACATTATGAACAAACAACCTTCCAGTTATGAAGAAGCTACGGAAAAGAAAGAATGGAAGGATGCCATGGTCGAGGAATACCAGTTGATCATGAAGAATGATGTTTGGGTGTGGTCCCAAGACCGGAAGGGAAGTCTGTTGTGACTTACAAGTGGATCTATAAGATCAAGCATGCTGTAGATGGTAGCATAGAGAAATACAAGGCAATATTTGTAGCTTGTGGCTTCTCCCAGAAAGCGGGGATAGATTATGAAGAGACTTTTTCTCTTGTAGGAAGATACACTTCCATCAGAACAATACTTGCTATGGATGCAGTGATGAAGTGGAAAATACACCAGATGGATGTCAAGGTAGCTTTCTTGAATGGTGTAGTTGAATAGGAAGTGTATGTGGAGCAGCCATTTGGTTTTGAGACACATGATAGGGAATCATATGTGTGCAGATTGAAGAAATACTTGTATGGCTTGAAGAAAGCACCTAGAACATGGTATGATAGGATAGATAGCTTGTTGTCTAGTTTGGGATTTACCAAGAGTAAAGCGGATTCCAACCTTTACTACAAGGTTGAGGAAGGAAATCCAAAGATACTCCTATTATATGTGGATGACCTGTTTGTGACAGGGGAGGATAGGTTGATTGCCAACACAAAGAGGAAGCTTGATTCCGAGTTCAAGATGAAGGACTTGGGAATGATGCATTACTTTCTAGGTATGGAGGTGTGGCAGAGTGCAGATGGAATCTTCATTGTACAAGGGAAGTATGCAGTATAGATCTTGAAGTGGTTCGGGATTATGGACTGCAAGGCCATGGCCACACCTATGGCATCAAACCTGAAGCTATTGAGTGATGCTTCATCATAGTCGATTGATGCCACGATGTATCGTTAGATGAGTGGGTCCTTGATGTACCTAACGGACACGAGACCAGATATTTGCTTTGTGGTGAACACCTTGAGCCAGTTTCTGACAGATCCTAGACATGTTCGCCTGATTGATGTAAAGCATATTCTGAGGTATTTGAAGGGTACAATTGATTATGGTCTCAAGTATGATGCGAATCAAAATTTTAACCTAGAGTGTTATGTTGATTCAGATTGGGCAGGCAGTGCTGCAGATAGGAAGAGCACTTCGTGGTGCCACTTTAGTGTGGGATCAGGTGTGATCTCTTGGTTTAGCAGGAAGCAATCCTGCGTAGCACTGAGCACAGTCGAAGCAGAGTATGTTGCATCTTGTTTGACTAGTTGTGAGGTGGTATGGCTAAGGAAGCTATTGCCTGATTTATTTGATCTCTAGTTGGATCCTACCTGTATCTATTGTGACAACCAGAGTTGTGTGAAGTTGTCAGAGAACCCGGTGTTCCATGACAGGTTGAAGCACATTGAGATCAAATATCACTACATTAGGGATATGGTGTAGAGAGGAGCAGTGAAGCTCCAGTATGTTGCGACAGATGAGCAGATTGTAGATGTGTTGACCAAACCACTAGCCAAAGTGAAGTTCGAGTACATCAGAGAGAGGCTTGGTGTTCTTCAGATAGAAGATACTTTGAGGGAGAAGTGATGGGACACATTTTCAGGAGCCATTCCAAGCATGGTGGCAGGAGGATCCTTCCCACAGATGTGGATGTAAGCGTTGTGTGATGAGCATCAAGACGATGCTCCTGTTACTGCTATATATGATGATCAGGATGATCATTTGTGATGAGCATCAAGAAGATTCTTCAGATGATATGCATCAAGACGATGCTATGACGATGATCATGCAATGATGATATGCACCAAGACGATGCTATGACGATGATCAAGATGATCATGCGTTGATGATGTGCATCCAGATGATGCACTGTATGATGATGATTAGTATGATCATGAGCATCAGGAGGATTCTCTGTGTGAGGATGATCAGGTTTATGATGAGTATCAGGATGATACTACGTGGTCATGGACAGGTTGCACGATAAGCATATAATAGTGCCCTGGGAGATTTGTAGATACTCTTGCTAGGTTTTTCCAATCGCATATAATAACTCCCTGGGATATCTCGCAAATGCTCTTTCGAGTTTTTGGTTGGAAGGACATATAATAGCACCCTGGGAGATTTGCAGATACTCTTGCTAAGTTTTTCCTATGGCATATAATAGCTCCCTTGGAGATCTGGAAAATGCTCTTTCGAGGTTTTCTCCGTGGCATGTATGTTCACCCTGGGATATCTTGAAGGTTGTGTTGGGCACGTAATCAGTCCTTGGACGCTCTTGCTAGGTTTTTCCCGACCACATGTAATCATTCCTGGAGATCCGATAGGTTGTGCTAGGCACGTAAAAGTCCTGGGATGCTCTCTAGAGTTCTTGTTGGTCGTGCTATGCACATAAACGTTCCTGGGACAATCTTTTAAGGTTTTATGGTGTTCACATGTAATAGCTCCCTGGGAGATCCGATAGGTTGAGCAGTAAGCTCGTAATCATCCCTGGGATGTTCTTGCTTGGTTTTGTTGACGCACGTAATCATCCTTGAGGATTCCACGGGATGGCTAGCTCATAGAGATGATGAAGACCTACAGGAGGCTTGGCCTACATCCAGCATGAAAAAGGGCTAGCTCTGTAGAACTTCCTATGACGAGAAGAATTGAGAGATAGCCCAGTGAACGAGATGATGAGTACAACAACAGTGACGGTGATGCTCCGTGATCCAGTGACAATGATCCAACTCCAGAATTGAAGACTTGTAGCGATATGTATTGATGAACTATGTCTATAGAATACCTTCCTAGTTAAGAGGGACCATTGATGTTTTTGTAACTTCAGAAGATATTCTTCTATGTATTACACTTGTACTTTATTATATTCATGATGGAGATGTATTATTCCTCCAATCAGAAGTGTCATCATTTCTATTCGTAAGTGTCGCAAGTGTTGCAAGTGTCGCAACTTATATTTGATGGGTTATTAGACCACTAGTGTGGGGCTGGGCCTGCTTGTGTCATGTGAGTGGGTTATTAGACTTCCTTAGGAAGTCGGCCCAACTAGAATTAAACATAGGTTAAGTTGTGTATAAATAGATAGTGAGTGTGTCTCATTCTATTCATTCACTCTCTCATCGAACTCGCATTAGTTGAGAGAGGAGTGTGAACAAGTGGAGGAGGAGTAGTTGTTGGAGTCATCTATCTTTTGGGTTTGATCATTGTGATCTTTGTATTGGGGCTTATTCTATCTCTAAGGAAGTTGTGGGGTTTTTCACCTTCTTAGTTTTTCCTGAGGAAACTATGTGTCTCTTGTGTTTATGATTGTTATGTTATGCTTGTTATTCTCTTAGTAGGATGCTAGATAATGTTTGAATGCATTTATCGAAAAATTAACACCTGTAAGATTAATAAGTACATAAATATTAACAATATTAATATGTGTACGATATGGAAAAATAATAATTTGAACAAAATTAGTGTTAAAACCATATACTTACCTAACTCAGAATCGTCATGGAAGTAGCATGTGTTGGTGCATAACCATAGCACACTTAGACACACATCATACACATGTGTGGCTCAATGTGGGGCTCATGTCATGTTACTCTACCCCCACCACTAGATGCTCCTGCAACATTGGGAGCTAATGGTTGTACCACACTAGAGGAAGATGGCCCTCACTGGTCAATAACAATGCTATGGTGTAAACTCACTTGAGCTAGGGTAAAAAATGCCTCCCGTGTCTAGGGAACCATATGATGTACAGGAGGGGCATCTGGCCTAGGTAGCAGGTTGCACGATGGAAGTATGGTCCGGTTGGAATATCTAAGCCTAGAATTAGGACAACTTTTGGGCATCCCCAAGCCTATGTCCTAGAACCCCAAGATGTCAAAGTAGTTCACGTGTTTATTCAACATGAACTCAGTATACAAGTTATGGAGAAATTATAGTGGTAGTTCCATGTTGTTGTGTGGTGGCATATCAAAAACCATGTACCATCAATCCATCTAATGCTCTCGGAATGGTGCATATGTGCACCAATTAATGGAAATATGTTCTCTATTGGTGCTTGGAACATTATTTGTTCTAGGGACTTTAAATAGTGAAAATATGTGTTATTTTGTGATATTTAGCTTCTTAACTTCATTGCAGCTTAAGCCATTCACATATTTTTGCATCTTCCTTTCTTTGTACGTTGTCATGTTGTAAAAAGTCTCAATAGAGTGGCTAATTGTGTCCAAAATTACATCCAATGATTGTGATAACAAGTGGTGGAGTCGGTCTCCATCCCTCCATGCAGAACCAATCTCTTTATGGTGGGAAAGGTCTCACATAATCTCTTTGTTTTGATCCATAGTGGCCACTGCAATCATAAATACAAAAAAAATCATTAGAAAAATACACATGGTATAATGACATCTCTAAGAATTGAAAATTGTAAAACTAGTGTACCACAAAATAACGGCATGGACTATTTATAATTTAAAACTTAAAATTGAAAAATTACAATAATGAATCAACATAACATTTTCCCATCTTAAATTTATGTCATGTATGTGTATTAATTTTGATTTCGAGATGTGTTATTGTCCTATGTGTATATATCATATTTCATAAATTTATTTTTACATTATCTTTAATCTAACATGGTATTTGAGCATGTTCTTTAGAGTTATTAAGATCCATGTATGGAATGCATTGTTACTTGTGAGGGAAAGTTGTCAAAAGGATTCAACATGTTTCATGCTTGATGTTTGTCGAGGATGCTTGAGAGTGGTTCCAACCTCATTGGAATTTATATGTGTAATATCCTGATTTTGACCCCATTGCATTAAAATGTAAATGATGTAATATTGTTATAAAATCATGGTGAGGAGCTCAAGACCAAGGCCCTACCATCGATATAGCGATGCATATGGTTTGAGTGCTAGCCAAGCATAATGGAATTACAAATATCATGTAAATATTCATTTTAATGAAATACCCACAACTAGCTATGCAATGCAATAGGAGATGGGGGCATGATTTTACAAGGAATTGGGAGGGAAAATATTCAAACCCTTGAACCAATCAAGTGAATCCAAGTGTCAATGAGAGAACCCATAAACCCTCAACTTCCCATGTTGACTTTTGTACCCAATCATTCATTTCCCCCAAGATTTGGGTGAAGTAGTTAATGCCTTAAGGAATGGAGAGGTATGGCTGTCCAAATTCGGGTATGGGAAAGCCACCCTTCATGGAAAATCATGCTTGAATTCTTGGGCAATAAAGGATCCAAAAAATTGCTCCCCAAGCCATTACCCATCAACCAATTTTGCCTCTCTCACGTTTTTGGAGCTTCCTGGGTGTTATCCCCTCCACTTTTTTATGGTTTTCCTTCTTTTCTAGCTAGGAAGAGGGAGTTTTGGTGTTGTAGAGCTGCTTGGAGAAAGAGAGCTTGATTTGGGGTTTCATTGAGGCCATTTTGGACATTGGGAATGCTCATAACCCGTGGGATAAATCGGTTTTCCTCCATGTGGTCGAATTTTCCCTTCCACAGTTCGTTTTGGGTGAGCCACGAGTTGGGAGAGCCAATGGAAACCATGTTTCATAAATCCCTTTGTAAAATTGTTTATCCATGCCAAACCATTGTGCTTGCTATGTGTGGAAAGAGTATGCTCAGGTATGAATTTGGGGTATGAATTATGGGTATCCATTGTTTTGGCTTGATCTTGAGTGCAAGCATCCAAAAATGAAGAGGGTTCATATTTAGCCTGATAAACCCAACTATGGACTAGCTTGGATTAGATGGAATGTTTATTTGGGTGTGCATGAGCTTGAGTGACCCCTTTTCCTTGTATAAATCATGCCCAACTCGAGGGTGGTCTCTGAGTGCTAAAAGAATACAGGATGGGTAGAGACCCATGGTTGGGTGGAACGTTGCAACGACATAGCTAGTTGCTTGGAACCATTTAACAATGAAGATATGTATTTTTCTATCTCCTTGGTTTAATTCTGTAATGTTTTAAATTGATGAATGTTATTGATATGTTAAATGCATATGAGATGTTTGTGGATGATGTTTTATTTCCACTGTGCTTGTTTGCTTGATTTGCATCTGCAAACATTTGTTTTATTCATATGAATTTAATGAAATGGGATGAGTTATGAAAAATACCCATAATTTGGCATCATGTTTCCTTCCTCTAATTGGATCCAAGGGAGGGGACATGAAAATATGCAAAACATTATAATTTTAGATCCCATATAGAATTCAATCATACTGGATTTTATCATACATGTATGATGGTACGGGGTTGGCATGTAATCAAGAACATCAACCTATCTATTTACCTTGATGTTGGTGGTGCTTATTGTTGAACTCCTCTATCCTAGACTTAACAAAAATGGTACACCCTTCACTCATGTGAAATCACTTATTAAGCATGGGAAGCTTAGACTCTACCTTATTTTCAGGCTTGGATTATGAAGTTTCATAAAAATTGTAGGGCGTTGACTAATGTCCTTGGAGGACCAACTTCGAGATTTTGGGTAGAGGCAAGGGCTAGAGCCTAGAGGATGGGAAACATGGTGCCATTTATGAATAAAACCACAATATATGCAAGGATTTTGATATGTGATGATTTGATGTTGCATGAAGTTTTTTGGACTCTATAGGCCATTTAGCCTGTTTGTTTGTGTAAGTTGGGGAATATATGAATTCCACTTGATGTTTTTTTTTTTTTTTGTATAGACCCTTGCTATATACATGAGAAAATTTGCATATTTGTGAATAGTAAGGTGGATTCTTAAAGATGCTCACGAATATATATGTATCTAGTGAAAATGATTTAATTTTTATGAGTATTGAGGTATAATTTTTTAGGGGCATACAAATAACTGGAATTATGGTTTAAATTTGTTTCGGGCATACAAATGACTGAAAATAGATAATTTTGAATGAAGGATTTTGATGAAATTACCTAATATGGAGGAGATGGATGTATTTGGTGGAAGATGGTGCTTCTATTTCCCCTACTCATGTTCGTGATTTTCCATGCTAGATACTCGTGGTTTGTTGTTTCTCGCTAGCATGGAGGAAATGGCGAATGTGAGCCAATTTGGGGCTTAAAATATGATTTACAAATCATGTCCGTGATTTTGTCTACATATCGTGTAAGCATTTTTACTCTCTAAAACAAGTGCATGTTTTTTTAACCTATTCTCACTGTGGGAGGCTTAGGAGTGCTTCGGACTAGGTGTGGTAAATGCATACATGTTTTGTTTTTTTAAAACTTGAATTAGTTTCTTGAATCCACCATTGCATCTAAAAGGTCCCTCAACTTTGCTCACTCTCCCTTATATAATTTATAATGATTAAGGGTTGGATAATCGCTATAATAATTAGCTTGTACACTCATTAAAAATTAGGGTTTAGGGTCCGTACTTTTTTAAGTTTTAAAAGGTTGGGACTTAAAGGTGTTTAGGATTATGTGATATAATCATGTAGTGGTAGTTTTTATGGGTTATAAGGGATAATGGTTATAATTTTTTTTGGTTTATATTTATAATGGATATGATTTACAATGATTAGTAGTCATATGGACTAAGGGTGATATTCATTAAGGGTTGTAGTGGCCTAAGGGCTATAATGGTTAGGGATTGGGAGTTTAAGATTAAGGGTTATACAAGTTAGATCTGATATGTTTTAGCAATTATATAGGATAGTGATAATAATGTTTAAGGGTTATAGGGTTTAAATATTAGGTTTTAAGATTTTAGAGTTGTAACTAGAGATTATGAATTATATTGGATTAATAGTTAATGTTATAATTACTATTGGTTATAGTTTATATTGGTTAGGTATTATAATGATTAGTAGTTAGGGTCGATCTCGTTAGGGATTATAATGGTATGGGACTGGGTTTAAATGTTATATGGATTAATGGGTTACTAGGGATAGGTTACTAGGTTAGGGTTTATGATCTTCAATAGTTGTTAATGGTTATAAGTGATGGGGTTATCAAGATTAGTAGTTATAGGTGTTAGTGATTGAATGTTATGATTCGAGGTTTTTAGTGATTGAATGCTATGATTAGAGGTTTTGCATGATAGGTTTAAGTGTAATAATTTTATGATATATAATTTATATGGGTTAATGGTTCTAGTAGTTGGGGAGAAGGGTGAAGGGTTATTGTATTTAAGTGTTATATTAAGTTCCACGGCTACGGGTAAGGGTAATAATTTTATGATATATGAGTTATATGGGTTAATGGTTATAGTAGTTGGGGTGAAGGGTGAAGGGTTGTTGTAGTTAAGTGTTAAATTTTCAAGTGGTCAATAATTAGGATTAATAATCATACAAAGGTTTTGGATTATAGTGGTTTGTAGCTTTTAGGGTTGATAGGGATTATAGGTGGTAGGAGATAGGGTTATGAGTAGTTGTTAGGGATTACAATAATAAGGTTTTATATATAATAGTGTTTAGGGTTCATTGGGGTGCATAGTTATGGTTATAATATTACACCACCACTATGTCTTGGTCCTCGTCCTTAACAATGAAATTGATCTTTTTCCATTTTTTAACTTAGTTGAAACCAAATCCATTATTCTTTGGATCCAAATTCATATCAATATTTTTCAATTATTTAGAAAACAAAAATAATTTGCGAAAGAAGATAAATGTGGGTAGAGAAAATATGTGGTATAGAATATGACCTCCATTTTTTGATTGAGCCCTTTGGTTGTCTAGTTGCTACAATTTAATCCAAGATTTGAAGATTGATTAGAGTAGTATTCAATGTAGGCATAATATGTGTGATCTATATGAATAAAGAATATTAGGTTGGTTTACTTAGGGAAAAGACAACCAATACCCAAAATACAAAAGGAATCTAGATTCTATTTATTCCATTAGAATTTTAGCTATCATAGTTATATGCAACTTGGTTTCAATGTATACAATTTGTCAATATATCTTGGTTATAAAAAATAAAAATAAAAACTTTTCTAATATCCCCAATTTGTTTATGTGGTTTCATAGATTGTCTAATTTTTCTTTGAAATTATTGCTTTAAGTTACAAATTTTTATATTAAATTTGATCAATTAATAAATTTATGTGTAAATATAATTCCATATACAATTATATGAATTGATATTCTATAAATAATGTTTGTTGTGTTTTAATCATATAAATTTTACATATAATTATATACATTAAATTACTTTGAATAAAATTCCACCCCTATCCAATGAACCATATCCATACATATGGTTTTGTTTATTCTTCTCTTACATTCGCACTCTAATACAATGAAAATGATTTAAATCTTCGTAAAAGCTTCAAGAGCTTCAACCACTCACAAAGGGACATATATAATCCAAATTATCTTTTAAGAGAGATGAAATTTAAAAGGAAAGATAATTTTTATTGAATTTTTGAAACTTCTTTCACATTTAAAAGGTTAATTCAAATCGTGTTTTAAATGTTTAAGAAGAGAGTTTTATATGGCCCACTCTACCTTTCCCATATTTGAATTATTCAAAACTTTCTAGGCCCGCTCTTTGCTTGGTGAGGCAGCTGCTGGAGCGAAACAAAAACAACAATATCAACTCTGATTCCAGCTAAAATGGAAATGTGGTGTACTTGAAATCTGGTTCCTGCGATAACAATGTAGTTGAAAATTGGTTAGATTGGAAGCCACCTGCAGTCGCTGCAAAACTAGCCATGGAGAAAGTGTGTGAATGTGTCTAGGTTATCGAAAGCTTGGAAAGAGACTCATCGCTGCTTCCTCTCTATCCCAAAAGTCGTAGTTTTTAACATTCAAAATCATCTTAAAAATTTTTCAAAGTCGATTCATCTTAAGCTTTAATATATTTTAGTGTTTGGATTTTTTGGTTATTTAGAATGGGATAAAACTTTTATCATTGCAAAGATCTAATCAATTTTCGATTATTTTTTGGCTATAATTGTTTTAGTATTTCGATTTTTGGGTTTATGGTTTTTTTTAGTATTTAGAATTTTCGGGTTTAAATAGAATAAAATTTAGGAGTTAACCATACATAAAGTATTATTGATATCCGTAAGGGATGCCTTTCAAGTGGATTTTCTCTAATTTTGATTTGTGTATTAGTCCTTGAAAGATTCTAGTACTCATAATTTTTATTTGTTTGAGGTTATGAAAGATTCCAGCATCCATTGTTAAGAAAATGAAGATATTTTTGAGCATGCATACAAAATACATTTCCAAATGTATTTATTTGAGACTTAATAGCTAATGAGTATATAAAAAAATGAAATGTTACAAGTTGGGATGAAAGCAACATAGATAAGAAGCTCTATTACAATTTCAATAATAAAAATCAATAGATAAATAGATGGGAGAACCAAGGTATTGATGTTTTCATAATATTTTTCCAATTTCATTGTGTCACATTCCTTTTTCTTTTTTTTAATTCTTATATAAAGTTGCATTGGGAGGCATTGCTCCATTTATTTTCTTTTAACCTATGTTAGATAGATGCTCACTAGGTGGCACCCATTTGAAATTTTTCTTAAAAGAATTTTTTATGTGTTTCCAACTTGTTGTGTTCTTGTGATTTTGTATCTAAAAATTTACTTTGCCCTTGTATTTAGTGAGTATATGTGTCAAACTAGGAGATGAAATTCATTGAAGAGATGTTTAATGCACTTCTAAACCCTTATATTTATGTTTATGATGTAATCAGGACTTTCAATGGAAAGATGAGAAAAATGCAAGTGGATGTCAAAGCCCATATTATTAATATAAAATTTCATTTTACTTTATATTGATAAATGGATTTTATAAAATGACTATTTTTTTGACACTTTATAAATTTTAAATAGATTTTGTAGAATGATTAACTTTCCTTACATTTATAAAATCCCTATTTAACTAGTGCATTATGACACTAAAAATAAATTATGTAGTTCAAGTGAACCATCCATCTCTCATATTTGTTCTTCTAGCAATATTATTTAAGTCTCGTGACTATTCTTCCTTATGAAGGCCCTTTGTCATAATCAAATAGTAAATCCAACATTGTTAAACATAGTGTAACTATTAAATTAATTATTTGAAGACCTTTAACATGCTCCACATGAAAGGATGAAGTGAATTAAGTAAAAATATTTGTTTCTTTAAATTTAATTTGGACATTTTCATATGAATGAAAAAAATTATTCCTAATATAACAAGTTTGAGAATGACTTGAAAATATTTTAATTAATTTATGTAAAGAAAAAAATTAAGCTAAAATTTAGGGACTTATATAAATATAGAATATAGTTCATACTCTTCATTGAACTAAGCTAAAATAAAGAAGAAAAAAAATAGGTAAATGCTAAATGCTAATGGCTAATTGATTACTACCTTTCTCTAAAGTAGAGAGAGACTAAGAATGTTGAAAACATCTTTTGGAATGTAAGTGTATAATACCTTTTAACCAACTTGATCAAACAATATGTTTTTAATCACCTAATTTTAAAGTGATAACTTATTTTGAATATAGAATCATGTTATATTTTTCTAGTTATTAAGAAAGATGATATAAAAGAGAATCAAAGTGAGATTTGTAAAACAATACAATTGTTGTAATACTTACTTTGTTAATTAGGTCATTTACTAATTTTATACCAAAACATGTACAATATTGAGTATAGTGGTGAGGGAGAATAACTATGTAATGGTGTGGTTAATCATAACTATATATTGTATTTGCTTTAAAAAAATTCAAAGAAGAAAATTCAAGTTGTATATAAAGAAACCCATAAAAAATTCTTATTAAAATTCTTATTATTTAATATAAGTATTCAACAACCATGTTGGTTGAGAAGTCAAGTTGCTTTGCAATTGAATTGATTTTTAACAACTTAATGTCAAACTTTTGATTCTACTATAATCCAACACAAGTATTTCCAACTCACCACATTTAAGTATGGATCATAATACATTGTATAATATTCTATATCATTCATCATTAAAAAAATTAATTGTACACAACCATAATTGAATGTATTTTCACATTAACAAACTTTTAGCATACAAAACCATAATGAAATATATATTTGCAAGCAAATTTTATGTGTAATGGATATGTAAGACTATATTTATACCTAGTTGTAGGCATCCACTACAAACACCATCTATGTACTTGATTACAAGATGAAGAGGGAAAAGAACCTTTTCACTAAATTTCTATCTCTAAACTCACTTTTGAGTATACAATGTTATAGGTTCAATTTAACTAGTACCTAATATTATCAATCTTAATTCTAATTAAAATAAGTGTAAACTCACACAATGCCATTTACTAACACACATTGAGCATATAAAAATACAATAAATATAGAAATCATATCTCTTAAATTCTCATGTTGATAATCAACCATTATTTTCTATAAAAAAAACTAACATTCATATGACCAAAAAAATGACATGACCATTATAACATTCAATCAACAAAATAAACCTTGAATATAACTAACAAAACATTGAAATTCAAAACACACTTAACATATAAAAATACAATAAATATAGAAATCATCTCTCCCAAACTCTCATATTTACAACGAACCATTATTTTTACAAAAATAACATTTATATACCAAAAAATAACATAACCATTGTAACAATCAATCAACAAAATAAACCTTGAAAATAACTATTAAAACATTGAAATTCAAACACACTTAACATATAAAAATAACTTAAAAATAACTAACAAAACATTGAAATTCAAAACACACTTAGCATATAAGCATACAATAAATATAGAAATCAGGAAAATAAACCTTAAAAATAACTAACAAAACATTGAAATTCAAAACACACTTAACATATAAAGATACGAGAAATATAAAATTCATGTCACCCAAATTATCATATTAATAACCAATCATTACAAATTATCATATTAATAACCAATCATTACATTTTACAAAACTAACATTCATATGACAAAAAAAAAATGACACGACCATTTTAACATTCAATTAAAAAAAAAATCTTAAAAATAACTAACAAAACATTGAAATTCAAATGTCAAAGAAGAAACTTGTAATAGAGTAAAAACTGAACCATATATAGAGTTTTGTATGGAAAATTCATTGGCTTAAACCAGAATTAGTCTCGATTAAATGAAATGGTGGTTACAGCTACTAGAATTAGTCTTAAGGTATGGTGTGATTATGTGGAGTGGGTTCAAAAGAAAAGTTATTGATAATATTAAATAACTCGTTAAAACAAATAACTCATTGACAAAGTGGTTGTATACCTTGATAAGATACAAATCTTATCGAATCTTGTGAAGTAAAAACTTTTAAAGAAGATATCAAATCGAAAACCTTTCCTTCCTAGCACGGTTAAAAAAATTCTTTGTGAAAGGTCTGTACATGTTGAAGATTAATTTGATTGGAGAAGACGTCCCCAACTCACGGTCCGCCGCCTGTCATGAAAAATATCGACGGGAAGTTTGAAAGAACCTTCTCACCCCATTCGCACGGCTCAGTTAAGTGAGACTCCATAACCTTGGATTCCCATTTCCAGTGTTGCAGTTTCTGTTCGATTTGCTGGAAGTCATCGGACGGAAGAGCGTTTCGAGATCTGAGTGTTACAATATCGATGGAGTGGCCAATGCCTACGATTTTTCGTTGTCCATAGACAATAACGGTGTTCTCAAAATGCAAGTAAAACAAAAATGGTTAGAAAGAAATCTGCAATCAGTCTCTTTCCAAGTTTTGGATAACCTGGACACATTCCCACCCTATTTTGCAGGTGGTTTCCAATTCAACCCATTTTCAACTACACTGTTATCACAGGAACCAGATTCTGAGTCCACCACATTGCCATCGCAGACGGAATCAGAGCTGATATTGTTGGTTTTGTTTCACTCCAGCAGATGCCTCACCGAACAGAAAGCGAGCCTAGAAAGCTCTGAATAAATTCAAATATGGGCAGGGAGGGTAGAAAATTTTGAATAAATTCAAATATTGGCAGAGAGGGAATATTTAACATTGATGAAAGGGACGGAGCTGGGGAGTGGGGACGGGGAACGACGGACTGAACAGAGCTGCAAACGGCGGAGAATTGATGGTAGAGTTGCCGGAGTTTAGCCATTAAACGGTAGCCGGAAAGGCCAAATGGTCGCTGAACTAAAAACGGCTATAAAATCTTGGATAGCATGCATTAGAAAAGCACATCTTCTTGACATGAAAAGTACCCAACGGATAGATACACTGTAGTGGGGACCATGTATTAAAAAAGCACAGCCAAGCCGTTGAGGGCATCAAGAACACCATAAAAAAAGGTGAGGTTCATTGTATCATTGAATGTGAGGGCGGACGCAGGAAAAGAAGAGTAGAGGTGGTCTCGTTCGTGGAAACTGGATTGCCTACCCGAGCTACAAGATTTGCTTTCTCGGAAGCGTTAAGCCCGTCATCAACATGGCGGATGCTGAAAATTGAATGCCTGCAAAATATATTGAAGAAGATATGGCAATCCACTTCCAGAAGATATGGCAATCCACTTCCAGAAGTTGTCAAACATGTAACACAGCTGAACACCTGGTTGGACGTGTCTTGGTGCAGTGTAGAAAGCCTATGAGGAGAAAGCAAAGCTGGATTGTATTTCCAGGTAACATCCATTTCCTCTACACTCGACTATTATTAAAACATCTCCTAATTCTTCAGTTTTTTTTTTCAATTTATCATAATCTGCAATACTGCTTGTAAATTGTGGATAGAATCCTTGTATTATGGCCGATCGGTGTTAAATGATGAATTATATAATTGATGTGGTTTAGGCATTTTGATTTATGCTGTTAAAAAATGACGGATCGGAAATTTAAGAGAATGTACTGCAGGGTTCTTGAAATTACTTTGATTATGGGCTAGATCCAGGTTGCGTAAATCATGCTATAGTAGATCGGGATCCGAAATTGTTGGGAACCTCGAAGATTTAAAACTAGATTTTACCAAAGGATGTTTATTAAGTTCTGAATAGTAACAGTTGTGGGATTTTTTGACCATGACAGAAGATCCTCCTCATTTTGAGAAAGAAGCAGAAAATTGACCACTCCCTTGCTTGTCTCCTTGCAGTCCCAATTCTACTACAGATTTCCGTCATTATGTCTTGGCATGGGCCAAATAAAATATACTATTCGCATGGAGGGACTGCAGAAGATTTTGAGATTTTGAGACCCGATCCATGGGTCTTCCCTCACCAATTTTGCAGGTAGTCGAAGGACCTATCTGAACAAAAGAGGCCACCAAAGCTTTCCATACGATAAACCCCTTGGACGAAGACTTTGATGGAATTCGATACCACTCTTCCACAGACAATTTTGGTAAATAGATTGACCGCTCTATTCACACCTGACAATACAAATCCTGAAAAACCCTACAGCCCTCGATCCTCCATATGTGGATGGGTCCAAATGCAGACTTGCCCATGCGACAGATCAGTTAGATACACTGGGGTAGTACCATTACCGTAGAATCCCAAGTCGACCTGTTATTTAGATTCGTTAAGAAATGTCTCAAGTGATCCGAAGGTCGAGTATAGCCTGTTTTTTATTTTTTAGTTGGTAAAAAATGTAGGTTGCTATTTTTTTCTTTACAAGTATAAATAAAAATATTAAAATAAAATGGAAGTGGTCTATACTATGTCGGTAAAGTTTAGATTACTTAAAATGAAAGTTGAAGTTAAGCACATTACTTGGATCAAGTTTTATGTGGATCAAGAGAGCATTCCAGAGATCATTTAAGCTCCGATTTCCTCTAAGACAGAGCGGGATAGTGGTAGCAAATCCTTTTGAGTGGTAGCAAATCCTTTTGAACTGTGTAGCTAGTTTTCTCTTCAAATCCCTGAAATAGAAACCCTAAAGCTGGTTTTCTCTCCAAAGAATTGAAATAGAAACCCTAAACCCAACTATTTATTGTATTATTGAAAATAGTGAAACATATAATAAACGGCGTGATCAATATTAGCGGAGGTGTTTATTGCATGAAATGGAAAATGTAATCCCAATTTCACATCCTCGTACCTAGCCAATTGTCAAACAGAGATCTCGATGGATCTGGATTTGGGTTGAGGAGTTTGGTGTTCAGGCAGCTTCAGCACTGTCACAGTCGCATTCTTCTCAATTAATTATTGATATGCAATACAACTGAACAACGCAATGATTCTCAAATGTTTGGAGGCTGCTTTGCTTTCATTTTCAAATATGATTTTTAAAATGCGGAGTTCGTCTTAGCTACATCTTGATCATCTCAATTTCATCCATATCTTCAAAGGTCTGTGATCCCAAGTCGACCTGTTATTTAGATTCGCTAAGAAATGTCTCAAGTGATCCGAAAGTCGAGTATAGCCTGTCAACGCTGTTGTGACATGTCATATAATTTCAACCACCGCATTGAATGCGATTGTTGTATCAGACTCCACCTCATAACTTGACTTTAATGCGGTAGATAAACTGCTGTTTTTTGGTTTTATATTTTGAAGGAGTTGAGAACTTTCTGGATCGTTCGTTCTGTTGAGCTGTGCTCCAGAAGTTTTCAAAAGTCTCTGTCTGTATACATTGTTTTTGATGAATCCGTGAGACGAAGAATAGTAAAAAACAGAGTTCTGATAAATTGGTATGTGGATGTAAAAATCTGTGTTGTGTATGCCGTGAATTTCTGCTGGGTTTGAATATGAATGCTTCCCCTGCTTCTCCTGCCTCCTTTCATTGTGGTATCAGAGCCATACCCATCTGAAGTTACAGAGTAGTTGTACACTCGCCGAATACATGCATTCTCGTGTACACTGATCCTCTCCGCCGTTTCTGAAGCCGCCAGCCTAAACGAAGGAGCCGGCGGTTGTGTGAGGTCTGCTGTGTGAAGGTGTTGAGGGTTTTTCTCCACCATTCGTTCCCCAGGCAGAAGCTGGAACTCGTGAAGCTCTTTCTTAAAGAGATCCGCAGAAGCAGAGACTTGTGTTCGCTGGTTTCTGATAAAAACAAATTTTTTCAAGCACCAGAAAAGCCAGGACCATTCCATTCAAAGAGCAAGGGGGAGCTGGGTTTGTGAATAACCAGACAGAGGATTCATAAATAGTCAAATTGTAACCATGGCCACCACTAGCAGCTCTGTGCAGCCACAGGTTCCTCCGTTTTCAGGTAAAAATTATGATTTTTGGGCAACAAAAATGAAAACTCTGTTTCGTTCTCAAGATATTTGGGATTTAGTTGAAAATGGGTATCCTGAACCTCAAGATGAGGCAGCCTTTTTGGCTTTGTCTCACGCAGAAAGGGTTATTCTCAATAATAATAGAAAGAAGAATCCTCCCAATAATTTGCATTCATATCTTCATATCTTTGTATTAATAGAAAGAAGAATCCTCCCAATTATTTGCATCTCCATTGTATTATATTGTTAGTTATTTTTCATATGTAATAATTATTTGTACAAGAATTATAAAACAACATGCACAACCCAATGAATATTTTTTTTTCAATGTTTCTATTTGTACATAACAAGATTAATATGTATACTTGTATGATATGCAAATTTTGAAACACATCACCACATACATGATATTATGTCTATGTGATTCTAAGGAGGAATCACATGTTCTTAATTGTTAGGCCCACTTAAGATGATACGTTGTAAAATAATAAAAATAACAATGATAATTCAAAAGACCATGAGTCATGTCTCTTCACACTTTTGACTATTCAATGATGTTTATAACTCATGTGATTGTATCACTCAACAAAATCATCATATTACAAATATATTTTTAATATTTATCCTCTATGGATTTTAATAAATTATCCTATCTTTGGATATTATCTTAGTTAACAAACAAATTTGTTCTTAACATTGGTATTAGAGCCCCTTCCAAGAACTTTGATTCTAACTTGTGGCCATATTTTCTTTCAACTCGTGCCCATCTCTTATTCTAACTTGTGTTTGGACTAATATGAACCCGATTTGTGGTTTTAGAGAGGTTTATTATTAAAAAAGGAAAGAAAGAGAAGTAGGACAAAAAAAACCCACTAAAATTCGTCTAGAACAATCATGTCAAACACACTCTATGCTATCATTAACCTACTAAAGATGTGTCTTGAAGAGGTCAAGTTCTTATCCACCCCCATATTTGGCTTAATTATACGATAATGGTTAACCATTTTCAAGTGAATTAATCGATTGGAGAATAAAAGGTTCCACAATATTCAAATTTGCTTTCCTAACCACAAGAGAGGGAAATCATGGAAGAAAATTGTGAAGCATTAAATAACATTAATAAATATATCTCGATTAGTCACCACATTCATTGGAAAACATGATTGATTCATGTTTGAGCTAGATAGGATTCTATCTGTGAAAGGGACACAAACATCATTGTTATTGATATGTGAACTTATTTATCAATATGGGGATATATTCCAGTAGATTAAAAATCCTCAACCAAGCCATTGTTATAACCGGATTATGATAAGGTGCTCATGTAGTGAAGCCAATGTTGATTTAAAAAGTAAAGCATATCATCAGTGGGACCAACACACTCCATATACCCATTTTATAATAAATATGTTATCTGCAAGTATTGGTAAAACAAAAGACTTACTATATTGTAAGGATTGAAATAATGTGTATGACTATATAGGGAATTGGAAAAAAATCCAAGTATCAATGGAATGAAACCCCCCTTCTCGCTCTTGAACTCAATTATTTAAATTGTGAAATATGGAATTATAGAGTATAAACAAAGTTCAAGAGAATAATTCGAGATATCTTGATGAAACAATTCATAACGTGTAAATCACGGATGAAGCACCAATTTTGCAAGTGTTGTGCTACAATTTAATCAAGAATTGCATCAAGAAAAGTAAGTTATTAGAAAAAAATTGATAAAGTCTTGTTTAGAAAACACTCAAGAAATTTCTCACACCTTGCTTGAAGAATTCAAGAAGTTAAGAAACAAGAATTAGGCACAATTGAAAACAAGAAACAACAAGACAATAAAACATATACATACCCTCTTTTATTGAACACAAATTCATTACCACGGATGAAATTTGATCTAATCATTGAAAAATACATTATACCATCAATTATCAAAATAATTTCAACGGATTAAATACTAATAAAAGATCATTATGTTGCCACTAACAATATCATATCTTGGCGCAAGGGTATTGACACACTGGTAAATAATGAAGCATATGTTTTCAATTCCATTATATCAAAAGAAGGCTCAACCATTAGATACAACCACCATATTTATCACAAAAATCATTATATTGAATAATAAATTTATCAATGTCACTTGAAATAAAATTTCACTTACAGTCCTAAATATCAAGATGTCAGTTCGACTTGCTTCCAAGGTATATTGAGAATCACAATTGAAGAATGTTAGGAATTAATGAGAATTAAAATAAAATAACTTGCAAGAAAATAAAATTGACAAGAAACCATTATAGAGACACATAGGTTTACCCTGGAAACACCATGAGGGGGGAAAACAACCAATGAAGATCTTCATTTCCTTGGACAAAATTGGCCAACTGGGCCAAGTGAGCTTACTCGCTCACCTCCAGGCCACTTTAAAATGGAGCCTCCTCAAGCCTTATAAAGGATTATTTACATGCAATACCTTGGGCTAATACCATGGGCTACAAGAAACCATGTTCTCAAAACCATGTGCTAGACCTAAACTACCTTTGGCTCATTCCCAAGTCAAGGTTAACCCTAAAAATCCCCCCTTTAAGCTTGACTTATTGATCTCAAATACACACCCCTATCACCTAGGTTTATCTCCTGACTTTATCAGTGAGTTACCAAGGGTATGCATGCCTTACCAAGTCTTACAACCATATTCCCTTTTACATGCAAATTGCTCCATTAATTTTTTTTTTCATGTGTCTTCATGGTGATTACACCATCACCATCCATTTCTTCATCCTCTTGCTTTTCCATGCTCGCTTTCTTGCTCATTTTCTTTCATGATCCATATTGCAATGCCTTCATTTTAAACATGGATTACCATATGAAAATACCATGGGATACCCAATAACAAGGGCCTGTAAATTACCCATTATTGACCAAGTCATAACTACGAAATTACAACATTTTACAAGGCATTTTCCCCCCAAAAATGCTATGGGGGTGCTACCCCCAAACCCTCACTAGGGGGGGTTCCCATGGAAACTATAGTGTGAGGGAAAGAGCCCCCACACCCCTATTCATGGGAATGGATCCAAACAGAACCACATAATCATGAATATCATGATCCATAACTAACAATCTACCACTTGGAGACTGATCACAACAACTCCACCGCTAATGCATCCGCTGGACTATGCTCCAAACCTTGGACCTGTAAAAATTATCATCTCCAACTTCATGCTTGAAGGCCAACTAAAACTGAGAAATAAATCAGTTACTCTCTAGTTACTACCTTTGTCAACATGTATGCAAGATTCTAGCTGGTGTGTATCTTTTGCAACTTCAATAGTTCATCTTCCATAACATATCATATGAAATCGTACTTGAGATGTATATGTTTAGTATTGGAATGGAAGGATGAGTTCTTTTCAAGATGAATGGAACTCTGGATATCACTATACAACCTGTTGTTCTCCTACTTCTTACCCAATTCCTCCATGAACCTCTGTATCCAAATCATCTCTTTACTATCCTTTGTAGCAGCAACATACTCTGATTCCATTGTTGAAAGTGAAACAACCCATTGCAGTTTAGAAATCCAAGTTATTATTGTTCCACCTATAGTAAAAACATACTCTGTGGTGTTTATCGTGCTATTTTTATCACCTTCCATATATGCATCAACATATCCCTGTAGAACAGTTCCTGAACCTCCAAAACATAATGCATGACTAGTAGTAGTACCTCTCAAATACCTGAGAATCCACTATGCTTCCTTCCAATGCTCTTTACCTAGATTGTTCATATACCTACTCACAACTCCCACCATGTGTGGTATATCTGGTCTTGTGCACACCATTGCATACATCATGCTACCAACTGTTTGAATAAGGGACCTTGTACATGCATTATATTTCCTACTCTATCTTTGGATATATCTCCCACTATGTCTTGGGGAACATCTCCTTACTCAGTGTGAAATGGTTCGCTAGAGGTGTACTAACTAGTTTTGCATCCTGTATTCTATACCTCTCCAACACAATTTCTATGTACTCTCCGTGAGACAATGTCAATTTGTGATTTTTCTTGTCTCTTGTTATTTTTATACCAAGGATTTTCTTTACAACACCCAAATCCTTCATTGCAAATGAATTAGATAATTTCCTTTTGAGCACATTTTTATCATGCATGACCTTGCAACATGCGTGTCATCCACATACAATAACAAGATAATGTATCTTCCATTATCTAGCCTCTTAAAATAAACACAGTGGTCAGAATGACATCTAATATAACCTTGTTTTGTCATAAACCTATCAAATTTCAAATACCACTGCCTTGGAGCTTGCTTCAGGCCATACACGTTGTTCTTCAACCTGCATACTAAATTCTCCTTCGCTTTGAAGTCATACCCATGTGGTTGTTGCATTTAAATATCCTCCTCCAAATCGATATGGATAAAGGCCATTATTACATCTAACTGTTCAAGATGCAAATATTCTACCACCACTAGACTTAAAATATTCCTAATTGAATCCATTTTAACCACAAGAGAAAATATTTCATCAAAATATATACTTTTTTTGTGCAAACCCCTTTACAAAAAGTCTCTCCTTGTACCGGTTGTTTCCTCCATCTCCTTCCTTCAGCCTGTAAACCCATTTATTCTGCAATGCTCTTTTACCCAGTGGATTTTCCTCCCGCAATGCCACATGATATTTGCAACACTGGTGATTTATTGTCATCTACACACCAGTGCATTTATTATGCATAAACGCACTAGCAAAAAAATTCACCGAAACCTCTACCCACTCACCTATGCTAGTGACCTCCTCTATAAACATATATTTGGGATATTTTTAGAGTAGCATCCACTATAAACTCCGCAAAAAGGCATTTTCCTTGTAGTGTTGTCACCTTATGGGAAACCATTCCTCGTGCCCCTTGGCCTTCAAAGGAACCACCTAAACCTACTCCTGGTTCGCATGTTGATGGAATTGTATGCATTATCATGAATGCTCTAGTGAATCATTTGGTTGATCAAATGGGCCAAATGAATGTAAGTTTAGTCTCAAATTCTAGAGTCAACCTATATCCCCATCATCTTCAACCCCTTCCAAAGCCTCCTTGCAATCCACACCAATAGGAAAGGGTAGCTAGTATGGGCAAAAGAAGAAAAACAACTGCAAGAAGAAAAAAAAAGATGGAAAAATACCAATCCAACTATTGATAATACTACCCATGAATGGGGATGAAAAAAACCCTTATTTTCCTTACAATATTTGTCAAGAAGACCATCCCATGCATTAGTGTCTAGACATAGAGGAGATTCACAAGTGTATGACTCAGTATGGGTCCACATTGCAACAAGTTGTCTTGAATAATACTTTTCCACAAGAATAGGAGGTAACTTCTAATCGCTCTCATCCATAAGGAGATGATGGGGAAAAGTCCAGGTCAAGGGATCCTACCACCGCTTTCATGTGTGAACATGATGCTCTTTTGAAAACCCATACTTGAAACTTTGACGCTTCGAGAAAAATATTGTCACACCTGATTTATCCTTGTCACAACTTGATGGATCTCTTCACATTGAAACTACACCAGCTGAGTTCTTACCTCTCTTTTCAAAAGGGATTCTAAATAATTCTACTCATAATCCCCATGCATGAGTGACTCCCCCTTAGTTGGATCTTGAGTAAAATTTAAAAAAACCATAAAAATAAAGAGGAGGATCTAATATATTACCTCGATCACACAAGACTAAAATGGTGCTATGGATCTTCTAGAATATCCACTTTAATAATTGGCAAGAAGGGGGTTTATTCTCCACAATAAAAACTCCTCAAAGGTAAAAAAACCCAAAATGACCTCTTCTTTTCGCATTTTACTATTTGTCATATCAAGAGAGGGTTAAAAATATCATTTTTCACACTAGAATGGAGTTTATTTCTTGTCATTTTATTTCCTATAGTTTTATTTTCATGAATTTTGAGGCACTAATACTCCGTGGTAATCTAGAAATGGATTTTTATGTATGATCAGATGTTTTGAATAGGATTTTGGAAACATCCACTAAACTTGAGGTAAGATTCTCAAATTGGAATATAAGGATAGGATTTTTCCCCATATCTTCCATTGATTTTTTAACCATCCTTATTCCATTTTTTATATTCCTTGGGTTTGATCCCACCAAGTGGAAATATTATCCCTTCCTTTTTACACATCATTATTTGTGCAATAGTTCCTACCCACCATGGACTCCCTATATTAATACCTTGATTTTCGATTGGTTCCCATGCTTTCATGATTTGTTGGTATGGGAACCCTTATTTATCCCTATTGTGACTCACCATTGAGTTGCATACTCTTCCTCTACATATTTATTCTGCTCGTATTCCAAGGGCATTCCCAGCCATGTAATTTCACTATATGTTTCCATATGCTTATTTATGCTCATGTCTCCATGCATAATACTATGTTTTTTTTTTGTCCCACTTTCCACCATTACAATCACTCTTGACCCTTATCAATTTGTGTCATCTTGCTTACATCTTGTGTTACCTTTTCACCCATGGAGAGAACTGCTACAATTAGTGTACTTTATTGGATATTACACCACTACATTCCCTTTACATAAGTCATTTGCATGCATTTGGAACACCCATGCATCTTGTTGAGAAACGCATTCTCTCCAGATGATCATCCTGTCATCTCTTTTTCATACTCGTAAAACATACATGAAAAAGACAGTAATGAAGGGCTGTCTCTTTTTATAGATCATATGTTTAGAATAGGATTTTGGTGACATCCATCGTATACTTCTTAAACTAGCATACAAGTATATTCATTTTCTCCATATATTCCATTGCATTTTTTAATTATCCCTATTTCATTTCTTACATTCCTTAGTTTCAATCCCTCCAAGAGGTGATAACATCCCTTCTTTTTTACACATCATCATTTTTGTAGTAGTGCCTACCCACCATGGGAACCCTAGATAATCACCTTGAATTTTGATTGGTTCCCATGATATCATGATTTGTAGGTATAAGAACCCTTCTTTAGCCCCTCTATGACTCATTGTTGAGCTGCATACTCTAATCCTATGCATCTTTATTCTGGTCATATCCTAGGGGCATTCCCATCCATGTTATTCCACTTGATGTTTGCATATGCTTATTGCTTCTAATGTATCCATCCCTACTGTGAATTTTTTTCCCCACTGAAGTCAGACTTGACCTTTAGCCATTCACATCACCTTTATTATATCTTGTGATACCTTTTCACCCATGGAGAGAATCGCTACAACGGGTAGAATTTACTTGCAGTACCATATGCTTTGGGCCAAGAGAGTGGGTTTATTATGTCGTGAGTGGATTCGTAGGTCGAACATCACCCTTAGTCACATGCACTACTGGAATGGAGTAGCAAGGCTACATTCACTAAATGCTAAAATAGTTAGACATCATGATTGAATACACAACATACTACATGAAAAAACTATGTACAAGTATTGAATTAGATTCCTATGCATGACTTATTCCCATTGTAGATGCAACATTAATTTTTGCATCAATGACAACATTGAGGTCTGGCATGGAGGACTCTCCATCCCGATGGTGTAAACATGTGAAAAAAAAACATAAAGAAAAAAAAATTGTGGAGTGAATTGAAAGCTAACTAACAATTGTCATCGAAGGATATACATTACCGTGGAATCAGTAGGTCCATGATAATGGAAACATGCTCTTTTAACAAAAGGGGGTTGTATGATGTAGACACAAACTTTGTCTACGTTTGGACTGTGGGAGAGTCAAACCAAAGCGGTGGTGCTAGGATTTGGGTTGATCCTTGCAATCGCAAAGTGTATTCATAGTTAGACGTTCACATGAATGAATGAAATAAGATGCATTAAAAAACTAATATGTTGTAATACTTACCTTAGTCCAAGGCATCCCACCCCCATGGGGGGGATCACTACTGGAAAATCCTTGCACCTCTAAAGAAATAGATAGCACCTACAAGTTTACAAATTATAAATATTAGCAATCTATAAAGGATTCCAATAAGAAACAAATAATTTGAAAAAGATTAATTCATTAAGGATGTGTACTTACCCACCTGAAAAAATCATAGAGGCCACCTTTTGAGATGCCATTAATATCAATCTCTCCCTCATCTTGCTGAAAATATGATGCTTTCAATTTCAAAAATTGTAAATATTAGACCATCCAACATTAATGAACTAACTTGTATTAACGAAATGACATGTATTAACAATATGGCATGTTGAAATATCACCTCAATGTTAGTTGTTTCTTCCTTAGATACAATAACAGATGGTACACCAACACCCCTTGTAGACACATCAAGCTCCTGTAATACTAATAAGTACATAAATATTAACATTATTAATATGTGTACAATATGGAAAAAAATAATTTGAATGAAATTAGTGTTAAAACCATATACTTACCTGACTCGAAATCGTCATGGAAGTAGCATGTGTTGGCGCATAACCATAGAACACTTAAACACACATCGTGCACATGTGTGACTCAATGTGGGGATCATGTCATGTTACTCTACCCCCACCACTAGATGGTCCTGCAACATTGGGAGCTAATGGTTGTACGCCACTAGAGGAAGATGGCCCTAACTGGTCAATAACAATGCTATGGCATAAAATCACTTGAGCTAGGGTTAAAAATGCCTCCCGTGTCTAGGGAACCATACGATGTATGAGAGGGGAATCTTGCCTAGATAGTGGGTTGCACAATGGAAGTATGGTCCGATTGGAATGTCTAATCCTAGCATTGGGACAACTTTTGGGCATCCCCAAACATATGTCCTAGAACCCCAAGATGTCAAAGTAGTTCACGTGTTTATTCAACATCAGGGATGATTTTAAGAACTCCCCCCAAATTTATATGGTAAAAAAATTGGCGAATCTCCCCGATATATAGGAAAATTTGAAAGCGATTTTATCAATAATATAATATGTATATATAATTTTTTGGAGAATCTTTCATTTTATTATATGATATTGTAAAATCTTGGCGAATATTTTACTGAATTATAAAATATTGTAAAAAGTTGACGAATATTTCACTATATTGTAAAAATTTGGCGAATATTTCACTGAATTATAAAATATTGTAAAAATTTGGCGAATCTTTCATTGATCTATAAAACACATTGAATGACAGTCTGCTTGTTAATTATGAGTTCAAGGCTTCTTCAAATGTTGAGTTCAATTGCTCTATTTCAAGTTTTGGTCTCAATACCAAATGGTGGTGGCCTTAATGAAGCCTTGATATCCAAGCAAAGTCGAGTAGATCTTGGAGACATGTATTCTAAATGTGGGTGTTTGGAGGATGCACATAAAGTGTTTGGCCAAGTGCCAAAGCGAAATACAGCCTCATTGAATGCAATGCTTTCAAGATGTGCTCAACATGGACATGGCAGGGAGGAACATTATCAGAGGGGTTCTTCGGGTGGAGATTGTCATTCATAGCTCTGATGACGTTAGCATTGCATCTTCTTCTTACTTACAATTTTTTCCTCTACTACTTGAGTTTCTAGAATCTATTTGTAGTCCTCCCTGCAATTATTATAGATTTCTTCTTTTTCTTCTTTAATAGTCTTGGGAGATGACTTTTTTGAATTGCTTAAATCAACAAAGGAATTGCACCCACAGACTATCCTTCAATAGATTGTGTGGCTACCCTAGACTGTTTTTGATACTTCAAGGCAAGTTTGTACATAGGTTTTAAGCTAGGCATGTTCCTTAAGTATTTTTCTTGGCACATACTTTGAATAACATTATAGTGATTTTGTTGGCATCCTCTAGTGTCGACTATTGGGGGCTATCTTATTGTTGTGTCATACTTTTGGACAATGTAACTTTTTTCCATCTAAATTCCTCAACACTAGTACCATATCTAAATGTTATACCATTTGTTGATACCATATCTAAATGTGTCTAGTAGTTGATTTTGATTGTAGATGTATTTTTTGTTGATATTGGTGTGTAGATGTTATTATAACCCATGTTAGAGCTTTTATTACAATTTTTTTTTTCTATTGATTAGAGTTTCCATGACATGTGGGGACTTGGACCTTGACAAACCGATAAACTAATAGAATCAGACATTATGCATCATTTTGGCCTTCACTAGCCAATTATGCCCATGGAGGCTAGGAAAATTTTGAGCCAATTGGACTAGAGGAATGTTGGTCTCGTGCCAATAGGTCTCCTATGATCAATGCATAGGAACCTAGTGCATAGACCATTTTTCTCTTCGCTTAGCTATGTAGAGCTCATTTATTTTTCTGAATAACGATAAGTATTTACAAAGAAAATATACAATCACCATAAACAAATCGAAAAAGTGAAGACAATTAATTCATGCAAATAAAAGGTAATAAAAACTTATTTTCTCGAACCCTAAATCAATGGAAATCAACTAAATCTAATATTGATTCAAGCTACAACAAAGGGTTAAATCAAGCATCAAATGAGAACTAGAAGCATTCAAGGGTCTAACACAATAATTAACCAAAATACATGCAAACTCCACAAATCGACAAAATGTTTCAAATAAAAGCAATAAACAAACCATAAAAATTTGCACAAAATATTTGAGATAAACACCAACATGGTTTCATGTACTTGAATGAGCTCATTCTTGCTTAGCGAAAGTGTAGTCAAATTAGTTATTTATCCTTCAATGTCAGGACACTATCTATGTGAAGAGATAGCTCCTAGGCCTAGCTTTGTCAAATTCCAGTGTCATTTCCTATCACATAAAAAAAGAGACAATGTAAAAGATAAATATAAAAACATCAATCTTAAAATAAACTGCATCAAGGAAATGTATGTCATATCATCAATGTTATAACAAAAAAGTACAATGTAGAATCTATTTTTAATTAAAATGCTAGCTCAAATTTACATATAATGATCACCCGCAAGGGTCCATGGAACACCTATACCAAAATAAGACTCAAGAGTCTCTCATGTGTATTGGATCATATACAATATTAGGTGAAATCCATTTCCCAATTCACATTCTGGGACTGGTCCTCATTTTCGGCACTCTGAACATGACCTTCTTCGAATGAGTCGTCATTATGATCCTCAACAACATTATGTTCCATATCAAATTCATTAGATAAATTTGCCATATTGTTTTCTCCCCTTCTTTCACAATTTGATCGCCAGAGAGCTACTGCTCTTTCATATGGAAAATTGTCAACCTCATACTTTGTTACATATAATCTTAAGCATGTATCCACATTTTTATCAAGCTTATTCCTCAACTTTGACTTCAAAAATGTTAATGCACTAAACATTCTCTCATCCTCCACTGATCCCAAAATCATGGTTTGACATAAATCTACTAATTTGAAATACTCTGACATATGTTGCAGTAGATATTCACTACCACTGAGTGTAGTCCACAATTTTGTAATTGCACCATATTCTAGATCATTATCCAACTTAGAAAATTGCTCCCACATTGTATCAGCAAAGCATCGGGCTTGATCTTTCAATTTTTGTCCATCTAAAATACATTGAATATGTTCTCCTTGTATCTCGGTCTCTCGACAAAAATGGCTTTGCAAAATCTTGATTTTAGCTATAAAGTCAACCTTTATAGTTTTTGAACATTGATGATTGTTCCAATATTGAGGGTATACCACAGACATGGCCTCCAACAATTCAACTCGAGGAAATCGTTCTCTTATCTCTGATGATAGTGATTTTGCAATTTCTATCAAGCTGCGCCTCACTGAAATCACAACATTGTCAAATTGTTCTCTTGACACAGGGCACTCTTTGGTGGTTCTTCCTATTTTGTCATTATAATAAAAAGGAACCATATACCCACGCACTGCCATACATAGAAACCCTTTTTCATCAAACTTCAATAAATTTTCATCATTTTCAATATTGATTATCTTAGCCCAATTTGTAAATGCTAGACCTGTAAAAGAATCTGCCTTCATATACAAATTATCTAATGCAAGGCATGCTAGTTTTCTAGCATTTGTGTATTCAGCAATATACATCGTGCGACTCTGAGACATCTTCACGAGGCTATTCATTTCATGAAGCAGAGGAAGAACTCCAGCCAATGTTAAATATGTCTCTATATCAGTTAATAGAAAGAGAAGAGTTTGAGCTTTTTCTACACTTAGGCGATGTTCATACATCACCCCTACCAAGGATGCATATTCATCGAATAGTCTTTGAGCTGGTCCCTTCAGTGAGATCCATCTTGTATCAACATCTTTTAATAGTTTGTTTCCATTTGTAACACCGTCAGCAAATTTTTTAAACTCTGAAAACCGTTTGGGACTCCGACAAAAGTATGCATGAACCTCACGTACAAGATATTCAACTTTTGAAACCAATGGAAAGTTGCTCACTATTTTAAATGCAAGATTCATTCTATGAGCCATACAATGAATACAAATCATATACGGTGAAGCTGAGAGTTGTAGTCTAGCACAAAGGCCGTTCCTTTGTCCCTGCATTACTGATGCCCCATCTGCTCCAACGCATACCAACTTTTTTGCGATCATTGAATGATCCATACCACCAGTTTCTTTCAAAGTATTAATAACAAGTTCATAAATGTTTTCTGCTGTAGAACTTTTGCTCATTTTATGAATTCCAAGTAGATAGGAATTCCTGATATGGTAATTGACCGTATATATGCTCATGCAAATCCATGCAGTATTATCAACAGCTGTAACTTCATCCAAGGACAGTGACAAAAATGTTGCATTCACAATCTTCTCTTTCATATCATCCTTTTCTACTTGAGCTAGATATTTTCCCCATTCCCAACCACTCGTTAAAGACCAACGAGAAGATGGAAAATTTGGCACTTGAATAAAAGATAGATATTTCATCATTTTTGGATAATCTGTCATAGGACGACCATTGGATAGGATGTGAAATACAGTGCTTAATTGTATCGACTTCGATAACAAATTTTTTTCCATCATCTTTCCGAATTGAGAAGTGATGGTTCCTCCACTTTCATCTAGTTTTCTCTTATTTATTAAGTATTTATTGTATTCCTCTTCACATTGGAGATGTCGGCTATCAGATTTCCATCTAACAGTAGATTTCTTCTCATCATTTCCAGTTTTGTTATCATACACCTTCCCAACATGCTTCTCTATTGTGTCCAGCTTCATTTGCAATTTCACTAGCTTGCCAAGTTTCCAACTACATGAAATGCATTTAACTTCTCGTGAGGTCTCATTCTTATTTGTTGGAGGTATCGGTTCAATAAATGGGAATCTTGATACCCAATCAGATTGGAATTGTCTCCTGAAGTCCCATCGTCCTTTTTTCCTCTTCAGTGAATGGTCTATGTCACCTTGCAAGGAAAAATCTTCAACATTTGAGCTACCAATTTCTGATGAAAATGCATTTGCCTCACTTTGATCACTAGAGGAATGTATTCTACCATCCATTGTATGTTTTGCAGAGGCATCCTCCAAAGTGTTGACATCTCTCTCACCGATACCTTGCTCAAGAGAGCTTGAACCATGAATATGATGTGGATGATTGGATTGATGTTTTTGAAAATATGACATTACATCCTTTTGTCTTAATGTTTTATTTTTCTCTCCATGATCCATGTTTGACATCTTGTTTCTTACTTAATGTTCCACAATTGATATTCCAAATCAATATAGAAACCAGAAGGAGGCCTGCATGAGAAAAATGATATAAAATTAGTACAACTGCTTAATTTGATTCTTAGACCATTTCTTCTCAGAAGGCTGAAGGAAAAGGTTGAAGAGTCCCTGCCTAGGAAAAAGGAGATAATTTTGTATGCAGATATGAAAGAACATCAGAAACATATCCAAGATCATTTAGTCAATAAAACACTTGAGGTTTATTTGCAAAATAAAGGAGAAAATGGTGACTTAACTTGCAATTTGATTCACATCTCCAAGCACGGTACTGTAGCATTTAAGCAATAGATTTTATTTGTGTAGAGTTAAGCAAATTGCTCTGTGGTCTGGAAAGCGGTGGTGCAGCATTTTCCTTTGGTCGGGTCTGGATTAGTGTGGAGGATAGGAAATGGGCGACTCACTCGTATTGGACTGGACCCTTGGGTTGGCTGTAGGGGAGGTCATGTCATGCCTGTGGACTTGAGGAACTTCTTGGCAGCTAGAGGTTGCCATTTTCTGGATGATGTAGAGGATCCGGGATCATCTACTCTTTGGCATCAGGGGTGGATCTCTGCACAGCGTCTTGATATTCCTGAAGATATGCAAGGAGTTTGGGAGGATTTTCTCCGGATCCTAAGACTTTCGTATATACGACTGACCAATAGGAATGATGAACTTATCTGGGATCACCATCCCTCTAGAATTTACACCCCAAGGAATGGATATATCCAGCTGAATGTGGAAGCACATAACAGGGAATTGGTGTGGTGGTGGAAATATCTGTGGAAGTTAAAGTGTCCGAGTAAAGCAAAATTACTCTTCTGGGCTATTTTGGAAAATAAGGCTCCAACCTGGGACATTCTGCAAAAACGCTTCCTCCAGGGACCGGGGTTCTGTCCACTTTGTAAAGATGTGGAAGAGACCATTAATCATCTATTTGTTTATTGTCGGTTTACTCAGGCAGTTTGGGCTGATATATGCAAATATCTGGATTTAAATGTGAGATGGTGGGGAGCGAGTGTCCATGAAGCATTCCAATTGTGGTGGACTTTACAAAAATCCTCTCCCATCCGGGCTTCCCCTTGTATTTTCACATGGGGCATATGGATTACCAGAAATAAGATCATATTTCAAGATTGCAGGATTCTGAAGGAGACTGTAGTGGCACAAGCTGTGGCTGTTATCCAACACTACAAGACACCTGTCAAAGAGATTAGAACTCGACCTGTGAGTGAGGAAATGATCGATAAAACCATGCCATGGGAATATTTTGATGGTGCTTCTCTTGACCATCGATCGGAGTGTGGTGGGGATGGAGTCCTTTTCAAAACCGAGTCTCATTTCTTTCATATCGTGGCTGGTTTGGGGAGGGGATCTAACAACTATGCTGAACTTATGTCTCTTAGGCTGCTGCTGTTATTTGCACTTGAACAAGGATGTCTATCTCTTCAGATATTTGGCGACTCCAGGATAGTTATTGACTGGGCAAAGGAGATTACTCATTGTCATGTGATGGTACTCATACCTATACTGGAGGAGGTAATACGGTTAAAATAGTCATTTAATCATATTACATTTACACTTGTCTACAGGGAGAGGAATGGGATGGCCGATCAGCTTTCCAAAGAAGCGACGCAGCAACATTTAGCACTTGGAACTTGGAGGATTACTATTCACTCTATTGGGGGCACCTACAGTTATTACCACAGACCATTTCATGAAGCTATAGAGGCACGGAATTGAGCAATAGCTCAGATTTTGATGTCCAGGGATGGACGCCTATTTTAATTTCAGTAACAGTTTTTGTTTAGTTGTATGGATATATGCCGGCTGTAGATAGCAGTTATGTGATGGTCTGATACAGTAGTCTATGTAATCGGATAAATGCGGGTTGTATGAACAGCCGGACTCATTGTTTTGAAGTAGTATGGAACTTTGGACTTGATATTAATATGGGACAGTAAATATGTGTCAATGTAGGGATCACAGTGATCCTAATACATGTGCAGAATCTAATTTTGTTCATCTTTTTGAAATAAAATTACGACTTTTTCCAAGGAAAAAAAGGTCACAACAACTATTAGGTCACAACAACTATTTGTGTAGAGTTAAGCCATACTCATGAAAGTTTTCATTTAAACAGAAAGATAACAATGTTCTCATTTTATGGTAGCCTTCATCCAATCCTGGGAACTTGGCACTTGGAGGATTACTATTCACTCTATTGGGGGCACCTACAGTTATTACCACAGACCATTTCATGAAGCTATAGAGGCACGGAATTGAGCAATAGCTCAGATTTTGATGACCAGGGATGGACGCCTATTTTAATTTCTGTAACAGTTTTTGTTTAGTTGTATGGATATATGCTGGCTGTAGATAGCAGCTATGTGATGGTCTGATACAGTAGTCTATCTGTAATCGGATAAATGCGGACTGTATGAACAGCCAGACTCATTGTTTTGAAGTAGTATGGAACTTTGGACTTGATATTAATATGGGACAGTAAATATGTGTCAATGTAGGGATCACAGTGATCCTAATACATGTGCAGAATCTAATTTTGTTCATCTTTTTGAAATAAAATTACGACTTTTTCCAAGGAAAAAAAGGTCACAGCAACTATTAGGTCACAACAACTATTTGTGTAGAGTTAAGCCATACTCATGAAAGTTTTCATTTAAACATAAAGATAACAATGTTCTCATTTTATGGTAGCCTTCATCCAATCCTGGGAACTTATTAAAGTAAATATTCAAATCCCCTAGGAAAACATAGGGACTTTTTAATTTATTATGTCCTTGATAGTGGTATGATCCGTCTGTTTCCTAATCTGCTATATCTATGAAACTTAACTGGAATTGCTACATATCTTAAATCCAAGCTAAACATTGGACACTAATTTTCACACTTTGTCATTGATATTTCTCAAGGGTCTATTTATTTGCTTGGGAAAAAATTACTTGGAGATAACTTTTATAATTATTGTTCATATCAAAGCCTATTCCTAGTACCTCATCTCACTCTTCTACCAATTTTTTGAGTCCTCCAATTTTTTTACCCAATGCCACCACCCCAGATCCTACACTATCATTCATGTACAACAAATCCTTCCAGCATCAACTAGGTTTCCTATTTGTTCATAATTATCAAATTAAATCTAAAATCACCACCCTAATTATGGATAATGGTAGCCAAATAAATATATTTTCCCATGATATTTAGTCTCCTATCTGCAACTCCCCACTACAGACCATCAAACTGCATATCAGGTTTGGTTACAAAATATGCTCCTCATCTAAATGTCACTGAGCATTATGTTATCACCATTTCCATTGGGGCATTTCAATATACTTTGGAATGTGATGTGTCTCCTCTCAATTGTGTATATTTACTACTGGGTTCCCTTACCAAATTATTCGTCATTCCCTATATGATGCTCACCACAACACTTATAAATTTTTTAAAGATGGAAAGGCTTGTGATCTCACATCTTCTATAACCCATTCACCTTCCTTGTTGTCCAACAATGTTGATGTGTTCCATGTCAATCTTCACAAATTCATGTCACTATGTGTGGTTAAATGGGTTAAGATTGATAATGACTCCCATCCTTCCACACCCTATATGAATCCCTTGTTAGATGATTTTGTGTATGTATTTACACCTCCTGTTGGCCTTCCCCCCATTCATTTCATCTAGCACACTATTGATCTTGTCTCAGCATCTTCCCTTCCAATTGCTCCAATATACCATTTAGCCCCTCACAAATTTCTTGATATTAAGTGACATCTTCAATATGTCTTAAACTCTAGACATATAGAACCTAACTCCTCTCCTTATGGTTCCTCTACTTTCTTCATTTCTGTAAAGGAATCTGGTGCATGGCATCTTGTTACTTATTATCATGATCTCAATGAAGTGACTATAAAAAATTGATACCCATTTTCTCACATTAATGATTTGCTTATCCATCTCAAGGGTGCCCAATTCTCATACTCACAAGTAACATCTGTAAGGCTCGCTACAAGTATTATAGTATATAACTAGCATATATTATTATGTTAGTATTAGGTATGTGATTCAATTCTAGTTTATAAACATAGTTGGAATATAGCAGTAATCATCCCAACTAGGAGGTATCCAATGCCATGATATGGACTCTAGCATATGATCTAAATGCACTTGAACCCCTCAACTAGATATTCATGCCCATGAAACTGGGTGAAATCCCAGACTGAGTGATATTCTCCGTGATTATAGATATAAAATAACAGACTAGAACCTGGTGGCCACTACAACTAGGGGGCAAACAGCACGCCAACTAAAAAGTCCTAAGTATACAAACCAGGCAAACAAAGATGCCTTCCGGAGAAGAGTCTGGGATGATGAGGGCCCAGAACAGATCAACGAAGGAAGAAAGACAGTTACCCGGGGTCCACAATACAATGACTAAGGGTGCAAGCGCTGGAATCACCCAACCGCCCTCCCAAAGACCTGCAAGAGATTTCCTCCCACGTCTGTCTTAGGTACAGCAGATATACCCTCTGCTGTCACCTGTGTATGAACCTAGAGTCAGATACTAAGGCTACCACAACACCGAAAACTCCTGGAGGAACAGTCACCGGTCGAATCAGAAAGCGTGGGCAGGGTAGCTAAGCCCGAAACTCGAAAGAATCCCCAATACGCAATCCAATCCTGGCGTATGCTCGAACAGAAAGTAGGAGGAGTATTCCCAACAATCTGATCTCGCAATGACCTACTGCATAGATCCCAGGCAAGTTTTGAGTGAAATGGGTTTACCTGTGATAGTCTCACTACGATTTTTGCGTAATGTGTGATCTTGAGTGGTTTAAGGTGATTTAAACTCAAGATCCTAACCAAAACTAATTGGTGTAGTGTACCCTAAAAAAGAAAAATGTTTCTATTTCATTTTATTAAAAAGTTTTTAGGGCTGTTATTACTCAAAAAGGGTAGTGCTTTTGTGTGGCGTGGTTGCAACAAGGAAACAAAAGTGCCATAAAATCAAAACTTTCTACAACAAAGCTCTTTTTCATTTTTTCATTTACTGGAAAGAATAAAAGAACAATCAACTAAATTATGATTCAATAAACTGACCACAAACAATGTTTAAATACAAGAATCAATCACTAAACAAAGTGCTGGAAAATATTGAAGTGTCTGGCCATATTCCCAAAATAATGAGGTTATTCCCAAAATAATCCTTCTTAGACTCATTTTCCATTAAAAACATCTAAAATCCATAAAGCATTGCATCTCATGGCCATATTTCAACTATGAATAGTTTACCAAAGGACATTATAATGTTTTTAGTAACAATGATGGGTGTATGCATCTTGATAATGGTTAGGACAGTATAAAAAGATCCTTGGTCATTTAACAAATATTCTTTGGCTCAAGTGTGGTGAAATATGCATTGCAACACCACATAAGACCTTTCTATGGAATATTTGGCCTCTAATTGGGATATGGCTATGATTAATTCATTTTGGGGACCCGTGATGGGTCCAGGGGCATAGACCATGGTTGAAAAGGAAAAAAAGGTCCTTCACGGGAAGATTAACCTTCTAGGACTTACACATTGTGAGTCGAGCCCCAATCATGAAACATGTCCTCTCTATGGTGTCTTTGACTCCTAAGTGTCATTCCATGTGTCTATATGGTGTCCTTGACTCCCAAGTACATACCCTTATTGGATTTCAAGTGGTGTCATTTCTGCTAAAATGTAATAAATTATATTCTAACATTATATGTTGAGGTATAAGGCATGCTTGATGTCTATATGGTCTATAGTTATACTTAATGGGACTAATAATTTAACCCAATACTAGGTCATAAAATATTGCTTCTTTCTTCATAGCCTTTGGACTTAGTTGTGCCAAAATGTCCCTTAACCATATGGCCCTCATTTTGGTTCAAAATTATTCCCTTGAGAATGCCTTTTTGTTTGGATCATTCTCTATATTTTTTGATGACTGGGAGATTTTATTTGACATTAAGCAAACTCCTCGCAGTTCAATCAATACTTGCTTGAGTCTGACATTAGCAGAATTTTCTCAGAATCTCATGATGAGAGAGTTGAGACTATCATGCTCAAATGTATGATCTTTTTAAACCACATAGTCCTGCAAGCCAATATGTAAGTTGTGTTTGGGTCTCACCCATAACAATTGAAGAATATTTTCGTGCTCATGTTTTATATGTTTTTATATGCTATGAGTTTTCAGCAACCAAACCACTGCCCACTGCCCAGCAACAGAAAAATGATGGCCCAACACTAGCAAATGATCAGTGATTACTTTTGTGTTTGTTGACAGTTTATATAGTAGGGGGTTGGTGGGACACTAAAAAACCTGACTAGGGCTTTTTCATTATGTAAAATTTTAGGGCTTTTTGACAATATATGTTGAAAAGGTTATGACAGCTACTGTAAAAGCAAATGTTCATGATGAAATTGGTAGATTACATGTGCCTAGAAATCAGAAATCAGATTCCTTGGACTTGCAATTCAATACTGATGTTGTTGATTCCTCAAATAAGAAAGATCATCAATATTCCAATGCATCTCAGTTGCCAGGGATGGTCCTTACCTGTGAAGACCTCGAACAGTCCATTATTGCTGAAGCCAGTGAAAGTGTTTCCAAATTGCAAATTCATTCTTATGAGAGTACAGATTCAGATGGGAATATATTGGCCAATGGGCAGAAGTTACAGAAGGACGACCAGGCATCTCAGCATCTCCTGTCGTTGTTGCAGAAAGGAGATCAGAAGTCATCTATGAATCAAGATCTCAGGGAAAAGTATGTTGCTCCTAAAGGTGGAGATCAACACAGGATACTGGTAATGCTGAGAAAGTTGGATATCCAGAGAAAATTGGGGAAGCTCAGAAACTGGAATTGCTATTTGGAAAAGCATTCATGAAGGAGTTGCGTTCTGCAGATGCCCCTGTTTCAGTAAAACCACCTGTTTCAGGAAAATCATTTTCCAACGATGTATCTCTAGGAGGTAATGGACTAGAACCATTGTTTACAGTGTCTCTGAATCCACAAAAGTCACTTCCAAATGCAGAATTCGAGACAGGTATTGACAAACTTGATGTCAGTTCATCATCTATGAAAATGAACATGAAGGATGGTAAAAGAGTAGTTTTACAATCACAACAGTTGTCATTAGATGGAAATGCATATGGACCTGATCAGGATCTGTGGCCCAACTCATCGAATATAAACATTGAGATTCAGGGCAGCATTGGTAATTCCCAGTTTGAAAATGCAAAGGGAAATTTTGCTCTATTAGGGACGGTGGCTAAAGCTAAGTCAAATGCCATGGATGAAGGAGAATATTCTGGTAGTTTGATTTCTGATTTTGGAAGTAACTTGGAAAAGGAGGGCAATTCAACTATTAGAGGTGTTTTTGATTCTGGAAGCAAGAAACCTATGTTTGATGCGGGGAACATGGCCATTGGTCACTCATTCACTGGGCAGAGTGACTCCATTGGGAGGTCAGCTTTTCTTAGAAGATCACAGAGCAATGGGAACTCTTCCCCATTTCCTGTTTTTGATGAGTTTCTTACTACACGTTTAAATGGATCACAGATGCCTGATAAATTTATTGGTTCAGATGTTCCGAGATCAATGCGAGAAATTGTTCAGAAATCTATGGCTTTCAAAGATGAAAAGAGTAGATATGAAGATCATAATACAAGCATGATTGATGCAGCCATTCAGCACTTTCGAGCTGTCGATGCACGTGCCTTTTCAAAATATATTGTGATAAAGGGATTGATTTATTACATTTGTTGCTCTCAAAAATTAACTGTGTCACAACTGTATACTTTATGATGATGGCATGGACATGTTTTTATGCTATAATGCCTTGACTTCTACAACATGACTGGCCAAGAAGATGACAATGCAAAAAAGGCATAGGGAAATTTCAAGATCCTATGTTTGTTGAACACAGAATAGGTGGTCTGTTGGGCCTATTTGATATTCTTGGGATTTAAACTTACATTCCTCTGCCTGAAGAAGACAAAGAAGAAATTGCAATTGAATAGAAGAAGCATCAGTTTTCGGAATGAAAGACAAGAAACATTGACGCAAAGAGCAGTGAGAATTCTACTGATGAACCCCATCCATCACCATTAATGAAAAAAAAGGAGGAGATTTCTTCTTCACATCACTTCTACACACACCCTAGGAATACCTTGAATTCCATCATCCGTATGGGATCAACCCTTCACCAAACCTATTGGAAAACAAGTCTACAAAAGGTGATAGGAGCATTAAAAGAAAACCGAACTCTAACCACAAGGGGTAGTGGGATTGAATTGCTAACCATATGATAGAGAACTACCAATGTTCCATGTACCATATTGCAACACCACCTCATTAAATCATACTACGACTTGTTTTTGCTTCATTCTGTTGATATATTCCAGATTATTATGGCCCAAAGATTCAACAAATGTGTTGTTTTGTGTGAGTGGAACCCCTAGTGGAACAAACTCTGATCTCAAGAGTGCAGGAGCCTAGTGGTGTCCTATGTTGTGGACTCTGAGGGAGGAGTGGTCTAGGCCTGACTAATAACATTTTGCATGGAAGTATCTTGTCCGCTAAATTGATAACATGATGTCTTTTTGGTGAGAAACCATGGAAATTGTTACTGAGACATAGAATTTGCCATGTGCAACAAAATATTAGGATCAAGGGGGCAATCCTAATCAGTGATGTGATTGTTGTGCCAAATTACTTCAAATGTGGCACTTCACCTGTGTTGCAAGGAATCTATGAAGCATGGAAAAGAGTTGTTGAATGTAACAATTGGATGCCTATAGAATCAGATGTGAAGTTGATTCAACACCCTACAGATCTCAGACACTAGGTGGTTACATTAACATATGTTGCAAAACTAAAAATACAGTAGATATTTACAAACTCAGTCAGCAATCAGTTCAATCATTTCCATACTTCACGATGATAGTAACAAGACCAAATATGAACATTTACAGTGGTTTTGATTAGTGTCAAATGCCCAAGGGAAAACTCGGAAGAGATGTATGCCATAATATGCAAGTGCAAGTTTTCATAAGAAATAGATTGGGATATTTAGGGCATACTATTCTAAGAAATAATATGCTTAAGAGTCCTACCACAAACATTTATGGTACATATAAGCAAGAGTTGTGAAATAGAATCCTACTCTGTTAAGTGCAACACTACAGTTTAATACTAGTAATATGGATCAAGTTTGTGCATCGTTTACTTGCAGTGAAAACAAGTACATGGAATGGAAAAAATAATATGGAATGGAAAGCCCAACTTTTATATTTCTAATCTCACTAGGAGTAACTCCCATTCAACTAAATCTAAATTCTATACCTCCATGTAGTTTGATCAACTCAATCCACCACATGTTTTAAAGGCATTAGTTTCCGTGACTATGAGTATGTTTTGGCACTATTATATTCAGCAGTCCCATTGACATACATTTCTGTTCATTTGTTGGAAATTAATAAAATTATATTCATTTTATCCTAACTTTATTTAATGGATTCTTTCCCTCGTACAGAGCCACAAAATATTAAGGTTATTTAGGATAGGATTTAGGTAGAATACATAGAATTCTCAGAACCTGCAATAATTTCCCTACTGCAACAAAACATTATAGTAAGGAACATGAGCATATGGAAACCCAATGATAAATGTTCTTTGTGTTACCCCCCTATTTGCATGGGGTTTTCCAGTAGTGATTTCGATCACAAATCTTCAACTGGGTGTAACTTATGGAGGAGATTGAGGGGTACCAGTCTGAGGAAAGAAACCTACATGCATATGTGTGATGTCTGAGGGTTTTTACAATTCTGTTTACAACCCATTTCATCATCTAAGTAATAGCTGGAAGGGTTTCACAATCATGGTGTTGATCTTTCTGAAATGGACATTCAAAATAAGGGCAGGGTTGTAAAAGGAAATTCCCTGTAGCAACAACTTTTTCAATCCTGTGAAGCAATCCTGGTGTTTTCTGTGGATGTTATTAAAAATTTTCCTGTAGGGATCATCCCTAAACATATTCTAAAGGATTCCTTCCTCTTCCATCAAAATCTTGCATAAGAAGGATCCTAGAAGGAATACTGTTCACATCAGTCAATGAAGATGAGCCTGATCCTGAAGGAGGCCATGCTGATTGTTATGTTCAAAAGTGATAAAGGGATTGATTTATTACATTTGTTGCTCTCAAAAATTAACTGTGTCACCACTGTATACTTTATTCTGATGGCATGGAAATGTTTTTATGCTATAATGCCTTGACTTCTACAACATGACTGGCCATGAAGATGACAATGCAAAAAAGGCATAGGGAAATTTCAAGATCCTATGTTTGTTGAACCCAGAATAGGTGGTCTGTTGGGCCTATTTGATATTCTTGGGAATTAAACTTACATTCCTCTGCCTGAAGAAGACAAAGAAGAAATTTCAATTGAATAGAAGAAGCATCAGTTTTCGGAATGAAAGACAAGAAACATTGACGCAAAGAGCAGTGAGAATTCTACTGATGAACCCCATCCATCACCATTAATGAAATAAAAGGAGGAGATTTCTTCTTCACGTCACTTCTACACACACCCTAGGAATACCTTGAATTCCATCATCCGTATGGGATCAACCCTTCACCAAACCTATTGGAAAACAAGTCTACAAAAGGTGATAGGAGCATTAAAAGAAAACCGAACTCTAACCACAAGGGGTAGTGGGATTGAATTGCTAACCATATGATAGAGAACTACCAATGTTCCATGTACCATATTGCAACACCACCTCATTAAATCATACTATGACTTGTTTTTGCTTCATTCTGTTGATATATTCCAGATTATTATGGCCCAAAGATTCAACAAATGTGTTGTTTTGTGTGAGTGGAACCCCTAGTGGAACAAACTCTGATCTCAAGAGTGCAGGAGCCTAGTGGTGTCCTATGTTGTGGACTCTGAGGGAGAAGTGGTCTAGGCCTGACTAATAACATTTTGCAGGGAACTATCTTGTCCGCTAAATTGATAACATGATGTCTTTTTGGTGAGAAACCATGGAAATTGTTACTCAGACATAGAATTTGCCATGTGCAACAAAATATTAGGATCAAGGGGGCAATCCTAATCAGTGATGTGATTGTTGTGCCAAATTACTTCAAATGTGGCACTTCACCTGTGTTGCAAGGAATCTATGAAGCATGGAAAAGAGTTGTTGAATGTAACAGTTGGATGCCTATAGAATCAGATGTGAAGTTGATTCAACACCCTACAGATCTCAGACACTAGGTGGTTACATTAACATATGTTGCAAAACTAAAAATACAGTAGATATTTACAAACCCAGTCAGCAATCAGTTCAATCATTTCCATACTTCACGATGATAGTAACAACACCAAATATGAACATTTACAGTGGTTTTGATTAGTGTCAAATGCCCAAGGGAAAACTCGGAAGAGATGTATGCCATAATCTGCAAGTGCAAGTTTTCATAAGAAATAGATTGGGATATTTAGGGCATACTATTCTAAGAAATAATATGCTTAAGAGTCCTACCAAAAACATTTATGGTACATATAAGCAAGAGTTGTGAAATAGAAGCCTACTCTGTTAAGTGCAACACTACAGTTTAATACTAGTAATATGGATCAAGTTTGTGCATCGTTTACTTGCAGTGAAAACAAGTACATGGAATGGAAAAAATAATATGGAATGGAAAGCCCAACTTTTAGATTTCTAATCTCACTAGGAGTAACTCCCATTCAACTAAATCTAAATTCTATACCTCCATGTAGTTTGATCAACTCAATCCACCACATGTTTTAAAGGCATTAGTTTCCGTGACTATGAGTATGTTTTGGCACTATTATATTCAGCAGTCCCATTGACATACATTTCTGTTCATTTGTTGGAAATTAATAAAATTATATTCATTTTATCCTAACTTTATTTAATGGATTCTTTCCCTCGTACAGAGCCACAAAATATTAAGGTTATTTAGGATAGGATTTAGGTAGAATACATAGAATTCTCAGAACCTGCAATAATTTCCCTACTGCAACAAAACATTATAGTAAGGAACATGAGCATATGGAAACCCAATGATAAATGTTCTTTGTGTTACCCCCCTATTTGCATGGGGTTTTCCAGTAGTGATTTCGATCACAAATCTTCAACTGGGTGTAACTTATGGAGGAGATTGAGGGGTACCAGTCTGAGGAAAGAAACCTACATGCATATGTGTGATGTCTGAGGGTTTTTACAATTCTGTTTACAACCCGTTTCATCATCTAAGTAATAGCTGGAAGGGTTTCATAATCATGGTGTTGATCTTTCTGAAATGGACATTCAAAATAAGGGCAGGGTTGTAAAAGGAAATTCCCTGTAGCAACAACTTTTTCAATCCTGTGAAGCAATCCTGGTGTTTTCTGTGGATGTTATTAAAAATTTTGCTATAGGGATCATCCCTAAACATATTCTAAAGGATTCCTTCCTCTTCCATCAAAATCTTGCATAAGAAGGATCCTAGAAGGAATACTGTTCACATCAGTCAATGAAGATGAGCCTGATCCTGAAGGAGGCCATGCTGATTGTTATGTTCAAAAGTGATAAAGGGATTGATTTATTACATTTGTTGCTCTCAAAAATTAACTGTGTCACAACTGTATACTTTATGATGATGGCATGGACATGTTTTTATGCTATAATGGCTTGACTTCTACAACATGACTGGCCAAGAAGATGACAATGCAAAAAAGGCATAGGGAAATTTCAAGATCCTATGTTTGTTGAACCCAGAATAGGTGGTCTGTTGGGCCTATTTGATATTCTTGGGATTTAAACTTACATTCCTCTGCCTGAAGAAGACAAAGAAGAAATTGCAATTGAATAGAAGAAGCATCAGTTTTCGGAATGAAAGACAAGAAACATTGATGCAAAGAGCAGTGAGAATTCTACTGATGAACCCCATCCATCACCATTAATGAAATAAAAGGAGGAGATTTCTTCTTCACGTCACTTCTACACACACCCTAGGAATACCTTGAATTCCATCATCCGTATGGGATCAACCCTTCACCAAACCTATTGGAAAACAAGTCTACAAAAGGTGATAGGAGCATTAAAAGAAAACCGAACTCTAACCACAAGGGGTAGTGGGATTGAATTGCTAACCATATGATAGAGAACTACCAATGTTCCATGTACCATATTGCAACACCACCTCATTAAATCATACTACGACTTGTTTTTGCTTCATTCTGTTGATATATTCCAGATTATTATGGCCCAAAGATTCAACAAATGTGTTGTTTTGTGTGAGTGGAACCCCTAGTGGAACAAACTCTGATCTCAAGAGTGCAGGAGCCTAGTGGTGTCCTATGTTGTGGACTCTGAGGGAGGAGTGGTCTAGGCCTGACTAATAACATTTTGCAGGGAACTATCTTGTCCGCTAAATTGATAACATGATGTCTTTTTGGTGAGAAACCATGGAAATTGTTACTGAGACATAGAATTTGCCATGTGCAACAAAATATTAGGATCAAGGGGGAAATCCTAATTAGTGATGTGATTGTTGTGCCAAATTACTTCAAATGTGGCACTTCACCTGTGTTGCAAGGAATCTATGAAGCATGGAAAAGAGTTGTTGAATGTAACAGTTGGATGCCTATAGAATCAGATGTGAAGTTGATTCAACACCCTACAGATCTCAGACACTAGGTGGTTACATTAACATATGTTGCAAAACTAAAAATACAGTAGATATTTACAAACCCAGTCAGCAATCAGTTCAATCATTTCCATACTTCACGATGATAGTAACAACACCAAATATGAACATTTACAGTGGTTTTGATTAGTGTCAAATGCCCAAGGGAAAACTCGGAAGAGATGTATGCCATAATCTGCAAGTGCAAGTTTTCATAAGAAATAGATTGGGATATTTAGGGCATACTATTCTAAGAAATAATATGCTTAAGAGTCCTACCACAAACATTTATGGTACATATAAGCAAGAGTTGTGAAATAGAAGCCTACTCTGTTAAGTGCAACACTACAGTTTAATACTAGTAATATGGATCAAGTTTGTGCATCGTTTACTTGCAGTGAAAACAAGTACATGGAATGGAAAAAATAATATGGAATGGAAAGCCCAACTTTTAGATTTCTAATCTCACTAGGAGTAACTCCCATTCAACTAAATCTAAATTCTATACCTCCATGTAGTTTGATCAACTCAATCCACCACATGTTTTAAAGGCATTAGTTTCCGTGACTATGAGTATGTTTTGGCACTATTATATTCAGCAGTCCCATTGACATACATTTCTGTTCATTTGTTGGAAATTAATAAAATTATATTCATTTTATCCTAACTTTATTTAATGGATTCTTTCCCTCGTACAGAGCCACAAAATATTAAGGTTATTTAGGATAGGATTTAGGTAGAATACATAGAATTCTCAGAACCTGCAATAATTTCCCTACTGCAACAAAACATTATAGTAAGGAACATGAGCATATGGAAACCCAATGATAAATGTTCTTTGTGCTACCCCCCTATTTGCATGGGGTTTTCCAGTAGTGATTTCGATCACAAATCTTCAACTGGGTGTAACTTATGGAGGAGATTGAGGGGTACCAGTCTGAGGAAAGAAACCTACATGCATATGTGTGATGTCTGAGGGTTTTTACAATTCTGTTTACAACCCGTTTCATCATCTAAGTAATAGCTGGAAGGGTTTCATAATCATGGTGTTGATCTTTCTGAAATGGACATTCAAAATAAGGGCAGGGTTGTAAAAGGAAATTCCCTGTAGCAACAACTTTTTCAATCCTGTGAAGCAATCCTGGTGTTTTCTGTGTATGTTATTAAAAATTTTCCTGTAGGGATCATCCCTAAACATATTCTAAAGGATTCCTTCCTCTTCCATCAAAATCTTGCATAAGAAGGATCCTAGAAGGAATACTGTTCACATCAGTCAATGAAGATGAGCCTGATCCTGAAGGAGGCCATGCTGATTGTTATGTTCAAAAGTGATAAAGGGATTGATTTATTACATTTGTTGCTCTCAAAAATTAACTGTGTCACAACTGTATACTTTATGATGATGGCATGGACATGTTTTTATGCTATAATGCCTTGACTTCTACAACATGACTGGCCAAGAAGATGACAATGCAAAAAAGGCATAGGGAAATTTCAAGATCCTATGTTTGTTGAACCCAGAATAGGTGGTCTGTTGGGCCTATTTGATATTCTTGGGATTTAAACTTACATTCCTCTGCCTGAAGAAGACAAAGAAGAAATTGCAATTTAATAGAAGAAGCATCAGTTTTCGGAATGAAAGACAAGAAACATTGACGCAAAGAGCAGTGAGAATTCTACTGATCAACCCCATCCATCACCATTAATGAAATAAAAGGAGGAGATTTCTTCTTCACGTCACTTGTACACACACCCTAGGAATACCTTGAATTCCATCATCTGTATGGGATCAACCCTTCACCAAACCTATTGGAAAACAAGTCTACAAAAGGTGATAGGAGCATTAAAAGAAAACCGAACTCTAACCACAAGGGGTAGTGGGATTGAATTGCTAACCATATGATAGAGAACTACCAATGTTCCATGTACCATATTGCAACACCACCTCATTAAATCATACTACGACTTGTTTTTGCTTCATTCTGTTGATATATTCCAGATTATTATGGCCCAAAGATTCAACAAATGTGTTGTTTTGTGTGAGTGGAACCCCTAGTGGAACAAACTCTGATGTCAAGAGTGCAGGAGCCTAGTGGTGTCCTATGTTGTGGACTCTGAGGGAGGGGTGGTCTAGGCCTGACTAATAACATTTTGCAGGGAACTATCTTGTCCGCTAAATTGATAACATGATGTCTTTTTGGTGAGAAACCATGGAAATTGTTACTGAGACATAGAATTTGCCATGTGCAACAAAATATTAGGATCAAGGGGGAAATCCTAATCAGTGATGTGATTGTTGTGCCAAATTACTTCAAATGTGGCACTTCACCTGTGTTGCAAGGAATCTATGAAGCATGGAAAAGAGTTGTTGAATGTAATAGTTGGATGCCTATAGAATCAGATGTGAAGTTGATTCAACACCCTACAGATCTCAGACACTAGGTGGTTACATTAACATATGTTGCAAAACTAAAAATACAGTAGATATTTACAAACCCAGTCAGCAATCAGTTCAATCATTTCCATACTTCACGATGATAGTAACAACACCAAATATGAACATTTACAGTGGTTTTGATTAGTGTCAAATGCCCAAGGGAAAACTCGGAAGAGATGTATGCCATAATCTGCAAGTGCAAGTTTTCATAAGAAATAGATTGGGATATTTAGGGCATACTATTCTAAGAAATAATATGCTTAAGAGTCCTACCACAAACATTTATGGTACATATAAGCAAGAGTTGTGAAATAGAAGCCTACTCTGTTAAGTGCAACACTACAGTTTAATACTAGTAATATGGATCAAGTTTGTGCATCGTTTACTTGCAGTGAAAACAAGTACATGGAATGGAAAAAATAATATGGAATGGAAAGCCCAACTTTTAGATTTCTAATCTCACTAGGAGTAACTCCCATTCAACTAAATCTAAATTCTATACCTCCATGTAGTTTGATCAACTCAATCCACCACATGTTTTAAAGGCATTAGTTTCCGTGACTATGAGTATGTTTTGGCACTATTATATTCAGCAGTCCCATTGACATACATTTCTGTTCATTTGTTGGAAATTAATAAAATTATATTCATTTTATCCTAACTTTATTTAATGGATTCTTTCCCTCGTACAGAGCCACAAAATATTAAGGTTATTTAGGATAGGATTTAGGTAGAATACATAGAATTCTCAGAACCTGCAATAATTTCCCTACTGCAACAAAACATTATAGTAAGGAACATGAGCATATGGAAACCCAATGATAAATGTTCTTTGTGTTACCCCCCTATTTGCATGGGGTTTTCCAGTAGTGATTTCGATCACAAATCTTCAACTGGGTGTAACTTATGGAGGAGATTGAGGGGTACCAGTCTGAGGAAAGAAACCTACATGCATATGTGTGATGTCTGAGGGTTTTTACAATTCTGTTTACAACCCGTTTCATCATCTAAGTAATAGCTGGAAGGGTTTCATAATCATGGTGTTGATCTTTCTGAAATGGACATTCAAAATAAGGGCAGGGTTGTAAAAGGAAATTCCCTGTAGCAACAACTTTTTCAATCCTGTGAAGCAATCCTGGTGTTTTCTGTGGATGTTATTAAAAATTTTGCTGTAGGGATCATCCCTAAACATATTCTAAAGGATTCCTTCCTCTTCCATCAAAATCTTGCATAAGAAGGATCCTAGAAGGAATACTGTTCACATCAGTCAATGAAGATGAGCCTGATCCTGAAGGAGGCCATGCTGATTGTTATGTTCAAAAGTGATAAAGGGATTGATTTATTACATTTGTTGCTCTCAAAAATTAACTGTGTCACAACTGTATACTTTATGATGATGGCATGGACATGTTTTTATGCTATAATGCCTTGACTTCTACAACATGACTGGCCAAGAAGATGACAATGCAAAAAAGGCATAGGGAAATTTCAAGATCCTATGTTTGTTGAACCCAGAATAGGTGGTCTGTTGGGCCTATTTGATATTCTTGGGATTTAAACTTACATTCCTCTGCCTCAAGAAGACAAAGAAGAAATTGCAATTGAATAGAAGAAGCATCAGTTTTCGGAATGAAAGACAAGAAACATTGACGCAAAGAGCAGTGAGAATTCTACTGATGAACCCCATCCATCACCATCAATGAAATAAAAGGAGGAGATTTCTTCTTCACGTCACTTCTACACACACCCTAGGAATACCTTGAATTCCATCATCCGTATGGGATCAACCCTTCACCAAACCTATTGGAAAACAAGTCTACAAAAGGTGATAGGAGCATTAAAAGAAAACCGAACTCTAACCACAAGGGGTAGTGGGATTGAATTGCTAACCATATGATAGAGAACTACCAATGTTCCATGTACCATATTGCAACACCACCTCATTAAATCATACTACGACTTGTTTTTGCTTCATTCTGTTGATATATTCCAGATTATTATGGCCCAAAGATTCAACAAATGTGTTGTTTTGTGTGAGTGGAACCCCTAGTGGAACAAACTCTGATATCAAGAGTGCAGGAGCCTAGTGGTGTCCTATGTTGTGGACTCTGAGGGAGGAGTGGTCTAGGCCTGACTAATAACATTTTGCAGGGAACTATCTTGTCCGCTAAATTGATAACATGATGTCTTTTTGGTGAGAAACCATGGAAATTGATACTGAGACATAGAATTTGCCATGTGCAACAAAATATTAGGATCAAGGGGGAAATCCTAATCAGTGATGTGATTGTTGTGCCAAATTACTTCAAATGTGGCACTTCACCTGTGTTGCAAGGAATCTATGAAGCATGGAAAAGAGTTGTTGAATGTAACAGTTGGATGCCTATAGAATCAGATGTGAAGTTGATTCAACACCCTACAGATCTCAGACACTAGGTGGTTACATTAACATATGTTGCAAAACTAAAAATACAGTAGATATTTACAAACCCAGTCAGCAATCAGTTCAATCATTTCCATACTTCACGATGATAGTAACAACACCAAATATGAACATTTACAGTGGTTTTGATTAGTGTCAAATGCCCAAGGGAAAACTCGGAAGAGATGTATGCCATAATCTGCAAGTGCAAGTTTTCATAAGAAATAGATTGGGATATTTAGGGCATACTATTCTAATAAATAATATGCTTAAGAGTCCTACCACAAACATTTATGGTACATATAAGCAAGAGTTGTGAAATAGAAGCCTACTCTGTTAAGTGCAACACTACAGTTTAATACTAGTAATATGGATCAAGTTTGTGCATCGTTTACTTGCAGTGAAAACAAGTACATGGAATGGAAAAAATAATATGGAATGGAAAGCCCAACTTTTAGATTTCTAATCTCACTAGGAGTAACTCCCATTCAACTAAATCTAAATTCTATACCTCCATGTAGTTTGATCAACTCAATCCACCACATGTTTTAAAGGCATTAGTTTCCGTGACTATGAGTATGTTTTGGCACTATTATATTCAGCAGTCCCATTGACATACATTTCTGTTCATTTGTTGGAAATTAATAAAATTATATTCATTTTATCCTAACTTTATTTAATGGATTCTTTCCCTCGTACAGAGCCACAAAATATTAAGGTTATTTAGGATAGGATTTAGGTAGAATACATAGAATTCTCAGAACCTGCAATAATTTCCCTACTGCAACAAAACATTATAGTAAGGAACATGAGCATATGGAAACCCAATGATAAATGTTCTTTGTGTTACCCCCCTATTTGCATGGGGTTTTCCAGTAGTGATTTCGATCACAAATCTTCAACTGGGTGTAACTTATGGAGGAGATTGAGGGGTACCAGTCTGAGGAAAGAAACCTACATGCATATGTGTGATGTCTGAGGGTTTTTACAATTCTGTTTACAACCCGTTTCATCATCTAAGTAATAGCTGGAAGGGTTTCATAATCATGGTGTTGATCTTTCTGAAATGGACATTCAAAATAAGGGCAGGGTTGTAAAAGGAAATTCCCTGTAGCAACAACTTTTTCAATCCTGTGAAGCAATCCTGGTGTTTTCTGTGGATGTTATTAAAAATTTTGTTGTAGGGATCATCCCTAAACATATTCTAAAGGATTCCTTCCTCTTCCATCAAAATCTTGCATAAGAAGGATCCTAGAAGGAATACTGTTCACATCAGTCAATGAAGATGAGCCTGATCCTGAAGGAGGTCATGCTGATTGTTATGTTCAAAAGTGATAAAGGGATTGATTTATTACATTTGTTGCTCTCAAAAATTAACTGTGTCACAACTGTATACTTTATGATGATGGCATGGACATGTTTTTATGCTATAATGCCTTGACTTCTACAACATGACTGGCCAAGAAGATGACAATGCAAAAAAGGCATAGGGAAATTTCAAGATCCTATGTTTGTTGAACCCAGAATAGGTGGTCTGTTGGGCCTATTTGATATTCTTGGGATTTAAACTTACATTCCTCTGCCTGAAGAAGACAAAGAAGAAATTGCAATTGAATAAAAGAAGCATCAGTTTTCGGAATGAAAGACAAGAAACATTGACGCAAAGAGCAGTGAGAATTCTACTGATGAACCCCATCCATCACCATTAATGAAATAAAAGGAGGAGATTTCTTCTTCACGTCACTTCTACACACACCCTAGGAATACCTTGAATTCCATCATCCGTATGGGATCAACCCTTCACCAAACCTATTGGAAAACAAGTCTACAAAAGGTGATAGGAGCATTAAAAGAAAACCGAACTCTAACCACAAGGGGTAGTGGGATTGAATTGCTAACCATATGATAGAGAACTACCAATGTTCCATGTACCATATTGCAACACCACCTCATTAAATCATACTACGACTTGTTTTTGCTTCATTCTGTTGATATATTCCAGATTATTATGGCCCAAAGATTCAACAAATGTGTTGTTTTGTGTGAGTGGAACCCCTAGTGGAACAAACTCTGATCTCAAGAGTGCAGGAGCCTAGTGGTGTCCTATGTTGTGGACTCTGAGGGAGGAGTGGTCTAGGCCTGACTAATAACATTTTGCAGGGAACTATCTTGTCCGCTAAATTGATAACATGATGTCTTTTTGGTGAGAAACCATGGAAATTGTTACTGAGACATAGAATTTGCCATGTGCAACAAAATATTAGGATCAAGGGGGAAATCCTAATCAGTGATGTGATTGTTGTGCCAAATTACTTCAAATGTGGCACTTCACCTGTGTTGCAAGGAATCTATGAAGCATGGAAAAGAGTTGTTGAATGTAACAGTTGGATGCCTATAGAATCAGATGTGAAGTTGAGTCAACACCCTACAGATCTCAGACACTAGGTGGTTACATTAACATATGTTGCAAAACTAAAAATACAGTAGATATTTACAAACCCAGTCAGCAATCAGTTCAATCATTTCCATACTTCACGATGATAGTAACAACACCAAATATGAACATTTACAGTGGTTTTGATTAGTGTCAAATGCCCAAGGGAAAACTCGGAAGAGATGTATGCCATAATCTGCAAGTGCAAGTTTTCATAAGAAATAGATTGGGATATTTAGGGCATACTATTCTAAGAAATAATATGCTTAAGAGTCCTACCACAAACATTTATGGTACATATAAGCAAGAGTTGTGAAATAGAAGCCTACTCTGTTAAGTGCAACACTACAGTTTAATACTAGTAATATGGATCAAGTTTGTGCATCGTTTACTTGCAGTGAAAACAAGTACATGGAATGGAAAAAATAATATGGAATGGAAAGCCCAACTTTTAGATTTCTAATCTCACTAGGAGTAACTCCCATTCAACTAAATCTAAATTCTATACCTCCATGTAGTTTGATCAACTCAATCCACCACATGTTTTAAAGGCATTAGTTTCCGTGACTATGAGTATGTTTTGGCACTATTATATTCAGCAGTCCCATTGACATACATTTCTGTTCATTTGTTGGAAATTAATAAAATTATATTCATTTTATCCTAACTTTATTTAATGGATTCTTTCCCTCGTACAGAGCCACAAAATATTAAGGTTATTTAGGATAGGATTTAGGTAGAATACATAGAATTCTCAGAACCTGCAATAATTTCCCTACTGCAACAAAACATTATAGTAAGGAACATGAGCATATGGAAACCCAATGATAAATGTTCTTTGTGTTACCCCCCTATTTGCATGGGGTTTTCCAATAGTGATTTCGATCACAAATCTTCAACTGGGTGTAACTTATGGAGGAGATTGAGGGGTACCAGTCTGAGGAAAGAAACCTACATGCATATGTGTGATGTCTGAGGGTTTTTACAATTCTGTTTACAACCCGTTTCATCATCTAAGTAATAGATGGAAGGGTTTCATAATCATGGTGTTGATCTTTCTGAAATGGACATTCAAAATAAGGGCAGGGTTGTAAAAGGAAATTCCCTGTAGCAACAACTTTTTCAATCCTGTGAAGCAATCCTGGTGTTTTCTGTGGATGTTATTAAAAATTTTGCTGTAGGGATCATCCCTAAACATATTCTAAAGGATTCCTTCCTCTTCCATCAAAATCTTGCATAAGAAGGATCCTAGAAGGAATACTGTTCACATCAGTCAATGAAGATGAGCCTGATCCTGAAGGAGGCCATGCTGATTGTTATGTTCAAAAGTGATAAAGGGATTGATTTATTACATTTGTTGCTCTCAAAAATTAACTGTGTCACAACTGTATACTTTATGATGATGGCATGGACATGTTTTTATGCTATAATGCCTTGACTTCTACAACATGACTGGCCAAGAAGATAACAATGCAAAAAAGGCATAGGGAAATTTCAAGATCCTATGTTTGTTGAACCCAGAATAGGTGGTCTGTTGGGCCTATTTGATATTCTTGGGATTTAAACTTACATTCCTCTGCCTGAAGAAGACAAAGAAGAAATTGCAATTGAATAAAAGAAGCATCAGTTTTCGGAATGAAAGACAAGAAACATTGACGCAAAGAGCAGTGAGAATTCTACTGATGAACCCCATCCATCACCATTAATGAAATAAAAGGAGGAGATTTCTTCTTCAAGTCACTTCTACACACACCCTAGGAATACCTTGAATTCCATCATCCGTATGGGATCAACCCTTCACCAAACCTATTGGAAAACAAGTCTACAAAAGGTGATAGGAGCATTAAAAGAAAACCGAACTCTAACCACAAGGGGTAGTGGGATTGAATTGCTAACCATATGATAGAGAACTACCAATGTTCCATGTACCATATTGCAACACCACCTCATTAAATCATACTACGACTTGTTTTTGCTTCATTCTGTTGATATATTCCAGATTATTATGGCCCAAAGATTCAACAAATGTGTTGTTTTGTGTGAGTGGAACCCCTAGTGGAACAAACTCTGATCTCAAGAGTGCAGGAGCCTAGTGGTGTCCTATGTTGTGGACTCTGAGGGAGGAGTGGTCTAGGCCTGACTAATAACATTTTGCAGGGAACTATCTTGTCCGCTAAATTGATAACATGATGTCTTTTTGGTGAGAAACCATGGAAATTGTTACTGAGACATAGAATTTGCCATGTGCAACAAAATATTAGGATCAAGGGGGAAATCCTAATCAGTGATGTGATTGTTGTGCCAAATTACTTCAAATGTGGCACTTCACCTGTGTTGCAAGGAATCTATGAAGCATGGAAAAGAGTTGTTGAATGTAACAGTTGGATGCCTATAGAATCAGATGTGAAGTTGATTCAACACCCTACAGATCTCAGACACTAGGTGGTTACATTAACATATGTTGCAAAACTAAAAATACAGTAGATATTTACAAACCCAGTCAGCAATCAGTTCAATCATTTCCATACTTCACGATGATAGTAACAACACCAAATATGAACATTTACAGTGGTTTTGATTAGTGTCAAATGCCCAAGGGAAAACTCGGAAGAGATGTATGCCATAATCTGCAAGTGCAAGTTTTCATAAGAAATAGATTGGGATATTTAGGGCATACTATTCTAAGAAATAATATGCTTAAGAGTCCTACCACAAACATTTATGGTACATATAAGCAAGAGTTGTGAAATAGAAGCCTACTCTGTTAAGTGCAACACTACAGTTTAATACTAGTAATATGGATCAAGTTTGTGCATCGTTTACTTGCAGTGAAAACAAGTACATGGAATGGAAAAAATAATATGGAATGGAAAGCCCAACTTTTAGATTTCTAATCTCACTAGGAGTAACTCCCATTCAACTAAATCTAAATTCTATACCTCCATGTAGTTTGATCAACTCAATCCACCACATGTTTTAAAGGCATTAGTTTCCGTGACTATGAGTATGTTTTGGCACTATTATATTCAGCAGTCCCATTGACATACATTTCTGTTCATTTGTTGGAAATTAATAAAATTATATTCATTTTATCCTAACTTTATTTAATGGATTCTTTCCCTCGTACAGAGCCACAAAATATTAAGGTTATTTAGGATAGGATTTAGGTAGAATACATAGAATTCTCAGAACCTGCAATAATTTCCCTACTGCAACAAAACATTATAGTAAGGAACATGAGCATATGGAAACCCAATGATAAATGTTCTTTGTGTTACCCCCCTATTTGCATGGGGTTTTCCAGTAGTGATTTCGATCACAAATCTTCAACTGGGTGTAACTTATGGAGGAGATTGAGGGGTACCAGTCTGAGGAAAGAAACCTACATGCATATGTGTGATGTCTGAGGGTTTTTACAATTCTGTTTACAACCCGTTTCATCATCTAAGTAATAGCTGGAAGGGTTTCATAATCATGGTGTTGATCTTTCTGAAATGGACATTCAAAATAAGGGCAGGGTTGTAAAAGGAAATTCCCTGTAGCAACAACTTTTTCAATCCTGTGAAGCAATCCTGGTGTTTTCTGTGGACGTTATTAAAAATTTTCCTGTAGGGATCATCCCTAAACATATTCTAAAGGATTCCTTCCTCTTCCATCAAAATCTTGCATAAGAAGGATCCTAGAAGGAATACTGTTCACATCAGTCAATGAAGATGAGCCTGATCCTGAAGGAGGCCATGCTGATTGTTATGTTCAAAAGTGATAAAGGGATTGATTTATTACATTTGTTGCTCTCAAAAATTAACTGTGTCACAACTGTATACTTTATGATGATGGCATGGACATGTTTTAATGCTATAATTCCTTGACTTCTACAACATGACTGGCCAAGAAGATGACAATGCAAAAAAGGCATAGGGAAATTTCAAGATCCTATGTTTGTTGAACCCAGAATAGGTGGTCTGTTGGGCCTATTTGATATTCTTGGGATTTAAACTTACATTCCTCTGCCTGAAGAAGACAAAGAAGAAATTGCAATTGAATAGAAGAAGCATCAGTTTTCGGAATGAAAGACAAGAAACATTGACGCAAAGAGCAGTGAGAATTCTACTGATGAACCCCATCCATCACCATTAATGAAATAAAAGGAGGAGATTTCTTCTTCACGTCACTTCTACACACACCCTAGGAATACCTTGAATTCCATCATCCGTATGGGATCAACCCTTCACCAAACCTATTGGAAAACAAGTCTACAAAAGGTGATAGGAGCATTAAAAGAAAACCGAACTCTAACCACAAGGGGTAGTGGGATTGAATTGCTAACCATATGATAGAGAACTACCAATGTTCCATGTACCATATTGCAACACCACCTCATTAAATCATACTACGACTTGTTTTTGCTTCATTCTGTTGATATATTCCAGATTATTATGGCCCAAAGATTCAACAAATGTGTTGTTTTGTGTGAGTGGAACCCCTAGTGGAACAAACTCTGATCTCAAGAGTGCAGGAGCCTAGTGGTGTCCTATGTTGTGGACTCTGAGGGAGGAGTGGTCTAGGCCTGACTAATAACATTTTGCAGGGAACTATCTTGTCCGCTAAATTGATAACATGATGTCTTTTTGGTGAGAAACCATGGAAATTGTTACTGAGACATAGAATTTGCCATGTGCAACAAAATATTAGGATCAAGGGGGAAATCCTAATCAGTGATGTGATTGTTGTGCCAAATTACTTCAAATGTGGCACTTCACCTGTGTTGCAAGGAATCTATGAAGCATGGAAAAGAGTTGTTGAATGTAACAGTTGGATGCCTATAGAATCAGATGTGAAGTTGATTCAACACCCTACAGATCTCAGACACTAGGTGGTTACATTAACATATGTTGCAAAACTAAAAATACAGTAGATATTTACAAACCCAGTCAGCAATCAGTTCAATCATTTCCATACTTCACGATGATAGTAACAACACCAAATATGAACATTTACAGTGGTTTTGATTAGTGTCAAATGCCCAAGGGAAAACTCGGAAGAGATGTATGCCATAATCTGCAAGTGCAAGTTTTCATAAGAAATAGATTGGGATATTTAGGGCATACTATTCTAAGAAATAATATGCTTAAGAGTCCTACCACAAACATTTATGGTACATATAAGCAAGAGTTGTGAAATAGAAGCCTACTCTGTTAAGTGCAACACTACAGTTTAATACTAGTAATATGGATCAAGTTTGTGCATCGTTTACTTGCAGTGAAAACAAGTACATGGAATGGAAAAAATAATATGGAATGGAAAGCCCAACTTTTAGATTTCTAATCTCACTAGGAGTAACTCCCATTCAACTAAATCTAAATTCTATACCTCCATGTAGTTTGATCAACTCAATCCACCACATGTTTTAAAGGCATTAGTTTCCGTGACTATGAGTATGTTTTGGCACTATTATATTCAGCAGTCCCATTGACATACATTTCTGTTCATTTGTTGGAAATTGATAAAATTATATTCATTTTATCCTAACTTTATTTAATGGATTCTTTCCCTCGTACAGAGCCACAAAATATTAAGGTTACTTAGGATAGGATTTAGGTAGAATACATAGAATTCTCAGAACCTGCAATAATTTCCCTACTGCAACAAAACATTATAGTAAGGAACATGAGCATATGGAAACCCAATGATAAATGTTCTTTGTGTTACCCCCCTATTTGCATGGGGTTTTCCAGTAGTGATTTCGATCACAAATCTTCAACTGGGTGTAACTTATGGAGGAGATTGAGGGGTACCAGTCTGAGGAAAGAAACCTACATGCATATGTGTGATGTCTGAGGGTTTTTACAATTCTGTTTACAACCCGTTTCATCATCTAAGTAATAGCTGGAAGGGTTTCATAATCATGGTGTTGATCTTTCTGAAATGGACATTCAAAATAAGGGCAGGGTTGTAAAAGGAAATTCCCTGTAGCAACAACTTTTTCAATCCTGTGAAGCAATCCTGGTGTTTTCTGTGGATGTTATTAAAAATTTTGCTGTAGGGATCATCCCTAAACATATTCTAAAGGATTCCTTCCTCTTCCATCAAAATCTTGCCTAAGAAGGATCCTAGAAGGAATACTGTTCACATCAGTCAATGAAGATGAGCCTGATCCTGAAGGAGGCCATGCTGATTGTTATGTTCAAAAGTGATAAAGGGATTGATTTATTACATTTGTTGCTCTCAAAAATTAACTGTGTCACAACTGTATACTTTATGATGATGGCATGGACATTTTTTTATGCTATAATGCCTTGACTTCTACAACATGACTGGCCAAGAAGATGACAATGCAAAAAAGGCATAGGGAAATTTCAAGATCCTATGTTTGTTGAACCCAGAATAGGTGGTCTGTTGGGCCTATTTGATATTCTTGGGATTTAAACTTACATTCCTCTGCCTGAAGAAGACAAAGAAGAAATTGCAATTGAATAGAAGAAGCATCAGTTTTCGGAATGAAAGACAAGAAACATTGACGCAAAGAGCAGTGAGAATTCTACTGATGAACCCCATCCATCACCATTAATGAAATAAAAGGAGGAGATTTCTTCTTCACGTCACTTCTACACACACCCTAGGAATACCTTGAATTCCATCATCCGTATGGGATCAACCCTTCACCAAACCTATTGGAAAACAAGTCTACAAAAGGTGATAGGAGCATTAAAAGAAAACCGAACTCTAACCAAAAGGGGTAGTGGGATTGAATTGCTAACCATATGATAGAGAACTACCAATGTTCCATGTACCATATTGCAACACCACCTCATTAAATCATACTACGACTTGTTTTTGCTTCATTCTGTTGATATATTCCAGATTATTATGGCCCAAAGATTCAACAAATGTGTTGTTTTGTGTGAGTGGAACCCCTAGTGGAACAAACTCTGATCTCAAGAGTGCAGGAGCCTAGTGGTGTCCTATGTTGTGGACTCTGAGGGAGGAGTGGTCTAGGCCTGACTAATAACATTTTGCAGGGAACTATCTTGTCCGCTAAATTGATAACATGATGTCTTTTTGGTGAGAAACCATGGAAATTGTTACTGAGACATAGAATTTGCCATGTGCAACAAAATATTAGGATCAAGGGGGAAATCCTAATCAGTGATGTGATTGTTGTGCCAAATTACTTCAAATGTGGCACTTCACCTGTGTTGCAAGGAATCTATGAAGCATGGAAAAGAGTTGTTGAATGTAACAGTTGGATGCCTATAGAATCAGATGTGAAGTTGATTCAACACCCTACAGATCTCAGACACTAGGTGGTTACATTAACATATGTTGCAAAACTAAAAATACAGTAGATATTTACAAACCCAGTCAGCAATCAGTTCAATCATTTCCATACTTCACGATGATAGTAACAACACCAAATATGAACATTTACAGTGGTTTTGATTAGTGTCAAATGCCCAAGGGAAAACTCGGAAGAGATGTATGCCATAATCTGCAAGTGCAAGTTTTCATAAGAAATAGATTGGGATATTTAGGGCATACTATTCTAAGAAATAATATGCTTAAGAGTCCTACCACAAACATTTATGGTACATATAAGCAAGAGTTGTGAAATAGAAGCCTACTCTGTTAAGTGCAACACTACAGTTTAATACTAGTAATATGGATCAAGTTTGTGCATCGTTTACTTGCAGTGAAAACAAGTACATGGAATGGAAAAAATAATATGGAATGGAAAGCCCAACTTTTAGATTTCTAATCTCACTAGGAGTAACTCCCATTCAACTAAATCTAAATTCTATACCTCCATGTAGTTTGATCAACTCAATCCACCACATGTTTTAAAGGCATTAGTTTCCGTGACTATGAGTATGTTTTGGCACTATTATATTCAGCAGTCCCATTGACATACATTTATGTTCATTTGTTGGAAATTAATAAAATTATATTCATTTTATCCTAACTTTATTTAATGGATTCTTTCCCTCGTACAGAGCCACAAAATATTAAGGTTATTTAGGATAGGATTTAGGTAGAATACATAGAATTCTCAGAACCTGCAATAATTTCCCTACTGCAACAAAACATTATAGTAAGGAACATGAGCATATGGAAACCCAATGATAAATGTTCTTTGTGTTACCCCCCTATTTGCATGGGGTTTTCCAGTAGTGATTTCGATCACAAATCTTCAACTGGGTGTAACTTATGGAGGAGATTGAGGGGTACCAGTCTGAGGAAAGAAACCTACATGCATATGTGTGATGTCTGAGGGTTTTTACAATTCTGTTTACAACCCGTTTCATCATCTAAGTAATAGCTGGAAGGGTTTCATAATCATGGTGTTGATCTTTCTGAAATGGACATTCAAAATAAGGGCAGGGTTGTAAAAGGAAATTCCCTGTAGCAACAACTTTTTCAATCCTGTGAAGCAATCCTGGTGTTTTCTGTGGATGTTATTAAAAATTTTGCTGTAGGGATCATCCCTAAACATATTCTAAAGGATTCCTTCCTCTTCCATCAAAATCTTGCCTAAGAAGGATCCTAGAAGGAATACTGTTCACATCAGTCAATGAAGATGAGCCTGATCCTGAAGGAGGCCATGCTGATTGTTATGTTCAAAAGTGATAAAGGGATTGATTTATTACATTTGTTGCTCTCAAAAATTAACTGTGTCACAACTGTATACTTTATGATGATGGCATGGACATTTTTTTATGCTATAATGCCTTGACTTCTACAACATGACTGGCCAAGAAGATGACAATGCAAAAAAGGCATAGGGAAATTTCAAGATCCTATGTTTGTTGAACCCAGAATAGGTGGTCTGTTGGGCCTATTTGATATTCTTGGGATTTAAACTTACATTCCTCTGCCTGAAGAAGACAAAGAAGAAATTGCAATTGAATAGAAGAAGCATCAGTTTTCGGAATGAAAGACAAGAAACATTGACGCAAAGAGCAGTGAGAATTCTACTGATGAACCCCATCCATCACCATTAATGAAATAAAAGGAGGAGATTTCTTCTTCACGTCACTTCTACACACACCCTAGGAATACCTTGAATTCCATCATCCGTATGGGATCAACCCTTCACCAAACCTATTGGAAAACAAGTCTACAAAAGGTGATAGGAGCATTAAAAGAAAACCGAACTCTAACCACAAGGGGTAGTGGGATTGAATTGCTAACCATATGATAGAGAACTACCAATGTTCCATGTACCATATTGCAACACCACCTCATTAAATCATACTACGACTTGTTTTTGCTTCATTCTGTTGATATATTCCAGATTATTATGGCCCAAAGATTCAACAAATGTGTTGTTTTGTGTGAGTGGAACCCCTAGTGGAACAAACTCTGATCTCAAGAGTGCAGGAGCCTAGTGGTGTCCTATGTTGTGGACTCTGAGGGAGGAGTGGTCTAGGCCTGACTAATAACATTTTGCAGGGAACTATCTTGTCCGCTAAATTGATAACATGATGTCTTTTTGGTGAGAAACCATGGAAATTGTTACTGAGACATAGAATTTGCCATGTGCAACAAAATATTAGGATCAAGGGGGAAATCCTAATCAGTGATGTGATTGTTGTGCCAAATTACTTCAAATTTGGCACTTCACCTGTGTTGCAAGGAATCTATGAAGCATGGAAAAGAGTTGTTGAATGTAACAGTTGGATGCCTATAGAATCAGATGTGAAGTTGATTCAACACCCTACAGATCTCAGACACTAGGTGGTTACATTAACATATGTTGCAAAACTAAAAATACAGTAGATATTTACAAACCCAGTCAGCAATCAGTTCAATCATTTCCATACTTCACGATGATAGTAACAACACCAAATATGAACATTTACAGTGGTTTTGATTAGTGTCAAATGCCCAAGGGAAAACTCGGAAGAGATGTATGCCATAATCTGCAAGTGCAAGTTTTCATAAGAAATAGATTGGGATATTTAGGGCATACTATTCTAAGAAATAATATGCTTAAGAGTCCTACCACAAACATTTATGGTACATATAAGCAAGAGTTGTGAAATAGAAGCCTACTCTGTTAAGTGCAACACTACAGTTTAATACTAGTAATATGGATCAAGTTTGTGCATCGTTTACTTGCAGTGAAAACAAGTACATGGAATGGAAAAAATAATATGGAATGGAAAGCCCAACTTTTAGATTTCTAATCTCACTAGGAGTAACTCCCATTCAACTAAATCTAAATTCTATACCTCCATGTAGTTTGATCAACTCAATCCACCACATGTTTTAAAGGCATTAGTTTCCGTGACTATGAGTATGTTTTGGCACTATTATATTCAGCAGTCCCATTGACATACATTTCTGTTCATTTGTTGGAAATTAATAAAATTATATTCATTTTATCCTAACTTTATTTAATGGATTCTTTCCCTCGTACAGAGCCACAAAATATTAAGGTTATTTAGGATAGGATTTAGGTAGAATACATAGAATTCTCAGAACCTGCAATAATTTCCCTACTGCAACAAAACATTATAGTAAGGAACATGAGCATATGGAAACCCAATGATAAATGTTCTTTGTGTTACCCCCCCTATTTGCATGGGGTTTTCCAGTAGTGATTTCGATCACAAATCTTCAACTGGGTGTAACTTATGGAGGAGATTGAGGGGTACCAGTCTGAGGAAAGAAACCTACATGCATATGTGTGATGTCTGAGGGTTTTTACAATTCTGTTTACAACCCGTTTCATCATCTAAGTAATAGCTGGAAGGGTTTCATAATCATGGTGTTGATCTTTCTGAAATGGACATTCAAAATAAGGGCAGGGTTGTAAAAGGAAATTCCCTGTAGCAACAACTTTTTCAATCCTGTGAAGCAATCCTGGTGTTTTCTGTGGATGTTATTAAAAATTTTGCTGTAGGGATCATCCCTAAACATATTCTAAAGGATTCCTTCCTCTTCCATCAAAATCTTGCCTAAGAAGGATCCTAGAAGGAATACTGTTCACATCAGTCAATGAAGATGAGCCTGATCCTGAAGGAGGCCATGCTGATTGTTATGTTCAAAAGTGATAAAGGGATTGATTTATTACATTTGTTGCTCTCAAAAATTAACTGTGTCACAACTGTATACTTTATGATGATGGCATGGACATTTTTTTATGCTATAATGCCTTGACTTCTACAACATGACTGGCCAAGAAGATGACAATGCAAAAAAGGCATAGGGAAATTTCAAGATCCTATGTTTGTTGAACCCAGAATAGGTGGTCTGTTGGGCCTATTTGATATTCTTGGGATTTAAACTTACATTCCTCTGCCTGAAGAAGACAAAGAAGAAATTGCAATTGAATAGAAGAAGCATCAGTTTTCGGAATGAAAGACAAGAAACATTGACGCAAAGAGCAGTGAGAATTCTACTGATGAACCCCATCCATCACCATTAATGAAATAAAAGGAGGAGATTTCTTCTTCACGTCACTTCTACACACACCCTAGGAATACCTTGAATTCCATCATCCGTATGGGATCAACCCTTCACCAAACCTATTGGAAAACAAGTCTACAAAAGGTGATAGGAGCATTAAAAGAAAACCGAACTCTAACCACAAGGGGTAGTGGGATTGAATTGCTAACCATATGATAGAGAACTACCAATGTTCCATGTACCATATTGCAACACCACCTCATTAAATCATACTACGACTTGTTTTTGCTTCATTCTGTTGATATATTCCAGATTATTATGGCCCAAAGATTCAACAAATGTGTTGTTTTGTGTGAGTGGAACCCCTAGTGGAACAAACTCTGATCTCAAGAGTGCAGGAGCCTAGTGGTGTCCTATGTTGTGGACTCTGAGGGAGGAGTGGTCTAGGCCTGACTAATAACATTTTGCAGGGAACTATCTTGTCCGCTAAATTGATAACATGATGTCTTTTTGGTGAGAAACCATGGAAATTGTTACTGAGACATAGAATTTGCCATGTGCAACAAAATATTAGGATCAAGGGGGAAATCCTAATCAGTGATGTGATTGTTGTGCCAAATTACTTCAAATTTGGCACTTCACCTGTGTTGCAAGGAATCTATGAAGCATGGAAAAGAGTTGTTGAATGTAACAGTTGGATGCCTATAGAATCAGATGTGAAGTTGATTCAACACCCTACAGATCTCAGACACTAGGTGGTTACATTAACATATGTTGCAAAACTAAAAATACAGTAGATATTTACAAACCCAGTCAGCAATCAGTTCAATCATTTCCATACTTCACGATGATAGTAACAACACCAAATATGAACATTTACAGTGGTTTTGATTAGTGTCAAATGCCCAAGGGAAAACTCGGAAGAGATGTATGCCATAATCTGCAAGTGCAAGTTTTCATAAGAAATAGATTGGGATATTTAGGGCATACTATTCTAAGAAATAATATGCTTAAGAGTCCTACCACAAACATTTATGGTACATATAAGCAAGAGTTGTGAAATAGAAGCCTACTCTGTTAAGTGCAACACTACAGTTTAATACTAGTAATATGGATCAAGTTTGTGCATCGTTTACTTGCAGTGAAAACAAGTACATGGAATGGAAAAAATAATATGGAATGGAAAGCCCAACTTTTAGATTTCTAATCTCACTAGGAGTAACTCCCATTCAACTAAATCTAAATTCTATACCTCCATGTAGTTTGATCAACTCAATCCACCACATGTTTTAAAGGCATTAGTTTCCGTGACTATGAGTATGTTTTGGCACTATTATATTCAGCAGTCCCATTGACATACATTTCTGTTCATTTGTTGGAAATTAATAAAATTATATTCATTTTATCCTAACTTTATTTAATGGATTCTTTCCCTCGTACAGAGCCACAAAATATTAAGGTTATTTAGGATAGGATTTAGGTAGAATACATAGAATTCTCAGAACCTGCAATAATTTCCCTACTGCAACAAAACATTATAGTAAGGAACATGAGCATATGGAAACCCAATGATAAATGTTCTTTGTGTTACCCCCCTATTTGCATGGGGTTTTCCAGTAGTGATTTCGATCACAAATCTTCAACTGGGTGTAACTTATGGAGGAGATTGAGGGGTACCAGTCTGAGGAAAGAAACCTACATGCATATGTGTGATGTCTGAGGGTTTTTACAATTCTGTTTACAACCCGTTTCATCATCTAAGTAATAGCTGGAAGGGTTTCATAATCATGGTGTTGATCTTTCTGAAATGGACATTCAAAATAAGGGCAGGGTTGTAAAAGGAAATTCCCTGTAGCAACAACTTTTTCAATCCTGTGAAGCAATCCTGGTGTTTTCTGTGGATGTTATTAAAAATTTTCCTGTAGCGATCATCCCTAAACATATTCTAAAGGATTCCTTCCTCTTCCATCAAAATCTTGCCTAAGAAGGATCCTAGAAGGAATACTGTTCACATCAGTCAATGAAGATGAGCCTGATCCTGAAGGAGGCCATGCTGATTGTTATGTTCAAAAGTGATAAAGGGATTGATTTATTACATTTGTTGCTCTCAAAAATTAACTGTGTCACAACTGTATACTTTATGATGATGGCATGGACATTTTTTTATGCTATAATGCCTTGACTTCTACAACATGACTGGCCAAGAAGATGACAATGCAAAAAAGGCATAGGGAAATTTCAAGATCCTATGTTTGTTGAACCCAGAATAGGTGGTCTGTTGGGCCTATTTGATATTCTTGGGATTTAAACTTACATTCCTCTGCCTGAAGAAGACAAAGAAGAAATTGCAATTGAATAGAAGAAGCATCAGTTTTCGGAATGAAAGACAAGAAACATTGACGCAAAGAGCAGTGAGAATTCTACTGATGAACCCCATCCATCACCATTAATGAAATAAAAGGAGGAGATTTCTTCTTCACGTCACTTCTACACACACCCTAGGAATACCTTGAATTCCATCATCCGTATGGGATCAACCCTTCACCAAACCTATTGGAAAACAAGTCTACAAAAGGTGATAGGAGCATTAAAAGAAAACCGAACTCTAACCACAAGGGGTAGTGGGATTGAATTGCTAACCATATGATAGAGAACTACCAATGTTCCATGTACCATATTGCAACACCACCTCATTAAATCATACTACGACTTGTTTTTGCTTCATTCTGTTGATATATTCCAGATTATTATGGCCCAAAGATTCAACAAATGTGTTGTTTTGTGTGAGTGGAACCCCTAGTGGAACAAACTCTGATCTCAAGAGTGCAGGAGCCTAGTGGTGTCCTATGTTGTGGACTCTGAGGGAGGAGTGGTCTAGGCCTGACTAATAACATTTTGCAGGGAACTATCTTGTCCGCTAAATTGATAACATGATGTCTTTTTGGTGAGAAACCATGGAAATTGTTACTGAGACATAGAATTTGCCATGTGCAACAAAATATTAGGATCAAGGGGGAAATCCTAATCAGTGATGTGATTGTTGTGCCAAATTACTTCAAATTTGGCACTTCACCTGTGTTGCAAGGAATCTATGAAGCATGGAAAAGAGTTGTTGAATGTAACAGTTGGATGCCTATAGAATCAGATGTGAAGTTGATTCAACACCCTACAGATCTCAGACACTAGGTGGTTACATTAACATATGTTGCAAAACTAAAAATACAGTAGATATTTACAAACCCAGTCAGCAATCAGTTCAATCATTTCCATACTTCACGATGATAGTAACAACACCAAATATGAACATTTACAGTGGTTTTGATTAGTGTCAAATGCCCAAGGGAAAACTCGGAAGAGATGTATGCCATAATCTGCAAGTGCAAGTTTTCATAAGAAATAGATTGGGATATTTAGGGCATACTATTCTAAGAAATAATATGCTTAAGAGTCCTACCACAAACATTTATGGTACATATAAGCAAGAGTTGTGAAATAGAAGCCTACTCTGTTAAGTGCAACACTACAGTTTAATACTAGTAATATGGATCAAGTTTGTGCATCGTTTACTTGCAGTGAAAACAAGTACATGGAATGGAAAAAATAATATGGAATGGAAAGCCCAACTTTTAGATTTCTAATCTCACTAGGAGTAACTCCCATTCAACTAAATCTAAATTCTATACCTCCATGTAGTTTGATCAACTCAATCCACCACATGTTTTAAAGGCATTAGTTTCCGTGACTATGAGTATGTTTTGGCACTATTATATTCAGCAGTCCCATTGACATACATTTCTGTTCATTTGTTGGAAATTAATAAAATTATATTCATTTTATCCTAACTTTATTTAATGGATTCTTTCCCTCGTACAGAGCCACAAAATATTAAGGTTATTTAGGATAGGATTTAGGTAGAATACATAGAATTCTCAAAACCTGCAATAATTTCCCTACTGCAACAAAACATTATAGTAAGGAACATGAGCATATGGAAACCCAATGATAAATGTTCTTTGTGTTACCCCCCTATTTGCATGGGGTTTTCCAGTAGTGATTTCGATCACAAATCTTCAACTGGGTGTAACTTATGGAGGAGATTGAGGGGTACCAGTCTGAGGAAAGAAACCTACATGCATATGTGTGATGTCTGAGGGTTTTTACAATTCTGTTTACAACCCGTTTCATCATCTAAGTAATAGCTGGAAGGGTTTCATAATCATGGTGTTGATCTTTCTGAAATGGACATTCAAAATAAGGGCAGGGTTGTAAAAGGAAATTCCCTGTAGCAACAACTTTTTCAATCCTGTGAAGCAATCCTGGTGTTTTCTGTGGATGTTATTAAAAATTTTGCTGTAGGGATCATCCCTAAACATATTCTAAAGGATTCCTTCCTCTTCCATCAAAATCTTGCCTAAGAAGGATCCTAGAAGGAATACTGTTCACATCAGTCAATGAAGATGAGCCTGATCCTGAAGGAGGCCATGCTGATTGTTATGTTCAAAAGTGATAAAGGGATTGATTTATTACATTTGTTGCTCTCAAAAATTAACTGTGTCACAACTGTATACTTTATGATGATGGCATGGACATGTTTTTCTGCTATAATGCCTTGACTTCTACAACATGACTGGCCAAGAAGATGACAATGCAAAAAAGGCATAGGGAAATTTCAAGATCCTATGTTTGTTGAACCCAGAATAGGTGGTCTGTTGGGCCTATTTGATATTCTTGGGATTTAAACTTACATTCCTCTGCCTGAAGAAGACAAAGAAGAAATTGCAATTGAATAGAAGAAGCATCAGTTTTCGGAATGAAAGACAAGAAACATTGACGCAAAGAGCAGTGAGAATTCTACTGATGAACCCCATCCATCACCATTAATGAAATAAAAGGAGGAGATTTCTTCTTCACGTCACTTCTACACACACCCTAGGAATACCTTGAATTCCATCATCCGTATGGGATCAACCCTTCACCAAACCTATTGGAAAACAAGTCTACAAAAGGTGATAGGAGCATTAAAAGAAAACCGAACTCTAACCACAAGGGGTAGTGGGATTGAATTGCTAACCATATGATAGAGAACTACCAATGTTCCATGTACCATATTGCAACACCACCTCATTAAATCATACTACGACTTGTTTTTGCTTCATTCTGTTGATATATTCCAGATTTTTATGGCCCAAAGATTCAACAAATGTGTTGTTTTGTGTGAGTGGAACCCCTAGTGGAACAAACTCTGATCTCAAGAGTGCAGGAGCCTAGTGGTGTCCTATGTTGTGGAATCTGAGGGAGGAGTGGTCTAGGCCTGACTAATAACATTTTGCAGGGAACTATCTTGTCCGCTAAATTGATAACATGATGTCTTTTTGGTGAGAAACCATGGAAATTGTTACTGAGACATAGAATTTGCCATGTGCAACAAAATATTAGGATCAAGGGGGAAATCCTAATCAGTGATGTGATTGTTGTGCCAAATTACTTCAAATGTGGCACTTCACCTGTGTTGCAAGGAATCTATGAAGCATGGAAAAGAGTTGTTGAATGTAACAGTTGGATGCCTATAGAATCAGATGTGAAGTTGATTCAACACCCTACAGATCTCAGACACTAGGTGGTTACATTAACATATGTTGCAAAACTAAAAATACAGTAGATATTTACAAACCCAGTCAGCAATCAGTTCAATCATTTCCATACTTCACGATGATAGTAACAACACCAAATATGAACATTTACAGTGGTTTTGATTAGTGTCAAATGCCCAAGGGAAAACTCGGAAGAGATGTATGCCATAATCTGCAAGTGCAAGTTTTCATAAGAAATAGATTGGGATATTTAGGGCATACTATTCTAAGAAATAATATGCTTAAGAGTCCTACCACAAACATTTATGGTACATATAAGCAAGAGTTGTGAAATAGAAGCCTACTCTGTTAAGTGCAACACTACAGTTTAATACTAGTAATATGGATCAAGTTTGTGCATCGTTTACTTGCAGTGAAAACAAGTACATGGAATGGAAAAAATAATATGGAATGGAAAGCCCAACTTTTAGATTTCTAATCTCACTAGGAGTAACTCCCATTCAACTAAATCTAAATTCTATACCTCCATGTAGTTTGATCAACTCAATCCACCACATGTTTTAAAGGCATTAGTTTCCGTGACTATGAGTATGTTTTGGCACTATTATATTCAGCAGTCCCATTGACATACATTTCTGTTCATTTGTTGGAAATTAATAAAATTATATTCATTTTATCCTAACTTTATTTAATGGATTCTTTCCCTCGTACAGAGCCACAAAATATTAAGGTTATTTAGGATAGGATTTAGGTAGAATACATAGAATTCTCAAAACCTGCAATAATTTCCCTACTGCAACAAAACATTATAGTAAGGAACATGAGCATATGGAAACCCAATGATAAATGTTCTTTGTGTTACCCCCCTATTTGCATGGGGTTTTCCAGTAGTGATTTCGATCACAAATCTTCAACTGGGTGTAACTTATGGAGGAGATTGAGGGGTACCAGTCTGAGGAAAGAAACCTACATGCATATGTGTGATGTCTGAGGGTTTTTACAATTCTGTTTACAACCCGTTTCATCATCTAAGTAATAGCTGGAAGGGTTTCATAATCATGGTGTTGATCTTTCTGAAATGGACATTCAAAATAAGGGCAGGGTTGTAAAAGGAAATTCCTTGTAGCAACAAGTTTTTCAATCCTGTGAAGCAATCCTGGTGTTTTCTGTGGATGTTATTAAAAATTTTCCTGTAGGGATCATCCCTAAACATATTCTAAAGGATTCCTTCCTCTTCCATCAAAATCTTGCCTAAGAAGGATCCTAGAAGGAATACTGTTCACATCAGTCAATGAAGATGAGCCTGATCCTGAAGGAGGCCATGCTGATTGTTATGTTCAAAAGTGATAAAGGGATTGATTTATTACATTTGTTGCTCTCAAAAATTAACTGTGTCACAACTGTATACTTTATGATGATGGCATGGACATGTTTTTATGATATAATGCCTTGACTTCTACAACATGACTGGCCAAGAAGATGACAATGCAAAAAAGGCATAGGGAAATTTCAAGATCCTATGTTTGTTGAACCCAGAATAGGTGGTCTGTTGGGCCTATTTGATATTCTTGGGATTTAAACTTACATTCCTCTGCCTGAAGAAGACAAAGAAGAAATTGCAATTGAATAGAAGAAGCATCAGTTTTCGGAATGAAAGACAAGAAACATTGACGCAAAGAGCAGTGAGAATTCTACTGATGAACCCCATCCATCACCATTAATGAAATAAAAGGAGGAGATTTCTTCTTCACGTCACTTCTACACACACCCTAGGAATACCTTGAATTCCATCATCCGTATGGGATCAACCCTTCACCAAACCTATTGGAAAACAAGTCTACAAAAGGTGATAGGAGCATTAAAAGAAAACCGAACTCTAACCACAAGGGGTAGTGGGATTGAATTGCTAACCATATGATAGAGAACTACCAATGTTCCATGTACCATATTGCAACACCACCTCATTAAATCATACTACGACTTGTTTTTGCTTCATTCTGTTGATATATTCCATATTTTTATGGCCCAAAGATTCAACAAATGTGTTGTTTTGTGTGAGTGGAACCCCTAGTGGAACAAACTCTGATCTCAAGAGTGCAGGAGCCTAGTGGTGTCCTATGTTGCCCAGAAACTGCCAAAATCATTATCAAGCAGCTAATAGTTTAGTAAAAAACTGTGATCTGCCCAACTTCGACACATTGAAAAGAAATGAAAGAGGCAAAGCATAGAACTAAAGAAGTTGAGCAGTACCAGAGGGAAAGGCAAGCACAGATCAAAAACCTTCAAAACGTTTACCAGCAGACCCTCATGAATTATGTCTCCATGCCTACAAGGTATGCCCGACAAGTAGAATTCAAACTCAATTCAGCTTCCATCGGCTATGAAAAACGAAGGGCGAGTTATAATAAAAGATTTTGAAGGGCGAGTTATAAACGAAGGGCGAGTTATAATAAAAGATTTCAGAGTCTGACAGCATTAATAATTTGGGGATTAAACTCACAGTGTAATCATGGATCGAAATGAAACACGCAGGGTCTAAGATGGCAACAAAAATTGAATTGCAGATATTTCACATTGTCACATACCTCTTAATGCTCTAAACCCTTCTGAGAATCTGAAATGCACAGCTAAAGCAGTTTGCAAACCTCCAGGAGTCCAGATACATGCTACAAACTGGTAATCTTTGAAACAAACAGTAATTGAGCCTCGTATGGGTGAAAATCAAGAATTTTACCTCGTATGGGCGATGCTAGGGGTTGTATTGGCACTCTAGCAGCCAAATCGCGGGCGAATCGGACTCCAAAACCGCAATTTCTTCAAATCGAGGGCGAACCATAGCTCCAAAAAAACCCATGCCAGAATCGAGGGCGAATAACAACTCCAGAAAACCGCCATGCCAGAAATCACGGGCGAATGAGTTTCCAGGAAACACCATCCCTAAAAATTGGGGGCGACTGGTGCATCCAAGGAAAAATCACGGAAAATAAACTGGCGAAAATCGATTTTTCCCTATTTCTTCCACAAAAATCGCGGGCGACTGGTTTCTCCTATAAATTCTTCCTAAATACGATTTTGGCTATATAGTTGTTTAATATTTACAAAATAATAAATAGTGGGCTATTAAAATTAATTCTCAAAAACCTCTTTTACTTAAAAATTCGCCCTAAAAAAAATTTGAAACCTTCTAAATTCGCCATTGGGCTAAATTTCGCCCCTAAAATCATCCCTGTTCAACATGAACTCAGCATACAAGTTATGGAGGAATTATAGTGTTAGTTCCCTGTTGTTGTGTGGTGGCATATCAAAATCCATGTACCATCAATCCATCCAATGCTCTCGTAATGGTGCATATGTGCACCAATTAATGGAAATATGTGCTCTATTGGTGCTTGGAACATTATTTGTTCTAGGGACTCTAAATAATGAAAATATGTGTTCTTTTGTGATATTTAGCTTCTTAAATTCATTGCAGCTTAAGCCATTCACATATTCTTGCAGTTTCCTTTCTTTGTACGATGTGATGTTGTAAAAAGACTCAATAGAGTGGCTAATTGTGTCCAAAATTACATCCAGTGATTGTGCTAACAAGCGGTGGAGTTGGTCTCCATCCCTCCATGTAGAGCCAATCTCTCTATGGAGGGAAAGGTCTCACATAATCTCTTTGTTTGATCCATAGTAGCTATTGCAATCATAAATACAAAAAAAACATTAGAAAAATACACATGGTATAATGACATTTCTAAGAAATGATAATTGTAAAACTAGTGTACCACAAAATAACGTCGTGGACTATTTATAATTTAAAACTTAAAATTGAAAAATTACACTAATGAATCAACATAACATTTTCCCATCTTAAATTTATGTCATGTATGTGTATTAATTTTGATTTCGAGATGTGTTATTGTCCTATGTGTATACATCATATTTCATAAATTTATTTTTACATTATCTTCAATCTAACATGGTATTTGAGCATGTTCTTTAGAATCCTTAAGATCCATGTATGGAATGCATTGTTACTTGTGAGGGAAATTTGTCGAAAGGATTCAACATGTTTCATGCTTGATGTTTGTTGAGGATCCTTGAGAGTGGTTCCAACCTCATTGGAATTTATATGTGTAATATCATGATTTTGACCCCATTGCATTAAAATGTAAATGATGTAATATTGTTATAAAATGGTGGTGAGGAGCTCAAGGTTAAGGCCCCGCCATCGATTTAGTGATGCATATGGTTTACGTGCTAGCCACACACAATGGAATTACAAATATCATGTAAATATTCATTTTAACGAAATACCCACAACTAGCTATGCAATGCAACAAGAGACGGGGGCATGGTTTTACAAGGAATTGGGAGGAAAAATATTCAAACCCTTGAACCAATCAAGTCAAGCCAGGTGTCAATGAGAGAACCCATAAACCCTCAACTACCCATGTTGACTTTTGTACCCAATCATTCATTTCCCCCAAGAGTTGGGTGAAGTAGTTAATGCCTTGGGGAATGGAGAGGTATGGCTATCCAAATTCGATTATGGGCAAGCCACCCTTCATGGAAAATCGTGTTTGAATTCTTGGGAAATAAAGGATCCACGAAATTACTCCCTAAGCCATTACCCATAGACCATTTTTCCCCTCTCACGTTTTTGGAGCTACCTGGGCATTTTCCCCTCCACGTTTTTATGGTTTTCCTTGTTTTCTAGCTGGGAAGAGGGCATTTTGGTGTTGTAGAGCTACTTAGAGGGAGGGAGATTGATTTGGGGTTTCATTGACGCCATTTTGGACATTTGGAATGCTCATAACCCGTGGGAGAAATCGTTTTTGCTCCATATGGTCAAATTTACCCTTCCCACAGTTCGTTTTGGGTGAGCCACGAGTTGGGAGAGCCAATGGAAACCATGTTTCATAAATCCCTTTGTAAAAAAATTTATCCATGCAAAATCATTGTGATTGCTGTGTGTGGAAAGAGTATGCTCGAGTATGAATTTGGGGTATGAATTATGGGTATCCATTGTTTTGGCTTGAGCTTGAGTGCAAGCATCCAGAAATGAAGAGGTTTCATATTTAGCCTGATACACCCAACTGTGGACTGGCTTGGATTAGATGGAATTTTTATTTGGCTGTGCATGAGCTTGAGTTCCTGATTTTCCTTGTATAAATCATGCCTAGCTCGGGGGTGGTCTCTGAGTGTTGAAAGAATACAGGTTGGGCAGAGACCTATGGTTGGGTGGAACGTTGCAGCGACATAGCTAGTTGCTTGGAACCATTTCACAATGAAGATATGTATTTTTCTATCTCTGTGTTTTACTTCTACAATGTTTTAAATTGATGACTGTTATTGATATGCTAAATGCATATGAGATGTGGGTTGATGATGGTTTATTTCCACTGTGCATGTTTGCTTGATTTGGATCTGCACACATTTGTTTTATTCATATAAATTTAATGAAATGGGATGAGTTATGTAAAATCCCCATAATTTGGCATCATGTTCCCTTCCTCGAATTGGATCCAAGGGAGGGGACATGACAATATCCAAAACATTAGAATTTTAGATCCCATATAGAATTCAATCATACTGGATTCTATCATACATGTATGATGGTACGGGGTTGGCATGTAATCAAGAAAATCAACCTCTCTATTTACCTTGATGTTGGTGGTGCTTATTGTTGAACTCCTCTATCCTAGACTAAACAAAAATGTTACACCCTTCACTCATGTGAAATCACTTATTAAGCATGGGAAGCTTAGGCTCTACCTTATTTTTAGGCTTGGATTATGAAGTTTCATAAAAATTGTAGGGTGTTGACTAATTTCCTTGGAGGACCAACTTCAATATTTTGGGTAGAGGCAAGGGCTAGAGCCTAGAGGATGGGAAACATGGTGCTATTGATGAATAAAACCACAATATATGCAAGGATTTTGATATGTGATGATTTGATGTTGCATGAAGTTTTTTGAACTCTATAGGCCATTTAGCCTATTTTTCTATGTTGATGTATTTGTAAATTTGGAAGATATTCACTTGTATATTGTATTTGTACTTTATTGTATCGCCAATGGAGATGTATTATTCCTCCGATTGGAAATGTCGTCAGTTGTACTTGCAAGTGTCACAAGTTATATTGTAAGTGTCATAACTTATATTTGATGGGTTATTAGACCACCTTGGTGGGGTCGGCCCTGTATGAGTTGTGTGGGTCAAAGGGTTATTAGACCACCCTAGTGGGGTCGGCCCAGTGTCAAGTGGTAATGGGTTATTAGACTCTCCTTAGGGAGGTCGACCCAGAGTTAGTTGTGATGGGGTGTTTAAGTCCCCTAGTGGGGTCGGCTTAACTAGCATTATGTTAAGTGGTTAAGTTGGGGCCGACCTAGTTAGATTTAAAATTCAAGTGAAGTAAAGTATAAATAGAGAGTGTGACTCTCTCATTTGTTCATTCACACACTCACTCACTTCACATTAGTGAGAGAGAGGAGGAGTGCGCACAAGTGGAGGAGGAGAAGCTGCTAGGAGAATATCTCTTGTTTTGGGGTTTGATCTTTGTGATCTTTGTATTGATGCTCATTCTATCTCTGAGAAAGTTGCGGGGTTTTTCACCTTCTTGGTTTTCCCTAGTGAAATGCTTTGTGTCTCTTGTCTCTTGTGTTTGATATGTTGTACATGGTTTTCTCTCAGTTCAGATCCTAGATCAGATTGAATTAAATGCTGAAAAAATAACATGGTATCAGAGCTAGCCTGAAGGAAGGCATGTTATGGCATTTATGACACTTGTTGCACTTGCGACAAATCGAAAGCTAGGGCTTGGGATAGTAAAAACTAGTAATGGTGGTACATCTGCTATAAATACATTTTGGTGAAGGTTCAGGATCTCAAACTTCTATAGGTCGAAGATGAAATATCCATGTACCTTGTGTCCAAAGGAAAGCCTCAGAGTCGTTGTACTTTGTGAGATATGATCTGTACAAGTTAGGGTTTCTGCCTCTTCCGCAATGCAGTCCTAAAAAGGTGACCTAGGAAAAAAGGTCATATCTCGGGCTAGAAAGCTCCAAATGGAATTCCGTAAAAATTGACAGTTAGGGCATGGACTGTAGTTTCACAGGTCTGGGTTTCAGAGGCCGAGGTTGAAACAGTCACACATGGCACGCTGATTTCTCTAAACTGTTTCATCCCATAAACAGGTCACGTTGCGACACTTGGCATATCTCTCTCTCAGAGAATCCATTTGAACTCAGATCTTTGGGGTTGGAAAGATGACAAGTGAGTCTATCACAGGCCGAAATTTCAAACCCTAAGGATCTAAAATTTCATAGATAAATCAGAAATAATATGGCATATATTTTTGTCCAAATGGAATTGGATTCTGAGCACTTTCATTTTTGGATCGTCAGTGCTACGTGAAATTGGGTTTTGGAGAAAGTTGGAATTTTTGGAATACGAGAGCACGGCTGAATGATCCTCATCAAAATCAAAATTTAGAGACCAAGATCGAAGTTTTTGGTTGGGTAGAGCCCCAGGCTCTATCAAACCCTAGTTCGATATTTTGACTAGAAAACCAAAAAACGAGAATTTGAGAGAAGCTGCAGATCCGAAACTTTCAAAGTCAATTTTGAGGGGTCAAATTTTGGAGATTTCAAAATTGAAGTATACAAGCTTGATCAGCTCAGCAAGGCGCATCTTTTCATCCAATTAGAAGTTTGAAATTCAAAGTTTGGATTTTTAGGGTTTCTTTGTCAAACCCTAGCTAGCTCCAAATCGAGCTTCAGCAAATCAATGTGGATTGGGTTAATCCTAGAAGAGAATGAATTTGACACCTACATAAGTGAAGAATTTCTAGTTCTAGAGGGAGATGAGGCTAAGGATTTACAAAAGAAGACTACAAGCAATCCCAACAGGTGTGACTTGAAGAGATACACGTATGTTTTGAAATTTGTTCATGATTAAGTTTATGATATGTTTGTCTTCATATTATTGAGGTTAGTACAATATTGATTAATTTTAGACTTGTATGATCACCCTATTAAAATTATGAATGCATGTGAATGATAGAATACATTCATTGATTAGGGGTATGACACTTATGATTGTACTAATACACTATGGTGTGTTGTATGAGGATGATTTGTCCACTAACATGAAGGGTACATCAAGAAATACAAATCAAGCAATAGATAAATAACATATGGGCATGGTGACATGAAGACAAAGACTCATCCATAGTCATTGATCACATAGAAGCTCTACTTACGAGGTATGTACAACCTGCTTCTACAAACTTGTGAGATATGCAGGTTGCTAGCACAAGGTCTCTAAGAGAACAAAGAAGAGATTGTTTGGGTATGTTAGACAAGCATGATAATCCAGGTATGTTTCCCTATATTGAGTTAGAATCCTAATTTGTGTTAGGATCTTATATAAGTATACTTTTGTATGATTGATAATGATTATTCATGAAGTTATAAGTTTGAGCAATCATGGGTTTATGCATATTATGGTTCTTACTTTGATTGATGATATGACAAACTAGAAGAGTCCTATGGTCAAATTAGAATATGCATGAGTAAAAGAAGTACTCCCTAAAACCTTGAATACTAATGCTTGTGACAAATTACCTATGTATGAAATGATCATGACCATACATGTTTAATATTATTTAGAATCATAATGTTTTGATAGTATTGAGATTATACTAATGGATGTATGATTATGTATGAGATCTTGAGGATGAAACAATGATGACACTAGTGCACACTTAAGCATGCATAGTGGTCCAGGATGGATATAAGTTCAAGGACAGATAATCCAGGAAGCAAAGATCACAAGGGAGCACACTCCAGTAGTTCCTGCAAGGAAGCAAAGATTGAGAGAGAGTCCAGCCACAACTAAACAAAGATAACTATTTGAGTTGTCATATGATTACTTAAATAATGTTGTCGAGTCATGTACATACTTATGTTCCTAGATTTAAGATGTATATTATGCATATTAGAAAAGTTTCATTAATGAACAAGATACTACTAATATGCAAGTAATGGGTAAGTGGCCTATGGTACTATACAACGTCCCATTGCTACTTATCTAGAATGAAACCTCTTTGCTAACATGTTGGGAGTTGTGCACACTCTTAACAAATATTCTGGTAGAGATGGAAGGCATCTCGAAAGTTACCATGTGAATACGGGATATGGATAAATGTTGTATTGAAGCATTGGCTAAGATAATTGCATGAATGTATGACATATGTATTTATGCATAAGAATTTGGTTTGGAAATCTATGAGAAGTTTCTAATCATGCAATTGAATTTTACTTGTAGGAAAGATCGTGTACAATCACCTACAAAAGAAGGACAACAACATTTGTTCCAGCAACAAAGTTCACTATCTATTGAAGATATTGAAGAATTTGAAGTTCCCAGGATCCGGGATGCAGTAATGGAAGGATTCCATGATCGAGGAATACCAATCAATCATGAAGAATGATGTTTAGGATGTGGTCCCAAGACCAGAAGGGAAGTCTGTTGTGACTTCCAAGTAGATCTACAAGATCAAGCATGTTGCAGATAGTAGCATAGAGAAATACAAGGCAAGTGATGAAGTGGAAGATACACCAGATGGATGTCAAGACAACTTTCTTGAATGATGTAGTCAAAGAGGAAGTGGAGCAGCCACTCGGATTTGAGACACATGACAGGGAGTCACATGTGTGCAAATTGAAGAAATCGTTGTATGGCTTGAAGCAAGCACCGAGGACATGGTACGGCAGGATAGACAGCTTCTTGTCTAGTTTGGGCTTTTACCAAGAGTAAAGCAGGAATCCAACCTTTCCTACAAGGTTGAGGAAGGAAATCCAGTGATACTCCTATTGTATCTGGATGACCTGTTTGTGACAGGTGGGGATAGATTGATTGCTAACACGAAGAGGAACTTGCTGCCGAGTTCGAGATGAAGGACTTGGGTACGATGCATTACTTTCTAGGTATGGAGGTGTGGCAGAGTGCAGATGGAATCTTCCTTGGACAAGGGAAGTATGCAGTAGAGATCCTGAAGCAGTTCAGGATGATGGACTACAAGGCCATGGCCACACCTATGGCATCGAACCTGAATCTATTGAGTGATTCTTCATCAGAGTTGGTTGATGCCATGATGTATCGTCAGATGATTGGGACCTTGATGTACCTAACAATCACGAGACCATATATTTTTTTTGCGGTGAACACCTTGAGCCAGTTCCTGACATATGCTAGACATGTTCACCTGATTACTGTAAAGCATATTCTGAGGTACCCGAAGGGTACGGTTGATTATGGGCTCAAGTATGATGCGAATAAAATTTTTAACCTAGAGGGTTATGTTGATTCAGATTGGGCAGGCAGTGCTACAGATAGGAAGAGCACTTCGAGGTGTTGCTTCAGTATGGGATTAGGTGTGATCTCTTAGCAGGAAGCAATCCTGCGTAGCATAGAGTACAACCAAAGCAGAGTATGTTGCATCTTGTTCGGCTAGTTGTGAGGCAGTATGGCTAAGGAATATACTGTTTGATTTATTTGATCTCCAATTGGATGCTACTTGTATCTATTGTGACAACCAGAGTTGTGTGAAGTTGTTAGAGAACTCGGTCTTCCATGATAAGTCGAAGCACATCAAGATCAAATATCACTATATCAGGGATATGGTGTAGAGAGGAGTAGTAAAGCTCCAGTATGTTGCAACAGATGAGCAGATTGCAGATGTTTTGACCAAACCACTATCTAGAGTGAAGTTCGATTACCTCAGAGAGAGGCTTGGTGTACTTTAGATCGAGGTTCCTTCCAAGGGGAAATGATGAGTCCAGAAGACGCAGATGCACATGGTATATTCTGACATGGTCGTAGATGTGTTCTCCCATGGTCGTAATGTAATTGTCGAGCTTTTCCAACATGGTTGTAGATGTGTTCTCCCATGGTCATGATGTAATTGTTGAGCCATTTTTCACATGGTGGTAGATGTGTTCTCCCATGGTGAAAAAGTAAGGGTTGGAGCCTTCCCCGATGGTGGTAGATGTGTTCTCCCATGATGGTGGTGTAAGTGTTGTATGATGTGCATCTGGTCTATGCTCCGTGGATGATGAGATGATCTGAAGAGGATGATGCTCCGGATGATGCTGTGACGATGATCTGGATGATCATGCAATGATGATATGCATCAAGACGATGCTGTGATGATGATCAGGATGATCATGCGATGATGATATGCATCAGGATGATGCTATGATGATGATCAGGATGATCATGCAATGATGATATGCATCAGGACAATGCTATGACGATGATCAATATGATCATGTGATGATGATGTGCATCAGGATGATGTACTGTATGATGATGATCAGTATGATCATGAGCATCAGGATGATGCTCTGTGCGAGGATGATCAAGTGGATCATGAGTATCAGGATTATACTCCGTGGCCATGGACAGGTTGTGTGATAAGCATGAATCTTTCCCTAGGAGATTTGCAGATACTCTTGCGAGGTTTTGCCTATGGCATATAATAGCTCCCTCGGAGATCTAGCAAATTCTCTTTTGAGGTTTTGCTTGGGAGGACATATAATCTTTCCCTAGGAGATCTTGTTGGTCGTTCTTAGGCACATAAACGATCCTCAGATACTCTTGCGAGGTTTTGTCCTGTGGCATATAATGTTTCACTGGGAGATCTGATAGGTTGAGCGATGTTTTGCCAGACCACATGTAATCATCCCTGGAGATCTTGCTGGTCGTGCTTAGGAACATAAATGATACCGGGGTGCTCTTTATAGTTCTTGCCAGTCGTTCTATGCACATAAATGTTCATGGGACACTCTTTTAATTTTTTGTGGTGGTCACATGTAATAGCTCCCTATGAGATCTTGCCGGTCGTGCTTAGGCACAGAAAGGATCCTGGGATACTCTTTCAAGGTTTTATTGACCCACGTAATTTGTCCTGAGGATTCCACAGGATGGCTCACTCGCAGAGATGATGAAGACCTACAAGAGGCTAGGTCTACATCGAGCATGAAAAAGGGTTGGCTCTGTAGAACTTCCTATGACGAGAAGAATTGAGAGATAGCCCAGTGATCAAGATGACAAGTACAACAGTAGTGACGATGTGCTCCGTGATCCAGTGATGATGATCCAAATCTAGAATTGAAGACTTGTTCCTATATGTATTGATGACTTGTGTCAAGAGAATACCTTCCTAGTTAAGAGGGAGTGTTGATGTATTTGTAGCTTCGGAAGATATTCACTTGTATATTGTATTTGTACTTTATTTTACCCCCAACGGAGATGTATTATTCCTCTAATTGGAAGTGTCATCAGTTGTACTTTCAAGTGTCGCAAGTTATATTGTAAGTGTCGTAACTTATATTTGATGGGTTATTAGACCACCTTGGTGGTGTCAGCCTTTTATGAGTTGTGTGGGTCAAAGGGTTATTAGACCACCCTAGTGGGGTCGACCCAGTGTCAAGGGGGTAGTGCGTTATTAGACTCTCCTAAGGGAGGTCGGCCCAGAGTCAGTTGTGATGGGGTGTTTAAGTCCCCTAGTGGGGTCAGCCCAGTTAGCATTATGTTAAGTGGTTAAGTTGGGGCCGACCTAGTTAGAGTTAAAAGTCAAGTCCAGTAAATTATAAATAAAGAGTGTGACTCTCTCATTTATTCATTCACAGACTCACTCACTTCGCATTAGTGAGAGAGAGGAGGAGTGCGCACAAGTGGAGGAGGAGCAGCTGCTAGGAGAATATCTCTTGTTGTGGGGTTTGATCTTTGTGATCTTTGTATTGATGCTCATTGTGTCTCTGAGGAAGTTGCAGGGTTTTTCACCTTCTTAGTTTTCCCCAATGAAATGCTTTGTGTCTCTTGTCTCTTGTGTTTGATATGGTGTACATGTTGTTCTCTCAGTTAAGATCCTAGATCACATTGAATTAAATGTTGAAAAACTAACAGCTTATGTAAGTTGGGGAATTTATGAATTCCACATTATGTTTTTTTTTTTTTTTTATGGACCCTTGCTATATACATGAGAAAATTTGCATATTTGTGAATAGTAAGGTGGATTATTAAGGATGCTCATGAATATATATGTATCAAGTGAAAATGATTTAATTTTTATGAGTATTGAGGTTTAATTTTTTGGGGGCATACAAATAACTGGAATTATGGTTTAAATTTGTTTCAGGCATACAAATGACTGAAAATAGATAATTTAGAAGGAAGTACTTTGATGAAATTACCTAATATGGAGGAAATGGATGTATTTGGTGGAAGATGGTACTTCTATTTCCCCTACTCGTGTTTGTGATTTTCCATGCTAGATGCCTGTGGTTTGTTGTTTCTCGCTAGCATGGAGGAAATGTCGAATGTGGGCCAATTTGGGGCTTAAAATATGCTTTACAAATCATGTACGTGATTTTCTCTACATATCGCGTATGAATTTTTACTCTCTAAAACAAGTGAATGTTTTTTTAACCTATCCTCACTGTGGAAGGCTCAGGAGTGCTTCGGACTAGTTGTGGTAAATGCATACATATTTTGGTTTTTTAAAACTTGAATGAGTTTCTTGAATCTACCATTCCATCTAAAAGGTCCCTCAACTTTGTTCACTCTCCCTTATATAATTTATAATGATTAAGGGTTATAGGATAATTGCTATAATAATTAGGTTGTACACTCATTAAAAATTAGGGTTTAGGGTTTGTACTTTTTTAAGTTTTAAAAGGTTGGGACTTAAATGTGTTTAGGATTATGTGATATAATCATGCAATGTTATTGTTTATGGGTTATAAGGGATAATGGTTATAATTTTTTGTGGTTTATATTTATAATGGATATGATTTACAATGATTAGTAGTCATATATACTAAGGGTGATATTCATCAAGGGTTGTAGTGGCCTAAGGGATATAATGGTTAGGGATTGGATTTTAAGATTAAGGGTTATACAAGTTAGATGTGATATGTTTTAGGAATTATATAGGATAGTGATAGTAATGTTTAAGGGTTATAGGGTTTAAATATTATGTTTTAAGATTTTAGAGCTGTAACTAGAGATTATGAATTATATTGGATTAATAGTTAATGTTATAATTATTATTGGTTATAGTTTATAGTGGTTAGGTATTATAATGATTAGTGGTTACGGTCGATCTCATTAGGGATTATAATGGTATGGGATAGAGTTTAAATGTTATATGGATTAATGGGTTACTAGGGATAGGTTACTAGGTTATGGTTTATGATCTTCAATAGTTGTTAATGGTTATAAGTGATGGGGTTATCGACATTAGTAGTTATAGGTGTTAGTGATTGAATGTTATGATTGGAGGATTTTAGTGATTGAATGTTATGATTAGAGGTTTTGGATGATAGGTTCAAGTGTAATAATTTTATGATATATAATTTATATGGGTTAATGGTTATAGTAGTTGGGGAGAAGGGTGAAGGGTTATTGTATTTAAGTGTTATATTAAGTTCCATGGCTATGGGTAAGGGTAATAATTTTATGATATATGAGTTATATGGGTTAATGGTTATAGTAGATGGGGTGAAGGGTGAAGGGTTGTTGTAGTTAGGTGTTAAGGTTTCAAGTGGTCAACAATTAGGATTAATAATCACACAAAGGTTTTGGATTATAGTGGATTGTAGCTTTTAGGGTTGATAGGGATTATAGGTGGTAGGAGCTAGGGTTATGAGTAGTTGTTAGGGATTACAATAATAAGGTTTTATATATAATAGTGTTTAGGGTTCATTGGGGTGTGGAGTTATGGTTATAATATTACACCACCACTATGTCTTGGTCCTCGTCCTTAACAATGAACTTGATCTTTTTCCATTTTTTAACTTAGTTGAAACCAAATCCATTATTCTTTGGATCCAAATTCATATAAATATTTTTCAATTATTTAGAAAACAAAAATAATTTGACAAAGAAGATAAATGTGGGTAGAGAAAATATGTGGTATAGAATATGACCTCCATTTTTTGATTGAGCCCTTTGGTTGTCTAGTTGCTACAATTTAATCCAAGATTTGAAGATTGATTAGAGTAGTATTCAATGTAGGCATAATATGTGTGATCTATATGAATAAAGAATATTAGGCTGGTTTACTTAGGGAAAAGACAACCAATACCGAAAATACAAAAGGAATCTAGATTCTATTTATTCCATTAGAATTTTAGCTATCATAGTTATATGCAACTTGGTTTCAATGTATACAATTTGTCAATATATCTTGGTTATAAAAAATAAAAATAAAAACTTTTCTAATATCCCCAATTTGTTTATATGGTTTCTTAGATTGTCCAATTTTTTTTTGAAATTATTGCTTTAAGTTACAATTATATGAACTGATATTCTATAAATAATGTTTGTTCTGTTTTAATTATATAAATTTTACATATAATTATATACATTAAATTACTTTGAATAAAATTCCACCCCTATGAAATGAACCATATCCATACATATGGTTTTGTTTATTCTTCTCTTACATTCGCACTCTAATACAATGAAAATGATTTAAATATTCGTAAAAGCTTCAAGAGTTCAACCACTCACAAAGGGACATATATAATCCAAATTATCTTTTAAGAGAGATGAAATTTAAAAGGAAAGATAATTTTTATTGAATTTTTGAAAATTCTTTCACATTTAAAAGGTTAATTCAAATTGTGTTTTAAATGTTTAAGAAGAGAGTTTTATATGGCCCACTCTACCTTTCCCATATTTGAATTAATCAAAACTTTCTAGGCCCGCTCTTTGCTTGGTGAGGCAGCTGCTGGAGCGAAACAAAAACAACAATATCAACTCTGATTCCATCTAAAATGGAAATGTGGTGTACTTGAAATCTGGTTCCTGCGATAACAATGTAGTTGAAAATTGGTTAGATTTGAAGCCACCTGCAGACGCTGCAAAACTAGCCATGGAGAAAGTGTGTGAATGTGTCTAGGTTATCGAAAGCTTGGAAAGAGACTCATCGCTACTTCCTCTCTATCCCAAAAGTCGTAGTTTTTAACAGTCAAATCATCTTAATATTTTTTCAAGGTCGATTCATCTTAAGGTTTAATATATTTTAGTCTTTGGATTTTTTGGTTATTTAGAATGGGATCAAACTTTTATCATTGCAAAGATCTAATCAATCTTATTTTTGAATATTCACAGTTTCGATTCATTTTTAGCTATAATTTTTTTAGTATTTAGATTTTTGGGTTTATGTTTTTTTTTTAGTATTTAGACTTTTCGGGTTTAAATAGAATAAAATTTAGGAGTTAACCATACATAAAGTATTATTGATATCCATAAGGGATGCCTTTTTATGTGGATTTTCTCTAATATTGATTTGCGTATTAGTCCTTGAAAGATTCTAGTACTCATCATTTTTATTTGTTTGAGGTTATGAAAGATTCCAGCATCCATTGTTGAGAAAATGAAGATATTTTTGAGCATGCATACAAAATACATTTCCAAATGCATTTATTTGAGACTTAATAGCTAATGAGTATAGAAAAAAATGAAATGTTACAAGTTGGGATGAAAGCAACATAGATAAGAAGCTCTATTACAATTTCAATAATAAAAATCAATAGATAAATAGATGGGAGAACCAAGGTATTGATGTTTTCATAATGTTTTTCCAATTTCATTGTGTCACATTCCTTTTTCTTTTTTTAATTCTTATATAAAGTTGCATTGGGAGGCATTGCTCCATTTATTTTCTTTTAACCTATGTTAGATAGATGCTCACTAGGTGGCACCCATTTGAAATTTTTCTTAAAAGAATTTTTTATGTGTTTCCAACTTGTTGTGTTCTTGTGATTTTGTATCTAAAAATTTACTTTGCCCTTGTATTTAGTGAGTATATGTGTCAAACTAGGAGATGAAATTCATTGAAGAGATGTTTAATGCACTTCTAAACCCTTATATTTATGTTTATGATGTAATCAGGACTTTCAATGGAAAGATGAGAAAAATGCAAGTGGATGTCAAAGCCCATATTATTAATATAAAATTTCATTTTACTTTATATTGATAAATGGATTTTATAAAATGACTATTTTTTTGACACTTTATAAATTTTAAATAGATTTTGTAGAATGATTAACTTTCCTTACATTTATAAAATCCCTATTTAACTAGTGCATTATGACACTAAAAATAAATTATGTATTTCAAGTGAACCATCCATCTCTCATATTTGTTCTTCTAGCAATATTATTTAAGTCTCGTGACTATTCTTCCTTATGAAGGCCCTTTGTCATAATCAAATAGTAAATCCAATATTGTTAAACATAGTGTAACTATTAAATTAATTATTTGAAGACCTTTAACATGCTCCACATGAAAGGATGAAGTGAATTAAGTAAAAATATTTGTTTCTTTAAATTTAACTTGGACATTTTCATATGAATGAAAAAAATTATTCCTAATATAACAAGTTTGAGAATGACTTGAAAATATTTTAATTAATTTATGTAAAGAAAAAAATTAAGCTAAAATTTAGGGACTTATATAAATATAGAATATAGTTCATACTCTTCATTGAACTAAGCTAAAATAAAGAAGAAAAAAAATAGGTAAATGCTAAATGCTAATTGCTAATTGATTACTACCTTTCTCTAAAGTAGAGAGAGACTAAGAATGTTGAAAACATCTTTTGGAATGTAACTGTATAATACCTTTTAACCAATTTGATCAAACAATATGTTTTTAATCACCTAATTTTAAAGTGATAACTTATTTTGAATATAGAATCATGTTATATTTTTCTAGTTATTAAGAAAGATGATATAAAAGAGAATCAAAGTGAGATTTGTAAAACAATACAATTGTTGTAATACTTACTTTGTTAATTAGGTCATTTACTAATTTTATACCAATTTTATACCAAAACATGTACAATATTGAGTATAGTGGTGAGGGAGAATAACTATGTAATGGTGTGGTTAATCATAACTACATATTGTATTTGTTTTAAAAAAATTCAAAGAAGAAAATTCAAGTTGTATATAAAGAAACCCATAAAAAATACCTATTAAAATTATTATTATTTAATATAAGTATTCAACAACCATGTTGGTTGAGAAGTCAAGTTGCTTTGCAATTGAATTGATTTTTAACAACTTAATGTCAAACTTTTGATTCTACTATAATCCAACACAAGTATTTCCAACTCACCACATTTAAGTATGGATCATAATACATTGTATAATATTCTATATCATTCATCATTAAAAAAATTAATTGTACACAACCATAATTGAATGTATTTTCACATTAACAAACTTTTAGCATACAAAACCATAATGAAATATATATTTGCAAGCAAATTTTATGTGTAATGGATATGTAAGACTATATTTATACCTAGTTGTAGGCATCCACTACAAACACCATCTATGTACTGGATTACAAGATGAAGAGGGAAAAGAACCTTTTCACTAAATTTCTATCTCTAAACTCACTTTTGAGTATACAATGTTATAGGTTCAATTTAACTAGTACCTAATATTATCAATCTTAATTCTAATTAAAATAAGTGTAAACTCACACAATGCCATTTACTAACACACATTGAGCATATAAAAATACAATAAATATAGAAATCATATCTCTTAAATTCTCATGTTGATAACCAACCATTATTTTCTATAAAAAAACTAACATTCATATGACCAAAAAAATGACATGACCATTATAACATTCAATCAACAAAATAAACCTTGAATATAACTAACAAAACATTGAAATTCAAAACACACTTAACATATAAAAATACAATAAATATAGAAATCATCTCTCCCAAACTCTCATATTTACAACGAACCATTATTTTTACAAAAATAACATTTATATACCAAAAAATAACATAACCATTGTAACAATCAATCAACAAAATAAACCTTGAAAATAACTATTAAAACATTGAAATTCAAACACACTTAACCTATAAAAATAACTTAAAAATAACTAACAAAACATTGAAATTCAAAACACACTTAACATATAAGCATATAATAAATATAGAAATCAGGAAAATAAACCTTAAAAATAACTAACAAAAACATTAAAATTCAAAACACACTTAACATATAAAAAAACCCTTAAAAATAACTAACAAAACATTAAAATTCAAAACACACTTAACATATAAACATACGAGAAATATAAAATTCATGTCACCCAGATTATCATATTAATAACCAATCATTACTTTTTACAAAACTAACATTCATATGACAAAAAAAAATGACACGACCATTTTAACATTCAATTAAAAAAAAAACTTAAAAATAACTAACAAAACATTGAAATTCAAATGTCAAAGAAGAAACTTGTAATAGAGTAAAAACTGAACCATATATAGAGTTTTGTATGGAAAATTCATTGGCTTAAACCAGAATTAGTCTCGATTAAATGAAATGGTGGTTACAGCTACTAGAATTAGTCTTGAGGTATGGTGTGATTATGTGGAGTGGGTTCAAAAGAAAAGTTATTGATAATATTAAATAACTCGTTAAAACAAATAACTCATTGACAAAGTGGTTGTATACCTTGATAAGATACAAATCTTATCGAATCTTGTGAAGTAAAAACTTTTAAAGAGATATCAAATCGAAAACCTTTCCTTCCTTGCACTCTTAAAAATATTCTTTGTGAAAGGTCTGTACATGTTGAAGATTAATTTGATTGGAGAAGACGTCCCCAACTCACGGTCCGCCGCCTGTCATTAAAAATATCGACGGACCTTCTCACCCCATTCGCACGGCTCAGTTAAGTGAGATAGGATGTGGCACTTTGTTGGCAGCACTTTTCAGAGACTCCATAACATGGATTCCCATTTCCAGTGTTGCAGTTTCTGTTCGATTTGCTGGAAGTCATCGAACGGAAGAGCGTTTCGAGATATGAGTGTTACAACATCGATGGAGTGGCCAATGGCTACGATTTTTCGTTGTCCATAGACAATAACGGTGTTCTCAAAATGCAAGTAAAACAAAAATGGTTAGAAAGAAATCTGCAATCAGTCTCTTTCCAAGTTTTGGATAACCTGGACACGTTCCCACCCTATTTTGCAGGTGGTTTCCAATTCAACCCATTTTCAACTCCACTGTCATCACAGGAACCAGATTCTGAGTCCACCACATTGCCATCGCAGACGGAATCAGAGCTGATATTGTTGGTTTTGTTTCACTCCAGCAGATGCCTCACCGAACAGAGAGCGAGCCTAGAAAGCTCTGAATAAATTCAAATATGGGCAGAGAGGGTAGAAAGTTTTGAATAAATTCAAATAATGGCAGAGAGGGAATATTTAACATTGATGAAAGGGACGGAGCTGGGGAGTGGGGACGGGGAACGACGGACTGAACAGAGCTGCAAACGGCGGAGAATTGATGGGAGAGTTGCCGGAGTTTAGCCATTCAACGGTCGCCGGAAAGGCCAAATGGTCGCTGAACTATAAACGGCTATAAAATCTTGGATAGCATGCATTCGAAAAAGCACATCTTCTTGACATGAAAAGTACCCAACGGATGAAAAGTGGGGACCATGTATTAAAAAAGCACATCCAAGCCGTTGAGGGCATCAAGAACACCATAAAAAAAGGTGAGGTTCATTGTATCATTGAATGTGAGGGCGGACGCAGGGAAAGAAGAGTAGAGGTGGTCTCGTTCGTGGAAACTGGATTGCCTACCCGAGCTACAAGATTTGCTTTCTCGGAAGCGTTAAGCCCGTCATCAACATGGCGGATGCTGAAAATTGAATGCCTGCAAAATATATTGAAGAAGATATGGCAATCCACTTCCAGAAGTTGTCAAACATGTAACACAGCTGAACACCTGGTTGGACGTGTCTTGGTGCAGTGTAGAAAACCTATGAGGAGAAAGCAAAGCTGGACTGTATTTCCAGGTAACATCCATTTCCTCTACACTCGACTATTATTAAAACATCTCCTAATTCTTTAGTTTTTTTTTTTCAATTTATCATAATCTGCAATACTGCTTGTAAATTGTGGATAGAATCCTTGTATTATGGCCGATCGGTGTTAAATGATGAATTATATAATTGATGTGGTTTAGGCATTTTGATTTATGCTCTTAAAAAATGACGCTCTTAAAAAATGACGGATCGGAAATTTAAGAGAATGTACTGCAGGGTTCTTGAACCCCCGGTTAAGAATGTTTGGGAAATTTAAGAGAATGTACTGCAGGGTTCTTGAAATTACTTTGATTATGGGCTAGATCCAGGTTGCGTAAATCATGCTATAGTAGATCGGGATCCAGAATCGTTGGGAAACTCGAAGATTTAAAACTAGATGTTTATTAAGTTCTGAATAGTAACAGTTGTGGGATTTTTTTACCATGACAGAAGATCCTCCTCATTTTGAGAAAGAAGCACAAAATTGGAGACTAGGGTAGAGACGAAGGACTACCACTCCCTTGCTTGTCTCCTTGCAGTCCCAATTCTACTACAGATTTCCGTCATTGTGTCTTGCCATGGGCCAAATAAAATATACGATTCGCATGGAGGGACTGCAGAAGATTTTGAGATTTTGAGACCCGATGCATGGGTCTTCCCTCACCAATTTTGCAGGTAGTCGAAGTACCTATTTGAACAAAAGAGGCCACCAAAGCTTTCCATACGATAAACCCCTTGGACGAAGACTTTGATGGAATTCGATACCACTCTTCCACAGACAATCCTGGTAAATAGATTGCCCGCTCTATTCACACCTGACAATACAAATCCTGAAAAACCCTACAGCCCTCGATCCTCCATATGTGGATGGGTCCAAATGCAGACTTGCCCATGCGACAGATCAGTTAGATATACTGGGGTAGTACCATTACCGTAGAATCCCAATTCGACCTGTTATTTAGATTCGTTAAGAAATGTCTCAAGTGATCCGAAGGTCGAGTATAGCCTGTTTTTTATTTTTTAGTTGGTAAAAAATGTAGGTTGCTATTTTTTTTCTTTACAAATATAAATAAAAATATTAAAATAAAATGGAAGTGGTCTATACTATGTCGGTAAAGTTTAGATTACTTAAAATGAAAGTTGAAGTTAAGCCAATTATGTGGATCAAGTTTTATGTGGATCAAGGGAGCATTCCAGAGATCATTTAAGCTCCGATTTCCTCTAAGACAGAGCGGGATAGTGGTAGCAAATCCTTTTGAACTTTGTAGCTAGTTTTCTCTTCAAATCCCTGAAATAGAAACCCTAAAGCTGGTTTTCTCTCAAAAGAATTGAAATAGAAACCCTAAACCCAACTATTTATTGTATTATTGAAAATAGTGAAACATATAATAAACGGCGTGATCAATATTAGAGGAGGTGTTTATTGCATGAAATGGAAAATGTAATCCCAATTTGACATCCTCGTACCTAGCCAATTGTCAAACAGAGATCTCGATGGATCTGGATTTGGGTTGAGGAGTTTGGTGTTCAGGCAGCTTCAGCACTGTCACAGTCGCATTCTTCTCAATTAATTATTGATATGCAATACAACTGAACAACGCAATGATTCTCAAATGTTTGGAGGCTGCTTTGCTTTCATTTTCAAATATGATTTTTAAAATGCGGAGTTCGTTCTTAGCTACATCTTGATCATCTCAATTTCATCCATATCTTCGAAGGTCTGTGATCCCAAGTCGACCTGTTATTTAGATTCGCTAAGAAATGTCTCAAGTGATCCGAAAGTCGAGTATAGCCTGTCAACGCTTCCAGATCTCTGGTTTTGCAGCCCCTGTGTGGTTACATTGTTTTGGAAATACGGTGTACAATATATACGCGTAGTCAATGCATGACTTCATCTATGAACCCTGTCAACACCACCTATAACCCAGTATAACCCAGTCACCTTCGCGCGAGGTGCATAGAGTCTAGGAGTGGGCAATTCGAATTATAAATGAACTCGCTGTCACGCAGGTCACATGCATCCCCAAAGACAGTTACTTGTATACGCCCTTCAGATGGGTAAGATCAAGTTAAGGTTTTACTTAATTTAAATATATTCAAATAAAAAGTTTTTGATTGTTTAGTTTGTCAAAAATGTAGGTTACTACTTTTTTCTTTACAAATATAAAAGCAAGTTTTGATAAAAAGATTAAAATAAAATGAAATTTGTTTATACTATGTCACCAAATTTTACATTACTTAAACTGAATCCACATAATTTTATTTATGTATATTTTATTATGAATTATGTGTTTAGGTTTTTATCAAATTTTATAATTAAATATTTTTTATTAAAATTTTAAAATTGGATGTGTATATTTCAATATATTTATATAATCCAATATATTCTATTTGTATTTTGTTTATATTTGAATTTACTAATAACTATATCGTTTCTTTATTGCAGTATTAGACATTCAAATTGATTTCCAAAGCTTTAAGATTTATTTTATATGCATTGTAATTTTAATTAAGTGAAATATTTTTAAAACTTGTGATATTCCTAAGAGCATTCATAATAAAATCCAATTTTTGTCCCTTCTCAAATCCAAGGGTTCCAAGGGTTCTTTATGTTTGCCCTCTCTTTTTTTCTTCCAATCATATTGAGTAAAGTACTAAGAAGATTAAATTCTAATGCAATTTTTATCCCTTCTTAAATCATAGAGTAGGGTTCATTATGTTTTCTCTCTTTTTCATTCATAGTGTTTTTTCAATCTTATTGAGTATAGTGTTCAGAAGGTTAAATTCTATACAATTTTTGTCCCTTCTAAAATCCTAGAGGAGGGTTCTTTATGTTTACTCTCTTTTCCATTTATTTTGTTTTTTCAATCTTGTTGAGTATAGTTTTGAGGGGAGGGAGAGAGAGGGGGGTGGGGAGACAGGGAGGAGTGAGGGAGAGGGGGGGGGGGGTAAGACATGGAGGGAGAGGGGGCGGAGGGCGAGGGGGGAATGGAAGGAGGAAGGGAAGGAGTGGAGGTGCAGGGAAGGGAAGGGGAGGGTAGGAGGGAGGAGGGGTAGGACGGGGGGAGAGGGGGAGGTTGAGAGCGAGAGGGAGATGGGGAGGGAGAGGGAAGTGGAGGTGGAGAAGGAGAGAGAGATATGGAGAAGGGGGAGAGGGAGGGTAGGGAGAAGGGGAGTGGGGGAGAGGGACGGCAGGGAGAAGGGGAGTGGGGGAGAGGGAGGGGAGAGGCGGAGGGGATTAGGGGGAGGGAGAGAAAGTGGGAGATGGAGGGAGAGAGGGAGAGGGGGTGGGATGGGAAGAGAAAGGGAGCGATTGAGTGAGGGAGAGGGAGAGGGGGAAGAGAGGGGGAGATGGATAGGGAGAGGGAGATGGGGAGGGGGGGAGTAGGAGTGGAAGGAGGGGAGGGACAAGGAGATTGGGTGACAGGGAGGTGGGGTAGGGAGGGTGAGGAGGGGGAGTGGCGGAGGTGGACGTGAATTGGGATGGTGATGGGGTGCGGGAGGATGAGTGGGAGAGGGAGGGGGAGGTGAAGGGGGGTGGGTAGAGGGGGGTGGGGAGGTAGAGGGAGGGGGAAGTGTAGGGAGAGAAAGAGGTAGGAGGGGAGGCAGAGAGAGGGAGGGGAAGGGGGGTTAGTGGGGGAGTGGGAGTGGGAGAGGGAGAGGGGGAGGGGGAGGGAGAGGGGGATACATGGAGGAGTGAGGGAGAGGGAGGGCAGGGAGATGGGGAGTGGGGGAGAGGGAGGGTAAGGATAGGGAGTGGGGGAGAGGGAGAGGCAGAGGGGAGTAGGGGGAGGGAGAGAGAGTGGGAGATGGAGGGAGAGAGGGAGAGGGGATGGGATGGGGAGAGAGAGGGAGGGATTGAGTGAGGGAGAGGGAGGGGGGGAAGAGAGGGGGAGATGGAGAGGGAGAGGGAGACGGGGAGACGGGGAGTAGGAGTGGAAGGGGGGGAGGGACAGGGACATGGGGAGATGGGGAGTGGATGGAGGGAGGGTAAGGAGGGGAAGTTTGGGAGGGGGGGGGGGAATTGGGATGGGATGGGGATGGAGGGAGGAAGGAGAGGAGTGGAGGTGTAGGCATCGGGAGGGTGGGAAGGAGGGGGGCAGAGTCAGAGGTTTAGAGGGAGAGGGAGAGAGAAGTGTTGTTGGACAGGGAGAGGGAGACATGGAGAAGGGGGAGAGGGGAGGGCAAGGATACGGGGAGGGGGGGGAGAGGGAGGGAAGTGAGGGGGGTGAGGGGGGCATGGAGGGAGGAAAGGGAGAAGTGGAGGTGCAGGGAAGGGGAGGTTGGGATGGAGGGAGGAAGTGGAGGAGGGGGGGAAGAGGGGGAGGTTGAGAGGGAGAGGGATATGGAGATGGGGAAGGAGAGATAAGTTGAGGTGGAGAGGGAGGGAAGGGGGGGAGAGGGTCCTTCTCCA